>CM053583.1:153021502-153084900 GCA_028627135.1 Pseudochirops cupreus
CTGACTTTAGTGGGAAGTATCTTTGTGTGCCTTTTGGAGTTCCAGGATTGGTTTAGAGTCCTATTTTATGGGTATTTTGGGGTGGCTATGTGAGAGCTGCGATGTGTTGCTGCTTCTATGCCGCCATCTTGGCTCCGCCCCCCCAAGGGGCTGCCTTTACTGGCTATGTAAACCTAGTCAAGGCATTTTGTCTTTTCATGTCCCAGGCAGATATCTAAGACAATCAGTAACAGAGGAGGTCCATCTGTGAAGGGAGTTTCCACATGGGGAATTCTCTTTTCTAATTAAATCATATATCTTCACACACACACATACCCATGAACACATACACATATACATTCATACTTATTTTCAGCTGAGTATTGCTGGGTTGTATTTTGATAGCTTAAGGTATTAAATAATTTTATAAATATCCACTGGTACAACATGTTGATTGAGTTCCAATATCATCTCATTCTCAATATAATGTGCTATATAATTATATCTACTTCATATTTTCCATATGGGTTCATGAATTTGATAGCCAGTTATACATTAAGAATAGTTTAACATAGCATCACATCAATAATGATATGCAATGTTCCTGCCAAATTATGTTACTAGTAACTTTTGCAACATGGCAGTCTTTATCATTCAGAATGAGAGATAGATATGGGTCTGTTGGGAAAAGCACAACTGGAAAAGTGGGAACAGGGTTAGTCTCAGATGATAGTAACTTAGACAACTGCTTTGTGGGCAGATTCAGACTCAACTGTCCAATGATTATGGATATGATAAATGTTCAACAGATATGAACAGGTAGTTTTTGGAGGAAGAAATTAAAATTGTATACTCATAGAAAAAAACCCTCTGTATTACTATTGATTAAAGAAAAGCAAATTAAAGCAACTTTGTGGTACCATCTTATAACAACCAGGTTAGCAAAAATTATAGAAGGAGAAAATTAAAACATGTCAGAGGGGATATGGAAAAATGGAGTACTAATACATTGTTGGTGTTACTGTGAACTGATCCAACCATTTTGAAGAGCAATCTGGAATTACCCCCAAAGAGTTATAAAAGCATGCATATTCTTTTATCCAACAATACCATTACTGAGTCTGTTTCTCTAGGTGATCACGGGAAAAGGAAAAGAAATTATATGTTAAAAAATATTTATGGCAGCTTTCTTTGTGGTGACAAAGAACTGTAAATTGAGGGGATGCCCATCAATTAGGTAATGGCTGAATAAACTTTAGTACATGATTGTGGTTAAATACTACTGTGCTGTAAGATGTGATGAGCAGATTGATTTTAGAAAAAAACAAGGAAAAATGTGCATGATATAATAAAGAACTGAACAGAGCCAAGAGAACATTGTATATAGTAATGGCAATATTATTTGAAGAGTAAATGTGAATGATTAAGCTATTCAGAGTTACATGATTGTTCAAGTCATCTACAAATGACTTATGAAAGAGGATTCAATCCACCTACAGAAAAAGAACTAATATATGGAACTTTGTATTATATAGTTTTACATGTTGGTGTCAAATATTGACCTTCTCTAGTACAAGGTTGGGAGGGAGGGAAACATCTTGGAGCTGAAATATAATTAAATTTGAAAAAAGTTAGTGGACCCAAGGTTAAGTATCCCTGGAAGTGACCTTAGTGGATATATAGTCTGCCTCCCCTCTCATTTTATAGATGATGAAACAGATTCAAAGAGATTAAGTAACTTACCCAAGGTCACACAGATTGTCAATTTTTAGAGGTGGAAGGGACCTCAGTGATGATGTAGGTCAACCTCCCCAATTTGCAACTGAAGAAACTGAAGCTAAAGAAGTTTTATGATTAGAGGCAGCCAAGTGACCCAGTAAACAGAGTATTCCACTTGGAGTCAAGAAGATGAATTCAAATCCTAGCTCAGACACTATAAGCTGTGTAACCTTCAACAAGATGCTTAAGCTTTCTGTGCCCCAATTTCCTCATTTGTAGAACGAATTTAGTAAGATCAACTCTCTCCCAGGGTTTAGTGAGAGTTAATGATATAACGTGCGTCAAGTACTTCGTGAATCTTTAAGATTTAAGGCTTTAAGCCTTAAATAAATTCTAGTTATAATCAACATCATAATTATTATTTCATTATTATTATTATTGTAAATATTATTTTATTATTAATATTTGTCTAAGATCACACAGGTAGGCTTCATTTATTGGATTTTAACTCTGGTCCTGTAAGGCCAAGCAAAGGCAACTTCCAAGGTTTGGATTACCAGCATAGTAAGCCCCATTTATTCAGCAAGCATTCACAGAACAGAGAAAGTCAAAATACAGTGTAGCTTGTTCCTTTAGCAAGTAAGTTCTCAATTCAATCCAGGTACTACTCCACCCCTAGATAGTACCTTCATTAAGTCAGTCAAAAGTCTCTTCTCAAATGGAGATTAGTCTCCAACCATAAACAAAGTACATTCATTTGGTCAATCACAGAGCACAAAAGAAACTCAAAGGCTTTGCACCCCTGAATCTCAAAAGTGGCAGGAGAGCACAAAAGGCCATCCACCCTTTAGTTACAACAAAGTTAAGATCAGCATTGAATACCCAAGGAAAGGGCCTTCTTTCATCTTCATTCCAGGCAAGCCCTCAACAATCTCAGTTCCTGGGGAGACAGGGCTCAACAAAGCCATAGCCAGTGTCCTCATCAAGTCACTCTCTGCCTGTAGAACAGTCCCAGAACCCCTGAAAACATCAGCAAGGCCCTCTTCCAGGATTTCTGTGCAGGTATCACAAGAAAATCCTCCTTCAGGGCTTCTGAACCAACAGCCAGGCTCCAGGACCTCTACAACAGCAGCATTGTCCTTCACCATCAGGTGAATCTGGCAAAACAACATCAAAACAGACAGACAAAATACAGGCATCACAGCCATGCTTCCTCAGTTCTTGGCAGTTCTGGGTGGCAGTTCCCAAAAGTCCTGGGCAGTTCCAATGGGCTCTCAGCAGTCTTTCCCTCAGCAACTCAGGCTCCACGATACTGGATACTGCTCTCCCAAAGTCCTTCTGGCCTCCTCTAGGCTTGGGCCTCTCTCTCAATTCATGGCTCCTCCCAGTTCAGCCTTCTCTCTTCATGTCAACAAGTCCATCCCACAAGTGGGATTCACGAGCTCTGGGTTTTAACACTCAACCCAAAAACCCAGCCAATACAGAGGCATCTCCAAATTCTATTACCAATACAGGTCCTAATGCTTTTATAATCTAAACTCTACTTTTCATTCCATGGTAACTCTACAACCTTAAGAAAAGTATTATATGATGGAAATGGTGACTGTTTGAGATAGAAGGAATCTGGAGGCAGGGAATAAGACACAATTTTCCCATTGGCACCAGAATACTGCTTTGAGTGTTAGGGCCTGTTCTGGGCATAATTGCCCAAAGGACCATGACTGCCTCAGAATGGGGAAAATTAGGAGCTTTCACAACAGAAAGAGGGTCCAGAGTAGAAGAGTATTAGAGTATAAGGGTAGATGCTTTCATGTTGGATATGGACCCCTGTTACAGAGGGGTGAGCTAGCCTAGGCAGCTAGGTGGTCCAGTGGGTAGAGCAATGACCCTGGAGTCAGTAAGACTTGAGTTCAAACATTACCCAAGACGCATATTAGCTATTAGAATGAATTTGGGTAAGTCAATTAACCCCTGTTTGCTTCAGTTTCCTTATCTGTAAAATTGAGATGATAGTAATAGCATGTACCTCATAGGGTTGTTGTGTAAGTGCTCAGAGCCTTGAACATGGCTGGCACTTCCTTCCTTCCTCAGAAGATGGATTCCCCATCAGTGAAGATTTTAAACTAAGTCTGGGTGATATTTGTTAAGGTCTTTGGAGAATGTATTTTTTTAATCAGATACATACTGGACTAGATTGCCTGTAAGGTCCCTTTCAGCTCTCATATTCCATGATTCTGAACTTCTCTTATTTTGAGCATTGGATAGTAGAAAGAGACCTGACTCAAGAGTCAGGGGACCTAGGTTTAAATCCTGCTCTGATGCTTACTATTTAATGTGATTTTGGGCAAGTCATTTGACCTCATGGTTTTTTATCTGTAAAATGAGAGATTGGTCTAGAGAGCCTCTGAGGTCCCTTCCAACTTGGTCCTATAATCCTATAACTTGGTTCCATTGTGATTTCTTTTACACTGTGGTTTCATAGCACAAACTGTAAGGGTAATATTAGGTCATAATCAGAATCCAAAATCATGTGTATCATCAGTGGCAAGTCAATATTAAGACATTAAATGAGACTACATACAATTCGAATAATTTTTATATGTTCAATCTGCATGAAAATATTTATGTTCAGGTTATCTTGAATTTCTCCATTTTAAAGAAATATAATTTTCATTGTATTAATAAGAAAAGAGGGTTGATCCTATAGTTAAGAAAACTTGAGGTTAAGTTCTCTCATTATCAGATCATAACTATGTCATCCTGGACAAGTAACTCAATCTCTGAATGTCTTAAGCATCACAAAAATTATAATTTTCAGTACAATTATTCATCTGTATCTGGGAGGAAGAAGTTTCTAAACTAGAAGTTTTCTACCTGAGGGGTCAAACTTGCAGCCAAGGGAAAATTCCCAAGAGTGACTGAAGCAGATTAAAAATTAATTGGGGAACATTTAATAAAATAAATAAAAATACAATAAAACAGAAAGTTAATTTGTGGTTTTCTGGGTTAACATGCAGCCCACAGGGATCCATTTCTATCTGCGTTTGACACCACTGCCTGCACCAATGAAATCCCAGATCTAACCTCACCTCCCCCCATTCTTTTATAAAGTGTGTATTGATGTTACATTACTTATTTTTTTTAAATAAGGTCCTAAAATGAATTGACAAGCCAATTTAAAAAAAAAAAAACAGTGAGATGCAGGTAGCCCATACAAGAAACTGGAATTAAGAATTAATTTCTGGCCGTTCTCCAAGGCACATTTGGATGATCCCAAGGACAGAGAATCCAGAAGTCTAGTTCTGAGGGTAGTGGTAGTTTGGTGGTGAGGTGCCATGTTGGTGAGCAGGTTGTCACTCCTACATATCCTGTCCTCTTCTTGTGGCTGGGCTCATCTGACCTCAGCCCCTCCTTCTGCTTATCCATCTCTTCTCTGGAAGGGATTTTCCTCTCCACCAAGCCAGAGAAAAAGGGGAGGAAAATGACTAAGTCCCAGGCTCCAATAAAGCAAGGGCTTCTTTTCTCTGTCATCCTTAGATGTCATAAAAAATGAATCAATAATTTGCTTTCTTTCAGCTCTGAAACTCTAACAGAAAAGCTACTCAGGCAAAATCCAGCCTCAGACACTTAACACTTACTAGCTGTGTGACCTTGGGCAAGTCACTTAACCCCAATTGCCCAGGTTTCCCCCCTCCAAAAGCAAAAAATAAAAAAGATATGTGATAACTATATATTTATCTATATATACATCTCTTTCTGTCTCTATATTTTATAATGTACACTGTATATTACAATTAAGATTAATATTATGATATATACATATAACTATGTTGTAGTCTATCCTATTTATTCTTTAACATTAATGTTCTAGGATATGATATATCATAATCTATATCATATGTTATACAATGGCATATTATATATTATTTAGTATTATAGGATATAATGTCATTATAATGTTATATGTTATACAATGACATCTCCCAATTTTATTTTTTAGTTTTAATTAAAAGGGATATATCTAGACTCATGTCTTAAACAGTCCTAATTACTGAATGGGCTCTGCCTCAGTCAAAGTGAGAACTTGGAAAGACCTTAGCTTTAAAAGGCCAAGGTTCCCCAATGCATCCTGGCCCATCTCCAGTTGTCTCAATCTTTATCTGACCACTGCACCCAGATGGCTCTGGAGGAAAAAGTGAGGCTGGTGACTTTGCACAGCCTTCCCTCACTTAAATCCAATTTACCGCCAAGTCATGACATCAACTTCCTTATGTCGTGGTCCTCTTTGAGAATGAAAGACAAACCAAAACCACAACCATGATGTGCATGCTCAGATTTGTCTCAGAGCCCAGACCATACCAACCAGCTGGCAGTGTCTTTCTCTGAAGCATCTGCTGTCCCCTTTCCAGCACTACAGGTTCTTTCCACAGCTGCTGCATCTCTTCCACTTGCTGCTTTCTCGCTGACCTTTAGCTACCTAACATAACTTAATCAAGAAAGGGAGATCAATCTATGAATCATAACTGTCTCTACTTCACCCCATCTCAGGTTAGTTGAAACTCTGGGATATCTAGGAGACACATGCTCCTATGATATCTGTCAAACCCATCAGGCATCCCTCTCTTGTGTACCAATCTCTTTGGCATCACTTAAACAGTGTTGAATGAATGTTAAATATCTGTATCATACTTCCTTTTTATTATTTTCTGGCCAAATACTGTGGCTTTAGCAACTTAAGTCCATGATTAGGGATAATATTAGTTGAACTCCTGGGTGGCAAAAAACTTTGACCTAGAAGCAAATGTTTTTTCAAATCCTGATACCATTTCTTCATCATCATCATCATCACCATCATCATCATCATCATCATCATCATCATCATCATCATAGCTACCTTTGCATATTCACCTTTGCAATACCTTTCTTAGCTATACCTTAGATTTTTTAGGGTTCAGTTTGTAATTATGGATGAATATCAACACTACTTTGATAATTGTTCCCCATATTATAGTGATTGAGTTGGGATTTCTCACTGCTTTATGTTGTGTTCATGTTTTAAAGATTAAAAAATATTAAAACACCTAAGTGACAGTATATCCTCAGTTCATTGGAAAAAGTTGAATTTATTCAGGGAATTTCTACACTGGAAGACATATAGTATTCATTCAATTTAATAATTGCTAACATATATATTTTTTCTCACAATTTCTTTATAACTCTAGCCAACTAAATCCATTATGATCATGTCTTTTCAATCACACTTATACATTATGTGACTATATTAAAAGCCAGTTTTCACATTCTTTATCTATCCAGCACAGATGCTATTTTTTTTTTCCTATTCACTCATTCTTACACAATCAGCAATTTCCCCCCATACAGACATACATTATACCGTTTTAAAAAACACCTACAGCCAGGATAAGGTAAATTAACAACATTAACAAAAGATTCTTTCCTGTCTAATGTATGATCCATGCTATTGCACTGGAGACGATTTCTCTTCTCATTCTGATATGCCATAGCACTCCCACCCACATCTGGGGAAGCTCTGAATCCAAAGGAATTCTTCATTCTACTTCTATTTTCTTTTACTTATAGGTCACCACACAAACATAGCTGTTAAGGAAGCTGTGTTTTGTTTTGAATTCCCTCATTACTTCCTAAAGGAATCTTTGTTCATGGAAGCAGCTAACAGCAGATGAATGGAAAAATTTGCCGTGATGATTGGCTTATGACTGTCAAACTCTGGGAGATCACATTAGGATCTGTCCAGGAAGGGCATGCTGAAGTAGGTCATTCCCTGAATGACTTCATGGACTTTAAACAAAGCAAACAAAAATTCTGAGAATACAAAGGTGAAATAGTGAGTCTATTGTATTAAGCCTAGTGTCAGGATAAAGATGTCTCTTAATAAATATTAATTGATGATTAACCTATATAAAAATTAGAGGACATGGTATTACCGCAGAGGGGCCTAAAATTTTGCCTATCATCCTGTTTATAATGCTATTCTTCTCTTCAGCTGGAGAGTATTATTATTGAGCTAATTAAACCCTTCTCATTTCTAGCAGCTATCGTCATCACCTTTATTTTTTTTTATGAAATTGACTTTTATTTTTAAATGGACCCTAGAGAAACATTGGTCTTCTCTTCTGTCAAAAAGTCCACCTGCTGCCCCTGTTGGCTCTCCTTTTTCTCCCCCAGACAACATATTTCCATCTAAACTTTCTGGATCCCTGTCCTTGCTCCCTTTATTCTCCTCGATATTATTGCTGTTGCTGTTTGGTCATTCTCAGTCATACCTGACTCTTTTTGACCCATTTGGAGTTTTCTTGGCAAAGACACTGGAGTTGTTTGCCATTTTATTCTCCAGTTCATTTTACAGATGAGAAAACTGAGGCAAAGAGGGTTAGTTTAATTGCCCAGGGTCACACAGTAAGTGTCTACGGTCAGATTTGAACTTAGGAAGATGAGACTTCCTGACTCTGGACTGGGCACTCTATTTAGCCACCTAACTGACCAGAAAAGACCTATGATATAGGCGCTATACGCTCTGTTGTCTAGGTACCCTCCAAGAGAGGTTTAGAGAGACTTATTAACATGTAGACTGAAAAATAATGGACTTTTGGCCACAACAACTTTCTCTCCAGTCATATAGGGTGGTTGTGACCCATGCTGGTAAAATATATTGATGAAATTCCTTCCTGAGGAACACTGTAACCTATTTAAGGCTTGCACATAAAATTGTCACATGGTTTTAAGAAGATAATAGTCTTTATACAGAATTCTAAGTTTTACAAAGCACTTCTCATCTCTTATCTCACTTGATCCTCATACAACCATGTGAAGTAGGTGCTTTTATTATCCCTATTTTTACATAGGTGGAAACTAAGACATATAGAGATTCAGTGACTTTGTCTAATGTCATAGGGGTTGTAAGTATCTGAGGTAGATTGTGAATAGGGGTTTTCCTATTTCTCACACTCTCCATTATGCCACCTAGAAGCCTTAAGATAAGAAAGTAAAATATATACTTCATAATCTAATTTGTTGGTGTTGAGGCAAACTTTTGGACTAAGACATAAATGGATGCAGATAAATGCCTAACTATTTAAATTGATTTGTCATAGGGGATGCCAGGTCATGGCATTTAAATGATTGGTTTTTTGTTTCCTGCAGTCCATGAAATTAAATTGTGGGTGTACTTCCCACAAGAGTCTTAATAGACATGAAAGACCTTTGACCTAATTTTTTACCCAATTGATAGTATTATCCTATTTACCTTCTGAGTTCAACACATTGAAGAAATGCCGTGTCAAGGGTGGAAACTGACTCAAAAATTGTCCACTTTTTTTTTAAGTTTATCTTAAAAGCATTAATATGCCTGATTTTATGGTTTCAATGCATTTCCTTCATAACAAAATATTTATTTCTACCATATTAAAAAAGAAGGCACATTATTTGTTGTCCTCAACTTCATTAGGTATTTACTGCTTCTAATTCTCACTCATTTGGTCAGGTATTCAGGAATGAAACTGACATTGTCCTGATGCCCTGTAGTAATGTGATGTTTAACCAACAAAGGGCATAGACTGGCACATGATTGGATCAGGCTTGGGTATTTAAACAGTTGAGAGATGTCCATGATAAACTTTGATTCAGTGATTATATCTTCTCACTTTATGCTCTGGGGAGGTAGGGAGTTGATCAAGGCATTCTGGAGAAGAACGAGTGAGACCTCATGTGACTGGTCATTTAACCCTTTAAAAAACAAACCATTGTACGTACATATCATAGCACATCCACTGTGCTTTTCAGAAGAACTTAGATTCAAAAAAATTTATGGACTATTTAATAATTGAAAAGGCAGTATTTTTGTACCCCTCTCCAGAAATTTTATTGTCAACATTCTGTAATATTTTCAGTAAATAGATTAAGGTTTTTTTACATAAAGCCGATGGAACTGGCCTTGTTTTTTTCATTTTGATAGATACTTATATACGTGCACTATTTTTAACATTATCACTCCTCCACAAGCATTCACAGATAGAATGGCATATATAGTACATATACATATATATATGTGTGTGTGTGTGTGTGTCTGTGTAAGTATACATGTACATTGCATATTGATGGTACCTGTGCTTTAATTGATGAAAGGAGCTCCATAAATGCAATCATATGAATAGTGATTGTTGTGTGAAGACCTGATGGTTAAATATTTATCAATGCACCCCTTCTTCCTGGAACTACTGAACTCTTAACTTCCCTTCCCACAAAAGATTGGCATTGCTAGTTGTAATGGTAATGGGAATTTGAAGATTTTCCCTGCCCGTTTATAAGGCTAAGGGAATTTGAAGACCTTTCCTGCTTTCAAAATATGCTCTGCCTCCTAATAGGCTGAATGTAATTACATGGAGCCTTAGGTGGGAGGGGTTTTCTGAAGGGTGGAGCAGAGCCCACAGGTAGCTGGAAGTCAGAGCTAGCTAGACTGGGAGGAGAACACAGCATCCCAAGCAGTCAGTCAGGCTTGTGAGTAAATACTGGTTTGGGAAGGCCAAAAGATGTTGTGGCTCTCTGAGCTGTTATTACTTAATAACTTCTTTGCTACTATGATGGAATTGGCTTATTGGTTTTGAGATTTGATTTTCTGGTGTCTGAATAAATGTTTTGCCTCTGTCTTCTATTCTTCTATATGGAGAGTGTGTTATATTTTGCAATTGAGCACCAACCAGGTATATTGATAGTAGTCATGAATGCTGTAAATATTGCATGGGAGCTACACTAGTCCATCTCATTGCTCATTAATAAAAGTATTCAATAGTATTGAACTTGTCAGAACAAGAATGTTTTTGGAATGTCAAGCACTTGTTGATGCATATGTGGGTATGTGAATATGTTTGGGTACAGGTGAACCACTTCTTCAAGTTATTAATGTTTCCCCCTTGTACTAAAGGAGTAGTGTTTAGTTACAAAGTGGCAGAGGGCCTTTAAGGACCACTGTTCATTACTAAAACACTGATACCGAAGAACATGGTCTGTGAGAATTCCACATAAAGAACAAAGTAACTTTCTTGCAAGAATTAAGTAATTTCTCAACTCAGCCAATATTTATTAAGTACCTGTTGTGTGCCAAGGACTGTACTAAGTGCTGGGGATACAAACAGAGGTGAAAGATGGTGCCTCCCCTTATGGAGCTGAAAATCTCCTGGAGTCATACCTTTATGGTGTACACCAAGTATAGCATTCTTTTGTCATCCTTTTCTAAGAATAAACCTGTATTGTTATTTATATCACCCAAGACAGGGGTTGGGGAACCTGTGGGCTCGAGGTCACACATGGCCCTCTAGTTCCTCAAGTACAGCCCTTTGACTTCACAAGTTTGGGTTCAGCCAAAGGGTCACACTTGAGCACCTAGAGGACCACATGTGGCCTCAAAACCACAGGTTCCCACCCGTAACCTAAGATACAATGGTAGTTGTCTTTTTCTCAGGGTTTATGACTATTGACATGGCTATGAGCCTGGAGGAGCACTATCAACTCCTCATACCAAGTTATCTACTGCTACAGGGCCAGCTTATCCTGTGAAATTTCCAATAGGAATTGGGTTGTTCAAAGACTGTAATAACTTACCCTCTTCATGGTAAGCACTTCACATTAGCAACTTCACATGAACCCAGATTAGCCTCAGTCTTAAATTGGATATAAGAAGGCATCTGAACAAGACATTTCCTGAAGAATTCAAGTCATTGAAAATCTAAGGGTATTTTATCTGTCCACAAAGCCAGATTATTTATTACCTTATACATATTATGATGCGGTTTTTGTGTTAATTTTGAGTTTGGGAGTTAATCCTGACTCCTGCACGCCAATTTATTTTCAGAATAAATGAATTCGAAAGGCTTTTAGGAACATTCAGCAATTATATATTCATAAATAATTATCAACTTCCCTGTCTCATTTTTCTCTTTTATCAAATGGGAATAATGTGTGTGTATGTGTGTGTCTTGTGTGTGTGTGTGTATGTATGTGTGTGTGTTTTCTTTCCCTCATCTCTAGGTTGTCACAAAAATAAAGGAATCTAAGTCAATCACTTAGGCTGTAAATGTTAGCATCAGAAATTATTAGAGATTATCTATCTACATGCATAGATATATACACATATACATAGATAACAAATACATGATATATACATACATACATATACACACACACACATATGCACACATACGTATCTTAAATTATTTTGAACTTTCAGATATCTATGGCTCTGTCACTGTAGGGCCTCCCTTTTCTGACACTGATCCCCGTTCTTACATACCTTAGAAGACAAATTCCAAATTTCTTTGGTCAATAAAACAACAAATCCCTATCTACTAGAGATTATTAGAGATTATCTAGTTTAGCATCTTCCTCTTATGGATGAGAGAACTGAGGTCCAGTGACTTGCCCAGGATCACACATAGGGTAAGCTTCTGAGGCAGTTTTCAAACCCAGGTATTCCTGACTCCATGCGCAGTGTTCCATGTACTGATAGTAATAATATTAATCTACAAAAGATTTATAGGCAGGCATAGCAAGAAATGCTCTTGACAAAATGGTATGGATGGGTAGTATTGAAGGAACCCATCCACATTCATGTGGTCCTGGATCAACTGAAATATTACAGGTGATACTAAGAATAATATTAGCTATACTTTATATTTATTTTATTTATTTGTAATTTAATTTTAATTTTTTTTAATTTAATTTTTTAATTTTGCAAAAAAATCTTTGCAAATATTATCTCCTTTTATCTTCACTACAATCCTGGGAATTAGATGACATTACTATTCCTGTTTTGCAGATAAAGAAATTAAGGCATACAGAGATTTAAGTTACTTCCCCACAGTCACATAGATAGTAAGTGCCTGATGCTGGATTCGAACTCATTTCTTCTTCACTTCACCTCCTGTGCCCTATCTGCTGTGCTACATAACTGTCTCAATGGTGAGGCAACCAACAGCAACAACATTAATAGTAGCTTAGGGATGTGTATTAATCTTGTCTTTTCAAAGCATATTCATTTTCATCATATTCACACAGTTTATAACTACAGATACAGAAGAAGGAATTGATTACTCCTTCAGGTCCATTCCAATTCTCAGTTTGAGATACCATGGTTGTAAATGTTAGCTCACTGTGTCATACATTCCTGTAATGTATACCCAAATTACAAATTTAATTGAACTGCACTTAAAATTACAGAAGATTTGCCTGTTTATAGCTTGGCACCCTCATGTTTATCTCTGGCTAGTAGATTGAACTGCAAATTGCTCATGTGAGGTAGGTCAGGATACCTTTTATTATTCCAGAAAAAGCTGTCAGAATCAATCTACTTCTTCATTAATTATGCAACAGAGACAAAAATAAAATACGAAATATTGATTTTTGAAAGGAATTTTTAATTCCTTTTTTGTTACTAATACATCAATTTCTGCCACTACTGTTAATAACATTGATAAGTGGATTGGAATAATTATTCCTAATGTCTCTTCCATTTTAACTTTTAGTTTGTGATTATCACCACCACAACCATCATCATCACTGTCATCATCATTACAAGAGACATCATGATGGGAAGGGAGCTGACCATGTTCAATTTGTGATGTGTGTTGTCTGTGTGACCCTGGGCAAGTCCTTAACCTCTCAGTGCTCCCAGACAACACTCTAAAATCGTAATTTTCAGAGAAAGTGCCCCTCTATATTGGTAGAGGAAATTTTCTCACCAGAGACTTCTCTATACCAATGAAACCATAGAAGAAAACTAACTACCCTACACAATCACCATCCTCTTGGTTATTACTAATTGAAATTGGGTTAGGAGCCAATTGCAGCAATCTTGTAATGACTACTTTTATACTGAGTGTATTTAATAAAGTAAGCAATCATCACCAAATGGATCAGTTTTGAAACTCTCGATTTTTATCCTCAGGTTTGCCTATAACCAGGTTCACTTATACCAAGAATGTCTACCGGATTATTTTCTTTTTTCATTTATACGTTGGGAAGTTTATCTCTATTTTTAAAAAATCAGGAAAGGGTTTTGTTGTTGCTAAGAATGGATGGTGAAATCCTAATAAAAGAGAATATCTAAGCTCAATACCAGACAATCATCAGAAGAGATGAGGTGTTTTCTTAAACCCCACATTCTTCTCCTGTGTTTATGTGTGTTTGTGTATTTGTGTGTGTGTGTGTGTGTGTGTGTGTGTGTGTGTGTGTTTTAATTAAGGAGACTTCCAAGAGAGCAAAGGGTCACTGGATAAGCTCATTCATGACATCCTGACTGTTGAGCATATTTGCTGACATGCTTCAAGATTCTGTTCTGGAAATTGAAAGAGCAGATAAGTGCCTACTTCAAACTCCCCAGGGAAGTGGTCTATAAAGCCAGATGATAAACCTGAACTCCATAAGATGTCTGAATAAGGAGCTTGACAGAGTGCAAGGAAAAGGTCATCTTCATTTATCATACCATTGATTATCCTCTGAGTTACCAATCTTTTCTCACTCACCAGGGCAGTCCTAAGTAAAACTGCAGAATAGCTGAAGTTTCTTTGGTCTATGGTCACCTCCTTTGGGGGTTCTTTTCTCTCTATCAGCACATGCCCACAGCTTTTTTGCTGTCCCCCTGAATCCATAAGTTTCCTTCCACTATAATATCTTCAAGACCACCTTTTCCCCTTTTTACTGATCTTTTTTGACCTTTCTCCTTTATCAAAAATCACCTCTTATTTTATTATGGTGTTACAAGTGACATGTCAGAAATAAAACCAGTTCTCCCTCTCAATTTCCACATTTTTATAAATGAGAATGTCATTCTCCCCATCACTGGATCCCCTGGTCTCTCCCTTTCCCTTACACCTCACTTTAACATTAAAATCACATCCAACTTAAAGTATAGTTTGCTCTTTTTAAAAGTCCTGCTGTTCCCTCAGTGTCTCATACATTCATCACCTCCTTAGTCCCTACCCCATCAAAATATTTTGCAGAATTTACTGCCTTTTTTTCTGACACTCTTAAACTTGTCCACAAATTCATCTCTACTGAAAGTCTTTGTTGTGCGGTGCTTCTACATTGATCATCCTAACACATAGCTATGGTCATGTCAGGGCCTCAGTCAAATCTTTCAATCAGCCTGCACGTATTAGGTACACACTGTGTGTAAGCACTGTGTGAGATGCTAGAGATACAAAGATGAAAAGTAAAATGATCCCTTCTGTCAAGGAACAGAATTCAATGGGAAGACATAAACATAAACTTAAATGAATAAATGTAAGTATATACAGAAAAAAATATGAAAAGATAAATTCAACAAAATACAAGGAAATTGTTAAAGGAAAGACATGAGCAGCTGAGGGTATCAGGAAGGGCATCACTTAAAAGATGGTGCTTGAACTGGGTCTCTGAGGAAGTATGTCAGAGGTGGCACAGTGGATAGAGTACCAGGCCTCGAGACAATAATTGAGTTCAAATCTGGGCTCAGATATTTACTAGCTGTGTAACTCTGTGTGTGGAAGAGAAGAGGGGAGAGAAGAAAAATAAGGGAAAAAAAGAAAGTTACACAATAACTTTATTATAGATCTAAAAAGAATGACAATTTATGTATAATGGGATTTGCAATTTCATGTACAATAATCTTTTTTCTATTCTATTATGTTATAGGAATGCTTGTTTTATTTATTAAGTTTATTATAAAATAAATAAAATTTTAAAAAATGAGAAGAGATAGTTTAGCTTTAATGTAGAATATGGGAGAGGGAGTAATATGAAATTATATTGGAAAGAGAGTTTGGAGTCAGATTATGAAGGGTTTTAAAATTCCGACAGAAGTTTATCTTTTTTTTTTTTTGGCTTTTTGGAAGGGGGGAAGGGAGGAATTTAGGGTAATTGGGGTTAAGTGACTTGCCCAAGGTCACGTAGCTAGTAAGTGTTAAGTGTCTCAGGCTGGATTTGAACTCAGGTCCTCCTGACTCCAGGGCTGGTTTTCCATTCACCAGAGGAGTTTATCTTTTATTTTAGAGGTGTTGTGACATCTTTGAAGTTGAGTAGGAGAGCAATGTAATCAAATCCTCATTAAAAGTAAACTATTTTGGGGACTGTATAGAGGATGCATGGGAGTGGGATTGGGATGGAATGAGTCAGGGAAATTAATTAAGGAGGCAATTGCAATAATCTAACTGAAGGGAGAAGAAGGCTGGAACTAACATGGTGGCTGTGTGAATATAGACAACAGTTTGGATATAAGATATTGTAGAGAAAAAAGTGACAATATTTAAAAAAAACATTCCCACATAGAATGAAAGAGTGGAGGATAACTCTGAAGTTAGATTAGAATAAAAGCAAAACTTTCTGTAGAAATTGGGAAGTTTGGTAAAGGGATGGATCTAGGGGAAAAGACAATGAATTGGTTGTTGGGTTTGTCCTTTGTTCTCAAAGAAGACAATGACATCAGGAAGATGATGACGTGACTTGCAGTTGACATTGATTTGAATGAGGGAGGGATGCGCAAGGTCACCAGCCTCACTTTCTCCTCCAGAGCCATCTGTGTCCATTGGCCAGATATTCATCAGAACAATTGCAGATTGCCCAGGATGCAATGGGAGACTGGCCCTTTCGGACTAAGGTCTTTTTAGTTTCTTACTTCAAGTGAGGTAACACCCATTCATTGCGGGAAAAAATTTCTGGGATTTTCCAGTTTGAAGTGTGCAATAGGCAATTTGTGATGTGGTATTGGAGTCCAAGTAAAAAAGTGGGAAAGGATATTTAGATCTATAAGTCATCTTCAGAGAGATGATAATTAAACCCATGGGAACTGATGTCATCAAGAGAGAAAATGTAGAGAGGAATGAGAAAATTCAGTTCAGAAAAATTAGAAAACTTGACAGGTAAGGACAGGATATGGAAGATGAGCTGGCAAAAGAGACTGAGAAAGAATAGGCAGGAAGATGGGGGAGAAATAGGAAAGAATGATGTAAAGAAAACTAAGGAAGACATGAGTGTAGTTAATAGCATCAAACATAGCAATTAGGATGAAAAGTATGAAGACTGAGGAACAGCAATTTGCAAATTGAAAGATCATTGATAACTTTGGAAAGAACAATTTCAGTAAATCAGAATCCAGATTGCAAACGGTTTAGGAGGAAGTGAGAAATGAAGTGGGAGTCATTTTTTTCTAGGATCTTGGCTGTAAAGGAAGGAATATAGGATGATAGTCAGGTAGTAAATAGGGTCTACTAAAAGTACTTTTTATAATGAGGCTGGATAAATGAACTGAGGAGAAATTGTGAAGAGCTTTAAATATATTGGAAGTTATATTTTAGTTTATGGGCAATGACTCTCTCTTTATCTCTTCCTACCCTCCTCCCTCCCTTCTTGTGCCCTCCCTTTTTCTCTCTCTATCTTGTAGAAAGCCAGATATAAATATCCAGACATCACACATATACATATATGCATGTGTGTACACAGTAAATACACACATATATAAATATACAAATAAACATATATATCTATATCTATATCTATCTATCTATCTATCTATATATATACATATATATATATGTATATATATATATATATATATATATATATATATATATTTGTGATTACATCAAAATCACGATGTTAGTTGCTAGCTGAGCAAACTGAATCCCAAGTTTCTTCATTTCAAGGTCAGAATTCTTTGTGAGATTTCACTGTGTCACATAACTTCATGGTATTTAATCCAGTTAGAATGTTCACCTTCCCCACCCCCATTTCTACATGACAAAATCTTGCTCTTCAAAGACCAACTTAAATGCTGTTCATGTGCTGTAGTCTCTCGCCATTATCCTAGCTAGGTATGAATTCTCCTGCCAGTGCTTGGCTATAACATTTCTCACACCTGCCTTATTAGATAGTAAGCCCTTTGAGGGTCAGGCATGTGTCATTATTGTTATTGGTGTCATCACAGTACCTACACTGAAGAAAGCTGTTGAATGGAGGATAAATCCTGAAATCCTTTAGTTGCATTCTGTGCACAAGGTGTAGTTAATAACATGCTTGTTGAATTAATTAATGAATCATATCAAGATTTTAGGAGGGAGCGTGTTTGCTTACTCCCAAAAGGATGTTGGAATTTGATCAGGGTCAATGGATGAATTTTTTTTTAGAGGGGAGGGCACAACAGGTATCTTTTAACACCCATCTTGTCAGTCTTCTAAGGTGGCTATCTACTCTAAATCTAAGGCTGTCCCTGAGTAGCTCTATAAAATTCAAAAGTCAAGAAATTCCTATTTATATCCAATCAAAAATATTACAGGAGCAGAGATGTAACAACTGAGCATAGTAGCTTCCAGAAACATAAATCAAAACCGTGTTTGGATTCCAAAGCATTGTTGCTAGATTACCTTCTGAAAGCTAATAAAATGGTAATGGGAGAACTGAATAGGATTAGAAGAGTCCTTTGTGAATACACTTGGAAACAACTTCTGTGCTTCAGCGTTTATGGCAACCAAAGACTCCCAGCACCCAGCTAGGGGCCTCCTTTATTGCAGGGTTTATGATTCAACACCCGAAATAATTTGAAAAGAGATGTGTTTAGTGATGATTTCCATGGCTGCTTCGTTGTTTTATTAAATATGCTCTAGAGGCATTGGAATTTTAAGAGAGCTTTCCTATTTCAGTACTGGAGATTCTGTTCAAAAGACTGAACTTTCAAATACTTCCTGTTGTTTTCTGTCATATTTGATTCCAGATGCCAAGTCCCTAGAATCATAAGATAATTAATGTTCCTTGGGATCATTTGCCCAATTTTTTTATTCACTCCTGCCTCAGCTTTTACATATGTGATGAGAATTGTTTGGAAGAGAAAAGTATATATTTTCTTACTTTTTCCATTTTCTCTACCTTTCTCCTTGTCCCTGCTATCATTTTGACCTTCAGTCCATATTTCAAATATTTCCTTGTTTTACAACTGGCAAGGACATATTTCAGTTTTAAAGAATTTTTTTTTATTTACTCGAATCCATTTGCATGTAATTATAACGGACTCCAAGATAATGGAAGTAGTATTAATAGGACGATACTGAGAAAGAGGAAGGGTGATGGTGGTGATAGTTGTGGGTGATAGGAGAGGAGGAAGGGAAGGAGTAGGAGTTAAAGGGGAAGGAGGAGGAGAAGAAGAGAAGGGAAAACGTGTTTCTGTATGAGCTTATTTCCTGATATCATAATATCCAAACTGACAAAGATATTTATTGATAAAAAAAATTCATTCCCCATTCCACCTCCCTTTTCAGTCTTGGAACTCATTAGGCATCATGGTAATCCAATCAACACATGACTTTGACAGTGGAAAAAGCCCTGGACATTGATTCAGAACATTCTAGAATTGAGTTCTAGTTATTACAATGCTCAGATGATTATGGGAAAACCACTTTACCTTTCTGGCCCTTAGTTTGTTCATTTGTAAAAAGAATTGGCTCAAATGATCATCTAAAAATCCTTTCCAGATCTCCCATTCTTTAATCCAGTAAATGTTTCCACTGAACAGCTAATTAAAGGACTTCATGATTGTCACTGCAAAAGGAATTCATGGTCATAGATTTTAATTGCCTTCAAATTTTGATCTCACAAACCCCACTTAACCACCTATATTGATTTCTTTTAAATGCCCACAACTCACATTTTATTCTCTAAAACCTCCAGAACCATCCCCCTCCTCCCCCCATTCCCACTAGGGTTTAAGGGCAAAGTTGCTGCTCTATTGACAAGATTCTAGTTTCGGACCCTGCAATGATTCACTTGGGCGTAGAATTAGTTCACTTGAAAGGCAACAGGGGAGTGCTAAGATGGTAAAGTAATAATTACTTCCTTCAGTAGCAATGGTTTAGGGAAAAGCGCAAAGACATATGGGCTGAATATTTAGCAGACAATGATAATGGTGAGGTCACAGATATGACTCTGTGGGATGCTAGCATAGCAGTATTGCAGGGAAAATTGATTGAAATCTTTGCCCAAAAGAAAAGGAAAAGGCAACTACAAATACCAGAGTTAGGGACTAAAATTAGGAGCCTCCAAAAGAAGCATATTAAGGAGGGCAAGGCTAAAACTAATTGATTTAGAAAATGCCAAGGGGAAACTTAATAGGATTCTAAATGAGAGAATGGAGTATCTAATAAAGCTCAATAAGGGCAAGTTTTCCTCCCATGGCAATAAAGCAGATACCATCTTGGCCTGCTAACTTAGAAGGAGAACACAATTGAGACTAATTAGGGAAATTAAGGGACGAAAAGGGCTCCACTCAAAACCCGATGAAACAAGAATAGGCTTTGTGCTGTGCCATTCTTTCATAGATACAATGTAAAAATGACTAGTCTTGTGTCTTTTGAAAGTTTCCAGGCTCCATTGATTATGATGGAGGCTGGAATAACCAAACAGAAACATCAGCATCTTGTAGCTGCTATTTCTTCAAGTTGATAGACTTCTATCTTGAGCAAAATAACTTCTTGATGATTAAAGTGCAGAGACTTAGAAATTGGTCTTAATGCAGCCAGCCTTGGACAAAGCACTAACCTTGTGGTCATGAGATCTGGATTTGTCCTCTGAACCCTAGGACTCTTTGGTTATGAGACCTTGCTAGACCATTAAGTTTCATGAGGGTAGGGATTATGTCTTATTGATTTGCTGTATCAACCAGAGTGTCTAACTTGAGGCTCTGCAAATATATTGGACAATTAATAAAGGTTTATTGAATAAATGAGGGAATAAATGACATTTGGTTAGTCATTCAGCCTTTGTGTTTTCTCCTGTAACATGGAAATAATACATTGTCAACCTTCTTAATAAGATTATATATATATATATATATATTAAATGAAATCATGTATGTAAATATACTTTTAAAACCTTACCTTTCTCTTTGTTCAGCTCCTTTGCTTTAAGAACAACTCTGAATGACAAAGACATTTTAACTATTATAAATAACCTAATTAACTATAGAGGACCTATGAAGATCCTATCTGAATCACTATTTTGAATTCACTATCTATATCCAGAGAAAGAACTGATAAATAGAAGTATGTATAGAATGATTTTACATATATGTATCTACATATACATTTGCATATATGTGTATATGCATAAATATATATATATATATTTATGCATATATTTGTGTCAAATGGTAGCCATCTCTTTCACAGGAGGAGGAAGGGAAGAAGAAAAGAGAAAAAAGTTACACGATAATTATATATTAAAACAAGTAGCAATGTGGACATAATATATTTATAGTTTCATGTGCAATCATCTTTTCTCCCCATTCTTCTATATTATGAAAATGCTTGTTCTATTTATTAAATACAGAACAAAATTTAAAAATAACTGTATAGAGATGAACTAGTATTACAATGTTGGTGATAGCATTCATTCAAACCAATTGACTTCTTTTTTTCAACATTGGGAGTTTGAGCCCATGCTTGTAGTTTCCTTTGAGTAGAAAAAAGGCCAGTGACTTTATTTTTACCCCCAAATATTACTATGTGTAGCTGTGGATAGTAGTCCTATTTTCTACTTAAGGTGTGTTTTAGGAAGAATAATACATTATAAAATTCTGGGTGGTTAATAACATGTAACATTTCATATCTTTTAATTATCACATCAAAAAATTCATCCTTTTCCATATCTTATTAGATCGTCTATTTGAGATGCCATGGTTTTAGACAAAATGATTATTTGAAATTCAGTGATCTGGTAATAAATCTTCTTCATACTTAACTACATTGGTCATCAAATGGCATAAACAGCATCTATTGATAAACCTAGAGTCAGTGAGTGATTAACTCAGCTTGTATAAAGTATTCAAAAATTTTAAAAGGCAAGAGAGCTGGATTTTTCAAATTTAGGAAAATTATAAATCCCTCTTGGTCCTAATGTAGCAGTTAAAAAAAATATTGAGTACACCACATTTTTAAAGTGCTTTTAAAGCCTCAACCATGTTTTGATTAATTTGAATCAGTAAAAAAGTTATCTAAAAAAAGAAATTTTAAATCTTTGGAATACCATACCATACTTTGCAAAAACTTCTTTGGGCAGATAGGATTTTTTTTTCTTTTTTTTTTCTTTTTTTTTCTTTTTTTTTTCTTTTTTTTTTCAATGACTTATTTATTTACTCTTAGTTTACAAGATTCAGTTCCACAATCACTTGAGTTTCAGATTTTCTCCCCTCCCTTCCCCCCCCCCCCACCCCATGGTGGCGTGCAATCATGTATAGGATCTGCAATTACTTTCACGTTGTACAAGAGTCTGGTTGTATAGAAGGGTTGTAACCAATGAGTGAACAATGGGAAAAAAGAAACAAAATCAAACATGAAAAAGAACAATAGCATGTATTGCTTCAGTCTCCATTTAAACTCTAGTCTTTCTATGTCTTACTCTGAATGTAAATATCTCCTTCTATCCTGAGACTTGTAGAGTTGTCTTATAGCTGTGCGTTGCTGAGAAGAGACTAGTTCGTCAAGATTGGTCATCACACATACGATGTGTCTGTCATTGTGTACAAATTTTTCCTGGTTCTGCTCTTCTCACTCAGCATCAGTCCATATAAGCCTCTCCAGGTAATTATGAAGTCCATCTCCTTCCCATTTCTTATAGCACAATAGTATTCCATTACATTCATATACCACAATTTGTTCAGCCATTCTCCAATTGATGGGCAACCCTTATATTTCCAGTTTTTTGCCACCACCAAAGAGAGCTGCTATAAATATCCTTGTATATATGGGTCCTTTTCCCACTTCTGTGATCTCTTTGGGATATAACCCCAAAAGTGGTACTGCTGGGTCAAAGGGTATGCAATTATTTATGGCCCTTTGGGCATGGGCATATAGGATTAAGTATGATAGGGTATCCCACGTTGTTTTATTTCGTTTTGTTTTTGTCTTGACATGGATTCACATATCCAATGACTAAGATTAAACTTGGTCTACTTTCCTTATTTCTCTTACTCACTGGTTTGGAGCTAAAGGAATTACAAAAGTTAAAGTACAACAAGAACCTGATCCCTTTTGGTCATTTTAGGAAGCATCAATTTTCTCTTCAAGACTAAAAAACAGTTCATTATCTGTTTTGAGATGAGAATGAAATGAGACTTTGATTCAACATGGGCAGGACTGGCAAAGTCAGAGTAGGCCTGGAGTCATGAAATTCTTGATCATGGACCCTTTTGGAAGTCTGGTAAAACTGAGAGACTCCTTATCAGAATGTGTTGACCACATATAATAATTTAGGATTACAATAAAAAAGCTGGTGTACCAGTTCATACAGCTGATAGAGAAAAGAGCCTGAAGTCTGAAAGATCTGAGTTCAAAGCTGGCATCAGAAGCTTACTAAATGACTCTGGGGAAGTCACTTCTCCCCGTTTGCCTCAGTTTCCTCACCTGTAAAATAAGCTGCAGAAGGAAATGGAAAACCCCTCTAGTGGCTTTGCCAAGAAAATCCCAAATGGCGTCATGAAGAATTGGATATGACTGAAATGACAGAACAAGAAAGCAACAAAAAGCAATTATATTGAAATACTGAATATGTATGTGTCATACATGTATTATCTATAAGCTCTTTATGTGTGTCTGTATGTATATATACACACACACACACACACACACACACATATATATATATATATATATATATACACTCTCTCATACTTACATTCACAGACCCCAAAATAAAAAAAAACTCTGGGGAACGTAATCAATAATGAGCAGTAGAGATATTCCCCCCAGTTGTACCACATAGCTCTCACCTCTGAGCTAAGCTATACCCATTTTAAGTAAGAAAAACAGAAGAAGAACATATACATAAGTGAGTTTGATACAGTTAGAACATGATAGAGGCAAAAAAGAGATTGAGACAAAGGGCTCCAAGAAAACTTGTGGAGGAAGAGATCACTTTTTAAGTGAAGGGGGCCTGATGTGAGAAGAGAGAAATAGAATTTTCAACTATTAGGAATTATTTATACCTTAGTGTGAACAAAGAATCTGAAGACCAGTTCTAAAGTAGACAAGGGAAAGTAGAAGAAATAGAAGATTACAGACAAGAACCCTAGGTGCCTCTGGGGAAGTTATCAAGACAGCTGAAGGGAAATCATCAGTGAAGCTGGAGGGCGCCAATTAAATGAACTGTATTTAGGGGGTGACCCCACAACTTGGTACTTTGTAGACTTCCCTGGATCTTTGGTCTTGAGATTACCAGCTAGCTTCCCTAATATTGAACCCTACAACATTTTGGTCATTTGTCATTCCTTCTCTTTGAAAGTAGAGGGATTTATTAAGTTTTTATTACATAACAAAAAGCAAATAACCCCTAAATTTCACACATTGAGAATATGCAGAATTGTCTTAAAGGGACCTCAATCTAACTACCCTTAATTTCTTGACTTCACATAAATATACATGGGAAATAATGAAATGCACATTTCTGGAGTGAATCATTTAGAAACTCACCAATGCATACACAAATATTCTCAATGAGATAATTCATTTGTTGGAAGATTGATGATAAATGTCAAGATCTGAAAGCTCTTTAAATGTTTTCAAGAAAATGGAGTGTTTTCTAGTTACACCAAAGCTGATTAGTATCCAATAGATATGATTTTTATTACCTCTCTTATTTTCACTGGTTGAATGGGGTGAGAAGGCAAATAATCTCTTACTTTCCAGGGCTATTTAGGAGAATCAGCAAAGTGAATGGAATGGTTAGTTATTCAATCATCTTCAAATGGAATTGTCTTCATATGATTCATAGAATGAATTGCAAAAGGACTTTCTGTGATGTAGGGCTATATTTTGTCTTTCTTTGGCACATGAAATAGCCTCTACTTTTAAGAAATTGTTTGATCTTTTTCAGTATTACTTTCCCAAACAGCTATAGGCACAGAAAAATTGGAAGTAATGCATCATTTAAAAAAAAATTAAAGTTTAGGGTAATGGATTTCAAAAGAAAGAAGAAATTATTTGCCTTTGAGTGATGCAATTAAAAAGCTCATGTTGATGAAGTCAAATAAAATTAGGAAATGATTAAAGAATATTTACTTTAGGAATTAAAAAAGTAAAATGTCTTCTAGCTCTAGACATATGAACCTATGCCTTTTTTTCATTCTATAACTTAAAATTAAAAGAGTATCATATATACTTTAATTATGTAGTATAAACTTTTTATTCATAGCAGTTTCTTTATACCTTCTATACACATATGCAAATAATATTCTGTTTGTGTTACAGTATTTTGTATACCATCATTCAATAAGCATTTATTAAGTACTTACTTGTTCAAAAAATGAAACAGCCTCTCCCTTCAATGAGCCTATATTCTGTCTTCTTTATTAGATGGTGAGCTGCTTAAAGGAACAGAACATTTCATAAGTATTTTGATACCTTGTTGAAAGTCTAGCACAATGTCTTAGACATAGAAAGAAGAGATTTTTAGTGAATTGTGTTTTAAAATTTATTATCAAATGAGTAACCTTTCAGATATAATAGCTCATTGAAAGGTTTAATTCAAAATCAGAGAAAAATTTCCATGACTTTTATTTTTAATTAATAAGACTTATTAATAGTTTTTTATTTGTATCACAATGATTTCCATAGCATACCTCAACCCCAATGATTCTTTATTTTTAACAAAAGGAAACAGCTAAATGAAATTAGCCAATTCATTGACCATTTCTGACAATGTATACAAACAACATTCCACAGAGTCCTCCCACACCTCTATCAGAAAGAGCGAGGTATGTTTTTTTCCCATAGGAGTCCCTAAAGAATTCAAATTTAGCCTTAGACACTTAACACTTACTAGCTGTGTTAAGTGGGCAAGTCACTTAACCCCAATTGCCCTGCCCTCCCCTCTCCACGAAAATTTGTGTGTGTGTGTGTATGTGTGTATACATGTTCTCCCAAGTTCCTCTGAATTCCTCATAGTCTTCATTTCTTTCAAGACAATAATATTCTATGATAATAATAGAATTTGCTCTTAGAAGAAAATTGGTCAAAAAGTTGCTACATATGTAACCCAGTGGATCTCTTCATGCTTTATTTATGTTTTTCTATTAAATAAAACTACTCATAAATATGCCAGATTTTATAAATTAGGGCACAATGAATTTTGAATATCAGCAGAGAAACATTTCATATTTATATCATGGTGTAATAGAATGAGCATTGACTCTAGAGTCAGAAGAACATTTCATCTAACCAAACCTCAGTTTCCTTTTCTGTAAAATGAGTATGGTGTTTACCTACCTATAGGGTAATTATTGTAAAGACCAAAGACAATCAGTGTAACATTAGTATTCATCAATAGTTTAAAGGTCTTTTTTTTGGTTAGTGAATAAAGGATGTAAACTCTGAAAATATACTCCAGTAGCACCAATGCAATATTCACAGTGCCCACAGTCACTATAAATATTCCAGTGACTACATTAACAGACAGGATCTGCACACATTTTTTTTTTCTTTTGAATCCTTCAAGAATTGTTGACTAACATAATAGCAGATCTTATAGAGCATCTTCGGGTTTATAAATTACTTTATATAACCTCAATTATCATTCGATTATCAAAATAACTCTGTGAGTTAGTCATAATAAAGATAATTATTTCCATTTGAATGATAAGCACTCTGTGACTCAAACAGGTCAAGAGATTTGCTCATGGTGAGGAACCAGTCTGCTCTTCATTCTAAGCCCAGTGTTGTTTCTACTACTGCACTGACTTATATGAATGTCTTTTCAAGAAGTTTTTACAGACATGCTTCATTAAAAATGAATGACAGGAAATGCACACACACACACACACACACACACATACAAACACACACATACACACACAGAGGCAGGCTGATAAAGTAGTCCAGATATGTACTTGTTACTTAGAAAATCATCTTTTTTTGTTTTCTTCATGCAATCTAAGCCCATATTCTGGACAATATATTGAAATAACTATCAATGAATGGGGAATTCTGGGAATTCACTCAGTCATTTAGCTCATCCAGAGTCGGCTTCTCCAGTACTCACCCATAGGTGATGACCCAGAGAGTTTACAGTCAATCAGTGGACATTGGAAGCAGGGATGTGCAATGAAGCCAAGATCCCAGAGGCAAAATATGCCACTGTATCAGCTTGTCAAGGTGACTTTTGTTCATGCTTTGGTTCCTCTTGCATTTTTATTTCTTAGTGTGTCCTATCTTTCTTCACATTCATCCAAATTAAGTAAATTAAATATAACCACACATTGGAGAAGCTGGCTTCAAAAAGAAAGATAATGCTATGGAATTAAGTAATAACATGTAGTTTTTAGTTGAGAAAGGTATAATAAGATAAAAATGGCATAAAATGAAACTCAAAATCAGACTCCAAATTGGTTTTAAAACTTATTTAACTCTCTTTGGCTTTTATATGATTAATGCTTTCAGCATAATTTTTAGTAATTTTATCAAAAATCAAAGAAAAAATTTTAAAAGCCACATTATTATTTTACTTAATGTCTCACCCACATTTCCCAAAAATGTTATTTATAAGATTCTAGTAGTTTGTTATACCTAGTTCTCACAACAGGCTGTTCTGACATCTGAAATAAAACTGAAAATAAAGCAACACACACTTTAGTTCTCTATGAATTTAGATAAACTTAGAAATAAGTGGTCTTTTCAATAGTCTTTTAAAGTCATTTTTAAAAGCTAGTTTCAGAACTTAAAGATGAAAAACATTTAAATCTGTAAGAGTTTGAAATAAATATATAAATGATACTTTTAAAGTGATATTTTATTAGTTTAACTATATGTATTGATTACAGCTCATAAAAATGTTGAAATCACAACAAATATAGTAATCATAAAAGCATGAAATTACAAGAGGTTAAGAAGAATATTTGTAATAAACCTTAATTCCAGACAAATGAAAACATTGGTTTAAATTGTTTATTGATATGAAAATAACCTTATCTTCATAAAGAAGCATTTTATCAAGTGCCTAATGTTGCAGGGAACAATGAAACTTCTATAATAAGGGTCCTGTCAATAAAACTATGTGACTCTTAATCAAAGAAGCATAAGCATGGGCCTATTTCTCATCTGTTCTGTAGTTTCTTTCCTTTGCTATGACTGGATTCGTTTTGTTTGTGTGTGTGGCAGTTAGGGTTAAGTGACTTGCTCAGGGTCACACAGATCTTAAGTGCTAATTGCTGGAGGATGAATTTGAACTCAGGTCCTCCTAACTCCAGGGTCAGTGCTCTATCCCCTGGGCCACCTAGCTTCCCCTGGGTTTGTTTTTATGTAAATAATTGAACTTACAAAAGAAAGATTGTGAAGGAATCCTAGAATCATTCCCTATACATCTGGAAGGGCTCTGTTGACCATTTTGAATTCTTTCTAGTTCATGTCTTAAACGACATTATAGAATCCCAGAGTTGGAGGGTCTCTTGTGGTCTAATTTAACTTGTGTCCGAAGAGGAATTCTTCAACCAGCATTACTGACAGTCATTCCATCTCTGCTGAAAGACATCGGCAATTGGGAATAGTGCAAATACTGTGTATTTCCCTTTAAAAACAAAACAAAACAAAAACTTTTTTAAAACCCTTCCCTTATAACAAGACAAAATTTGCCCATCTCAATTTCTACCCATTGTTCCTAGTTCTGCTTTCTGGGGACAAGTAAAGCATATTTAATTCAAACTGGTGAAAACAGATATAATGAACCCCTGAAATCTCTTCTCAAGGCAAATACACACACATACACACACACACACACACACACACACACACACACACACACACAATGTGTGTGTGCCACTCTATCAGCCTGTCTAGGTGACTTTTGTTCATGCTTTGGTTCCTCTTGCATCTTTATTTCTTAGTGTGTCCTATCTTTCTTCATATTCAGCCAAATTAAGTAAATTAAATATGACCACACATTTGAAGAGTTGGCCTTTAAGAAGAAAGATAATGCTATGGAATTAAATAACAATATATATTTTTTAATTAAGAAGGTACAATAATATTGGAGGGAGAATGTATGTACTGAACATCCAAAAGTTAATTAATTTTAAACACACCCCATTCTATAAATTAGGTATAACAATATTCATAACATTCATAAGTTTCACAGGATTTAGAGCTGGCAGAGGTCTTAGAAGTCCAATAATCCAACCCGCTGAAGAAGGAAGTAGACTCACCCACTCTGGGCCTCATGGATATTTATTGAAATGGGATTCAAATAGAATCTTCTAACATCCACACCGTGTTGTTTTGTTTTTTCTGTCATAGATAGGCATTTGACAGGTCCAGATTGTCTTCGATCCAATTTAAGGGGGTTTAGCTCTTAACGTGTATGTTCTACTAATTTCGCTTATTGAGTAGACTAATAGGCAAATCACACATTTTAGCTTTGCAGACTACACTGTGCGTGCCAGACAGTTGGACTACTAATTCATATCTGATTTAGTTGAAAGAATATTTTGATCTGTTCACTTTTATTCTAGTTCAATAGTTTAAGAAAATACAGGTCAGGCCTAGTTTATCTTAGTTCACTCAATGTTCATGGACAACAAAAAATCAGGTTCAGAGAAAAGAAAATTAATAGTTGGGTTCAGTTTAGAGTTCAACATATTAAAGTATTTCATTCCATTTGTTTTTCCTCACAGCTGTGCTCAACTCCTAGAGTTTATACACAGTGGGATATTCCAAAGAATCCTTCCTGTTTTAGGGAACTATTTGAATTTTCAATTACCATAGTATATCTATACATTCTAAACTCTTGGTCTTTCTAAGATTGTGTATAGTTGCATTATTGGACTGAACTAATTCCCTTGACTGAAAGATATGACTGGAATAGTTCTTTGAATTTCTTCTGGGGGTGGAATGGGGTGGGCAGGGAAGGTGTCATGTTTAAATAGAGACTTGGTGGTCATTATTCTCCTCTGAATGTTGCCAGATGTTTAAAAGAAAAAGATAGTTTTCAAGAGGAATAAATCCTCACAGAATTTGACAAACTGCTATAACGAGGAAGGTGACCTTATAATATGATCCTCTCAGTTCTTTAATAGCTAAACCCCCTTAAATGCGATCCAAGACAAAGTGGACCTGTCAAAGGCCTCTCCATGGTTTGATGTTAGAAGATTCTATGTGATTGTCATTTCAATAAATAATTATGAGGCCTGACTTTGGTCAGTCCATTTCATTTTCAGTGAAGGGGTTGGATTATTTGACTTCTAAGGTCTCTTCCAGATCTAACCCTGTATAACTTATGAATGTAATGAATATTGTTATAGAATTTATATAATTTAAGTTATAGAATTTATAGAATATAAGTGTGTTTAAAATTAATTAACTTTTGGATGTTCAGTACATACATTCTCCCTCCAATCTTGTCAATACCATGAATTGACTTAGCAAAAGCCTTTCAATATGAATAGTGTGTGGCATTAAAAAGAGGTTTGGAAAGACATAGTTTCTGGGTAATTTAACCATTTTATTATAAGTCCAGAATGTTTATTAATAAAAGGATGATCATTTGTCTATCTCTTTTAGATCAAAGACCCCTAAGTGTAGCGGGCTCATAATTATGCCCTTGGGAGAGCAGGTGTTCATGAGGGTGGCAGTCAACTCTGATTGGTTAACAGTTAGTGAGAGAATGAATAGCACAATGAGAGCGTGGGCTAAGTTACAATGAAGGTCTTAGGGTACCTGACTTGGATCACCCAAACCTTGGTCAAAGAGACAAGTTTCCATATTATTTATCTGACCAAAGGGAGAACCAACAGTCCCCAGACCTGTCTGAGCAAACTCAAGGAGTGGGAATGTACCATTAGCCCAAACTTAGAATTTATTTTACTATCTTTGAATAGATCTTAGCCATACTGGATGAGTAAGTGTTTTAGAAAGATTTCTTATGCTGGAAGGAAGTCAAAAGTAGAGGAAGTAAAAAAGGGAAAGAAAAAAAAAAAAACGTTGGTCTTAATACAGTGATTAGTTAGTAAATACAAGAGAAAAAGAATGATTTCTCACAGGTACAAAGTAAGTTTCGAGCCAGATCTTCCATTCAATATAATTTAATGGGCATTTACTAAGTGAGTACTATGTCCCAGACATAGTGTTTAGCTATGGGGATCCAAAAATGGAAAACAGCATGGTCTTTATCCCTACATAGCTTAGGGTCTAATAGGAAAGATATACTATACACAAGTAAACATGATAAAGGCAGATTGGAATTGGAGTAAAGAAGAGCTAAATTAGAGGAGGGAGGGACAACTAGAAGTATCAGTATCAGACAAGGTTCATGGAAAGATTGTGGCATTTGGAGTCATCCTGGCTTTGCTTCTTACTACCTGTAAGAAAGACACTGGGAAAATTCCTTAACTTCGCTGGGAGTTTGTTTCCTTATCTACAATATAAGTGTGTTGTTCTATAGAGACTGTAAGGTCCCTTCCTCTTCTTTTTTTTTCTTTTTTTTAGAGGGGGGAGGGTAGGGCAATTGGGATTAATTGATTTGTCCAAGGTCACACGGCAAGTAAGTGTTAAGTGCCTGAGGTCAAATTTGAACTCATGTCCTCCTGACTCCAGGGCCAGTGCTCTATTCACTGTTCTACCTACCCGCTCCATCCCTTCCTCTCCTAAACCTACCATCCAGTGGAAGAGAGGGTACCTAAAATAATCCTTTCTCTTTTCTTCATTTTTTTACAGTTTGGGGGAACTAAGAGGGAGTTTGTAAAGAAAAAAACCGTTTCAAAGACCTGCCTTAGAAACATATGAGTCAGTTACCCTCATAGCATTATAGTTAACGTTATAAAATTATAAATTGCAGTGAAAGTGTTGACTTGCATTGGTAGAGAGAGTTTCCTAGACCAAGAGTTCCCTGTTCAGGACCAGTCTCTGTCATCATCCCCCTAGGGATAAAGCTGCTGCTTGGGGTGGATGGGATGATTATAACTGAAAACAGAGAGAATTCAGAGCCAGCTAACTCTTCTTTGACTTCTGTTTATTCTGCTGGTAAGTATCATCTTTGACCTGAATAAGTCAAAATAAAAATAAATAGGGAATTGATATGCAAAGTAAGTAGGGAGACAGAAAGACAGTACATGGCTCCTCCAGGACCAGATGAACCATGTCTAGGGTACTGAAAGAGACATGGGATTCAGTTGGTGTGTAAATATCAGTGATCTTTGAGGGAATATGGAGAATGGGAAGAGTGCCATGAGATTAGAGAAGAGCAAATGTCCTAATTTCAAAAGAGGGAAGGAAATGAGGAATACTGAGACTGAAGGGTCACCATCTGAAGAGCTAAGCATTCTGTTTCGATAGTCAAAAGAACAGTTATCTGGCCACTTGAGAAGCAAGACAGACAGATAGATAGAACATTTAAGTTCTTACTATGTACCAGACAGTAGGAATAAATTTAAGTCCAAGGACCCTAGTAATGAATAGACTTTGTTGTTCATTTTAGAAGACTGACCCACTGGAGTTGCCCAGAAAAGTGTGTCTAAGATATTAATAAGTAGATGTAATTTCATCCACTTTATAGTCCCGATAACTTGCTCTTCTTGCTGTTCCTTGAACCCAGCATTCCAGCCCCCATCTCTTTGCTTTTGCATATGCAGCATGTATGATATATACTCCCTCCTGAACTCTACCATTTACAATGGAATGGAATTTGCAATTCCTTCAATTCAGTTCAGTTCAGTTCAGTTCAGTTCAGAGACTACCATCTACACAAGTCTTTCATGATTTTTTTCACCCCAGCTGCTAATGGTTCTAGCTTGCTGTTTTACCTTTTCTACAAATTTCGTATCTGTTTATATGCTTACATGCTGTTTCTCTGAATAAAATCTATACTACGTGAGGACAAGGAGTATTTTCTTTATCCAGCACAGTGACTGGCACATAGTAGATAGATAATATATGCTTGGAGATTGATCTTCAGAGCTAAGTATGTTTAGGCTGGAGGAAAAATAAATTGAGAAAGATATGACAATGGTCCTCAAGCATTAGGAGGGTTGGTCTTTGGAAGCTTTTGATTGTTTCATTTGTGATGCAAAGAGCAGAACTGGACTTGATGGAGTGGAAAATCCAGAGATGCAGATTTAGGTCATGTGTGAAGAAAATGTCCAAACAACAAAGGAATGCATAGAGTGAAGGTCACTGTGCTGCCCAACACACCCTGATCTTTGCCCCTGGAGGAAGGGATAAGGCCAGAAGGAATGTTCCCCCAGGATATGCCAGTGCACCTGGTCCAATCTTTGTGCATGCCTATGGCTTAGTGATTAAAGCTATTTTAAAAAATAGAATGGGTTGCCTTAGAACAAAATGGTTTCCTTACCACTATTTTTAGAGAGGATTCTTTTGCTATATAAAATTTCCTCTCATTTTAAATCAGTATTTCTCAACCTTCCTAATGCCATGACCCTTTATGGCCAAATGTATCAGCAATGCAGTATTCACAATGCCTATAGTAACTATAAATATGCTGCTATGGTTATTAATCACAAAATGTAACAGGCTCTCTACATAAGAAATATAGCTAGAGCACTCATTTAAATACCAGAAAACTGAGTCCCAAAACCAGAAAGTCAAAGCCAACACAGTAGTTATGAAGTTGGCACATGTGGTTAAAGTAGTAAACACCCACATTCTCAAGCCTTCAAACAGGATAGGCTACCTCAGGCAAAGATCCTCCTCTCCTCACACACGCAACTGCTCAGCCTCCAGGCAGCTCGCTCCCAGCAGCTCCGGCCCCCAGCAGTTCCCTTCCCAGGCAGTCCTCAGCAGGAGTCCTTAGCAGAGATTCTGGCCCGCTCAAAGCAAAAAGAGTTCGCAACCACAGCCTCTGCCTCTGCTGCCGCTGTGGCATGTTCCTCATGTTGTGGTGACCACCAACCATAAAATTATTTTCATTGCTATTTTGTAACTGTAATTTTGCTGCTGTTATGAATCGTAATGTAAATATCTGATATGCAGGATATATTTTCATTGTTACAAATTGACCATAACCCACAGGTTGAGAACTGTTGTTTTAAATTATCCACCTGACAAACATGAAGAAACATAACATTTTCATATAATGAACTGATAGGCTTATTTGAAACTATGAGTCTGGTATATATAGTTTCTTTTTTTTAAGTATACATATAATTTAACTAACTAACACTACCAACACTACCATGTTTTTCTGTATTCCACTTTCAACTTTTTCTGCTACTAAAGAGAATTCTTAATCAAGTATGTATTAAATTATAAGGTCTCTTCAGTTCTGTTACTTTGTAGTGAACTTTTGGTAAATGTCTTTAAAAGAGTTTCATAGTCAGGTAAAATTGCAACTATAGTGTCTAAGGTAAGCACAACAGCCTCCCGAGTGTAAGTACCTCCTCAAACCACTGATACTGCTTCAACTCAATCTTTATAGCCATCATCCAAGGAAGCAACCCCTGTAGAGAAGGGGCTAATCATCCTCACCGACAGCTACTCACAAAGAAGAGAAGTCATCCTTGCCGAATTGAGAGAGATAGGCACCCCTATGCACCATGGAACTTTTCCATCTGACATAGCAGAAACCTTCCATATTAGTTGTCCCCACCATTAGAATGTGAGTTCATTGAGAATAGCAACTTTCTTACTTTTCTCTTTGTATCTCTAGTGTTTAGCACAGTGTTTTGCTCAAGAACTTATCAAATGCCTTTTAAATTTATGGTGAATTTTTTTATTTATTTAAGGCCATACTCAACTCTGATAGTCCAGGATTCTGTGAATCTTTTTGACAACTTCAAGATCATATGCTTATTAAAAAAAAAACACTTTGGTATCTATCCTATGAGTTTTATTTAAGTCACCATCTTGGTCCCTATTCTACTATAGTTATTTTCATCTTTTCGTTCATTCTTACCTTCTAAGTCTTTCAGCTTCTCTGACACAGAAATCTATCTGCTTTACCCCAAGTTTACCCAAATCTTTCACTTCTTATTCCTTAATAATAGCTACGCAAGGATTAAAATGATATATCAGTTTGCTGAACTTGAAAGACACAATCCAAATATTGGTCAAGTACCAATAAGAACTAAGTACTGATAAATAAAAACAGATTGTCATTAAATAGTCAAGAATGTTGAGTATTTACAAACAAAATTATTACATATATGAGATTAAAAGACAATGAGATTTCCTATACTCCTAATTTTTTTTTTCCTTTCAAGGAAAGGAAGACAGAACGCGCATCTTTTTGTCCCCCTGTATTTTCCTTAGGCATTTATGGACTGGCATCTGAGAAACTGAGGAGAAATGAGTTGAAAGTATTATCATTTTAATAATAATTATTGTACAATGTACCAAAGACTCCTGTGATCCTCTTAACTAAGAGTACTTTTGTCTATATGCGTTGCAGCCATGTTTTGTCTTGATAATGAAAGATTCATTTTCAGGTTTAATGAGGCACAGAATCTTAATGGTTTGAATAAGCATTCTCTTTGTGTGTGTGACTGAGTTTGTGTATAAGACAGAGAGGGAAAAAAAGATTCAGAGAAGGTGGGAGACTTGTACAGTGGAAAGAAGAAAGAAAGAAAAGAACTGTGGTGGAATAGGGACCAAGATAGTGACTTAAGCAAAGCACCTAACACACGCATGAATACGTACACACACACACACACACACACACACACACACACACACACACACACACACACAATGCTTTAAGGTAGACCAGCCTCCCCTTCTTGACTCCCCATCACAAGTCAGGAAGAAATGTTGTCTCAGCTTCTGAAGCTGCAATGTGGTGTTCCTTTAAACAGAATTTATCACTTACACTCTGTAAGGGAGCAAAGATACGATAAGATAAAAGAAATGAAGCTTCAAGTTATCTTTCTAATCCTCATACCTGGGATTACTTTCAAAAAGTGTGTTTGCTCTTATCTCAAGGGATATTCCTCTTCCCTTGGACTACAACATTCCAGCAAAGTATTTTAGAAAACATGGTATACTGTTTGTGAAGATAACCAAAAATACCCACCTTTTGAGAGTCTCTTCTAGAGAATATTATAGCGAAAATATTTATTTATTCTTCTACCCTATTCCCAGACCCCTGCCCTTTCCCAAAAGAGAACGTGACAAGAGGAGGGGGGAGGACATTTTTTTTCTTTTATGTGCTCAAAGGATTGTCTGGGCTGGGTCTTTCATCTCAGTTTTCAGACTCCAATCTAAGCTTTTATGTGCAGCATCCTTAAGTGATTACCAAAGCAAATGCCATTCTTCCTCCATGGAAAGGGCATCAGCTAATCAGTTACCCTGTAAAGGACATTATTAAGCTTATCTTACCTTTAACTATTATATAGAATGAGATTAATATGTAGGTTATCTACAAACTGTGTATTTTCCCCAAATCCATTTTGCTATGCAAGAGAATTGCTACCCAAGGATTAAAATGATATATCAGTTTGCTGAACTTGAAAGACACGATCCAAATATCAACCAAATACCGATAAGAACTAAGTACCAATAAATAAAAACAGATTGTCATTAAATAGTCAAGAATGTTGAATATTTACAAACACCATATACGAGATCGAAGGACAATATGAGTGTCCTGATAGGTGTTTATTTCACAACTCAGAAACTTCCTCACAGCTGGAGCCCAGCTCTGTTTTAATCAACAAACATAGTTGAGGCTGCTCTCAAAATACCAACTGTTACCACCATTTATGTCATTTATTATTTTAATATATCATGTATACAGAATTCAAACTGTTAAATTCAGACTTTCTTTTTTTTTTTTCAGATTTCAAACTGTCCAAAACCAACCTCCATATGTAACCTGTCCATAGTTTCCACTGGTGATTTAAAAACATTGAATAAGAATGATCATTTTTAAAACAAGACTTTTGTTTGTTTCTCCTTGGTTCTAATCTCATCGTTTCTTATGACAAAATTCCTCTCCTACTTCTCCTCATTAGGAATAATTATTCCAAGATAGTCATAACCACAATGTATATAGAGCTTATCTGTGACAATATGCATTAAAAGTCATTCAGGAATCAAATTATTATCCAAGAATACTTTACCCTGAGTTTCTTAAAGACACCAATTTGACGTACTACCTTGGAGCCATGCAGAATTGGTCCCGTCAAGAGTTATTTCAGGATATTGATTGTTTGCTAGTGCTTTGTTTAGACTTCATTTAACTACATTATACTGTTTTGCCTTTCTCATTAATTGGCATTTTATCTTACCCCGGGTGTTGGATTTTAAAAATTATTCCTCAATTTATATGCAGATATTGAACCATGAACACAGTACACTATCTCTTCCCTGGAGACTAAATATTTTCCTTAATAGATCATCCAGGAAAGTTTCTTACTCAAATTTTCTTTTGGTAGTTGAACCTTGCAGGAGGCTATATCCACCCTTTTATTTTACCCATTTAGAATAGCCTAAATGCCTGAAACATGACAGAAGGAAAGGGGATTTTCAAATATCTTTTAAAAAAGAAAAAGGACCAGATGAGCATTTTGATCATTTAAAATTAAGGACTACATTTGCACAAGTGTTTTGAATGCTGAAGGGTAGATGCAATTTGACTAAGTGAAAAGAACATGGATAGAATATTCCAATTGGCTTCTAAAAGTATGGGGAAAAACTTTGGTAGAGTGAATGAGTATGGTGTATTCAGAACATCACATACATCCTGGCTTGGTTGGCACCAAGCCAAAGGTTGGTTCCTTTAGAGTAGGAGTGGAATGGGCAAATAAGCGTGGGTTGGTAGGATGGTGTTGGATTGTGAAATGTCTTTAATGACCTTGAAGAGTTTGGATTTCATTCTGTCACTGTGGAAAAGTCACTCGTGTTTCAGTAGGAAAATGGTTTAAGATCATGAAAGGTTGGAAACTAAAAGAAATATGTAAAGCTTTTTAGTCTTTATCACTTTTGTCTTTATATCCACAGAGCCTCACATATAGTAAGCACTTTATGGCTATTTGTTGAATTAAGTTTAATTGAATCCTACCCCATGGTAAAGTATGATTATTTTTAAAAGAAACTATCCTATGTATATAGACATAGCTAGCAATATTTTAAAAACCCAAAAATCTAGCAGAAAGTCACAGCAAATAGGTTCATAGATAAGAAGATCATTTTGGCCAGAGAGCCTAATCAGGCCTTCACTTCATATTTTGTGTGTTTTCTTTCTGTGGTACATAAGCTAGGAATATGAGTCTTGCCTACAGTGAGATTACCATTCACTGTCAACAGCTTCGTAAATATGAGTAATGGTTACATAGCTTATTAGGTTACTTAGAGACACTGTTTGAAGTCTGAAGCCCATGTTAGAAGTTGTTAGAAACTGGCTAAAAAGACAATTAGATATCATATGCCGGGGGAGAGAGGAAGAGAAAGAGGGAGAAGGAAAAGGAAAGAGAGAGAAAGAGAGAGAGAGAGAGAGAGAAACACAGAGAGAGAGAAACACAGAGAGAGAGAGAGGGAGGGAGGGAGGAAGGGAACGAGGGAGGACTGGTTGTGAATCATCTAATTGTTTTTAAAAAACTGATATATCTACTATTCTAGAGTCTATACTTATTCTGCAAGATCTCCATGATGTCAATGAATAAATAGATATACTTTAGAAGAGAAGAGAGAGAAGTTTTGAGGGAGATAGCAGGCATGTGTCAGTGAAATCTTTGAAAGAATCTAACAATCTGTGATGCTTACAGCTTCTTCTTTGTTCTCATTTGGGTTAATCATGCACAATTTAGCTTACTTAGCAAAGTTATAACCATTGTGTATTACTAACCAAGCTATAACTATGACTCAGGTGTCTTAAATCCCAGGACACAATTTTCTGTTTTAACTATTATGATGTTAGTTGATCATGCATAGCATATATTAGCTTTTTTTTTTTGATAACTTGGTTTTGTTTAGTGCACAAAATATTAAAAAGAATGTTGGTCTAACACCTAAAAATCCTTTAAATGTTGATTAGTTTTTCAGGTTCACAGCATCCATTTCAATATCAAAACACATTATTAAGAATTTTCCATCAATACGCATCTCTTCCCTATGTGATAAATGATAAAAGAAATGCTATTTCATTTAAAACTGATAATTTGACATATGCACACACATGACTAGTCTTCTATCATATGTATATTTGTCATTAAAAGCAATTAAGATAATTCTTAAATTTATATAACATCAATATTGTTATTAATATTTTCAGGATTAAAATCCTCAAGGGGTAGGGAGTAGAGATCTTAGAGGGTTTTGTTTGTTTGTTCTCTCTAGTTAGCTTGCTGGGCAAATCATTTTATAAATGCTCTTTTTCCATTGATAAGCACCAAGGTGACAATTATTTCTTGGCACTGTTAACATATTAGAAAAATAAGAAAAGTCCTTCCAGAATAGAGGCAAATAAAGACCATTAAATATAATCTCTTCAAATGTTTATAAAATAAATGAAAGTGTCTATATGTGTGTAGTCAGTTTATTTTGGTCATCATTATGATGGATAGCGAATGCATATTAAGACTATTCTAGATGAATGGAGGTCTTGATGCAGCAATGTACCGGAGCTTATTCAGACTGGCTAAGGAGAACTGATTGTTAAATTTTCTATCTGATCATTTACAATTTTGAAATTAGAGAACACAACAAATTGGGTCTTGCTTTGTTGTTTAGTTAATTGTCTAGACTTAAAAAATGATGGCAGACATAATAATGGAAGTTAAAGTGTATCATACACACACACACACACACACACAGAGCCAGTTAAATATCTGACAGCACACCCCTGCCTAAATAGATCATGCTTCATACATTTTATAAGTATAAATATAACCTGAATTCCTAGTCCGTACCACCCAAGCCCCTCATACTCATAACTTGGGACCATTTCCCCTTGTCCCATTTGAAAAAATGGGAATGGCAAATATAAACATCTTCTTTTATTTCTCATTGTTTTCTGTTGGATTTAAAAAACAACAACAACAACAAGCCATAAACTGCTATGCATAGGTGAAACAAAGGTTCTCATTTTTACACCTTGTTCATCTTTCTATAAGAGAACAAAAGGCTCATTCTCTTATTTGTGTCATCCATTTGTAATGTCTCATATGTATTATATGTTCATTTGAGGGTTTTTTTCTTAATTTCACTATGCCATATTATGCAGCTGCATTTCTACAGGTCATTTATTTTTAATTATCCTTTAACAGGGGTATAGTTCCTGTAAGGATTTTGGTCCCTTTTTTTCGTATTATCATTCCAGAACTACCCACTCACCCACCCACACATATGAATATATTTGACTTTGATGCTTTCCCTTCTTTTACTCAGATGTTGATTGCATCTGTGTATTTCACTCCTGGGTGTTTTGATTATGTATGAACTACAGCAAGTATTTCCTGAATTCCACATTGTAATTGGTTTATATATTTGTAATCTGAGCTTTGTAATGCATGTGAACAATATCTCCTTCTTAATATGCATTTACAAATCTATCATAAAGCCCTGTTGGGTTTTTTTTACTTGATTATTATTCCTTTATAATTTTAATAGGGCTTCTGAGGCACCATGATATAGTAGAAAGTGTTCTGCATGTCCAGTGAGAAGACCTACCTTCAAAGCCAACCTCTGCTATTTACTATCTGATTGAACTTGGACAAGTCACTCTAGTTTCATCACATGCAACTTGAAGGAGGGAGGTCAGGGGAGGGAAAGGTAGGGAGGAGGAAACAGCAAGGAGGTGGGGATGGGATTGAAAGAGATGATCTCAGAGTTCCCCCTCATCTCTAAATCTGTCATCTAAGAATCAGTAGATAAGTGATTCTAATGTTGTAGAAGAGCTTTTTGTATAACTAATTCACCCGCTCATGTTTGGACTTGGGCTGCCATAAAGTAATTTAATATATTTATCACTTGCTGAAATGACCTTAAGCAATGGCAGACAGGTGCCATCTGTTTCCCTTTAGTGAAGGCATTCTTAACATTTTATTTCCCAATCACTTTTTATAGTTCTGTGGGAATTTTATGTAGTTCTTAGCACCACCTTTCCTCAAATGTATTTATTGGGACTACCCCTTTTTCTGTCTAAAGCATTCTTGAAGTACAGTAAATTTGGTTTGTTTCATTTTTAGCCTGATATATGTCCTGGTTACTTCAGAGCTTGTCTTTATAGCATCAGAGCAATTGGGTTTGACTGAAGGTGCTCTCTGTGGATGACTGCTAGGGATGATCGTTCAGCAGGACGGGAAGTAATCCCTACAGAAAGCTCATAGTCCAGAGATCAAATCTTTTGGTGTTTTGTCTGGGTTATTTAGCAATTATGGCACAGTGAATAGCCAAGTTTTGCCTTGGTGCTTTCTCAAGAGACAGCAGGGAAAGAAATGCCTGTTGAAATAAATCCAATTCAATTGAATGGACTTATGTACTGAGTCAACTATAGCTGACAGCTGTTTTTCAATCACTCTCCACCAGAAAAACAAAATACAACAAAACCAAACCTTCTTTTCCCCCTACAACTCTAATGGGGGCAGAAGACAAATATGAGGAGAGGGTAGAAATCAGACAATTCTGAAAAATTTGAAAAATAATGCATCTGAAATTATCTTAGGATCTCAGGAAAACAAAACTAGTCATAGCTTATTGTGGTTAAATATACTGTATTAATTTGTAATTGCTTTAAGATATACAGTATTTCTTATATTGTATTACTGGCATTTAAGTTTTGCATGAAGTGGTTGATGAACAAATATTTGTTAGATTGGATATTGCTGTATTGGTGGGGTGATTTATTTATTCAATCCCACTGCACTTAAATTATGAGGCCTAATAAATACATTTTAACCATAGACCTTAGAGCAAGTGGAAAAATAAGTCCTTAGAACTGGAATGAGGTAGTAAAGAAACATATTCAGAATGGCTGAGGAAACTTGGCGGTACCCCAAAAATTATCCATATAAATTATCAAGAAAATTGAGAAAAGAATTCAATCAAAAGATTGTAGCAAGTCTGTTTCTAGCACGCCACTAAGGAGGAGCTGCCTGGGAGTGAGATAGGGAAGATCCTATCTTAGGTCTTGGCCAGGTACTCCTTTTCCCTTCTTGGCCAGAGTTGGACCTCAAGAACTTCAAAGAGTCTAGAGGCTGTTGGACCTCCCATCTGGGACCTAGCCATATCCCTATATCAAGTGATTTTAGTGTTTGCACCAAGGGTCAAGGACAGAGAGAATCAGATTCACAATGCTTTTGTATATGGTGAATACCCTATAAAAAGGAGAAAATGATTTTCAACAACCAAGACTCAAAGGTGATCTCTAATCTTGAGCCTCCTTTCCCTTGGACTCTGAATATAGTTGTGTGGGAGTATATAAAACACTTTTGTGGAAGAGGGATGCTTTATATCAACCATTCTTACTGTACTACGTTAATAAAAATCCCTTTCTAAAAGCTACTTAAGGCTAAGTGATTCTCAACTTATCATTTTGGCAAGAAGCACACCAGTGGAGGATCAAGCCACTGACATTAATGAATAACCTCCAACTTCTCAGGGGAAGAGTTCCCTAGAATCCTGGAGAGAAGATGGAGCTACGCATAAGAGATCTGACTCATTAGTGGGAGGTGGAGTTCAGATAAGGACCCTTAGGTCATAAATGAACTGCATTGTGAAGGTCTTATCTGGGATAAACTTTGGGTCCTTTGCATGTTCTGGGATGCCCTGGAAAGAGTCTCCACCTGGGATTTTGTGTATTTGATACTCTAGAACCACTAGAATAAGTTGACCAAACATCTTCAACACAATTCCTTTCTTTCTAGTTATAGGGACAGGTCAGTAGTTATTGTCTCACCCTCAGTGAAAGTATATGTCCCTCAACAAGAAGCCAATACTCTATCAGAAGTACCCTAATCCTTCATAGGAACTGTTCCTCTGATCATCTCTGTTACATCATCATGGGACTCACCAAAAGCTGGTCCTCTCACATTAAAACAAAGGCTATTTCCTAGCTGCACAATTTCCTTTTTAATTCTGCTTAACAGTCAAAAGACAGAAGACAAATATACTATAGCAACTAAAGAGAAAATTATTTGGCCTAGATCTCACCTAGGTGAAAAATGGAAGAAAAAAAATTAATCAGAGCAAATTCTTCATTTACCTGGTACAATGGTGCCTCGTGCCTTCCCTGAAACCCCCCTCCCCCCATTTCATATTTCTTTCCAGAGGAAAATCATGCTTAGTTAACTCCAGTGGCCAATTTCTTCATGACCCATAGGTGGAAAGTGCTTAAGATTTGGAGGCAAAAGATGCAGTCTTTGACATTCATGAGCTGCTTGAATTCAAGCAAGTAATCTAATCTCTCTGTGATAGATACAAGATCTGTTATGATAACTAGGCTAGTTTTTCCTTGAAAGATATCAAAGCCTTCCTCAACACTTAATTGACTCAGGAGTTGAAGATTCAGGCCATAGACATAATTTTCTGGTGGCCTGAGTAAAAAAAGTAGGAAAAGTCATCAGATTCTTCTTTACATGTCTAACAAAAAGACTAGTATAGTTAACACAGAGACAGTGATACCCAACTGAATCAAGATTGGATCTTTGATGAAAGTTCTTTACTTTGCTATTGCGAAATAAACTTCCTTTTGCTAAATTGGATGGTCTATGAGAATTTTGTTTCATTCTTGTTTTGAACCTGAACTATCTAACCACCCAGAGGAATAATTCAGAAAAAAAAACCAAATAGATTTAAATGAATTGATGCATAGTGTAGTAAGCAGAGAAAGAAAAAAAAAAGCAAATCCCACAGTAACTATAATTGTGTAAGTTTAAAGAATAAGAAAATGAAACTAGATATGTGATTATAATGATCAAGTTTGGATTTGGAAAAGAGCTGAGGACATACATCTCCCTCCTTCTGTTGGGAAGGTGGGACACTCTAGTTATGGAATACTGTAGTTGATGGAAATTTACTCATTTCTCATCTCCCACTTCCACCCTCCAGTAGAATTTTTAGTTTCCTTGCAGACTTAGATCAAGCGTTGCTTTCTACAGGAGACCTCTCAGTTTTTAGTGCCTACCTAGTGCTATTTCCCAAATTACCTTGTATCTATTTTGAATATGCATGCTGTTTCCTCCAATTGAATGTAAGTTTATTAAGCACGTGGTTGCTTTACTTTTCTCTCTACATCCTCAACACCCAACATAGTGCATAGACAAGAGCAGGTGTTTAATGAATTCTTGTGGATTGACTGGTTGATCAAGCCCATACTGATACAGATTAGCTGCACACATTGTTTTGCTTTTGCTGGTGAAGCAAAGGGAGAAATTTTAGAAAGCTTTTTATCTCTGGAACAGTCTGAGAGGTTTCCTTCCTTACAGTTACAAAAGTTTGCTTTCTGACCTATCAGAGGCTCATAAACCATAAATCAGGGGACTAAATGATCATATATTTGGAGTCAGAAGTGACCTTAGAGGCCGTCTGTGCCAGCTTACTAATTTTACAGGTGAGGAATCAGAGGTCCAGAAAGGTCAAGTGAACCATTTTCTTGCTCTTTGGCTTATAGATGTAAAATTGAAATTCTGCAATCCAGTAAATGGTTTCTTTCATAAGTATTCTTTCATGATACTTTCATAAGTATTCATCACATTCTTCTTGATGGGGCATGAATTTATTTCTTATGTCCATATTTCTCCCGGATATGTTTACTACTGGGAAATCAGTTCTACATGGTTACTGTCTGATTTTCTCTATTCTGATTTTATTTTTCGAAATTAATTAATTTATTTACTTTTGGTTTACAACATTTAGTTCCACAATCCCTTGAGTTTCAAATTTTTTCTCCCCCCTCCATGGTGGCATGCATTCAAATATAGGATCTACAAATACCTTCATGTTAAACATTAGTCAAGTTGTAAAGAAGGATTATTACCAATGGAATGAACAATGGGAAAGAGGAAACAAAACAAAACAAGAAAAAAAGAGAGCAGGTAGTTAGCTTCAGTCTGTGTTCAAGCTTTGTAGTTCTTTCTCTGTATGTGAATATCTCTCTCCAGCATGAGTCTTTTGGAGTTGTCTTATAACCTTGCATTGCTGAGAGGAGCCCGGTCTATCAAAGTTAGTCGTCACGCATATGTTGTATCTGTAATTATGATTTTATTTTAGATTGTTAGTGGCATTTAATGCTAGAGAAATTTCTTTTGTTTTAACTACTTTTCCCCAATTAAATAGGCTCTCATTTCTTAAAGTTTTATTGATGACTTTTGTTTTTGCATCAGGTATTTCTGTAAGCATCCTTGTGCTTTGCATCCCAGTGAGGTTTTGTGCTATTTCGTTTGTTCAAATCTATGATTTCACTGGTGGGGAGAGGGACCATCAGAAACAAGGAAATTCCTGCTACCAATGAGAATCTGTCGCTGCTTGGTTTAGAGTTGTCTTAGACATCAAGAGTTTAAGTGACTTGCTCAGAATCACATAACCGATGTGTGCAAGAGACCAGACTTGAATTTATGTCTCATTGACTTGAAATCCAATTCTCTGCCCAATCCATCACATTGCTCCTTATGAGCCTTCCATTATAATGAAGGAAAATATCTACATACACACAGAGTTGGAAAAACCACAATGGTCATTTCTGATAGCATATACACCTATATCCACAATCCCTCACCTCTCCAACAAAAGGAAGGAGATACATCTCCTCAGCTCTGCTCTACAACTAAACTGATAATTACATTATAATGACATAATTAGGTTATGTCATTATAATTACACAACATTGTATCATTTTACTTTTCATTTACATTCTCTTTGCATCAGTTTACATGAATATTCTGTGTAACTTTTGAATTCATTATATTTGTCAGTTCAGTTGATTATACTTACATTCAGCATTTCATTACATTCATATAACATCTTTTTCTCAGTTGTTCACTGATAGATTGGCACACACTTGGTTTCCAGGGTTTTGTTTTCATTTGTTTTGGGTTTTTGGTTTTTAACATAAGCTCCCCAAAGTGCCTGCCACGTGGTTTGTTTTGGTACTTTCCTCTGTTTCAGCAAAGCAGTACTTTTCAGCTGTGGGTTCCATGCAAAAATGTTGCAGCTCAAGGAGCCTTAAATGCCTTGATCGGTCATCATTTATTAAGTGCCTACTATGTGCCAGGCACTGTGATAAACACCCGGATGCAAAAGGATGCAAAATACACTACTTAACCTCAAAGAGCATCCAATCTAATTTGGCAGAGAACATGCAAACAAATACTTACTAAGAAAGCGATTTGCAGGACAAATAGGAAATAATTAACATTGGGAAGGCAGTAGAGTACTTAGATGTATATGGGAAAGAATCGAATGAGGAGTTAAATTACAGACTGATCTATAAATTATAGTTACCACACTTGAGTGCAAAAATTCCTCCAGCATTTGTGGGAGATAAAGTTGGTTATAGATTAGATAGTCATCTCAAAACATGACTTTGTGACCACTTCCCCGCCCAAAGTTTCATCCCTGAAACCTCAAAGAACCACCTTGTTACCTCTGAGCAGCCGCTAGTGTTGCCATTAGTTTTGTACTTTTTTTCCGTTTAGTTTCATTCATTTAGCCACAACAACCTTCACTCTGCTTCAAGGCTGCCCTGAGGCATCCTACATCCCGCTGGTGTCAAGATGTCTTGATGCAGCTTCTAAGCATGAAGTGTTGCAGTATACTGGAAGCTTGGCAAAGACCGCCGCGGGTGATTAGATAAAACGGACAGAAACACCTACAGTAAGTGCTCAGATTTCATCCCTTCTCCAAAATGTGTGTGCCCTGGGCAAGATCCCAATTTGCTACTCCCTAGGGCCAGCTTTGAACTAAGTACTGCTTTCCTCTGCATTTGGGTGGCAATGTTATTTGGAGTCCTACCACATTGTAGCCTTCTCAATCTGCTTTGGGGACAGTCAGATCAGATCACTTTAATTTGTTGCTATTTTTAAAGTCTTTTTTGGGGGGGAAGGTTCCTGGAACTATGACTAAATTGTGTTGAGACTGAATTGTCAAGTTCTTTGTGGCTATGTTAATTAATTGTGGGAATGAAAGAAAAGATCATACACTTAAAGAAAATCCCTTGCTTCCTTCCTACCTAGCACATTTATGTTGGAAATATGTAAGCACCATTGCTTCAGAATTCTATGCAATTCAAGATACTGGATAAAACATATTCTATTTAATGAGCTGCACTTTCCATTGACTGTTGAACTATAGATCACTTCTGTGCCCCTTCCTTTCAACATTCAAACTGTTTAGCTCCCACTAATAGGTACATTAAAAAGAATCTTGCTACAAATATGAATGTAGACATCATAGCTATATGCATTTCTGCCTATGCTCACACTTTCTAAAAAGCTCCTAAGAGAAATCTGTGCAAAGATAAAATGTAACCCTTTTTGTGCAGTGTTTGCTAATGGAGGAAGACAGGACGTGCAAGATTTTGATTTTATTTTTTTCTGTATATGGCTGAACTAGAATGCTGTGATAACATCAACTAGAAAAAAAATTGTTAGTGGCAGTTGTTACAGTTATGTAAATTGCCCATCGATAAATTGCTCAGCTTTCTGTATACTGACAAAGTCCTTCGGATGAAAAAGTGTGAAAATAACACTGTCAGAAATTGTCGTTCTAATCACGATATAATAATACCTCGAAAACAGTGACGGATGTAATTAAATAAGAAGCAGGTTATTTCACTATGGATAAATGAGGTGTAAAATATTACAGAGGTAATCTAGGTTCATGGGAAAACAGCTGATAATCTTAAAGTAAGGATTTCAAAAGTAAATTTTTTACATCTGCTTGGTTTCAAATGATTTTAGATTATTCTATCATTTTTATTAGGAAGGAGAGAAATGTCTGAACTAGAGAGGAAAATAAGCAAGAAGATTTTCACCCCAAAAGTCACTGTATTAAAGTACCACAACAAAACAGTAAATGTTTGAAGACATATGTTTATGTTTCTGAGAACTGGACACAGCTAAAACATTTTTGCTTCTTTTATTATTATATTTAGAGGCACTGTGGTGTATTGGATAGACTGGTGAACCTGAGTCAAAGAAGACTTAGGTTCAAGGCTTGCTTCTGACACATATTTGCTGTGTAATCCTGGACAAATCACTAGTCCACACTACGACTTGTGAAGGACTAACCCTCGCCGCAATAGGATGTTCCTTATTGGAACTTTCCAGAGAGATGAAATCACAGTCCCTATCTTTGTCCTTATGATTTTATTTATTTCAATAATAAGAGTATGTATCTTTGCAAATCCAAATTTATGTTTAAAAGTCATGAAAAAAACTACTTAGCAAAGTCATTTTAAAATCTTGATGGTAGGTATGTTATCTATCTGCTTGCTTAGGCATCTTGAATATACTTATTTGGGAAGTTGGGTTCAGTACCAGTCACGGAAGGCCCAATCTCCCTTTATCTTCTACAGGGGATAATTCCTTCAGAATCACGGGGTTAGCAAACAGTCTTAAATACTCAACTTGCCAAATAAATGGGGATGGGGGCTATTCACATTTAATTGTCCTCTCTCCAGATTGGTGGTCTCTAAAGCAGGATTAATCCTGAAAAGTGACATTTAGCTCCTAGATTTCATGGGCCAAAGGAACTGTATGCTTTTTGCAAGATTATCATAAATATTATATTCAATGAGAAACTAGACTGAAACTACTCTAAAATGCTATGAGTCTGAGAAACCTGAAATAATGTATTAATGAGATAGATCTTTTTTTTAACCTCTTACAAAACACCAATAGTCAAAAGGAAATGAAGTTTCAAGTGTCACCTATCAAAGGAAAATAAACTTCAAGATACAAATACAGACAGACAGACAGACATTATGCATGCATGTATATATGTATATGAATGGTTTTGCATTGTAAACCTTAATGCTGATGATTAAGTACCCCAAGTGGATGTTAAAAGTCAGGAGAGCTGATTTTTGAAATAGTGATACAACTATTTATTTCATTTTTACAAATAACATAAAAATGCCTGCAGAATTGTGTGTTGAACAGATATGAAATTAAGCTATTCTTTCTGACATTATTAATCTACTTCTTTAAAAGAAAAATTTACATGCACTGATTATTTATGCCTTGGATTTTTTCTGGGATTGTTTTGTGTGTGACTGTGTGTGTGCATGTGTGTGTGTGTGTGTGTGTGTGTGTGTATATAACAAATTTTTTTCATTTTTATAGTTGAAGGGCAGAATGGATACTGAATATATATATATATATGTATATATATATATTTGTTAAATATGAAATTTAACAACCTTTTCTAACTCTTGCAACTTTAAAGGAAGCATACATTTCTGAAGAACTGAATATTTAACACTCCCCAAAGTATATGTAAGGTTAGATTTGGAATGTTTATCATCTATGCCAAATAGTCTTGCAACCATACCCTGTAAAATCCTCAGATGATCATTTTTGGGAAAAAAGTTGACATTTGTTATACAAGTAACTCTTGAAGCATATAAAATAATGATCTCCCTTCGTTTTATGCAAATCAGTATGTGATTGTGCTAGTATAAACATTAACCTGCAGTGTAATTTGATTCCTGATTCCTCATCAAATGATTTCTCCAGTCAACAACAACAAAAAAAAATTCCCCGAATCATATCCCGTATGTTACTAATATTGGCTTCCCTGCAAGGTTGAGTAAACAGAAAATAAAATGAAAACATCTGCCGAAAGTGATCCCAGTATGAAATATTGCCATAACATTTCATTCCAATCAAAATCACTGTTTACTTTCAATATGAAGACCAGCAGTAGGTAAGACCACCGGCTGAAAATTAAAAGCTAATCTATGGAAAATTGTGGCTAAGGGATATGGAGTCTACATTTGAACATTTGTTAAATAAATAATGAAACAGATGAAAGAAACAAAGCCATTTTAGAAAACCTCGTGCTTTATTTACGCCCCAGTGCTCTGGCCAACATTCCCTCTCTCTCAATAAAGCTGTTTCTACTGTCCAAAGCTCTGTGTGTGATCTATTGCTTAGCTCATAATGGCCTTCTCATTTGCCTACAGTCCTTTCCCTACCAGTGCTCAATTCGTTGCTTTTAAAAGTGCTTTGAGATTCCTTCCAAGTGAAAAGCAGTTTTCTAAAGCACAATTCTGCTTCATGTAAAATACAACCGATTTTACCCTCACACTCTACTCTTACTTCTTTCATAATGTGCCATAAAAACTGTTCCAACTCACAAGGCGATTTGATAAATTACCTTCTCAAGATTTCATTATAAACCTGTTTTAAGGTGCTCTGCAGTGACCGAGGTGTTTAGTAAGAACAAATAAGAACACGAAAATGAAATATTGTATATCCAAATGACTTGGGTTATGAGTCTATAAACGAAAGGTTCATCTAATTCCTTGGAGCACCCGCTTATCACTTTTTTAGTATTAGGTATGGTTATTCTGTTGCTAATAGAAACTCTTCTGCAAAGGAAAGAATCCCATCTCAGGTGTGTGACATTGTTCTCCAAGTAAAGTGTAACATTGAGGAAGGACTGGCTTGTTATTAACTCTGATGATGTATGACATATTCAGGCTATGCTATGAAGTATTATGACACTTTCTATACTATGTAACTACATCATTTCACAAACCTAGTGGGGGTTCTTTTTCCCAAGTGACATAAATTGTCATTTTAGAGGGCAACTCCAATTCAGAATAATCCTTAGCAGAAACAATAAAAGATAATCATCGTTTCAGATTAAAACTCACAGTTGCCAAAGCTCATTTCTCATCTGTCCCACCCCATGATTACATGAGGCTATCATAATCTCAATTATTCAAATATTAAATGAACTATTAATTGACAACCTCATAATTTACCTTTGCACTACAAAATTAAATACCAGCTTTGATTTTGATTAAGTTTCAAAAGTATATTTTTTGTCTTTCAAAATGATTTCCTGTCTTCACTCCTTTCTTAAGAAAGAAATGAAGCAAAGCATATAGTAGAAGGTTGAATAAATTTTCAGACATGGTCAGTGTGTTGGTTGGTTTTCCTTACCTATTTTTCTTTGTGATGAGGGAAGGCTCTCAGAGTGGTGGTGGGAGAAGTATATTTGGAAATGACTGTGACACCAAAACAGAAAGTGGCAATGAAACAATAATTTAAAAAAATAATTATGTCAGGCAATTTTACGCAATAATGAAATAGTTTGCTGTATGACATTATGGCTGTAAGATTGGGTTTGCAGTTGGAAGAAAATAAGGTTCAAATCTTAGCATAGATACTAGATGTGTAATCACATCTTCCTCATTTCTAAAATCAGGATGATAAACTTGAATGTAGATATTTAACTGGGCAGCTAGGTGGCACAGTAGATAAAGTGCCAGGCTTGGACTCAGGAAGACTTGCTACCTATGTGACCCTCGGTAAGTCACTTAATTCTATTTACCTCAGTTTCCTCATCTGTCAAGTGGACTGGAAAAGGAAAGGGCAAACCACTCCAATATTGTTGCCGAGAAAACAGCAGATGGGGTCGCGAAGAGTGAGGCAGGATCATAAATGACTAAACAACCACAAGAAATATAACTATGGTAAAGCAATTAGTGGTATTCTGAGGATGCTTTTATTTAGAGGGTACCAACAACACTAGTAGTATTTTGGCAGCGTAGAAACACCAAAGTTAGTCACCTAGTTAGCAAGATTGATTAAGGGACTTCCTCTCCTGCACCAAAATGAGCTTATCTCCAGTTTACAGTCCCTTATGCCACTTTCCTATTCCCAAGTCTGGTCTGTGTTACTTGCCCTAGGCTCAAAAATGCTAAGTATAGCTATGCTTACATGATATGCCTCACAAGACTGTTGTGAGGGAGATACACTTTAAACCTTAAAGCACTATTTGTCTATCCATCCATCCTTCTATCTATCTATCTATGCACATATTATTATTGTAATTTATTTTGGTGTTCATTGAATATCAGTGATATGAAACACAATATATTTATCACGAAACAACCAATGGCATTAATGTTTTCCCCTTACTGAATTGGCTAAATTGTCTGATTTGGAGCAATATGGGTTCAACATCATTAAGACCCCACTACAATGGGATAAAGATTGCACGGATCATCTATGAGGCTATATGGTTTAGTGCTCTAAATGAGTCTCAGCCGGATTTTCTGCTAATTTTGATACAATTCATGATAAGGCAGCAGTATTTGTACAGGGTGAGAAGGCATGGGTTGGTTGCATTCTTCACCTAATAATATGAAGATGTGCATTGATGAGAACACAGATCAGTTATTGCATCTAATATTGGAATATATGGCAGGAGCAGGAGCAGCCTTCTCATGCATTGATCTGTTTTTCCTCACGGCTTGTTGAAACATATTCTCACCACAATTAACTAACTTGCATTATAAAGTTATAGAATATGAGAACTGGAAAGCACCCACACAAGGAAAAGACCCACCTTCATTATTTTTCCCTCTTTATCTCATGGTCACAGCATATCAGATCCAATCCTAGACAACAGAGATAGATAATTGGATGGATGGATAGATAGATAGATAGATAGATAGATAGATAGATAGATAGATAGACATGAATAATTACTGTGGAGTTGTCTTGTCATTGCAAAATTTGCCAATTAACCATTTATATCAGTCAATGCTAAAAGACCTGATTTGGGGGGTATAATATTTAAGAGGAAAATGGTTGTTATTGTTTTTCCTAACAAAGGTTTCCAGAATAATTTTATCTATTGTAATTTTTAATTCACTTCCTGGAATCATAGACTTTTAAACCTAGAAAGGACATTCAGGATTACTAAATCTAAACTCTTTGGCAAATGAAGACATTGAGAACAAGAGAGGTTTGATATGTAGTCTGTAGTCATCTTGCCCGTTAATTTAAGAGCTAGGATAAAGATCTAAGGCTCCTTACTCCAATAAGAACCTTGTTACAATAATGACTTTTATTCCCTTATTTGTTCCTGTGATACCCTTAAAAGAATGAAGCTCCATGGGAAAGGCAGTTTTGATGCTGGAATGTACCAATCAGACAAGAAACTGATTTGGGACAAATGTCTCCTTGTATCTGTAAATCAGGTCATCCCAATCTCTCTAGGTTTTCCCCAACATCGTTGGAGGAAGAGATGAAGCAAACCATGGGTGGGCTCTGTGGCTACAGGGAGAAAGCTTAGGTGCATCCTTAATATGTGAGTATGATAAGAGAATAAATGAAACTATGTAAAATAAACTTTTAAAGAGCCTTAGAAGAAAAGCGTTATATAAATATAAGGTTATCATTCTATAACTCAAAAGAATCTAGGATAACTTATAACAATATAGACTTTTAAAAATCCATTGCTTGGCTAGAAATGGTCTAATAATATGGCAGATAGGGGCGGCTAGGTGGTGCAGTGAATAGAGCACCTGCCATGGAGTCAGGAGGACCTGAGTTCAAATCCTGCCTCAGACAATTAACACAAAAACTAGTCATGTGTCCTTGGGCAAGTCACTTAGGCCCAATTGCCCTACCTTCCTCTCTCCAAAAAAAGAGCAATAATAATAATAATAATAATTAATAATAATAATATGGTAGATGTCCAGAAGTATTGTATTAATTAGCATAGGAACATGATCCTCAATTCTTTCAGTTTTCTGACTGCACTCTCCAGGCCTGATGTGAAGCTGCTTCAGGTACCAAGAAAACTGGCTTTTACCAGTTCCTCGCTTAACAGTTTTGCTGCAGTTTCTTTTCCAACATCGTATTTTGGACTAATTTATTTACTTTCAAGTAGTGTGTGTGTGTGTGTGTGTATGTGTGTGCATGTGTATGTGTCTGCGTGTGTGTGTGTGCGTGTGTGCATGCGTGTGTGCGTGCGTGTGTGCGGGCGCATGTGTGTGCGTGTGTGTGTGCGTGTGTGTATGCGTGTGCGTGCGTGTGCGTGTGTGTGCGTGTATGCGCGTGTGTGTGTGCATGTGTGTGTGCGTGTGTGTGCATGTGTGCGTGTGTGTGTGTGCGTGTGTGTGTGTGTGCGTGTGATTGTTATTGTATTTATTCTGTTTTGAGAAAATAGGGTGGGTTCAGGGGTGCGCTTGCTAATTAATAATCCAGAAAAGCACAACTGTACCTTTACATTTATTCTACATTAATTTAATCTACATTAAACTTAATCAACATTTTCCCATCACTTTCTTCAGTCTAGAAAATCAACAAAATAATAAATCAAGCCTTGATATGCAGTTTTTACAAATTTTTTAGGTGTAAATATTCCTGTTGAAAATTCAACAGTTGGCTCTCACCAGAGCCAGCATATTCCTGGTCTATTGGTAAGATCTACTTCACTATTGTTTTGTAATTATTCTATCAAGGTGGAAGCCATTTCAAAGCTAGAAGGCTACCCCCCATTATTTGGAGAAATCTAGCTTTGTAGCTTAACAGGCTGGCTTTATAAGTTTCTAATGTCCATGCTCTTGTGATGTGTCCATAGGAGATTTGTGGGTTGTTATTAATTATAAATTTCCTCAAGTAGTTCACAAAAATAGACTTGTTACCTCTCCCTGTGTGACATTGGATAAGTCACTTAATTTTCTTTGACCTTAGGTTTCTCTTCTGCAAAATGAAGCATTGGAAAATCTATGAACCTGTGATAAAATCCTTCACCATAAACTACTAGTAAATTTCAGATTGCAGACGAGTTAGCAAATGTGTACTCTTAGAAGATTTCTTGTGTGACAGACTTTGCTAGACTTTCTTAAAGGAAAAGAGATACGCAACCCCATTGCACTGATTATTATATTCTAATCGTTGAGTGAATCAACAAGTATTTAAGAGTCTGCTATGTGCCAAGAACCCTGTATGCTCCTTTCTCCCCGACCTCTAACCTTCCCAAACTCACCCTTAGGCCGACAATCACAGAGATCATTGTTGGTTTTCCATATTTTTTTCTTTTATTTCTGGAAATATTTTGTACCCTCAGGGACCTTTTATCTGGAGAAACAACAGGTGAAGTTTTTAAAAAGGACAAAACATGCAAATGTATGTATATATGTGTGTATACATATATATGCATGATATTATATATGATATAAAATTACATATGTAAATGTCAGACATAACACACACACACACACACACACACACACACACACACACACACACACACACACACACACACAGCATCTGTAGCCCTGCCTAGTTTCTTACTTCGGTAAGATACTCTTTCCTGCCCTTTTCTCCTCTTCCCTCTACCCTCTCCCCCTCCTTCCCCCTTTCCCCTCCTTCCTCCCTTTTCCCCATCCTTTGGTCCATTGATCAATCTTTTCTCCTTCCTCCCTTCCCTGGCCTAGATTATGCCATGGTAGAGATAGCCAAGGAGGACACCACGGGGCTGTGACAGAACGTGTTCTCCAAAATGGCCATGTACCCAACGGGAGAGCTGATAGCCACCAGTGAAGATTATAGACTTCTGGAAAATATGAACAAATTGACTAGCTTGAAGTATCTAGAAATGAAAGATATTGCAGTAAACATAAGTAGAAATCTAAAGGGCTTAAACCAGAAATCTACAGTCCTTCAGCCTTATCTGGATCAGATCACTTTAATTGAGGAGCAAGTGGCAGCTCTTGAGCAGGCAGCTTACAAGTTAGATGAATATTCAAAGAAACTAGAAGCAAAGTACAAGAAGTTAGAGACGAGAGGAAAGACTTCTTTAACACCAAAACTTTAACTGCAAGAATGTTTTATAAGAAATATGTGGGATGGAACTTATTACTAGGCTGCAGTTCCTAAAAGGAAGCGGTGCTGCTGATCCAAGGAGATTCTCAGCCCCCACCTCTGGCTGGATGTGTAACTGGCCACCCCCTGTGTTTCCTCATCTTATCCTGTGATTCCTTGTGTGCCCTGGACCAGGGCTCAGAAATCAGGATCAACCCCGTCTGGAGCAGACCCAGATGAGACGCTCTCGGCTCCCTGTCTCCTTCCTTACCCCCATACCCCCTCTCCTCCTTACCTGTTATCCAACTTAAATAATAAATGCCAATGTATGATCCTCAAAAAAAAAAAAGATACTCTTTCCCAGGATAAGCTCATCACTTCCATGGCATGAACTCAAGCCTGGATACTTCCTCCCTCAGACTCCTCTCTCCAGTGTGAGGCTGGAGACCGGAGGCTGGAAGATGAAGTACCAAACTACTCCAATGCCTTCTTTTATAGAGGGCAGAGATTGGATATCCTCTACATCTACAACTCTGTCTGGTTTCTTTTGAACAAGATGTGCCCTCATTGACTATCCCCTTGGTGCCCCCCCCTTTCTATCTTCCTTTGGTGTGGTGTCTTCCCCTATTAGACTATAAGCTCCATGAGAACAGGCACTATCTTATTATTATTTGTATCCCCAGGGCAGCTTAGTAACTGGTAGGTGCTTAATGAGGAATTTCTCATTTTTGTTGAATACACACACATATTTGTGTATATGAGGGATATTAGCAGCTGACAGAATAAGGAAAGGTCTAATACAGTCTTTAGCACTTGAGTTGAGGTGTGAAGGAAGGCTAAGCTTCTAAGGCAGAGGGCAAGGAAGAGTACATAACAGGAATACGAAGGGAGATGAATGAAAGACTAGTAAGTAGACTTCTTCAGCTGGAATGTAGAATGTGTGAAGGAAAGAAATGTTTAATTAGCCTAGAAAGGTAGACTGCACCCAAATTGTGAAGACCATTAAATACTGAATGGGAAAATTGTATTTTATCCTAAAGCCAACAGGAACGAGGAACAAGGAAATGGGGAAAATGTAGGAAACATGGAATTTTTGAAAAAATACAGCCTGACCCCTACTTTTGCAGTACTGTCAAACTAAAAATGACACATTTTGAATAGACACATTTTGTTTTGATCTTTTTTTGTTTTTGTTTTCACTAATACGGTTTTTAAGCAGGTGAGTGACATGGTCAGACCTGTGCATTTAGAGTACTACCTTGGTAGCTGGACTGCTTGGCTCATAATAGGCATTTAATAAATGTGTACTGACTGGAAGATAGATTACAGAAAGGAGAGAATTGAGATAGGGGAATTGAATATTATGAGGGCCTAAATAAACATGGTGATTGTATGAGTACAGAGAAGGGAAGAGATTGGAAGGATGTGATAGCAGTAGAAACTCTAAGACCTACCAGTTGATTAGACACTTTTAAGGTAAAATGTTTGTAGATTTGGGGACAGATACTACATCATTGTGTTTTTTGGATTATTATGGTAAATTTATCTTTTGAGCATTTACTATATCTAGATCTACAAATGACCTCAGATATCAAGTGCAAACCTCTTATTTTACAGAAGGGAAATGGAGGCCAAGCGACCTTCCTGAGACTACACAGATAGTAGCAGAGCCAAGACTCAGTCTTTCTATAATAGCACACTGTCCTTCACTGCACACTGTATTGACATGCTTGCATTTGATAGGGTTCATTTCATGTGATGAACCTCTGTTCAAAAGGTTTGATCATGAATTGTTAATAATGGATTTAATTCTAAACATTCACTTGCCTGTATTATATAATCTTGGATGAGTAGGCAATGTGTGGCAGCTATTAGGAACCTTTTCCTAGGATTAGGCGATCTTCAAACAGTTTGAGAGTTTATGAAGTAAGCCTGTCAAAAATGATCATAACTAGCAAAATTCATATTAGCCATGGAAACCCATGCTGTCTACAGTCTTAGCCTCTGTGTCTCAGTTACTCAGGACTTGGGTGATAATAAATCTGCCAGGTACAACATATTGAGATGAAAACAACAAAATCATCAGCATTTCTAGATAACTAGCAGCTAGGTGGATACAGTGGACAGATTATTGAACTTGGGAGTCAGGAAAATCTGAATTCAAATCCTGTCTCAGACATGTAATGGTTGTGGTAAAGTCATTTAACCTATGTTTGTCTCAGTTTCTGCATTGTAGAATGGGGATTAAAACAGTACTTACTTCAGAGAGTTATTCAAGCAATCAATCAGTACACTTTTATTAAGTACCTTTGAAGTGTCAGGTGCTGTTTTAAGCACCAAGGATACAAGAGGCAAAAAACAATGCCTGACCTCAAGGAGCTTACAATCTAACGGGAGAGATAACATACAAACAAACATTTACAAAGGAGGATATATACCAGATAAACAGGAAATAATTAAAAGAGGGTAATTATTAGAATTTGGAGGGATTAGGGAAAGCTCTAGAAAGTGGAATTTTAGTTGGGATTTAAAGAAAACTGGGGGAGTCAGTAGTTGGAGCAGCGGAAGAAGAGCATTCTAGGTATGGGGGACAGCCAGAGAGAATGTCCAGAGCTGAGAGAGAGAGTGCCTTGCTTGTGGAACAGCCAAGAGACCAGTGTCACTGGATCAAAGAGTACATGGAGGAGAATAAGGTGTAAGAAGGCCGGAAAGGTAAGAGGGGTTATTGTAAGGATTCCATGAGATAAATGTACAACTTTGCAATACTAAAGTACTATATAAACTCCATCTACAAAGAAAGTCTGATAAGATACATTCCAATGTAAAATTTGTAAACTTCTAGAAAATGACTTTTTTTCTGCTGTGATTACTTAGCCTTTGTGTTAAGATGACCTCAGCAAACCATGATCAGAGTAGTGCTGTCAGACCTTTTCCCCAGGCACCAAATTGAAAGATTACCAACAACATCTGCAGTCCTTTAGCAGCATGGAAACAACAGAGATTAGTAACTAATTCAGCAAATTTCAGGACTGGAAGGGAGGGACTTCAGGAACTATCTAGTCCAAATTTCGACTGAAAAGGAATCCCCTCCCCCAATATACCAGGACTGGTCTTGAAGCTTTCCAAAGATAAGGAAACTTCTATTTCCCAAAACAATTTATTCCACTTTCGGATTGCTCTATTTATTGGGAATGTTTTACTTTCATTAAATCTAAAAAAGAAGAAATAGTGAATTAAAAAAAGGAGTGACAAGTGGACAAGCTGAGTTAAACTGATTCTGTCCCTTGCCACAGTTACTCATGGGGTAATCTCTATTTACAGCATCCTTGCTTTCACGAATCCCTTATCTCTCCCACCTCAGTGAGGTAGTACCTTACCTTCTCTCCACCACCACCACAGGTGTGCCACTTCCATAGTTCATGCATACCCACACACACACGCACACACACACACACACACACACGCACACATACACGCACACACACAGACACCACTTTATGGCTCTGAAGGTTAGTGTCCGCATGTATTTATCTGTTCTGTCTCTCTCTGTGTCTCTGCTTCTGTTGGTTGCTTTTGCAATCCCTTATAACTCACTTTTTTTTAAAGTATTATTGATGTGTTCTTGTGTTCTTACATTAGAAAGATTTACAGATTACTCGCACTTTGTAAGAGATCTCTTGTAACAAAGAAAAACACTTAAGTAAAACTAAGAATAAAGTGATTCATCTGAAAATGCATGCCACATTCCATATCTGTAGCACCTTGCCTTATCTATCTATTAAAAGGGTACCAGAGATCTAGTTTTTCTCCCTGTCATACCCCACTCCATGGGGAGAGAGGGGAAAGGGAAGAAATAGAAAACAATATTCTTGTAATAAATTTGCATAGTCAAGCAAGACAAACCCCATTAATGGATGCATTCAAAAATATATAGGTCTCATTCTATACCCTAAAGCTGTCACGTCCCTATAATGGCTTGCATGTTTCATCATCAGCCCTCAGTCATCATGAATGTTAATTGCACTTATCATAGTTCTTACCCATAGCCTTCACAGCTGCTTGTTTTTATTTTTATTGTATAACTTGTTTTGCTGAATCTACTCATTCCATTCTTCATCAGCTTATAAAAGTCTCAACAGAAAGTATAAGCAGCAGTGTGATAGAGTAGGAAGACTAGATCCTGGCCATGCTACTCACTACCTGTGTCCAGGTGTGTCTTTCATTGTATTAAAGGACCACTAGCGAAAAATACCTGTCTCCCTCTTCATCCCCTACACACACACACACACACACACACACACACACACACACACACACACTACTCTCTCTCTCTCTCTCTCTCTCTCTCTCTCTCTCTCACTCAGTCACTAATTCTCAACAGTCTGCAATTGTTTTCTTAGAGAAGTGGTTGGTGTACTGAGGGGCTAAGTTTGAGACTTAACCAAAGCAGGCTCTATCACCTATGAAAAGCTGTCTCCTACTGTATGTGGATATCTGTCATATGCATCTCTGTGTACATAATGGAACTAATATGATTATGATACACTGTAACACAATTTCATGCAATGTGATAAAATGTAACAGCAGTATATGTAAATTCAGTTCAATAAAATAAGCATTTATTAAACATCTACTATGTATCAGACACCGTGATAGTGCTAGGGATACAAAACAACACAAGAAAACTGTTTGGTCTCAATGAAATATCTCTGGAAACCTAAAATTGTAAGCAACCAGTTGCTGGTTTTATGTGATGATGCCAGACAACTGTGATTTTTATTTTTGCTGAAGTTACCACTGTTTGTTTTGTTTTGTTTTAATTGAAATTGCCTGAGAAATGATTGTCATATTTTTATGGAAATCTTACCTTGTCCACTAACATTTTAACTTAAATTCCCTAAACAATGCTTTTATAAATATAAATTCATATACACATGTAAGTGTATCTCTATATAATACACACGTATCATAAACATATAATGTGTATTTTGCCAGTTTGTACAAGTATATTATGTATAATTTGTATGTTCGTGGATATTCATCTGTTTAATTTGCAATTGATACAGATGTTTTCAGGGACTTTGGTTATAACTGAAGAATTTTGCTCTTATACAAATTGTATGAAATCCATTAGATAATAATTTCACATGATCTAGATAGGTGTTAACACAATCACATATGATACATAATGAAGTACATTTTACAAAGTCAATAGTACATTTTAAAATATCTCAACCAAAGAAACTGGGGACCTTTGATATACCTCTAAATTACGGTATACTAGAATTTATATTTAAGAATTAAGTAATATGAAGTAATACATAAAATAAAAATTAAAAAATGTTATTTTATTCCCTCTGATCCAGCTGAATGATTTAACAGCTGTTTGTCTCACTCTGCAATCCACCTGCAAGGTCATCTTTTAAACATAATATCGCTTTACTTAGAATTGGCCACCGGAGCCGCTTTGTGCTTGGCTTATACATGGAACACCCCATGTGCTGCCTGCTCTAGTACCTGCAGATAACTTGCAATCAGTTTAAAGTCTAAAACAATAGGGTTTGGTGTTGAAGTAATAACACCCTTTACTCTGAAGCCTGCATATTATCTGGAAGCTCCATTGGCTCATGCACACTTTGCCCACTTTTTTATGGGAAACATTCAGAGAAAATCTGACTGAACATCGGTGTTTAATTTTCCCCATGCATGCTAAGGTTTAGACTCCTTCTCATTGAGGTTCAGCTGCTGGGAGTTTGAAAGGAATATTAGATTTTTGATTGTCTGTACAGAGGCCCCAGGATTCCATTTACTGACCTTTCTGAACCTCATCACGCTAAAGGTGCAAAAGCTCTCCCTTGTGGTGAAAATTCACGTTTTGCTGTGCTTGGGTTTATTTTCTCAGCTTTAATAAAGCCAAGACTAAGTGTAAGGAGATCTTCACATAGATTAATTTGGAATTAATACAAGTGTTTTTAGGGACTTTGGTGAAAACTAAAGAATTTTCCTCTTATGCAAATTATACAAAATCCATTGGGTAATAATTACTCTCCCTCGCTTTCTCTAAGTCAATAGTCTAATTTTCTATGTGAATGAACATGTCCTATTTGAGTATTTGTGTGAGTGTGTATATGTGTATGTGTTAATGCTTATGTGTCCCTAGGGGAATTCACATTCCCAAAATTTTTTTGTGTCATTTGAAGTTTTAATAATTTTAAAATGCACCAAAACTTTTGGGACTGTATAATTTCAAATAACATCTTTATTAATGTTCATCATTTATTAAGAGAATAGATTGTTTCTAGAGCTCACAGTCCTCTGAAGTACCGTATATCAAACTAAGCTCTCTACAGAATTAAATCATACAATAAAATGTACACGTATTCCCCTGCAGGGATCCTACCTGAATCAAACTGGTCTTTAATTCTTGGCAGAATGAGACATTAATAATTTATTAATGTTCATTGTAGTTTATTCCCTATACCTTAAACACCTTAAGCAGTTTTAAGCTTGTATAAATTTCCATTCAAATATTATTTTGTCCATTGTCTGTAGAGAGGTAGGTGCTTTTATTATAAGGTTATGCATTCTGTTCATTGTGCTGGAGACATTATTAGCCCTAAAGAGAAGGGGTAGTAAAGACAGGAAAATGTTCTATTATAAGCTGCCTAAGTATGGGATTTTTACATGCTTTTCATATGTTGGTACAGTTGTTGCTATATCTGTTCAGTTTCTTAATTCAAAATGTTTAAAGTCTTTGTAAGACTTTCAGATTTCCAATGGCAGGTATATATGTTTGGGTTTCCGAAAGGAGTGGAGATCTAAAGAGGTTATCAATATTGGCAATAGGTTTTAGTATGTTATTTGAAGGGGTAAGAGGTAATTTCCAAGAGGTGATGGTAGTGGGACATATAAGCACATAGGAAATATATGACATCCTTTCAACTTCTGATTAAGTAGAGAATGCATGCAAACGATATCCATGATCCCTTAAACAATACTCCAAGAACATTGTCCCAACAGGGAACTCGCTAAGGTTAAGAAATTATTTTTGCAACATTTTCATACATAACACATCAGGCAGCTCTATTCGATATATTTCAAGCCTGAAGAATTTGTCATGCAGAAAATAGTGGGGAAGAAAATATATATTGCTTATGATGAAATATTTTGAATTCCTTTTGAATGCTTGTTGCATTTTGCTTACATAATTAGGCCCATCTGTTCCACTATTGCTAAATTCTGAGCATTGTGGCAGCCTATGATAAGATTGCAAATCATTAAGCATCATGACGAAAGAATAAACGTGCACTGTATTTCCAAAGTGAAAGAAGAAATCTTTTAAGATCTTACATATTGTGATGACACTAATTTAAATCCTGAGGAAAAAAACAAATTAATCAATTAAAATTTCAAGTAAACTTAATCTTAGAGTCATGAGTATTGATCAGTGTTAACTGATTTTATAATAACTTTATAATAACTTTTTATCATAACTTTTTCCAGAATTATAAAATTAGAGTAGGCTAGACAAGATCCTCATTTCCCAAGGGCAGTAGATTTAAAAAGATGTTTTAAAATGATATTTAAGATTTGTGACAACACAAATTAAAGACTAACAAAAATGCAGCCCTTCATATACATCATGGCAGTGGTGATTAGCACAGGAGTGTTAGTTTCTGACACGAAATATATAAGTACAAAATGAAGATGATTCAACTACGTTATTTTACGTTCCCCTAAATAATTTCAAATTAGCCTCAATTAATTAGGTTAGTAGGAGTCTTAGAAATATATAGGTTTTTGTACACAATCACAGACACATCATACATATGATGACCAACCTTGATAAACTGGACTATCCTCAACAACGCACAGCTAAAGACAACTTTACAAGCCTCAGGATGGAAGGAGATACCTAAACTCAGAGAAAGATATAGAAAGACTATAG
>CM053583.1:153085400-153120346 GCA_028627135.1 Pseudochirops cupreus
GTGGGGGGGCCTGGATAGGAAGGAGGGACATGTAATCAGTCTCTCACAATGTGCCCACTGTGGAGAGGTTCTGCGTAATTACACATGTACAGCCTGAATTTGATGGCTTGTTCTTCCAGTGGGGGTGGCTGACAAGGGAAGAAGAGAAAGATCTAGAATTTAAAGCTCTATAATCAAATGTTAAAAATATATATGTATATATACATACACATATATATATATACAATTATTATTACTATTATTATTAACTACATCCAACTGGAACTTAAGATTCACAGGAACTGTGGAAGGAAGATTCATCCTGCCCTATCAGAAAGTTAGAGGAGTGATGGGGGAGGACGTAGGAGAGATTAGATTGGGGGAGGGATCATACATGGGGATGGGTGTTTTGAGGAGGGAGTAGGGGAAAGATGGGGAGAAAATTTGTAACTCAAAATCTCATGGAAATGAATGGTATAAATTAAAATAAATAAAATAAAATATTAAAAAGAAAATAAAAAAAGAGAGAAATAATTGTGATCTCTTACCATTGAAGAACTCATTCAGTGGTGAAAACACAATCCTCCTGGGGCCTTTCCTTTGGAGACAGTTAAGTGCCCAACAAAAATAAAAGCGAGCTTCTGTGACCAAATTCTGCCATAAGGTTTCATAAATGGAAAATTCTTAAACTGAAATGCACTGCACAGGAGGCCCATCCTGTGGAAAAGACGTGATGGGGAGATAATAAAATTCCTCTCCATGGAGCTGAGTCTGTAGCATCCGCTTTAGCTGAGTGATACCTTAGAGGAAAAACAATGTAAAGGAAGTTTTATTTTTAGCTTGGGGACACTTAATGAGAGGTTGGTGAAATTGTATATCAGATCTAATAACATTTAATTGATTAATTTTGCTCTTCAACATGAGCAGTGTTTAAAGTGGCTAGGGATGGGCTGAGATACCTTGAAACCTGAACTCAAACAAACTTTCATGAATCAGTTTAAATGCCTTTGGCTATTGACTCAACCCATTAAAACACTCATGTAGCTTTTCAGATACCAGTTACAGCTACTCAGAAGGATTAGCTTGTATAAAACATTGTATCAAGAAATAATTAACTTTTAAAGCCGATGATGGTAGATAGACTATTATAGGCTAGTCCATTTGTAAAACAGCAAACTGAAAATATCAGTGGTTTTCACAAATTACTGACCCCAGTACCACAATCGGAAGTGTGCATATGAAAGAAAGTGAAGGAATTCCTTCCACCTCCTCTCAATATTCTCAGATTATATGATGTGAGGTCGAGTATCCACGAGAAAATGAGAGATTTCATTGTTGTTATTTTTAGTTTGTTGCTGTTGTTTGTAAATTATGTATTTTTTAAAATCCCTAGCACATATTAAGTGCTTACTCTGATGGAATATAAGATCTTTGATGGCAATGTTTATTTTCAATTTTGTTTTAGGAACCCCAGCATGTAGCTCTGTAAGATGCCAGGCACCTAATAAACACTTAGTAAATGCCTGTCTCTTACCTTTCTTTGTACTCCAACACTTGGCACACTTTCTGGCACACAGTAAGTACTTAATGAATGTTTATTGACTGACTGAATTGAATTAAATTTCTTCACAACATTGTAGATGAAGAAACATGTCCATTATATTCTAAGCTTCCCCCTTGAGTACAATAGGAGGTATTCCTCAGGCAAGAATTATTTTTTTTTCTATAATCATAGAAACTTGGAGCTGAAAGGTATCTTAGATATCATTTAGTTCACCCTCCCTTTCCTCCCAACCTCCTCTTCCCACATTTGACAGTTGAGGAAATAGAGATAGAAGCGATTTGTCTAGTCCTACAAAGCTAGTAGGTAATTAGAAGAACTTTATTGCTGTGTCTGCTTTCCCTACCAGGGTTGATGGCATTTCCTGCAGGACTCAAGAGCTGGTCATCAAGAATTTCTGTTACTGGAAATTTATCACCCTATTGTCCACCTGGTGATGAGCCAGATTTAATGATAATCCTTCCTTAAGACTGTACTTAATGTCTTTCCACCTTGGTAGAACCTGGAATTAGAAATTTGCAGACGTAGTATTTAAGAACCATGAGCCACCTCTGTATCTAAATGAAACATCAGGGTAGACTAAAACACACACACACACACACACACACACACAGAATTCAGTGTGCACCTAATTTTCTCACTAAATGCCATATATTGTGTCTATCATAAATATAATTTAACATACTCTTTTAATGATTTAATGTCTTTAAAGCCTAAACCACATTGGCCCAACCTTTTTCAGGGAATTCTTTTCTTGTATTTCATCTAGGTCATGGTGTGGAGTTCATTTTGGCAGAATCTGTCATTTCTACCTGCCCTCTCTCCCCCCTTTCCCCGTTTAAATCTAATTAAAATACACAAAGAATATTAACTGTAGTTGATGAAGTGACTCTGTGTCTTATTGCCTAATAAGCTGACACAATGTAGCCAATGTACTGAGAATTCAAATTAACACTGTCATTAATGCAGAGATCGAAATCAAGGGAATTTGTCTTCTTCTGGTAAGAGCTAATTGAAAGAGAGGTTAGAGAACATAGTTCACAGACAAATGGGTACAGTGTTTACTTGAGAGATATCAGTTTAATTTTACTTCATCTCATATTAAACTTTTAGTAGTTTCCGGGTTTATAGCTGCTGAACTATCTTATGGGGTGTGTGTGTTTGTGTGTCTGTGTGTACATGCATGTGTGTGTTTGTGTGTGTATGTATGTGTGTATACTTGGGAACCTATACGTGTTTATATAGGTTCCCAAATAAAGAAATAAGAAAAGAAGAAAACAGTACGATGAATAAAGTGTTGAAAAATGTTTCATATATGAATAACTTTGGAACTTATGTTAGCAGAAATAAGGTTTCTTTTCAGTTGCCATCATGAATTTAATAAATACAAGCATTCGCCAATTATTTTGTCTTTATTTTGTTTTTGTAGAACCACATCTTTCCCAAAACTGTGCCCAATTCAGTCTGCTTTGAGACCGTGGGAGAACCATGAGATTGAGGCATGGAAAGAGTGGATGTGGTGGTACAGGATTCAGAGGTGTAAAACCTGAGTAAGAGGTGAAAGACCAATCAGAATCCTAAGGGTTAGGTGGGGTTTGTGGCTATGGTTGATTACAAGGTGGGGAGCAGGACAGTGGCTGAGGAGGGGGAGTGGGAACAAGAATGTCCATAATGTCAGCACCCTGGGGCTCAGGTCCATTGGCTTCATGATGCTGCTGACTGGTTTTCTGCTTTTATTGATATTTTTGTCTTAAACATAACAGACCAAGCATAGTGGACCTTAAAAGCATGGCTCTCCATTTTCAAAGTGTGTTGATTTTTCATTTGAGCCTTTTATATTCTTTATCCAATGTTCCATTTAACAGGATCAGCAGCTTAATATTGATTTCAATGATTCAAAAATCATCTCATCTTGGTATTAACAAAGATTATCCAATTTCATTTGATTTGAAAAAAAAAATCCCTCCCTACCTCCTCACCCCCAACTGCACCAGTTGAATAAGGAGAGAGATGGAAACTGAACCTATCTGCACTGGAATTCTAGAAAGAGGAAGCTCCATCTACCAATTCAGACATAAGTTTCCTTTGAAATTTCTGTTCTTAAATAGTTGCCTAGGAACAATAAAGAAATATGCTACTCATCTTAAGTAGATTCTAGATTCCTAATTATTTTACATATCATATCAGTTCCTGTCAAATATTTCCCTTGGAGGCTAAAGAATATTCATTGGAGCCAATGGGAGCTCCTGGCAGGCCAAAAGCTTAGGCTGGAAAGTGGGGAGTGATGGGAGCAAGTAGAGGAAGAAGGAAGCAGGAAAATGCTGCAGACATTTGAGTGCAGTACTGTAGTACTGGAGTCAGGAGGACCTGAGTTCAAATCTAGCCTTGGACACTTAATACTTACTAGCCATGTGACCTTGGACAAGTCACTTGACCCCAATTGCTGTGCCTTCCCCCTCCAAAAAAACAAAAAAAAGAAAAGAAATAAAATTCATCTCTTAACAAATAGACAAGTTTTGTTTTGGTTTGGTTTGTTTTCACTAGTATTATTATTTCAAGTAGAAAGGCAACTTGATATAGTGGACAGAGGGCTAGTTTTGAAGACAGAGAGATCTGGATTCAAGTCTCATTCCTGACTCATATTGGCTGTGTCACACTAGGCTACTTAATTAATCTTTCAGGCTCTAGGTAATCCTCTAAGAATAGAAATTACAGACACAGTGATGTTCTGCACAGGTAGAGTTTCCTTATCAAGAAAATCACAGGTTTTTAATCCCTATCCTTACCTCCTCAAGCACCAAAAGTAGCATTTTAGAATTTCCTCAGTAGGCTATAACTTTCTACAGTAGCTAGTAATAGTAAGAGCAGCCTATTTGTTTCTAACCTTTGAAAAGTCCACAGCAGGGATGGGGCACCTGTAGCCTTGAGGTCACATGTGGCCCTTTGGGTCCTCCAGTACAACCCTTTGACCAAATTCAAACTTCACAGAACAAAGGAAAGAAAAAAAAAAGATTTGTTTTGTTAAATTCAGATTCAGTCAAAGGGTCACATTTGAGGACCTAGAGCAGCGGTTTTCAACCTGTGGGTTATGTTCAGTTTGTAACAATGGAAATACATCCCGCATATCAGACATTTACATTATGACTCATAACAGCAGCAAAATTACAGTTATGAAGTAGCAACGAAAATAATCTTATGGTTGGGGGTCACCACAACATGAGGAACTGTATTAAAGGGTCACGGCCTTAGGAAGGTTGAGAACCACTGACCTAGAGGGTCATGTATGATCTCAAAGCCACAGGTTCCCCAACCCTGGTCCAGAGTGTTAGTTAGAAGAAATAGCATGCAGATAAAGTGACCAAATAAGCAATGTGTAATCATGTATGATCCTTCTCAATGATAAAACATATTTTATACTTAGCCTTATTATAGTAATAACAGCAGTAATCGTTCTTGTGGCCCTGGACTAGGAGCAAGAGCCCATGAGGAAAGGCCCTATCACGTCCCTCCATCAATTAAGCATGAGACACTTGTCTTATCACAACTAGGAGATGTAATAATACTTAATAGTATTAGCTAACATTCATACAGGGTAGCTAGGTGGTACGGTGGAGAGAGTACAGATCCTGGAGTGAGGAAGACTCATCTTCATGAGTTCCAATCTGGCCTCAGACGTTTACTAGCTATGTGACCCTGCACAAGTCACTTAACCCTGCTTGCCTCAGTTTTCTCCTCTGTAAAATGAACAGGAGAAGGAAATGGCAAAGCACTCCAGTATCTTTGCCAACAAAACCCCCTAACAGGGTCAGGAAGAGTCAAGTGTGAGTGAAAGTACTGAATAACAAATGACAGTATCTATATAGACTTTACTATGGGCCAGACACTATAAGCAATACTGACTGACAATAGAAAAAGCTAGCATTTATATAGCGCTTAGAATGTGCCAGACATAGTTCTAAGCACTTTTTAATTATTACCTCAGTTGATTCTCACAACAACCCTGGGAGATAGATGTTATTATTCCCATGTTATAGATTAGGAAATTGAAGCAAGCAGAGGTTCAGTGACCTGTACAGGGTCACGCAGCTAATGAGTGTCTGATATGAGATATGAACTCAGGTCTTTTGGACACCAGACCTAACACCAGAGTCACCTAGCTTCCCCAACAGATAAATGTAGCTTACTTGGCCCGTAAGGTCCACACTATTACCATGATCCAATATAAGAGTTAAGTGGCTAAAAAGTTAATAGGAAAATAATAATTAAATAATGAAAAATAGTAAAAGAGTTAAAATAGGCTGCTTTTTATTATCCTTTTTTTATTCCCTCAAGAAATTTTTACAAAATAGGTTTTCCTATGTTATCCTCAAAACATCACTACAGGCTAGATAGGAATTGTTTATCCCTCCATTAACACAATCGGAAACTGGGGTACAGAGGGCTTGAGATGGGCCTCAGTTCATTATCTAGGGCAGTGGTTCTCAACCTTCCTGATGCCGTGACCCTTTAATACTCGTATGTGGGTGTATCTGCACGTGGGCGGACCTGCCTGGAGAAGGATAGAGGAGAGGTGTCTTGGTTCCTAAGACCATCAGAAAAATGTGTTTTCCGATGGTCTTAGGCAACCCCTGTAAAAGGGTTGTTTGACCCCCAAAGGTGTCGCGACCCACAGGTTGAGAACCACTGATGTACGGGGTTGAAGGGATTCAAATCTAAACATTGAGGCATCTGGTACAATATCACCCCCATGCCACAATGCTCCCTCAAGAATTGTTTCAGTAGTTTAAAGATGTGTCTTACAGGTAAATGATTTTTTAAAAATGTATTCCCTCCTCACCTCTACTGTTTAGTGAGCATTAATATGCAATGGTTGGGAGCTACAGCTGTTGTTCTCTGCTTAGCAAACTTGTTTGTGTCCGGACTTATGATCTTATTGCTGTGGGGAAATCCCAGTGTGGAAATTTTCTACCTATAAATACCTACTAGACAACAAGAATTTATAGTCTTATTTTTTGAGACACTAAAAGATTAAGTGATTTTCCCTCATTTACATGACTAAGATGCCTAACCCTGGATTTTCCTGATTCCAACTGGCAGTAGGTAGCATAGTGGCTAGAGTGCTGGACTTGAGCATTAACCAAGGGTTAGACTGTTGCAGTGGGTAAGAGCGTTCTGGAAGAACTTGGTTACAATCCTGCGTTAGTCACTGACTAGCTGTGTGACTCTAGACACACCATCCCTCATCTATGAAATGGGGATAATATCCCCCTATCTCTCCCCAGGATTATGGTAAAGATGGAATGAGATAGCAGCTACTTTTTTTTGCAAAAAAAAATGCTGTTATTCATTATATGCAATCTGACTCTCAGAAAATAGGATCATAGGATCAGATATTCAGATATGAAAGGTACCTTTGAGATCATCTAAGCCAGCTAGGTGGCTTGGTAGAGAGAGCATTGGGTCTAGGGTCAGGAAGACCTGAGTTCATATTTGGCCTCTGACCCTGGGCAAGTCACTCAACCCTGTTGCCTCATCTGTAAAAATGATCTAGTGAAGGCAGTGTCAAACCACTCCAGCATCTTTGCCAAGAAAACCATAAATGGCATAACTAGGAGTTGAACATGACTGAGATGACTGAATAAGAGCAATAATCCAATTCTTTCATTTTACCATGCATAAAGCTGAGGTCCAGAGAGGCATCTCAGTTCCAGTCAGTAAGAACTGATTTGGAGTCAGGAAGATCTGTGTTCGAATCCTTCCTTGGATCCTTATTAGCTGTGTAATCTTGGGTAAATCCTTTCAGCCTCAGTTTCCTCATCTGTGAAATGGAGATAATATTTGCAACTACCTCACAGATTTGTGAGGATCAAATGAAATAACAAACACAATTTTTTTTTTTTTGCAAACTTGAAGTGCTATGTGAATTGCTAGCGATGATGGTGAAGGTGATGCTGATGTGGTGATTTGGTAAATGTGGTAAGTGACAATCTGGGAGGTGAACCAATGTGCTGTCTCTGCATCCTTTGTTCTTTCCACTGCTGCACTATGATTCAATTAAGTCAAATATATGTGAAATCCCATGTGTATCGAAGTGTTTAAATTGATCTAGCCTATCCCTCAAATTTGACAGATGGTCAGGGAGAAGAATCACTTTTACTCAGATCAAAAGGATAGAGAATGGCCAAATTGGTTGTCAAACCCATTTCTTTTATGTGTAGAGTGAGGGCGCTTTCTCTTAGGCTACAGCCTATTGAGTAGAGATTTTTGTTGTTCAAAAGAAAAATTCTGATACTTTAAGGGTTACATGGACTTTTTCAGGCTATTAGAGTCAGAACTTTCTATTTATTTGTTTGTGTGTGTGTTTGTTTAATGCTTAACAATGATGCTAAAGAGACTTAACCAGAAGGGGAGATGTCTTTGGAAATCCTAAGGGATAGGGATGGGGAAGAGGAGGAAGAAATTAACATGGAAGATAGAATAGAAAAGTCTAAGCAAGAAAGAGTAAAGAGGAAATAATTTGGGGAGGAAAAGAAGGAAATATATTTTTAAAAAATTACAGTGGGGAGTGATGAATGACAGTATAATCAAAGGTCTAGCTTTAAGCATTTAAACATTATAGTGGATAGAGAGCTAGATAGATTCAGGAAGACCTGAGTGTGAATCCTGCCTCAGACACACATTAGCCAGGTGACCTTGGGCAAGTCACTAAAACTCACCCTCAGTTTCTTTATCTGTTTAATGGGCATAATAAAACCCCCACCTCATAGTGTCATTGTGAATATCAAATGAAATAAAAGTCCTACAAACCTTAAAAGGACTATATAAATATAAGCTGTTATCATTGCCCTGAGTTTGCACCCCAAACCTGGTTTAATGGTATCTTGTCCAACTCTCTCCTTTTACAAAGAAAGAAATTGAGGCCCAGAGAAGTTAATTAACTTGTTTAAATTCTGACAAGAACTAGGTGGCTGAGTTGAGATTTAACACCAGGTTTGTTGACTGCAAATCATGGTAAGATGTAAAGTTATGTAGATGACCGGGAAGTTGAGTGTGAACTGAAACATGTCTGGAGCCTGCCTGAAACAGTGAGCTGAATGAGGTAGTCATCAATCAGTGGAGCAGGGTTCAAGGCTGGATGTTCAGGAATTGAAAGAGTTAAAACCTCAAGAGAATAGTTTCTGGAGGAGAAACAGGACCTTTTTGGAAATAAGGTATATTCAAACCATTAGCACCATCACAAATATATTATTGGCTAGCCAGACAAAATTGCAAAGTAATTTCAAATGCTTGAAATATAAATAGTGAAGCCAAAATGAGCAATTAAAGCAGGTTTGCTAGATTGGAATAATGGCCATTACCAGTGACTGTGAACCAATGAATCTTTGCCTAAAGCAGTGCAATAAGGCTTTTCATAACTTTTTGTATGCATAGTAAAGACTAAATTTGTTGCAGCATCCACAGAGATTTAAATTAATTTCAGAAAGAAAATTATTACATTAATTTGTTTTCATCGAATATAATTTAGAATTAGTTATTCAGTAAGGGTTTTCCCAGTAGCCTTTAATAAAATGATAGAGATGGGCTTATGGGGAGAGAATCTTAATTGTTCAGCATTCCATTGCTGTTTGACTCATTTTGGAACTTAGATATTAGTATGAAACCGCTTCAGTAAACGAGTGTTTGTAAACCACTGTCCCTTATTCCCAGCTCTGCTTTAGGATTATTATTACCTTTTTTCCACACATGTTCACACATACGCACACTCATATGCACACCACACATGAGGCTCTATTATTCTCTATTATTTGAAGGGCATTTCCATTGTTTTCCAAAGCATTTTATCCATGAAGCAGTGAATTAGAGTGGATAACTACAGAAAACATACCGCTCTAATTGCTCTAAGAACATGAATCAACATATTCAATAAGTAATATGCCACTGGTTTAAAAAATGCAAAGGTGCTTCACAGATTAGGTTAATGCAGTTTCAGCTGATCTTGGTGGGACACTGTATAGATGTACAAGGGCAAGGATAAACATCTGCTCCCACAATGCAGGAGGAAATCCGATAGACAGTGTTTTTGTCCTGTATAATTCCCTCATGCCCATATTGAATCCTGTGTGTGTGTGTATGTACATGTACCTGTGTATGTGAATGTGTTTGTGTGTGTGTGCTTTGTAAGGTATAACATGGAGAAAAGAACACTGATCTCTAGAAAGAATGTTGTCTGATTTTTAGTAGCATATATGGAGAATTCTAGTATTGTGCTATCCTCTCCATGGCTTTCAAGAAAAAGCAATTATCCTTACTTGTTGAAGGAAGAAAAGGAAGGAAGGGAAGAAGGGAGGAAGGAAAGAAGGAAGGAAGGAAGGAAGGAAGGAAGGAAGGAAGGAAGGAAGGAAGGAAGGAAGGAAGAGGAGGGAGGGAGAATGAGATAGAAAAAGATCATATAAATGTTTCATGTGTTCAAAGCACAATGTTAAGCAATGGGGGCAAATTAAAGTAGCAAGACAGTCCCTGCAACTAAAAAGGTCATATTCTAATACGACAAGAAGACAGACAGAGAGGTTGGGGGAAGGGAGGGAAAGGAAGGGAAAGAAAGGGATGGAAGGAGAAAGAGAGAGAAAGAGAGAGACAGAGACAGAGACAGACAGAGACAGAGAAGGAGCTGAGGATAGGAATTCTAAATCATAGGAATATCATGAGAAGGAATACAGAGGTGATAATGTGAATGTTATGGTTAAAGTACAATTTATAGAACAGGAGATGGGAGATAAGTTTAAAGAGGTATATTGGGTTCAAGTTAAAGAGGACTTTGAATACCAGGCTAAAGAAATATGTGATGTGTAGAAAAGTGTTTTAGGGAGAAAAATCTGGTTTGGCTTCATAACTACTGTTATCATCACAATGGACAATATTGGGAAAAATTGGGAAAAAGAAAAAAAAACAAAGCAGTTGATTTGGAGATAGATGATAAGGTCGCTAATCCCAAGAATCCCACTTACCTGTGTCATCTTGGGTAAGTTATTTAATGTCAATAGAAATTGGTTTCTTCATCTATAAAATGGGGCTCTTAGGGAGTAAATAACCTCTACAATGTCTTTTCCTCTAAACATATATTGCTGAGTCATATAGTGCTTTAAGATTTGAAAAGCACTGTGCATCCCTCATCTCACTGAAGCTCCGGAGAGATGTCCTACTTAGGACTTTAGATGTGAGAGTCATTCATGGGGAAGTGATGGTTAAAATTAAGAAAATGGCTTTATTGTCTCATTTTTCCCATTTTAGTTTTGATTGTGTCTTTGCATATGTGCTATTCACTGAAAATCAATCACCTGTTTGTTACCTATAATTATTAGTTAGAATATCCAATTAATCTGAATCCCACTTCTCTGAGCAGAGTTACAGTAGCTAATTCAATTTGTTGAATATGTATTCAGAGTCCAAAAGATGTATGGCCCAGTACTAGAATCTATATGCTACAGTGTAGTAACTGCCAATCTTTCTCTCTAAGGATTTCTCAATGACTGCAACTTATTTCACAATTCTTATGTAGGCAGAGTTCTAGTAGACATGAAATTGGAATTTGCCTGATGAAAGATGGGATCCAATTGACCAGATCACATGCTAAAGAGCAAGTAATTATAAAATAGAATAAGAATCATGTCACTTTTTTTAAAGTGAATTGCTTTTGATGGAACTGGCAATTTTGCATTATGTTTTTATGAAGCATAATTCAGTTTATAATGACTTTGTATAAAATTTATGTTTATAGTTTGAGATCATTATCCATTTCTTCTCCAGTATATAAAAATAAAAGGAAGAGAAGTTTCCATATGTCTGCATAACTTATTCATTTGAGGGTCAGTGTGATTTTTTTTCTAAATTTGTAGTTTCTGAAACTGTGATACTTCCAGTATCCATGAAGCTTAACATTTATAAGAATTCATGTGTAAATTTTATCTTATTTTTACTTACAATTTTTGTTCTTATTTTAATTTCTGTATATGTTTCTTTCCCTTCACCTACAATGAGCCATCCTTTGTAATAAAGATTAGAAAATAAATACAAAAAGAGTAGCTTAGTAAAAACCTACCAAGAGATCTATAGAAGTATATGCAGTGCTCCTTCCCCATAGTCCTCCACTTAAGCAAAAAAGGGAAAGAAGTACAATTTTTCAACACATTTTAGGGCAAAGTTGGTTATTATAATTATACTTCATTCCATTTTACTTTGTTGTTGTTCCTTCCATTTCCATTGGGATATAAGCTATATATAGTTTCTTCATTTGACTTACTTTGCTCCAATAGCCACCTCTTAAGAACTGTGTATTTTGAATTTTGAAAGAACAGAGGATTGTGTCACATGGTAGCATGGGATTGATCTCTGATTTTTGGAGGGATTAGATTAGAACTAAATTTAAATTGTAATTGTAAAAATAAATTCAGGTGATATGAGATATCATGAGCATATATGTGATATATTATTGTTTATTCATTTTTTAGTTGTGTCCGATTCTTTGTGATGCTATTTGGGATTTTCTTGGCAAAGATACTGGAGTGGTTTGCCATTTCTTTCTCTAGCTCATTTTATAGATGAGGAAACTGAGACAAATAGGGTTAAGTGACTTGTCCAGCATCATACAGCTCAGTAAATGTGTGAGGCCAGAATTTAACTGAGGAGGAGGAGTCTTTGTTACTCCAGGCCTGGCACTCAATCTGTTGCACTACCTATCTTTCAATATGATATAGACATATTATAATGAATTAAAACTTTTCATTTCTACCACCACTCCAATTACTAATCACAATAGTAGCCTACTGTGAGTATCTTCTTTCATCCCTTGAATTAGCTAGCCTCTTTTATTGGCCTGATAACACATAACTGGCACCACTGAAATCAACCAACAAATGACCTTAATATGAAGGTTAATGTATTTTGCCCAGAAGTAATTAAAGCAATTTTTAAAAATCACATTTTTGTATATTCAGTCTATCCTATAGAACAAAATTTGGAAGTCATGCCTACATCCTCTTAGTTACCTGGTATAATTTAACTAGAGAAGGGTAATTTTAAAGTCCCCAGGATAAGCCAAGTGTATACCCCAGCTAGAAGATCTCAGAGATTAAAAGAATGACAAGGGTAAAAGGGCAGTTACCATATAATAAACTTTCCTTTTTATAGTTTTAAATGCCATCTGATGGCTGGTTCTGTAGAAAGAGAATGTTAGATTTTCAGTATATATTTCATTGTAAGACCAATACTCACATTTATGGGATTATGGGTAAATTAGTAATAATTAAATTCATAAATCATATATTTTATTGCCTATAATAATTATGTTGAATTCTACTCCTTTACACTTCAAGACATTAATTCATATATGCATGTACATATATAGGTATTTTGTATATATGCATATGTGTGTTTGGGAGAAGAGAGAGACAGAGATTTCCCTGTTATCAATGAAATCACAAGTGTGCTCTCTATTTTATGTCTGTCTGCATGTACATAAAATATATAACATTTCTTTGTGTGTATATGAGATGTATGATATTTATATGTTTTCTATACACACACATAAAGAGAGACATTTAATATGGTCTTACTGTCGTGAACTTGACCCCCCAAAATGCATATATCCTTAAACAAAGAGCAGAAAAAAAAAGATTTTATATGACACTATGACTCTCTTTCATATACAGCTTTTGAAAAGTAAATGTTAAATATAACATACTTCCAACAAGTAATTGTGTATTTGTGTCTCCTTCAGGAGAAAGAATTACATTTTTCTGCTATTCTTTTTTGGAAGAAATTGTAGAATGATGAGGAAGAGGAAAGTTCTTCCTACCTCCTTTTTTACAATTCCTGTCATAATTACCTAATTTTTAAAAATTAACTAGATAATTCTAGATTGTGGTTGTTTTTCCTGCTGCTGCTGCTACTGTTGTTGTTGGAGAGTCTTCCAGATTGATAGTTCTGTAGCCACTCCTGGCTTGAATCCCCCTACTGATCAACAAGGAGACTTTAACCTATTCCATTTCAGACCTAGCATACTTCATCTCTCCTCAGGCAACCTAATTCCCCTTCACTCTCAGTTTCTGGAAAATCAACTGAAGGAAGCTAGTAAGGGCAATTTTTAAATTGTCAGATTGTGTTATTTGCTAAATTTCCATATACACAACCAAACCAAAAGACAGAAAACTATTTCTACCATTTATATGAATCATTTAGATGGCAGAGGAAGTAGAGTCACTATTGTTTTTATAATTTATAGGCAGCTGGTTTTATTCTTGATGTAAGAAGTTATGATGAAATAAGTTTATCTTGTATGGTTTGCACACTATCCAAAGTAGGAAATTGGTAATATTAGGAAGGGATTTGGGTATTATTCAGATCAAAACACAGAATGAGTCATGTTTCAAGGCTTTCTTTTGATTAAGTCATTATTTAAATCTCAGGAAAAAAAATTCTAATATGTTATACAACTCACACCCACACCACATGTACATGAACATGAGCACATAATAAGTTGTATTTTTCTTTTCATGTGTAGGAGGACACTAATTTTATCCCTTCTTGAATCTGAGAAAGCTTGGACTAGGGAATGGGCAGAATGCCCAGTGAAAGGCATATTAGTATTCTCTCTTTCTGGAAAGCAGAATTGAAAGCTTTGTTCAGTAGGTTGCTAAGTGGCTAAAAAGCCTACAAGATATCTTTTGTTCCAAGTAGATTTTCCATATAAGATTTTTATAAGTAATGTAATAACTACTACAGTTAAATATTAAAGAGCAATGGGACAAGTACAAGGTAGGAGAGATGAGATAATAGTTTATATTGAAAGGACTTATAGACTTCAAACTCATTGTCAACCAAGTTGTGACATGTTAGCCAAAAATGCTAATGGAACAATAGATACGTAGTGATTAATACAAAGGAGTTGATCATATTCATTTAACAAATACTTCTTGAATGCCTGTTACATACATAGCATTGTGCTATGTGCTAGGGATTCAAAGATAATAATTTTAAAATATAAGCCCTGACCTCAAGGACCCAGCATTCTAGTATAAGATGCAACATGGAAATAAGTTATAGATATATACATATAATCACTTTTCTATATTGCTTTAATGTGTGTGTGTATATATATATATATATATATATATATATGTTTGTATTATGAGTTGAACTGGGAGTGAAGTGAGAAAGTGTCAGACTAGAATTTCATATGTATGTATGTCCCTGGCTGCCTAAGTTTCCTCATCTATAAAATGGGGGTGGTAATCTATCTATCTGCCTGTCTGTATAGACATACATGTGTACATATGTGTATATATGTATGCATAAAATGTACATGCATATACACATTTACATATATCGTTCTAATCTGGTAATTTCTCTCTCAATTCCCTTCACTCTCAACTCTCCATCTCTTACAAGCCACTCACACATAGATGTATGTGTATATATGTATGTATGCATATGTACGTGTATATGCACATATGCACACATGCTTACATATAAACATACACATGCATATATACACACACATGTATGCACACATGCATACATACACACATTTTTTCCTCCTTGATCTGGGGGCACAACTTTTTAGGTTCAAAAGCTTCTAGTTTCCCTGGTCACTATCTATCTCTTAAGGAGGCTTTCCTTGCAAGTTTGACTACTTCCCACCAAATGCTATTTACACAAAAGACCATCATAAAAAACTGAGTAACAAGCAGATAGCAAACAAAAATTGAAGTTCTATAGATTAGACTATCCCAGAAAATATATGAGAGTGAATGAGCTCTTTAGGATAGTGAGATTGGATGTCATTAAACAAAGAGAAATAGAAATTTCACCCAAGGAGAAATTACCTGAAGTCTGTAGGGAGATAAATTGTAAATCAGGTACATATTGAGGAGCCATTTTTCCCTATGCCTGCCTTCCAAAGACTCTCTCTTTCCACATGTATCGTTATTTTCTATGAGACCAGAATCGTGTATTTCCTCTCTCAAAGAATAAAGAATGCCTCTCCTTTCCAAAGCTTTGGAACAAAGTTCATCCCACTCACTATTATGTTGGGTCATGCTAGCATTTTAACCACCAGTCTGGAATCATCTGTCAGCATGAAGTACAGGGCTGTTCCTCCTTTACTGACCTTAGGTGGGAATTGGGGTACACAAAATTTTATACATCCTTCAATGTATAAATTTGACCTATTCTACAAAGCCATTCATATCCAGGTCAAGATAAAGCTCTCTGTCTTCTAAATGTTTATATTAATTTTTAAGCCAATTCATATGCATTTTAGATTTACTGTCACATTCAGTAATTTTTCAGTTGTGTTTGACTCTTTGTGATGCAATTTGGGGCTTTCTTGGCAGAGATATTGCAGCAGTTTGCCATTTCCTTCTCTAGCTCATTTTCCAGATAAGGCAACCAGGGTTAAATGGCTTTCCCAGGATCACCCAGCTGATAAGTGTCCAAAGCCAGATTTGAACTCAGGAAGTTGAATCTTCCTTATTCCAAGCCTGTCATTCTATCCACTGTGCCACCCAGTTGCCCTCTGTCACATTAGTCAATAAATATTTATTGACTGATCATTATGCAGAGAGAACTCTACTTTTTCTTCCCACTGTGCAGACAGTCTCCTTTTCAGATCTAAAAGGCTTGTCTTGTCCCACAGCTAAGCATAGCCATCTCAGTGTGTACAGGCAAGCCTCCCCTATTGAGAGGCAAGCAGGAGAGACTCATTTCTTCCACCAGAGTGATCATCCCTTGCAATGACACTTTGTTTCCAGTGGTAGGCTAGTATGGATCCTTTTTACAGCAAGAATGCATCTCAGAAAATGAAAAGAAACATCACCAGCAGGATAGATCGCTGTTTCTTTTACTGAACTCTGACAGTAACGAGGGAAGCAGGGTAAATTAGAAGCCATGTGCACAGCAAGGACATGGAGCTTCCTGGTTTGGCAACATCACCCTTTAAATCACATTGACTTTGTGTGTTCATCAACACTTCCATTTAATTTCTAGTGACAGGCATCATTAGCCCTTCTGTGAAAAAAAATACCATTTAATGAAGGCAGTATTTATGTCCGTTTGTGGCATCATCCTAAAATCTCAGCATTTATCTTCAGAGCTATTTTTACAGACTTTTAAGGGTTGTTTCATATTCCTTTGCCCTCCTGATTTAGGTTATAGATCTAATGAAGTATAGATAGTAAGAGGTATAGATGAAAGCAAAGCACAATTTCTGTGGAAATTGCAGCTGTGACAGCTTTGCAAACCCTCTATTTAACTGTTTAATCCAAATGTCCTTCCACAAGTGATTTTTTTAAGACGGATACCAAACTCCAGTCATTGAGAAATCTTAATGTCTCTGTAAGATTTCATTTTCAGACACATTGAACCAGTCAGAAGAGTTTGCAATATGGTATGTATCAGCACAGTATTTTTTCCTCTCAGACGTTTCTAAGGCATTGTTAGGGAAGAGGGTTCAGTTAGCATACGAGTTCTTGTTATGTGGGGTTTTGGAACTCCAAGAGGTCTGCAGATAGACTTCAGAGGACAGGAAAATAACTTCTTTGTTTTCCCTAAATTCAAATTATTTGAGATTTAGCGTTCTGTTCAATTATTTTAAAACATGGTTATAAAAAGGGGTCCATGAATATATATATATATATGTGTGTGTGTGTGTGTGTGTGTGTGTATACATGTATGTGTATATACATGCATACATACATATATGTATATAATGTATTATAATATATGTATATATTTATACACACACACATATATAAAAGTTAAAAGACATTGTTTTAAGAATGTCTTTGAGTAAATAAATCATTTTGACTATTATAAATAACTAAATTAATTAGAAAGGGCATATGAAGAAAGATGCTCTCTGCATCCAGAGAAAGAACTGATAAATAGAAATATTATAGAATAATTTTGCACGTATATATATATATATATATATATATGTATATGCGTTTATGTATATACACACTTATTTGTGTATAATGGTAGCCATCTCTAGGGTGGGGCAGGGAGAGGGGGTAAAAAAAAAGAAATTATTTTATTAACTTTATATTTAAAGGGAATGCCAAATTTACATAACAGATTTGTAGTTTCATGTGCAGTCATCTCTTTTTATTGTTATACTATGATATGGGAAGAGAACAAACAGCCTTGACACAAAGAAGAAAGAAAAAAGAAACAAAAGCCTTAACAGAGAGATTGGCATGAAGTTTGGACAGAGTCAAGATAACCAAGTCCTGAACCTCAACATTGCCCCTTGGTTATGGGACTACACACTTATGCAACTCCTCTGACTTCTTGGGTCTCAGTCTTACTTTTGAGGGACCTGTAAAATAAGGGGACCATACTTAATGACTGCTAAAGTTCTTTCTCCCAGTAAAATCTTGTGATTTACTATGTCTCATCTCTTTCAGTTAGAACAGCAGTTCTTAACCTGTGGATTGTGACCCCTTTGAGGGTCGAACGACCCTTTCACAGGGGTCACAAGGGTCACCTAAGACCATCTGAAAACACTTATTTCCGACGGTCTTAGGAACCAAGACACTGCTCCCCTATGGGTCTCCAGGCAGGTCCGCCCACAAACAGATACGCCCACGTGTGAGTATTAAAGGGCCATGGCATTAGGAAGGTTGAGAACTACTGAGTTAGAATGTTAGTTTCTTCTCCACGGATATTGTTCCCTATTTGGTATTTATCTACCTTGTGCCTAACACAATGTAAAACCCAGAGCAGGTATTATACAAATGTTTGTTGATGGACTGAGCATGTGGAGAAATCTTTGTACAATCTAATTAATGTGCTTATTCACTTGAAGAATAGAGTTCACAACACATCCATCCATATTTATCCTATTTAACTCTTATCTGGGACTGGCTATAAATCCTCTGCAGGGTTTATCCCAGGCTGCTGGTCACCTTCCTCTTGAAATCTGGATATTATGTGGAGGACAGTGGAGCAAGGCCTGTCTCTATCCTTTACTCTCGCTAAAGGATCTTCCCACTTGTTTTCCATTTGTACATTTCTCTGTCGTCATTCCTTTGGGTGCTTCTTAACAACGGCTAATTTGGAAGGTGTTATAACCAGCTCATATCCCCCATGGACCTTTCCATAGACCTCTGAATGATCATAACCTTCACTTTTTCTGAGACTACTGTGTCTCATAACTCACAGTCATGTAACATCACATGACTAGAAAAGTATCAGTGTAAAAAAAGTGGATCTTTATTAGAATGAGAATAAAAAGAACTTTGTGATTTCTAGCCACTCTCCTCATCCTGTTCAGTTCTAGAAGCAGCTTATTGTCCATTTACAGGATATGTCCAAGATATTTGAACCCAAAAAGACCATTTTAATTTAAATTTTTGAGTGATCCTGGATTCAGAATTGGAAGGGACCTTAATATCCCATTATTTCAACCCCCTCACTTTACAAATAATGAACTAATGCCCAAAGAGAAAAAAAAAAGATTTATCCAAGTTCATAGAGTTTCTAAGTGGCAGAGCTGAAACTTGAAACCTGTGTCTTTTGGTTTCAAATCTAGCAATTTCTCTACTGCAATCCAATTAAGAGTGTTGAAAATATTCGGAACTTTATTTGCATTTAAATTACAATATGTTGAAATAATAGCTGTATAATTAATTGTGAAGATTAAATTAAACAGACTCACTAATACAATAATAAAAATATTAGTATAAAAATTAGTTATTGTGATCCCATTGCTGGGTCACTGGAATTTCTTTAGCCCAGCTGTCTAAGGGAATACTATGATATTTTTTATTTGCCAGGAAATCCTGAAATTAGGGAAGATGAGACCCAAGACATTTAACATATGAGAAATTTAAAACAGATATTCAAAGCTGTTGCTAATCTGTCTTTTCCTCATAGGGAGAGGGGGAGGTCGCAGGTGCAAGATGAAAACCTAATCTTGTTTCTTAAGGCATCTGGGCAAAAATAATTGAACACATTTTATTGTGGGGAAATAGAAAGTAATTGTGTGGGAACAAATATGAAAACAATTCAATAGACAGAAATAGAACAATCAGCATGGACAACAGTCAGGAAAGGAATGGATGCTTTTGCATAAATGATTGAAAACTTCAACGCAGTGCATAGCATTAGTGAAAGAGACAAATTATTGGACTATTTGCATAGAAGGGTCTAACTAGAGGAGCACATGTGGTTTATAGTTGAATATTAGATACAAGCAGTTTTTTGTCAATTATTGAAAAGTTAACTGAGTTTGAGGAAAAAATAATAATGTTTTATAGTATCTGGGTTTTATTTTATTCAACAATCTTTTATTGAGTTCCTTTTCTCTATGCTTTGATTGATTTGTTAACATTCATAATTCTTTCTTATAGCTATTATTAATTCCTCCCTCTTTCTGTTAAGAAAATAATAAAGAATAAAAAATAAAAGAAAGCTCCCTTCTAACCAATTTTATAAAAGTAAAACACATCCACACTCTGACTATTTCTAACAATGCATCTTTTTCTTCAACAATTTCCCATCACCTCTCTGTGACGATGGGAAGCATGTTTCATCATTGGCCCTCTGGAATCTTGGCTAGTCACTGCGTGGTTCAGAGTTCTTCAATCTTTCAAAGAATACATATTTATTAATTATGCAGCATATGAGGCACTGTGGATAGAAAGACATGAAAGAAAAGGCAGAAATGAAACAATCCTTTCTCCCCAACAGGCAATTACTTTGGGACTATAATTCTATTCTAAATAGTAGTAAGTGGTGTGTGTGTGGGTGTGTGTGTGTGTGTGCGTGTGTGTGTGTGTGTGTGTGTGACCAGTTACTTGGATTTTCAAGGCTCCTCAAATCTTCTTCTTTAGCTATTTCCCAACATAATAAGAAGGAATTCAAACTAGTTAAAGCTTTTATTTATGGAAATTCTGAAAGTAACTGAAAGAAATCATATACATTGGCTAAAACAAAATGTAATGATCATTTATAGGTTTTTATTTCTTAATAGCTCTACCTTACTGACAAAATGACCCACATTTTTATTTCACTTCATTCCCATTGAGGTCACTCAGTTTTGCGGTTTCATCTCTTCTTGCCTACTAACTAAACTGTTGTGATTTTCAGACGATTTATTGGTTTCCAGGATTCTCTAGTCTGACCCTTATCCAATCTTTTCTTTATACTGTTATCTAATGAATCATGCTAATGAACAGATCTGATTTTCATCAAACCTGTATGCAAAAACTTTCAGTGGACCTCCATTTTTTACGACGTATAAACTTCTGATAGTTGCATTCAAGGACCCCTACAATTTGGTTCTAACTTAACACTGATCTCTTAGTGCTTTCCTTCATATATCCCATGGTCTAGCCATTGGACCATTCTCCATCCATCTTTTTATTCTTTCAAACAACTGTGGCATTTTTCCTTTTGTCTTCCATGCTCTGACCTAACAATTCCTCCAAACTATTTCCACCTTTTGAAGTTCTTCCTGGACCAAGTCAAGTCAGGCATGGCTCTATTTGTGGAATCTTTGGTGACCAAAGTTCTGGCCCCCTCCTTTCCCACTCTAGCCTAGAGCAATCCCTCCCTTTTCAGCTTTCTCTAAGGGATGCCGTGCGGAAGAGGTGAGTTGAAGGGGTACCTCATTTTTTTTCTGTTTCCCAAGATAGAATTCTGCTTACTAAATGCTGGATGACTCAGGTATCAGACCATTATTGTCAGATCAGGCTACCCAGCTTCCCTTTTTTCACATAGGAAAGATCCTGTCTCCAATGAGTGTGCTTCCTAGAAGATTACTAGGGGAGCTCTCCTTTATAATTTTTTCACTCATTCTTGTATCCTGGTTAGTTGTAAACATTCCTTTCCTTTTAATGGATTTTAAGCTTCTTGAGAATAGGATTTATTATATCTATCTTCTTAACTCCAGCCCTGGCAGAATGCCAATAGTTCTGGTCTGGATCTGCCTCAGGTCAGTCCTCTGGTAGATTAGGTCCAATGGAAGAATAAAATGAGATGCTGGGAGGTCACTCAGTTATCAAAAGGAGACAGGCCACAGAAGGAGAAGATATTTTGCAAGGAACAGCATTTAGAACACCTTGAGTTGGTTTAACCGAGTGAAACTTCCTTGCCTGAGTTGTCCATCTTGGTAGGCAAAAGATAGAGACAGGCTGTTTTATGCTCAGGCAACCAAAAAGTGGTCTCAGCAGTAGGAGCTGTCCCCTGAGACAAGCATGTCTTCAGGATAGGTTCAATAACTTTTAAGGAAAGACTCGCCTAAGTTGCTCAGGGGAAGGGACTAGAATATTGCTTCTACCACACCATACATGTAGTAGGCATTTAATGGTTGATGAATGAATGTGCTTATCCCCCAAACACTCACAAATCGGAACACCAAACCAAAACAAAAAGTGAATGATGCCTTTTCACTCTTAACTTAAATAGATATGTCACCATCCTTTGGGCTTATAAAAATATGAAATCCCTAGAAATGAAGGCAGACATGGATGTTATCTTTCAATGGAAATAAAGCTATCAACTGAAAAGTAGAAATATTTAACCAGCTTCCCAATGAGTGAAATTTTTTTTAAACCCACTACCCTCCCCCATCAAATTTTTATTTTAGTAAAGTATGTTGCTTTTAGAAATCCACCATACCATTTCTTTTCTTAGGCCCTATCTACTAATATTTTGTTGTTAACTATACATCACAACTGTAAGATAGATATGTGATAGATTTCTAAAGCATAGTTCTGGCCACATTTGCAATTATCTTACAATTTTTTAAATGTAAACTCCCTGAAGGCAGAGTTTATTTCATTTTTTTTTCTTGGTACATCATTCCCAGAATCTAGCCCAATACCTGGAATATAGTAGATGCTTAATAAATTTTTATTGACTGACTAGTTGATAGATTATGGGCTCCTCTAAGTGTCTCAGGCAATTCTCTAAGACTATAAATAGTAGAAAGCTTGTTATCTGTCTTAGTGGAGGGAATTCCACACCTGCTACATGCGATTATAGGGCTGGTCAAAAAATTTGTAACTCCTGAAGACTGGCTTCCCAGAGACATAAAGGTAGGTCTTAGATAACAAAATGCTTAGGAACATTGTGATCTAAAGGAAATATAACAAAGGCTTAAGGAATTTCTGCCCCATCCCTAAAGATCCTAAGCCAGGAAAGAAAACCAAAATTCCTTGGGGCAGCTCAGATGAGAGAATTTATTTTGGTGATGAGAAGGTGGGTGGATCTGTGCTTTCTCTGCTTCTAAGGAATTATGGGAAGAATAAGTAGAGCTTCAGTTACTGCTCTTCAGATGAACCATCTACTTTCTAGGTCCAAGGACCAAGACTACAAACATCATTACTAATTATAACCCCCTACATCTGTTTGGGTTTTATAGCTTGCAAATTGAAGACATTATCCCATTTGACCTTTGGAATTAGTGCTGTTCTCTAGGTCTGTAGAATTTTTCCTTAGAAGAAAAGTCCTCTTGCCCATTTCTGGCCGGGGAATGTTACTCTCAATGAGTGATTTTGTGGTAAATCAGCATCCAGAATAGGAGGAAGTAAAAAGAGAGGGTATACCCCAAACTCACATTCACAGATGAGAGTCATTGAAGGATATTGTTTACATCTGGTTGAAGCTTCAGGAAAGTGGGAAATGACAGAATCAACCAAAAAGTATTATTTACGCTGCTGTCATCTTCTTGGGACTGAGGATAGAAAAATAGAGCATGAGCTAACCCTGCTTGCAAGGAACTTACATTCTATTGGGGGGATGACAAGTTCATAGATATAGATAGAGATACTTACATGCATGTATATAAATAACACAAATACATATATCTATTATGCATATAAACGTTTGTGTGTGTGTGTATTGTGTGTGTGTGTGTGTACAAGATACTTTGGGAGACAGGGCACTAGTGGTTTGAGGAATCACGAATGGTTTCATGTAGCAGATGGTACTTGAACTGCATCTTGAAGGAAGAGAGGGATGCTGTGCTGAAGAGGTGAGTTGAAGGGGTGCCTCATTTTTTTCTCTGTCTCCCAAGATAGAATTCTGCTTACTAAATGCTGGATGACTCAGGTCTCAGACCATTATTGTCAGATCAGGCTGCCCAGCTTCCCTTTTTTCACATAGGAAAGATCCTGTCTCTGATGAGTGTGCTTCCTAGAAGATTACTAGGGGAATAGGGTGTTATCTGTTACTTCTGCTCCCCAATTTATATTTTGAGATTTTTTAGTTTTACAAATGATTGAGGGAATGAAGGTGGGGAAGAAGAAAGGTGTGAGGAGGTGGAGAAGAAAAATCTAACTCATTTTGTGACTGAATTTGAGTTGGTTTTGTTAGAGATAGAAGTTTGCTCTTGTGGCCTTAGCTATATTTGGGGAAGTGTCAGGAGCTCATCCCCCACACAAGTGGCCACAAATTCATAAGAGACTGCTTGGAAATCAAACCAAAACAAAACAAAAGTGCCAAAGTTTTTCAGGGTCCAAATCTCTAATTTAACTATTAATTCCCCTGAATCAGTCTGTATACACAAAAGAAGTTATCTATAAATATTCTTTTTTTAAAATTTTTGTACCCCTAAAGGTTTTTTTTTCCTCTACTAGTCTAAATACTGGAATGGTAGAGATAAATTCTAAAGGCCCCTGATATAGCTATTACTGTGTATTCCTAGTTTAGGGTTAAGTTATAATTCTTAAGTGGGGCAAAAACTGGACTCAGAAAAAGGAAGTTGGAAGTTTGGGCTATTTTGGGGAGGAGAGTTGTGGGTTCTACCAGTACATATGATTCTTTGGGAGATAAGCCTTGTGATTGATTATTTCAGGAAAAAGTGCAAAGCAACCAACCTTCCCACCTACTGGTTAGTTCCCAAGCCTTGGGATCACACCAGAACCTTTAATGGGGCTGGCCTTCATTTTAGGGATCACTGTTCTAAAGTATGCAATAATAGATTAACATTTACTCAGGACCTTTTGTTCTATACTTTATCTGTTAGAGAATCTTGTGAATATGACACGAGCCAGCAGTTACGAGGGGACTATAAGAGACTTGAAATATGCCTTCATATTAGCCCATTTTCTGATTTTTCAGAGGGAACTAGGTGGGCTGTATATAGAAATAGTCTCAAATATGCGCTTGATGTACACTGTAGGCAGTGTACTAGCCACAATGGATAAAGTGTGAGACTTGGAATCAGCAAGAACTGTATTATAATCTTACCATAGATAATACTTAACTATGTGACTCTGAGTAAGTCATTTAATTTATCAGTCTCAGTTGCCTCATCTGTAAAATGGGATGATAATAGTACCTATCTCACAGGGCTATTGTGAGAATCAAATAAGAAAATTCATGTATTTTATATACCTTAAAAAGCTATATATCTTCTAGCTGTTATTATATGGAAAGTATTTTGAGTTTTCTTTGTTGTCAGTTCTTTATCTTTAAGAGAGAAAGGAATAAGCATTTATGCAGTACCTACTATGTGTCAGCCTCTGTAAAAATGTCCCTTTTTGACCTATGACCTATATATAAAGGGATATGAAGCAATAAATGCCACACATTATTTGCCAGCATTTCTCACTAAAACAGCAGTTGCTATTGGGCATTATTGGGTGGGAATTATTAAGTTGGTTTGTTTATGCTTTTCCGAAAAATTTTTCCAAAATTGGTTGTCCCAACAAGAGAAATAATGTTTGGAAGGGCTGGATTTAGTTAACGTTATAGACATAGCAAATATAACTAACAAATACAATATTTCTGTTGAATATTAAAAGCTAAATATGTTATGCAAACACACGATCAAATTTTAAAAAAAGTTCTCACTTTTAATCCTCAAAGAGGATCAGCAATTTTGACTTGCCCAGGATTATATGACTCATAAGTGTCTAATGTAGAATCTGACCTCAGCTTTTGATTCCAAGCCCCATGTTATATCCATTGTGCTTCCTAGATGCCTTTAAAAAAAAAATTCTACCCTCCATAAGTGAACAAGAAATAATTAAAATATTACAAGGTAATGATATTAGGTGTTTTATCAGTCTTATTGGCTCCTTAAGTATTTCTATCCTCCTGTCCTAATTCCATACCTTGGTTCTTTCTTACATATGCACATGCTTGCCTGAGTATGGAGTTAAAGGTTCATTACATGTTTTGTTGAGAAAGAGAGAGCAATGATGAATTAATTTTCCACATATTTCAGAAATTATCAGCCTCCTGTCTAAATAATTTACTAAATTTAGAACTCCAAAGAAGGCAGGAAATAGAAGACTGAAACAGGGAGAGATATAACAATAGAAAATAACATGCAACCTGAATCCTAAAGACACAGATTCAACTCTTGGCTGATTATTACCACTTATAGGTCATGTGATTACGTAGCTCATTCTTCTCATTTGTAAAATGCTAATAATAATACTTGTGCCTCACAAAATTATTAGGCAACTTGCGTAATAAATTTTAAAATACCTTTGTATGCATATACGCACATTAAAATATATAGAGAGAAGTTGACATTAATTTTCTTTTCAAAGTGATTACTATTAATCATAAAGTGTACGCCAGTGGCCCGCTGTGGTATAGTAAACAGACAGGAGAAAGAGAGAAAAGCAATATTTACATGGTTGACACAGTTTCAGGAAGCCCTGACAAACAGGCTACCCTGTTTCTATAAACAGTTTGTGACAGCTGACACTGAACCCCTTCCTCTGCTCCCTGATCCAGTGTAACTCCCTGGTGACCCCTGGAAGCTCCTTTCACCATATTTCTAACATACTGGGAGTAAACATAAGTAAACATATGGCAGACAGGCCATATTTCTTCTTCAATTATGATGCTGCATTCTAATCAGTACAGGCATTTAATTGGTCATGCACTGAGCAGTTCTTGCAAGAGAATACACACTGAAACATAAGATTAGCACTCCTCAATGACCAAGACATATGTTATAGAACTCTAACCCACTCTGGCATTTGAGAATTTTATCTGCTTGACTGTCCACTAGAATAAGAAATAAATAAAAAGGCATTTTCCGTAGACAACAGCTCTTTATATTACCAAAGTCTTAAATACATTTCAATAGAAAGTCCGTTGGTGGTTTTGATTTTCTTCGCAGTTGGTCTTCAGTGCTTCCATGGATGCTAGTGTTAAATAGATGGGTACAGCAATGAGTCACAACGTTCACATGTGGTTCTTGGGAATCTAGGTCATCTCTCAGTATCAAGATGCTAAATTGTGTATGAAGTGGGTCAGCTTGACTGTACTGCTGAATTTGCAGCAAGCAGCATGACAGCCAGCTGCTTGCCCTTTTAAGAGTTAAATTGTGTCTGTTAATCCAAGCTTTGGAACGGCTAGAAATGACACTGCTTAATTTACTGGTAACCCTTATAACAGACTTTTTAGTAGAGGATATTGGTCTTTGTACTGGTTTAAGTCTCAGAGGAAATTGGAGGGGCGGGGGGAAAACCATTATCATAGTTAAGGTTGCCTATCATTCTAATTATAATTCACGTCCAATAATGAACACCTTGTTCAATAATATTTAATTCAAATCATGATGCTGAGTATAAAATTACATATCGAGAGAATTCATTAGAAGTTTCAAAAGTAAGCTGAGTAAATGTGCCTCGGAGAATGTATTTGATGAATTTGTAAAAGTATTTAAATTAGATCTGTAAAGTATTATGAAAAATACACAAGGGATGCACAATTAGGCGAATAAGCTGTTCAAGGCCAGGAGCTGTTGGGCATTCATTGTAGAGTGCTTTCTGATATATTGTTTATGCAAAACAGGGCAACTGGGGGAAAAGCAATGGTACACAAAGTCAGAGAGATGAGGGGGTGACGCCATCTGTAATTGAATAAAAAGTAAGTAATTCCCTCATAATGAGTTCTCTACCCTTTGCCTACATATTATTCCATATTTTAATATGGGACAAATGGTTATTTAATTTAGGCATGTTTTATAAAGTGTATAATTTATGAGCCTTGTGAGTTAGCTCATCCATAATCAGGTCTTCCTTCAAATTGGGTCTATAGGTTAGACAATGCCAAATAGACAAAGATGTAATTTAAAACATTTTAAGTGGTGACATCTGCTGTGTTTATAATCTGTACATTTGGATTAGCTTTTGTGAAGATTTACTTCTGTTCACTGTAGATATTACCATTTGAGTAATGTTTAATGATAAAACAAGTTAGTATGTCCACGCATTGACAGTTGTGTTCACTAAGTAATATTTTTGAGCTATTATGGGAGAAGTGACAACCTGTATTGGTAGAGGGTGTTTCTTCATCCTGAAGTTCCTTATAAATATGAAATCAAATATCCAATCTCTATTCCTTTGTGCAATTTTATCTAATATTCTACCATTAGAGCAATCATTTTGTATACCTCTCCTGTAATAAAGTAGGGGAAACAAGTCATAGCTTCTTGAAACAAATGTCATATTATTACTTGGGTACCTTGTAGAAGAGATTCTAGTTCGAGTACAAATTGGATCAGTTGACAGCAGTGGTCCTTTCCAGCTGAAGCTGAGTTTCTGAGATTTGATGAAACAGTCTAAATTCAAGTTGATTCTCTGGATAATCTCTTCTAATTTAGAAATTCATCTACCAGAATTTCCCTAGCTACAAATATATCAAATTATCATTTTCATAGATTTTAAAAATTGATTTGATAAAATGATAGAAAAAACTAGCCTGAGATAAAATGCCCAATACTCTCACAGTTTTAGTCTTTTATGAATCTATAGGTTATAAGCAAAGTGATACTTTCTTTTGGATCAAAGAGAGTAGGTCCCTTTTATTTTTATCTATTGATTAAACAATTTTTTTTGATGATTTTTAATAGCACTCATTCCAAATCACTCATTTTTTCCCTTATCCTTATCCCTCGACCTCAATCTTCCCTTATAATTAATATAGTTAAGTGAAACTGACATCAAATGAGAGTAGATTTTATTATTTGCTCACTAGTGTTTGTTATTATTTTTTCATTTACCCAAGATTCAGTTTCATTTCACAAACATTTTTTTTCCATTTCTGCTTATTTAAATCTGCATCAATTCATAAAATTCTCCCTTAGTTTCTTAATCTCATTCTCAACATTTTTACTATGCTAATTTAGCATTTTCTTACATTCATAGATAATAATTTGTTTAGCCATTCCCCATTCCCTCATTTTATTTCTAAAGCTTTACTACTGGAAAAAAAAAAGGCTTCTACGAACATTTTGATGTTTGAAACTTTGCTTTTGTCCTTTTCCTCCTTTGGGTATATAACCAGCTGTGGAATTGCTGAACCAAAGGATAGAAGCAGTTTAGACCTTTGTCCCCCCATGACTCCAAATCATCCAGAATGGTTGGCCCCATCCACAGATCAACCAACAGTACATTAGTTTGTCAATGCCATAGCTCTTCTGCCAGGAGGTATTGCCATTTGGGGGGGGGGGGGGTCATCTTTGCTAATTTTCAGGGTATTAGGTCAAATCTGAGTTTGTTTGTTTTTTTTAATTTAGAAAAATTGATCCAAGATTCACTATACTTGGGCTTATATTTCTTTAACTGTATCTTGAAACTATCTTTCTTTAACTATTAGTGATTTAGAATATGTTTTCTTATAGTCATTGAATTGCCCTTTTTTTTTAACTGTTTATGTCTTTTAGCCTCTTTATTTCTCACTGGTAGGTTTAACTACAGAGACAGTCTGATTAGTAACAGCAAGCAGAGCACAAAACAGGAGAATGCACATGTTTACCAAAAGTATTGCTAATATTGTGTGCAAAGTCCAAATGAACAGTACCCTGGCCACAGAATTAACTAAGGGGGGGGGGGGGGATGGTCAGGGCTTGATTGCATTTGGAAAGTTGCACAGTATTCTCAATGATGACAAGAAAGTTCCCCTTTTTAACCTCAATATTATACCAATGATGTCTCATATCTATGAATTACCAAACACTACAATCTTAGAAAAATAAAAATTGCAGGTGAACCAAATGGGAATGGGTAGAAGCATGGTGACTGTAATTAGGATGTAGAATTTTACTGAAGATGAATTGAATATGAGAAGTAGCATTTCAGACATCATCAAGGACATTTAGAGCTAGAAAAGGAGGAAAGAATATCCTATACAGGGTTATAGACAGCATTGGGAGAGGTAAAGTATTACACTTGTATCCACAAAATATTAAAAAAAAAAAAACCCTAGCTGAAGCGGTTCAATGTGTTAGATAGATGCTCTATGAATGATTTATTGAGAAACACAGTCAAAAATCTTTCAACATAAAAATGCTTGAAGGGCTTACAACTTACATCAGTGCTGTATCCACCAGAATATCCACATTGAATAGACCCACACACATGCATAAACACTCAGAAGCCCTTCCTATTAATTACATTCATATTCTTATAATTTCTTGCCTCAGTTTCCTCAACTGTGAAATGAAACTATTAAGAGTACCTACCTTATGGGGTTTTTGAAAGGCTCAAATGAGATATTATAAGACTTAGCACAGTGCCTTGCACATAGTTGGTACTACATAAAATGTTTATTCCCTTCTCTTTTTACTCCCTTCCCCCTTTGCTTCATGACTTCCAATGTGGGGAAATTCATGAAATTCTGACACACCTCATTCCACTTTTGAATAGATTAATTTTCAGGTTTGTTTTTTTTTTAATATAAAGGCTAACTTTTCTGCTTCAGTTTCTACTCATTGTTCTTTGTTCTACCTGCTTGGGACAAACAACACATGCAATAAAACTTTCCCAAAAGATGCCTTTAAATACTTGAAGATAGCAATCATATTCTCCCTGAGCTTTCTCTTCTAAAAGCTAAAAATTCTGAATTCTTTTGATTGAGCCACATTTAGCATAATCTTGAGCACTTTGCCCATTCTAGTTACTTTTTCTTGGATATTATGAGCTTATCGGTGTTTTTCTTAAAATATGACATTAAAGAACTGAATGCAATACTGCAGATGGGGTCTGATGAGGGTAGATCATCAGCTTCTAGTTCTTAGAAACTATGCTTTACTTTGAAATGGATTTTAAATTAAAAAAAACTTTTTATGGTACATTTTTACATCATCATCATTTCACAATATACTACTCTCCCAGAAAACCATTCCTTATTAAAAAAAATTAAAGTGACAGGGACAAAAAGAGGTAAGAAAAGGAGAGGGAAAGAAGGAGAAAGAGAGAGAGGGAGAAAGAGGGAGAGAAAGACAGAGAGAGAGGGAGAGAGAGGAAAAACTGAAAGGGAGAAGAAGGGGAGGATGAGAGGAGGAGAGACAGAGACAGAGAGATAGAGACAAAGACAGAGACAGAGTATATAGTTCAGCAAATCTAACTAATACATGAACCAAATGAAATCATATGCTATTTTCTACACCTGTGTTTCTACATCTGTGCCCACCTTTGCAAAGAAGAAAGGAAAGTACATTTTCATATCATTCCTTGGAATTAACTTTGGTCAGAGCATTCTGGTTCAAATTATTTTGTTATCATTCTTTTTCTATTTACAGTGGAGTAGTCAATGTGTTTAATTATTTCCTGGCTCTATTTCCTACATTTTGTAACATCTCATGAAATTTTTTCCCATGTTGTTCTGTATTCTTCATGGTTATCATTTGTTACAGTGGTGTAATAAAAACTTTGTCTTTCTTAATGCAGTCCACAATTACATTTGCCTTTTTGGGATTGCTAGATTCAACTACTAATTATATTGAAATTAGATTCTACTAAAACTCAGATCTTTCTTTTTTTTCCAATCCAACTGTGTCCTTCCCTATCCCATCTTCCCTATTCTTGTGTTTGTGAAGTCATGCTATGTCACTGTTTTGTATCTCAGCGTCTGTCTTTGTCTTCCTCCCAAGATTTTTCTACATTTCATTTTACTACTTCAGTAATCCCTCTACGCTTGGTCACAAGTACTTTGGGACTGGGTTTCAACACCATGCCAAACTGCACTAGATCATCAGGCAGAGAAGAAGATATTGACATGAATTATGTACCTAATGGGATAACTAAGAATTTGGATAGTTGTGTGCATACTGTAACTTTACCACATAACTCCATTTCCCTTTGAGATTCTCAGTCTTTACACTGAGCTTGTGTTGAAGAAAGTGTTTATAAATGTTAACATGCTAAAAAAAGAGCTATTGTTATTAAATACATGATGATTTTTGTTAAAACTACATTAAGTATGTCAAAGTACTTAGAAAATCATACAAAATATAAATGGTATTATTACTGTATTATTACTATATTATCATTACCAATGTTATTAATATTATTACTATTGGAAATATTACTATGTGGTTTTAGGGCACCAAGTGTGGTACATTGCTGACTTATGGGTAAAATTATTAAGCATATCTGGTTGGTGGGTAGTGATGGGCACAGAGATGGCAGCCTCTGTAGAAAGTAATAAGGCTACAGTACTCTGGGTAGCCCCCAAATTAAGTAATAAGAAGGAATATTTGAAAGGAAGATACATTTTTAAAAATTATTGTCCTGTTTCTTTAAAAACATCTTTCAGTTTTATGGTAGTCTATTTGTAAATTATTTAAAGTTTTTTTCTATAACTATACCCCTCTTGGAACTTCTTTCCTTTTGTCCATCTTCTCTCTTTTCTCCCTTTTCTTCTTGCCATCTCCCTCAGTATTCTGCTAAAAAACAACTTTTCTGGACAAACTAGAAGTTCATGCTGTTCTTTAATTTAGGAACCCCATCTGTACAAAATGGAGAGGATTATCTTGTCCTTTTAGGAACATGCCTGAGGTCATATAAACACAGAGGCTTAAAGAAGTCAGAAACATGTAACACTATAGAATCACCAATCTAGAACTGGAAGAGACCTTGGAGGCCATGTAGTTCAGAACCTTTGTTTTAAAGAAGAGAAAACTGAAACACAGATAGGTTAAGTAACAGTGGTCACACAGTTAAATAAGAGTCAGAAGCAAGGTTTGAACTTGTTTCCTTGACTCTAGAGCTAACACTCTTTTCACTCTACTATGTTGCTCCCCATCTAAGAATCTGATTCCTTCTCTTTCAGGATTTTTTGTGTGCTTTATCTAATAGTTGACAATCTGTGACATGAGTCCCAAAGACAATACATGGACACATTTTATTGACATTCTAATCAGTTTTTCACCATCATAGTCCACCACTTGTAAGAATGGCCACGTACCCTAAGAACTTTCTGTGTATGCATTGTTACATCTCTTCAAGTTTTTACTTATGAAAATTATGAGTCAGTACTGTGTAAATTGGATCTTCACTCCTGAAATTTTGTGTTATTACTTGCATAGCAAAAAGAGGAATTAGAAGTTCAAACCTCTTCATTTCACCAATGCTAACAATTCACTTATATATACCATAATCAGGTTTACATAGCACTTTCCTCCTGACCTTGTGATGCAGGCACAGAAGGTTTTATGATCCACGTTTTACAAATGAATAAAGACTGATAAGGTTAAGGAAATTGAGGTTCAGGTAGGGTATGCTAACTGCTTGGTAGAAGAGCTGAAATTCGAACCCTAGTTTCCTCACCCCCAGTCTAATTTGTCTTTTTTTTCCTGCTGCCCATGCCCCGTATTTGAGTAGGTTAATGTATTAATGCTCCATATTTTAAAAGTATTGAACCAAGTGGTTGTTATGGGAATGGGAATCTGAAGATCTTCCCTGCCCCTTGGCCCTTTGATAGGCTTAAATGACTCTGAGAACCTCCCCTGATTAAAAATATACTCTTCCCCCAATAGGCTGAATGTGGTCACATGGAGCCTGTGGTGGGAGGCTTGTTTTTCAGGAATGCCCACACCTTGTTACTTTGTGATTGGGCAGTGGGTCAAAAGGGTTGTGACATTCTCTGACCCAGGAGAAGGCTATATATACTCTGAGGTGAGGTTTTGCTTTGGGGATCACTTAGGGAAGAGTTGTGTGATTTGGCCAGGTGAGACTCTGGGCAGCCATCGAACCCCCTGCCTTTGAAAACCCAGATGTTGGCGCTTCCCTCTCTGGCAACTAACTAGGTATAGATGTAATGATCAGACAGCTGGAAGCCCCATCTGTTGATCTGTTTCTCTGTCTGTATTTTTTGTCTGCTTCTAACTTCTGTTTTTATTCTCTGAGGTTCAGAGTGCTGACTTTTTCTCCTGAACTAGGTATATGATATGTTTGATTAAAGTAGGATTGTTAACCCATTTTGAATTGCTTTTCTTTAGAAAGGCATATCCAAGAACCCATGCTAGCAGCCATCCTGGGTATGCTAGGGTGCTTGCTGCTGCAGTGGTAGAGGTATAAGTTATATTTGAGAGTCCATGACTTTTAATTTTCTTTAGTTACTTTGTATTCTGATGCTGTTTTCTCACTCAAATAATACCGTACACAGCTAACCATTTCTACTTTATATTTATATTGAGGATTACTGAGTACTCTGCAGCTTCAGCCTCAGAAACAGGGTGTTGAAAGATGTTGGCAATCAGAGGAGGGAAGAAACAGTGAACTGAAGGAGGGAAAAGGCAAGGAAGAAGACTGTTTTGACTTAAAGATGTAACCCATAGCTTAGGACCCCAAGGTCTGGGCTTAGCCAATTTAGTTCCAGTCTTGGGGACTACTACCTCCCCTCCATCACTAACACTAACACTGTCTCATTATAAACTCACATGGAGTTTCATCAGGGAAAATCCATTAATATAACTCATGCTTAAGTTTCCCAAAAGGTGAGTCAAGTGATCCCCAGAACCTATATAAGCATTCAAAGTAACAATGCAATACAGGACAGTCTTCATTCTACGTTACAGAAAATGAAAAAGAATGATAAAATATTTATACGAACCCAAACTAGAACAATTTTCCTTTCTTTCCATGGAGTCCCACATTTGGAGGTGACTTATGTCCTCCAAATTCGTAGAGCCACCCCATCAGTTAACTCCTCTTGGAAAGGAAATAAAGTTGGGTGTAATGCCACGCACCAGCAGATTCCCAAAGGAATGCTACTGTGAACAGCTTTTAGAGTTCAGATTACAAAATATAGTGAACACTCTGTTTATTCCATTACAAACCAAGACAAACATTCACAATATATCACAATATAATTTTCACATTACATCTTATCACAGAAAATGGCCACACCATTTTCACTACAGTGGCCACAATATTCAGAACAAGGAACAATAGAATCAAACTTCCACTTATGGGGCAACTCAATCATTAACAAGAAAAAATAGAATACTCAAACTTCCACTCATGGGGCAACCATTAACTTACTCAGTCACTAATCTAGATTCACAATTACTAAATATCATTAATCACAAATACAGTCATTTGAAAACCACACAAACCCTCCACCCCTTGGTGTCCAGAAAAACTCA
>CM053583.1:153120846-153131092 GCA_028627135.1 Pseudochirops cupreus
CTCTCTCTCTCTCTCTCTCTCTCTGTCTCTCTCTCTCTCAGCCAGCTTCAGTCTCCACAATTCTTCCTTCAGCAGGAGCAGCGTTCCAATTCTGTCTGTCTTTCTCTGGAATTCTTGCTTATGTACACACCTCAGCCAATCCCCTTCTTCCACATAAGCAGGGGCTCAGCCAGTCCCTTTCTTCCACATCAACAGGGGCTCAGCCAATCCCCTTCTTACACATCAACAGGGGAGTTCATACCTTCTCAACAGTGGGACAGAGTTTGCACCTTCCACACTTAGCACTTAGTACTAAGTGCTAAGTATCTTGCTAAACTGATTACTATTACATTGGGTTAGCTATAGTAGGTATATTGAGGCAGTTCCTTCAACATTAATAATAAAAGCTAGCATTTATAAAGTGTTTACTATAAATCAGTCACTGTGCTGGTCAGCCCCTTTTTAGCTCACAGATACAAACAGGTATTTAACTTTATAGTGTTGCTTTGAGAATCCCTTGGAAAGTCAACACCTTCCTCATTGAAGATAATGTCCAGATAACCTTGGCTCCCAAAATTTGTGATTTTTATTCCTTTATCAGTTTCCTACCTTCAAGACCCTCTTTTTCTTGTATTCCAAGATTTAGCACTATAGGAAGCATGTAATAAGGGCTTAATAGATTCTTTCTGTGTGTCCCTGTCTCCCTCTTTCTTTATCTCTGAATAAGAGAAACAGTTTGTGATGGTTTGGTGTGAGAGCTTGCAACTTGCAGTCAAGAGTCACTTGGTTCAAATTCTAGTGCTTACACCTATTTCCTTTTGTGCCCAAGAGCCAATCAAATAACTGCTCAGAACCTCTTTCTTCATCTGCAAATTGGAGACAATAATGTTTACTTGCCTCTAGACTTGATGTGAGTTAAACCCTTTGCAAATTGTAAACTTTATTACACGGACAAGGCAGCATTCAGGAGTTTCCATTTACATTTTGACCCACCCCACAGTTTCCTTTTTGTACCAAGACCAAACGTGGAACATTCCACAGGGCTATTTGCAGGGACAGTTTTTTCTTATAGACTGAACATTTACATACACATAGTCATATACACATAGTTTCTCTACAAATATATCACAAAGGGAGCTTTCTAATGGAACAGCACCACCTTGGGCACCTTTGCATGGACCTTGAGCCCAATGTTTGGGGAGTGATTTATTGACTGCTGTCACACAGAGCAATGAGCGATTTACAAGCTTGAGGCAAAAAGAAAACGGTATCCGTGGGTTAGCAGGAAAGTCAGCCCACTGGAAGAAAAAAATGAAGCTCTTCTTTTCATCGTCTATGAATAATTAATTAAATATGTATTATGAGCAGGGAAGTACCCAGTTATGTCTTAGCCTGATATGATTTGCTTTTGACCTTCTTGCCTTGAGAATGGCTACTATAAGTGGCATTACATATGCTTGTTGAACTGTTTTCTAAAACTGCAACCCTTTCTTATCCTTGTCCGAAAAATCATATTAATTATGAAGGAGGTCTGATTTATCAGAGCAAGATGATTCTGTTTCAAATTAAAGTGAAATAAAACCAAAGCAGTGGAGCCTTTTTTCCTCCTTGAAATGACATGTACAATCAGATGACTAGAAAAAAAAATATATAAAAATGCAACAGTGGGGATTAGAAGAATTCTTATGCAGGGAAATCCCATTATCTTTGGCTGACATATTGAAAATAAGCATATACTCTATGTCAACAGAACACTATGTGCTCAGACAATAAAGAAATTCTTCATTTTCATAATTAAGATAATGGATAAAAGGATAAGAAGAAGGAAAAGAAGAAAAATATTACCTTACCTGGAGAGTTAGATTGCATGAAGATAGACTGATTTGAAAAAGTCTTCTTTTTCCTATGTCAGTTTCACATATATCTGAACTTTCTTTCTGATCTTATGGAAATAAAGTATGCATATATTTCCAGAATGATCATTCTATAGCTAATTCTCTTTGGAAAAAGGGAAACTGTCAATGTTAAGAGGAAAGGGAGGGTGCTATTAACAAGCCATTAACAATTTTATAGATAATAAGTTTGATTAAAGATTATGTGCACAGATATTTAATTGCTTCCTAAACCAAAAGGCAAATCCTTAGCATCTGGATAGCTAAAACCATTTTTTCTTCTTCTTTTTTTTAAAATCCATTTTACTTTTGTTTGTCTATAATGGATTTAGTGCCACTTTTTAGATGTGTGCTGCAAAATGGAAGGTGAATTGATAAAATACTTATCTACTAGACAAACAAGATGATAAAAGTCAATAAAATATAAGCCATTTCTTTTATGATTAGCTTTTTTTTTGCCCTCCCACAAAAGTAAATCATACTTCTCCTTGAGAAGAGTGCCTTACACAATGGAGGCACTCGATAAATGTGTTTTGAATAAATGAATACACGAAATATAAGTACATATTGATATTTTAAATATGTTCATAAATGTAGATAATTTCTTTTTTATTTACAGTTTTTGTCTTTTGTAAAAGTCTGTTGGGTCACTCAGGTCACAGAGCAAAATGCAGTTCTTTCTTTTGCAAAGTCATTCAATATGAAAGCAGTGTTGACTTTTTTTTTGGTTTTATTTGTTTGACTGTTTAGTTGATTTATATTTTCCAGTAGCAATGATGGAATATCAAACTGTACCCAATTGACCTAAGGAAGTACCCCATACACTACTTAAGCCCTGAAAGAAAAGGTATTTATTTGCCCAGGGAAAGAGGGCTAGATCACAACCCCTGTTGGGGTCCCTTCTAGCTCTACAGTTCTATGACATTTTGTGGCTTCATGGACAGAGACTAACTGATGATAAAGGAAATATGTTGTGCTTTGGGGAAGTAACAATATATTTCCTGGAGGTAGATATATAATTTATTTTGGCCTATTTATACAAACAGTAGTAGAAGTAGTTGGATATAGATAGAAAGACGATGAGTTGAATCAGTAAATGTGGGTGATGAATTGCCAGTTCTGTAGGCCAAACGCAATGGGATTGACCATCATACTATAAGGGGAATATGTGTAAGACTACCTCTGACAAAATTACTCCATTTTCATCAATGACAAAAACAAACAGAAGCAAGCAAACAGCAAAAACCCTTGAATTCCTCAGACTAAAAACCTTGTCTCTTTCCTCTCCTTGCTTCTCCCATGTGTTTGATCTGTCACTTTTTAACTCAAGATTAATGAATAATAATAGTAATGATAAATATCATATTAATAATTTGCATTTATATAGCACTTATTATGTGTTGGGCATTGTGATAAGTGTTTTACAAACATCTCATTTGATCCTCACAACAAACTGAAAGCTAAGTGCTATTACTATCACCATTTTATAGTAGTGTAAACTGAGGCAAACAGGGCTTAAATGATTTGCCAGAGATCACACCGCTAGTTAGTGCCTGAGTGAGGTTAGATTTGAACTCAGATTTTTCTGATTCCATGCCTGGCGCTCTATCCACTGCTCTTCCAGTAGCTTCTGATGTTGTGATTCTATGACCTTTTCCCGGAACCTGTAATAGCCCTCTCTTCTCTAGGGTTTTCTCTGTACCAGATCCTGCCCATCCCTAAAATTAGAGGACAATTAAATTCCAGGCTCTTGTGTTCAAATCATCAGAGCCTCTAATTCCCTCAAAATAAATGAGCACTATAACACTTTAATGTGGGCAGAGCACTTTACATACTTTCTCTCATTTGATCCTCATAACACACCTATTAGGGCAGTGCTATTATTAAACACATTGTACAGAAGAGGATTTCAGTATCTTCAAAGGAGAATATTGAAGATTAAAGAAGTTTCGTGACTTGCACATGAGCATTCAGCTAGTCACTATCTGAGGTAGGGTTTGGACTCATGTCTTTAATTCAGAAATTCAGTATTTCATACACTCTTTGAACCACCCCCCTATGATCCTGTCATTTAGGCTAACTGAAAAAATTAGGCAGAAAAAGTGTATAAATCATTCTCCTATAGTGTATGTAGACATGGTTTGACAAAATAAGTTTTTTTTGGTTGAGGGAATATAAATTTAATTATGTAATCCATCTGTGCATTATCCATGGTTTCTGAGGAAAGTCTTGGCATTCTAATTCTCTCACCCATCAGTGACTTACTTAGTAGACGTTTCAGAGACTTATGTACTTAGTAGATAAGTCTTATGGTTAAATGATTTGCCCAAGGTACACACAATGTGAAAAGCAATATGTTAACCAAGATCCACCACTCTATCATTATGCCATGCTTACCCACACATAGCTCATGGAGCCAGCTCATACAGGCCCATTGTTAAATTTTCAGTGTGAGCATTTATACCTCAGAAATTGGCAGATACATCAAAGTTGTTTTATTTATTCATTGATGGTCTAGACCCAACAAAGTGATGGAAAAAATATTAACACTATAGATTCAACTTAAAAGTTTATCCTGTATAATTTCCACCCCTTTACTCCACCCCAAATCCAATTGTTAAAGATTTGCTGGCCCTCTGCCTATTCCTATTGCTGAAATTCAACCATTTCCAGAAGACAAGTAATTTTTAATGTGTCCGTATCTTTATATATTAACCCAAAGGATTCCCACCCCACTTTTAACATATTTAAATCATTTGTGAACAAACCAGTCTGCACAACAAATATACCTATGTATATGCTCAAAAGCAATCCATTTTCTTTGTACAGCTGAGTAGATTAACTATTCCAGAAACATATTCCCAATAGTATAACTAAATTTTTCTAATCTCAATTTATGCTACTCAGCCCGGCATGTATTTCCCCACCCCAATGTTTGCAGTGGCTTCATGACCACAGAATCCAGGAAAGTAGACTGATGGAGATTTGACAAGCAGGAGATAGAGGGGACCTCAGCACTTCTCTAATCTTGGGATGGGTTTTATTTGTTTCTCAACCCAACCTAAGATGACAAAGTCAGACAGGTCTTCCACCTTGATTTGGTCTCTCCAAGTTGATGCTATCTACTGGAACTATTTATGTATATTATTCTGTCACTAGTTAGTTTGTGTGCAAGTGAATCTGGTTCATTTTCTGAATCTTTCTCAGGGGATCAGGGAGAGAGGGTTGTATGAATATAGCTCCAAAGAAAATCCTGTTTTCTTTACTGAGGACATATGGACTTAATTACCTAGGCTATCTTGACCTTGCTCTTCAGGGAACGCATGGCCAACATCTGGCCAAGTTTTGCCTGAACCTAGCTGATGAATTAGAAGAGGCACATCTGAGTTGATTTCACTGACTTGGTTTAAAACTTTAAAAGTATAAATAGACAGAATTTACTTCACATTCTTCTTTTGGGGGAAAGAGTCGATTTTTAATAAATAGCAGAAGAGGGAACCAGGTCAGGGCAGGGGGAGAAAGTTCTAGGGAATAATTTGTAAAAATAAAAGTGGAAATTAGAAAGTATGTGTAAAGTGTAAAACTCTGTGGGGAACTATACAACCTAAAAACAGAAAATGAAGAAAGCCAACTCCGAAAGCTTTCTCACCAGGCATGTGGGAACGGCAATCCACCGGGAGGCAAAAGGTTTGAAAGAAATAAATGTGCCAGAGACTTTTAATGCAACCAGCTTTGAAGGGAAAGGAATGAGAAAGAAGACAAGTCAGTGACTTTCTCTTCAAATCTGAGTTGATTTGTTAGCTAATGAAACTCCTTTGGCATCTCATCAAGTATGATATTTCCTTACACAGCAGATGATTTAATTTTTTTTTCTGCCTCAAACAGAATATTATTTCTAATGTTTTTAAGATAAAACTTAGTTTGCCAGACATATTAGGGATGGCAGCTTGAGCTCCACAGGTTTCTCATAGATTCAAACAAACCAGGATAGCACCACCAGCATTCCTCTGGGGAAAGAAAGTGTTGAGCCTTAGACAGTATGTAAGAGCTGGTGCTATGATAGGGAAGCAGGAACACCTCATTTTAAACAAACACAATAAATGAAAATTTGAATTTATATAATAGAAAAATTGAGTACCACATATGTACCTAATACTTAGATGGGGTTAGAGAAGGAGGAGGAGGAGGAGGAAAAGCAGAAGCAGTAGCAGTAACAGTAGCAGTAGTAGCAGTAGTAGTAATTAGTTGTAGTAGTAGTAGTAGTAGTAGTAGTAGTAGTAGTAGTAGTAGTAGTAGTAGTAGTAGTAGTAAAGCATGGTTCCTGAAGGGGTTTATTAGCTGTACAGAGCATCTTAATTTCAGGTCTGTAAATATGATTTTGTCTTTGTTTTAATATTTTGTGATGTGTATTTCAATATAAATACTTCCCTACATAATTCCATGTATTATTGTTTAGGCATCTAAATAGAATGTGGAAAGGTGGAAAGGAATAATGGGAACATTTCAAGGGAGATCATTAGCATGAATAGACAGATTAATTTGATTAAATTTAACAAGTACTTATGAACCACATATATAAGTACAGAGGATTGGGCATGTCTTTATTCTTTCATTAATTCATGTTGGGCATAGTGGAAGATAGACAGGAAGGGTAGTGCCAGATTAAAGAAAGCCTTGAAAACCAGACATAGACATTGGAAAAAGTTGGTGTTCTTACTCCTTTTTCAACACTTTTACCAATTATTTGGATAAATGAAAAGATGACATAATTATCACAGTTTTCAGAAGAACTGAAACTAGGAGGGATTAGATGACTGGAATCTCCAAAGATTTTTACAAGATAGTCTAGTGGGCTAAAGTTAACAAGATAAAAAGGCAAGATAAAAAGCTTCTACTTATATTAAGAAAAAATAGCTATACAATTGTAGTGTAACAACAAACCCTATAAAAAAGACCCAAGTAATTAGATAGTAGCCCAAAGAGCTCGTATGGTGTTTGGCTATATTAGTAGAAATAGGATATCAAGAATGAGGATAGTTTTGATCCCATTGCATTATGCACTGGCCAGACTGCATAGTAATTGTAGTGTCCTATCCTAGGTGCCACATTTTGGGAGAAGAAAGAGTATGTATATTACTAGTGTCATAAGGAAAAGATTTTTACCAAGCTTTATTAGAATTACTTGAAGGAACTGGAGCTGTTGAGCCTGTAAAAGATTTGGGGTTTGAGGCATGTCAGCTGTCTTCAGATATTTGAAGGGTTGTCATATGGAAGATGGATTAAACTTGTTCTTGGATCCAGAGGAAAGAAATGGGAACAATGGTTGGAAGCTACAGGGAGGCAAATTTTGGCTCAATGTAAGGAAAAACTTCATAACAAAGGAAAGAATTGTCACAAGGGGGTATAGATCCTTGGAGGTCTTTAAGGGTATGCTTGATGGGTAATGTTTCAATGGATATGTGTGTGCAATGTGTGTGTGTGTGTGTGTGTGTGTCTGTGTGTCTGTGTGAAAACATAAATCAGCAAAAGTTCAGGGGCAGATATGTATGGGAAAAGTGGAGGGAATAGTAGTCAATCCAGCTTGACTAGAGATTGGTGCAAAAGTAGGGAAACATCTGGAAATAAATCTGACTAGATTCAGGGAATATTTTATAAAATAAATTATTATTGATTTCTTTTGTTTTTTTCATCACTTACATTTCAAAATGTATTCCCCCTTTCCCTCCCAGAAAACTTCATATAACAATAATTCTCTTTAAGAAAGAATGGAGGGATGGCTAAATGGTGCAGTGAATAGAGCACTGGCCCTGGAGTCAGAGGACCTGAATTCAAATCTGACATCAGATACTTAACACTTACTAGCCTTGTGACCTTGGGCAAGTACTTAACCCCAATTTCCCTGCCTCCCCCCCCCCCAGCAAAAAAGAAAAAGAAAGAAAAAAGAAAGAAAAAAAAGAAAGAATTGAACAAATAAGTTTCGTGAAAATAACAAATACATTGAAAAAAAAATTACATTATATACAATGGTCTATGCTCATACCATCCTTCCCAACTATAGGCAAAGAAATCCAGGGGAGGTACCTTCACATACCACTTCTTCGGGGCCAAGTTTTGTCATCATAATGTGGCAGCATTGTTTTAATTATTTTTTGCTGCTGTTATTCTTTTTATCAATATTGTTGTCTTTCCATAGTTTTCTATACTAAAGTTTTCTTTACCTTTCATCAATTCACATATTTCCTCATGCTCCTTTCTCATTTTTGTATTTGTTTCTTACATATATGTAAATTCCATTTTATTTATATTCCATAATTTCTTAGCTGTTTAGATGAACATCAACTCCATTTCTAGTATTTTTATTTTGCTACAACAAAAATCCTTGTTATGAATATTCAGGTGTTTACAGAACCATTGTTTTTGTCACTGATCTCATTGGAATATATGTCTAGGAGTGGAATCTCTGAGTCAAAGGATATAGACATTTTAGTTTTTCTGGACATAATTCCAAATTCCTTTCCAGAATGTCTCTTGACTGTTCCACCAACAAAGAAATACTGAGCCTAACCAGGTTGGGAGCATATGCTAAACTAAAGAACCTAGACTTTATTTTATATTCACTGAGGTTAATAGATAGTTATACGATTGGAGGTGTGCTTTAGGAAGAGCTATCTGGTGGAAGAGTACAAGATAAGAGGCAAGGAAAAATGAGATAGCCTCAGAGCCAGGAAGACCTGGTTTAGTGCCACATATGTGATACAGTTTGGTAGGCAGTCTAATACCTCTTCTCTCCCAAACTTTCCTTTGGAGCCTCCCAGACACTTAGCTATCTCTGACAATGCATGCATCAACCTCATCATCTATGTAGAAAATATATGGCCAAGGTAAATGAACTTATCCTCAACATTCAAAATTTCCCCATTTGTTGTAACTAATGGTTCCACACACAGATGGTGTGGTGCAGTAATATTCCATTAAGCTTATATACAATAATTTGTTCATCCATTCTTCAATTGATGAATTTCTCCTTTGTTTCTGTTTTTTTTTTTTGCTATGACAAAAATTGCTGCTATACATATGTTTGTGCATATGAATTCTTCTTCTCTCTTAAAAATATGCTGGCAATATATTCAGGGTTGCACTGGTAAATGCTTTAAAAATTGTTTCTTCCCAAAAAAATTATATTTTTCAAACTTTAAATGTTTATGTATATTATTAACATTTTTTGCATCACTTTCTTAAGTCTAGGTAATCAACAAAACAATGGATCAAGTTCCAATTTGTAGCATTTGCCAATTTCTTTTACTTTTTCTTTTTTTAAAATAAATTAATTTATTTGGTTTCTTATTTACATCACTCATTTCCACAAGATTTTGAGTTACAAATTTTCTCCCCATGTTCCCCTACCCACCACCTCAAAACAGTCATCCCACTGTATAGCCCCTACCCCAACCTGCTGTCTCCTATATCCTCCTCCATCACCCCTCTGACTTTCTAGTAGGGCAAGATGGATCACCTTACCCCAGTGCCTGTATATCTTATTTCCCAGTTGCATGTAAATAATAATAATTATATATATGTATATGTGTGTGTGTGTATGTGTGTGTGTTTAACATTTGATTTTAGAACTTCAAATTCTAGATTCTTTCCCTTCTTCCCTCATGACCCACCACCACTGGAAAGACAAACAACTCAATACAAGCCATACATGTGTAGTTACACAGAACATCTCCACAATGGACATATTGTGAAGGACTGATTATATTTCTCTCCTTCCTACCCTGCCCCCCAACTTGTTCTATTGTCTGCTTTGTCCCTGTCCCTTTACAGAAGTGTGTGCTTCCAGCAACCCTTGCCCCCTACCCTGCCCTCCCCTCCATCATCCCACCTCTCATACCCATCCCCTCTACTCTCCTGTGTGGCAAGATACCCAGTTTAGGGTTTATGTCATTCCTTCCCTAAGCCAAATTTAATGAGAGTAAGGTTGACTCTTTCCCTTTTGCCTTCCTCTTCTTCCCCTCCTTTGTAACAATCATCCCTTACCTCTTCTATATGAGATGATTAACCCCATTCTGTCTCTCCCTGTCTTCTCTCATTCTAATCCTCTCCCACCTCAGAATTTCACCTTTTAAAGTATCATCCCTGCCTATTCAATTGATCCTTTATGTGTCCTCTATGTACACATATATACACATGTTCAGATATGTGTTCATATGCACATATAAACCCTCTTCTATAGACAAATGTGTATGTATACATACATATACATTTATATTCCCTTCACCTATCCTCATACTGAGAAAAGTTTCCTAAGTTACAGTTATCATTTTTCCATGTTGGCATGTAAATAGTTCAACATTGATAAGTTCCTTATGATT
>CM053583.1:153131192-153141800 GCA_028627135.1 Pseudochirops cupreus
GAAGGAGCTAGACCCTGGGTTATCCTAATTCTGTTTCCACAGTATTCAAATTGTTTCTTCTTGGCAGCTTTTAATATTTTCTCCTTGATCTGGGGTCTCTGGAACCTGGCTGTAACATTCCTAGGAGTTTTCTTTTGGGGATCTTTTTCAAGAGGTGATCAGTGAATCCTTTTTAAGTTCTATTTTGCCTTCTGGTTTTAAAATATCAGGGCAATTTTTCTGTGAGAATTTCTTGAAGGATGCTAAATTCTTTTTTTGATCATGGCTTTCAGGTAGTCCAATAATTTTTAAATTGTCTCTCCTGGATCTATTTTCCAGGTCAGTGGTGTTTTCAAGGAGAGATTTCACATTGTCTTCTATTTTTTTCATTTGTTTGTATCTGTTTAGTAGCATCTTGATTTCTCATAAAGTCTTTGCTTCCATTTGCTCCACTCTAATTCTGAAGGAATTATTCTCTTCAGAAAGCTTTTGAGATTCTTTTTTCATTCTTCTCCTCATTGGCTTTTTGGGCCTCTTTTGCCATTTGAGTTAATCTATTTTTTAAGGTGTTATTTTCTTCAGTCAGGTTGTTGACTCTCTTTTCATGATTTTCTTGAATCATTCTCATTTCTCTTCCTAATTTTTCCTCCACTTCTCTTATTTGGTTTTCAAAATCCTTCTTAAGCTGATCTGTGGCTTGTAGAAAGTCTACATTTTTCTTGGAAGCTTTTGGTACAGGAGTTCTGACTGTGTTGCCTTTCTCCTCTTCCATGCTTTGATCCTTTTTGTCCCCAAAAAAGGATTCTAAAGTTCTATTGCTGTTCTTACTTTGCTTCCTTTGCCTGCTCATGTTGGCATCAATTAATTGACTTTTTAGCTCTGTGGAACTCTGCTTCCAGAGGGGAAAGCTCTGTCCCAAATCGCTGGGGTTTTCACAGCTGCCAGAGGTATTGGGGGGCTGCCACTTTTTTGCAGCCCCCACCAGCTTTGGCTCACTGAAAACGCACCCTGGGACCACCACCCAAGACCACAATCTGGATCCAGGCTGCTCGACGCAAGAGCACTTAGCCTCTAAACGATTGCTTGGCCCCCCTGCATTCTGCAGGCTGGGAGCTCTGAAGCAGGCTGTAGCTTCTGCCACTTCTTTGCCCTGGAGGCAGTTTGGCCGGACTGCTTTTCTCCCCCAAATTTAGCTGAGTTCCACTGACCTTTCACTTTTTCCTTATTTTTATTTCTTATTGTCTTTATTTTTGTTTATTATTGTTTCTCATAATAATTCTGGAAACTGCCACCACTTGCACTGATCCTCTCCTGAAGGCTCCAGCTGTGGCTCATCCTGGCCACCGCAGAGCAAAGACTTCGGCCCCCAGCATGCTGCGATGAGCCCTTCTTGCTGAGCTGCCTTCAGTAGATGTGTTTTTCTGTATTTTTGTGAGATTTGGAGCCTAAAATTTGTTTGAGTCATATTTTATGGGTATTTGAGGTGGCTATGTGGAAGCTGCAGAACCTTGTTGCTTCTACGCCACCATCTTTGCTCTGCCCCCCCTCCCCCATTTGACAATTTCTAAGGGGTAAACACTCACACTGGAAAAATAACAATGGGCTCACAAATGCCTGCAGGAGCTGGCTCCAGCACACCCCTCACATGCCTAATAACGATATTTCTGTATAAGATGGTATGCACAGTTTCATGTAGTCCCAAATTGTTATCCACAGTCTCATTCCTTCTTCCTTTTTTTTAACTGACTCCTACACAGCATGGTTTCTAGTCTTCCCATTGTCAAGTTGTCTACTTCTGATAACGTTCAAGTTGGTCAATATTTTGGTAATATTTCAAGGATAAGTGACTTTCTTTTTAATCTATTTGAAGTTTCCTGTACTTATTGACATCACATGTCTTGAATGATTTGGTAAAGGTTCTTCAGTGGTGCTTTGACCAACCTGGGGAGTCTCTTCAAAATTAGCTGGCTTTCAGATAGCCACCGGGTCCTCCTCAGCTATAGAATTCAGTGCCAATTTATCATCACAGTTGAGCTTTCATGCAAGACTTCTCAACCTGCACCCAGAACAGAAAATAGTACTCCAGAAGTAGATTCAACAGTTATTCTAAGGTTTCATGCCAGGATGACTGAGGCAGTATCATTCATAGTATATAAGGGGGGGGGGGGACTGGTTTACAGAGGAGGGGTGTTAATTTACAGAATCATGAGTTCTCCAATCTAATCCAACTAACATTAAGTGTGTATTTGTGTGTATGTGTGTGCATGCAATGTTGTATTACAAAGATAAAGAGAATGTAGTCACTTTCCCTTAAGGAATAGATTCATGTTCCATTTGGCAAACTATAGATACATAGTATAACCAAAAATGAGAGCTCAAGAGAAAAGTGGGGAAGATCACATAATTAGGAATGATTTGTATTCCTGAACACATTGCCAAAGAAGAATGTCAAGAGAAAAGGACAGGTTCTTAGGGTATGTGTCTGTTTATTGGGAAGGAAGAAGTGCCAGGGAAGGAGACAGAAAATGATTGGTCAAGGATAAGAAGAAAATAAAGATGCTACAATGTTAGCATACTCATTACCTTTGTAGGAAATTTGCTTCTGTCTTTTGATGCAATCTACAATACTAAGCTCCTTTATCTGTTTCTCTGCTTTCTGTTTTGTTCCTTTTAATTTGGTTAAATACATTTGAAAAAAAAAAAGATGGACCAGTGAAAAATGGGAGACTCAGGTCTGAGTCTTGATTCTGCAACTACTTGCTTGTGTGACAGTATACAAGATGCATCTTGAAGCCTTCCCTAATCACTCTTAATTTTAGAGGCTTCCCTTTGTTAATGATTTCATAACTAAGTACAGCAAGTGGAAGAGAATATGATGAAAAATTAGGAAAGGGCCAGGTTATGAAAGGTTTTATATGCCAAGCAGAGGATTTTAATATTTGATTGTGGAGGCAGTGGGGCAGCAAGGTGGCACAGTGGATAGAGTGCTGCAGTAGATGAACTCTTCCTGAGTTCAAATTTGACCTCAGACACTAGCTGTGTCACCCTGGGCAAGTCACTTAGTTTTGTTGCCTCAGTTTCCTTGTCTGTAAAATGAGCTGGAGAAGGAAATGGCAAATCAGTTCAGTATCTTTGCCCAAAAAACCCCTAATGGGGTCCCAGAGAGTGGGACACAATGGAAACAATTGAAGAGTGGAGATTAATAGGAAGCCACTGGAATTTTTGAATAGTAAGTGATATTATATTCTATAGACTAAATATCACAATTAACTGTGCCTTGAACTTTCTCTTCCCTTTGCCCTCTTACCCCCACAGCTCAGCTATTACAAGTTGTACCTGACCTAGTTAAACTTTACGGGGATAAATTGAGGCATCAGTAAGTCTATTCTGTTCTTCAGTAGTTCAAGATCTATTACCTTAATTCTAAAGGACCTTATATGGGTCAATTTATTTTTGATGAAGATCTAGATATTTAGATCCACACTAGGGCAGATGCTATATGATATTAAATAAAGCTGAGAGCTAGAAGGAACTTTCATGACTGTATTGTTCCAATAGATTTTATGCATAGTTCACTGAACCTTAGAGATGCTATGTGATATGTTCAGGTGAGCTCCAGGATTCTGACTCTGATCTTATGACTTCAAGTTAAGGTTCTCTCTCCCTCTCCTTATCCCCTTTTCTCCCTCCCCCACAGAAGTGTGCACAAGTACACACACACACACTCACATATACACACACACTCAAATACACACACACACACACACACACACACAGAGCCTGTCTGATAAATCATATTCCTGGACAGTTCTAAACTTCTTAACATTCAACTTTACCTGATGCTGAAAATAACTCACAATCAAACTAGCCTTTTTCAGAAACCAAGGCTTTCTGGGCTTGCCAGGTTTCATTCATACCCCGTGCAAATATTTCAGAAAAAACTGGCCTTCCAGGAGGCAAGACAAAGTTATTCAAGGCTTTATTTCTATGCCATTTATTCCAGGGCTAAACCTCCGGGAAACATAATTGTGTGAAGAAAGAAGTTACACCAGATAGCCAAAACTGTGCCTAGAAAAAAAAAAACTTTAAGGGGTCTTTACACACCAGTGATGAAGAGGACAGTCCGTCTGTCCTAGAAAGTTCTGTAAGCACATCACAAACAAAGCTCTACAAGAAGATACAGTAAAAAAAAACAAATGCCCCATTTAAAATACCTATATACAGTTCATATATAATACAATGGGAGAGGGCTCACTCTTTCTCCCAAAAAGTCTGGTTCTTGCCCACATGGAAATCTAGAAAGAAGGCAGGTCCTAGGAAAGAGGTGCCAAGATGACCACATGGGAAATTGTAAGGATGCCAGTTGTGTTAGAAAGGAAATGCCCATTCTAATGGGGAAAGAGTTGTACGCCTCCCTCCCCATTGTCAGTGTCCTGGGACAAACCTCATTTGTCCCATGCTAGTTACGAATTTGGGCACCATAACAATTATTACTTAAAAAAAGGTACTATCCCTACTTGTATCTCTTTCCTAAAACCTAGACAGATACCCAGGCATTTGACTTCTATTTATCTCCCACACAAGGCTGTAGGAAAAAAATGTTGCCACACATTGGTTGGTAATTACTCCCATTCTATCAACAGAATGAATCACTCTGGAAATGGCCCTCTCTAGTAACAGTGGATCCTTCCTACAGGGAGATGATATTGCAGTATCTCTCCCACATGTTTGCACTGCAAAGTGCTTTATTTTTTAAATAGATTTTATTGATATCTTGTTTTAAAATCAGCTAGATTGCCCTGGCATTCCTCTTTTTCCTCTTCCAAAAGAGCTATCCCTTGTAACAAATAATGGGGGAGAATAAAGAAAGGAAAAAAATTTAAAAGAGAAAAAATTCAGCAAAACCAATCGATACATTTTTTAAAAATCTAACTGTATATGTAATGTTCCACACTCAAGGGACCTCTCCTGCCCTATATAGAGGAGTGGGGGGGAGGTGTCTTCTCATATCTCTGTTTTAGTATTGCTTGCTGTTTGTAATTCTGTAATATTCACTTTTAATTATTTTGTGATAGTTATTCTTTCTTTCTACAACCTTGTACTCATGCATGTTGTTTTCCTCGCTCTGCTAACTTCACTTTTCTCCATTTCATATGAATTTTTCTCTTGTTCTCTGTATTCATGTTCTCATTTCTTACAATATTACCTTCATGTACCACAATTTGTTTAGCCACTCCTCAATTGCTAGGCATCTCTTTGTTTCCTGGTCTTCATTACCACAAGAGTGCTACTATGAATATTTTAATGCATATGGAATTTTTTTCTTATGTCAGTGATCTCCTTGGGATATGAGCCTAACAATGGAATCTCTGGATCAAAGGACATAGACATTTAGGGACTTTATTTGACAGATTCTAAAATTGTTTTTCATAATTGTTTGATTAATTCCCAGCTTCACCAACAATGCACTAGTGTGTTGGTCTTTCCATATCCCTTCCAGTTCTGATTAGACCCATCTTTTGTCATCTTTTGCAGCATGTGAGTGATATATAGTACTTTATATTTTTACTTAGTCCTCTCAAGTATCTTATGATCCCTAGAGAAGAAGTAGGTTATAAAGGAAAAAAAAAACCCCACTATATTTACAGTGAGAGATGTCCTGGAAGGATGTTAAAAGCTCATCTTGACTACCTTCCCCCTGTTGTATTTAACAGAGGAAACTGAAATCTAGAAAAGTTGAATGACTAGCCCAAAGCTACACAGTAGACAGAATAATGAAGGTTTGAACACAACTCATCTGATTCCAAATCCAGCACATTTTTCATTATGGCATGTTTCTCCTTTCTGTAAATTCCCTTCAAAATCTCATATTTCTATTCCACTGGAGCTTGCTACTTCTTACTGTGCCCTCATGGAATTTGAGACAAAGGGCAGGTAGGTTACTCCACCAAGCTCCTAGTGTTAATTCAATGGTGCTACCAAGAAGAGAGATCGCAACTTGTCTATTTCCACTTTCCACTTTCCTCATGCTGTCCATGTTTGATTTTTCATTTTTTCCAGCATCATTCTTTTCTGCCCATGATGCTAAGTAATCTGAACTACCATATGTACATTTTCCAGCCAACCAGAAAATTATCAGTAGTCATACTTCCCAACAACTTTCATTACATACATGGCAATATCCAGCTTTCCTATTTCATTTGATTTGCTCACAAATACAGTATTTCAGGTCATGAAAATTCTCTTTTGAATATCTTCAGGGTGCTTTTCTAGTTCTTTAAAATCACATTCATTCATATTTTTCCAGGAAATGTGCCTCAGTAATAACCACTAAGCAGGTGTTTGATTTTCTTCTATGAGAAATTGTAGTCAATCAAATCCTAGAGCATTAAGTGTCCTCATCTTCCTTGATTTCTTGATCTTTTTATAGGTCATCTAACACAATGCAAAAACTCATTCAGGAGATTGAATACTTATACCTCAATAGATTTTGAGGAAAAAAAACTATTCTAGTCCAAGCTCTCTCATTTTATAGATGAGGAAACTGAGGTCAGAGTTTAAATGACTTATCCAAATTCATCTGATTATTAAGTAGCAGAAAAAGGACTAAAGAGTCCAGGACCTCTGGCTCAAAATCCATCATCACTCATATGCAGTCAGTTAGCCAATCAATAAACATTTGTTAAGCACCTACTATGCTCCAGGAACTAAGCTAAATGCTGGGTATTCAAAAAAGAGTCAGAAGACAGTCAGTCCTCAAAGAACTGACAATCGAAAGGCAGAAGACATTAAGCAAACAAATATGTACAAGTTATACAGGATGAATAGGAAATAATTAAGAGAGGAAAAGTGCTAGAATTAAGAATTAATTTCCATTGGACTATATAATCTTGTCCTTTTGGACAGGAGCAATAAAGTTCATGACCATGTAGTCCTGAGATGAAGGGTGCACCTAATCTATCCAGGTTCAGTAAACATTTCAACAAATTATAAATTTAATTTAAATCATTTATGAAAAATTAAATTTAACTAATAAAGATTAAATTTTAACAAATTAAGTATAGCCTTTGAAAATGCTAGGAGCTATGAGATAGAGAGTCTTGCTAAAGGAACAGTTCTGCCATTTTGGGGAAATGACTTTGACAAAAGAGTAGAGAATGAACTAGAGAGGAAAGAGACCTGCGTGTGACAGGCATGGCAGCCCCAGCAGTCCATCACCATACATGATGTATGAGGAGATAAGGATATGCACCAGAATTGTGGCAATACTAAAAGAGAGAAGGAGGAATATTTGAAAGATGCTAAAAAGGTAAAATTGACTGACCTTGGCAACAAATTGGATATGAGAGGTGTGGCAGAGTGAGCAAAGGAGGATGCTCCCTAGTTTGGGAGTCTGGGGGCTTGGAAGGATGGTGGTGTACTTGACAGTAACAGAGAAATTTTCAAAAAAGGGTGGGTCTGGGAGGATCAGCATTGAGTTCAGTTTTAGACGTGTTGAATGTAAAGTGTCTATATGACATCCAATTTAAGATGTCTAAAGATGTGGGTGGAGATGCAAGACTGAGGGTCAGCAAAGAGATTAGAAACTGTTAAGTAGATTGGAGAATTATCAGCCTCTGCCTTAACAGGGATAATTTAAAGTCAGCCTAATTGAACATGCATTTCTTCAGCATTTACCACACATACAAGGCACTGTGCTAGGCACTGAGGGCTTCTTAAAATTCCCATTTGATTAGGGAATATAAATAATTGCATTCAGACTACTTTACATATTTTGTGGGAAGGTTGAGAGTTTTTAAAAGCCATTTCCCAAACATTTTTTATTCATTCTTGCTCTCATTCCCTTTTCCCATTTGTACGGTGGTTAATACCAGTAGTGTGGAAGAATGGCTTCTCTTGCAGCATGTATATTTTCTCCCTTTCTCCTTCTCCAGCTAGAAAACCTAGGCCCTTCTGTTGTAAACTTTTATTGGCAGGGGTTCATAATTCAGTTGTAAAATTTCATGCTGGGCTACAATTCAGCGCACAAGACCTCTGGCCTGAAGAACTTACGTTACTACAAAAACAATTGTAAAAATGGATTTTTTTTTCTCTTTTGAGATGGACCAAGGGGAAAAAGACACATAAAATGCTTTCCCCTAATAGATAAGACATTTTCTTAAAATGACATTTTCTGAATAAAATGATCTTGCTACCCTATTTCCCTTTTTCTACTGACAGTTACCATTTTATGGTAGGAAAGGGCATTTTATTCAAAAGTATGATTTCCTTGAAGAATGGTGAAAAACTTTTTATAATACACTAGGATTTTAATTTGAAAGTTCTTTTTGTCTGATTCTTGTAATTGACTAGATAGTGAAACTTTCTGCAGTAAAAGATCCTAGGATCGTGGTTGAAAATAATATTGAGTAGGAGTGAATAACAGTGCCATTGTTTGGTAGGAAGTGGCTGTGTAATATAGTAGGAGAATCATTGGAAATGGAAGTAGCTTGATATAATGGGAAAATTGCTGATTTTGGAACCCAGGAGCCCCCATTTCAAATACTGGCTTTATTGATTAAACTTATGGGACATTGGTCAATTCACTTAACTTTATTAGAGTGTCTTTCCACAGCTCTAAAATGGGGAGATTGAGCTAGGATATTGGAGGTCTCCTCCAGTTGTAATTCTATGATCCTATAACCTACAATTTCATTGTATTAGAATTTTGGAGCTATCAGGCACCTGAGGGATTATCTAATTCAACTTTCCTCTTCTGACAAGCGAGGGAACCAAATGAAGAACTGTGTCATTATTTTAATAACCATAAACTATATAAAGGGCTAAGAAGAATGTTATGTAGACATTGATAGCAAGGATGGTGATTATGACAATGACAGCAGTAGTAGTAGTAGTAGTAGTAGTAGTAGTAGTAGTAGTAGTAGTAGTAGTAGTACTAACTATATGAAAATTTAAAATTTCTATCTCATTGTACATAAGTTCTTTTATTTAATCCCCAAAATAATTCTGTGAGATAGAAGCTATCATTATCCCCATTTAACCAATGAGGAAATTTAGGCTGAGACAGATTATGATTCACCTAGGCTCTACAGCTAGTATCTGAAACAGGATTCAAACTCATATCTTCTAGGCTCCTAAATTCAGCATTTGACCTCATCAAAGTTGTTAGATTGCTGAACCTACTGATGATGACTTATCTAATTTTATTAAAATGAAATATTTCCCATGTTAATCTTTCTATGCTTTAATGATGGTTGTGTCTTCATTTCTTCTATCCCAGCCTCAGTTTTCTTATCTGTAAAATGGGATAGTTGTAATGGATTCTGTTCTTTCAGCTAGCATTTCTAAAGAGAGCATCTAAAGAAAAAAACAAAAATATTTCCTTCTCTCAAGAAGCCTACATTCTACTGCAGAGAAATGCTATACAGACAGGTTAAAAAACAAAGATGTAAATGCAGTGTAATTTTGGGGGTAGGGAAAGTTCAAATAACTGAGATTAGGAAGGGATTCATGACAAATGAAGGGAGCCACGATTCTTAGAGGCAAAAACAAAGAAGGATATAATTCCAGACACAGCCTGTGCTGAAGTGCACAGGCTCAGGTCTGAGGAAGAGTAAGTAACCAAGGATGGGAGAGAGTAATGTTCAATCAGTTCAGAAAGCTTCAAGGAAGATGGCCTCTAAGGTGCCATCTGGTGCCCACATTCTGAGAATTTACAGTTATCTCTTCCATACTACAACTTTCCCCATTGCAGTTTCAATATGTCACGGGTCAGCATAAGAAATTAGTAGGAATTTTGGCAGAGTTTTGTGAAAGCTGCAGACAATTACGTGAAGGCCAGCAGACGAAACCAAAAAAGTTTAGAAAATCAGAAATGCATAAAATGTATGTGTAGCATTGTATGATATCAAGGAAAAAAAGAGAAGGAAATTTGCAAAGCCAGGAGACTTTCTGTTATGAAGGGAATGCCAAAAAACTTTGCATGAATTTTATGTATTGCAGGAGTACCTTGCCCCTAACCCCCACAATGTGGAAGGGATAACTGTATTTCATGCAAATGTGTTTATGCAACATAACCAAATGGAATATTGCTGAACTTTTCTTTTCCCTCACTTAGAGTAATGGTTGAGGATTGCATAATCAGCTAGAATGTTGAACAGTTAAAGAATCAATTTGATTTATTTGTCATTTTAACTGTGCTATCTTGACAATGACAATAGTAGTAGCAGTAGCAGTAGTAGTAGTAGTGAAGCAAGATAAATCCAATGTCGAGCTAATATAATAAAAATGACAATTTTACCTAAATTCAATTATGTATTTAGTGCTATGCCAATCAATCTACCCAAAAATTACTTTATAGAACTAGAAAAAATAGTAACAAAAATTCATTTGGAAGAACAAAAAGTCCAGAATATCAAGGCAATTAATGAAAAGAAATGCTGGAGAAGGTGGCCTAGCCTTACCAGATCTTAATCTATATTATAAAGCAGCAGTCATCAAAACTGCTTGGTACTGGCTAAGGGATAGAGTAGTGGATCAATGGAATAGATTGGGTACAAAAGACTCAATGATCAATGATTACAGTAATATACTATTTGATAAGCCCAAAGACCCCAGTTTCTGGGATAA
>CM053583.1:153142300-153161412 GCA_028627135.1 Pseudochirops cupreus
AGAGAAAGATCTAGAAAGACTATAGTTTAAATGGAGACTGAAGCAAAACACACTATCGTTCTCTTTCATGTCTGGTTTTGCTTTTTTTCCCCGGTGATCACTCATAGGTTACAACTCTTCTATATAACCAGACTGTTGTACAATGTGAAAGTATTTGCAGATCCTATACATGATTGCACGCCACCATGGGGGGGGGGGGGGGAAGGAGGGGAGAAAATCTGAAACTCAGGTGATTGTGGAACTGAATCTTGTAAATTAAAAGTAAATAAACAAGTCATTCGAAATAAGACCTAAAAAAAAAAGCTCAATCCAATGACAGTCATCAAATCATAGAGGGATCCAAGAGGTTATCATATATAACCTATACTTGACAAATAATCCTCTTAACAACATTTCCAACAAGGGACCATACTGTTGCTTCCAAAATTATTTTAAGAGGGGGCAGGTAGGTGGCGCAGTAAATAGAGCACAGACCCTGGAGTCAGGAGGACCTGAGTTCAAATCCAGCCTCAGACACTTAACACTTACTAACCATGTGATCTTGCGCATGTCACTTAACCCCAATTACCCTGCCTTCCCCCCTCCAAGAAAAAGAAAACAAAACCAAAATTATTTTAGGAGGAAGAGGATAGTAAACAACTTTGTAGAAACTAATTAAGAGACACTAATCCACTTTGAAGAAGATCCTAGGGGCGGTTAGGTGGCACAGTGAATAAAGCACAGACCCTGGAGTCAGAAGGACCTGAGTTCAAATCCAGCCTCAGACACTTAACACTTACTAACCATGTGATCTTGAGCATGTCACTTAACCCCAATTACCCTGCCTTCCCCCCTCCAAGAAAAAGAAAACAAAACCAAAATTATTTTAGGAGGAAGAGGATAGTAAACAACTTTGTAGAAACTAATTAAGAGACACTAATCCACTTTGAAGAAGATCCTAGGGGCGGTTAGGTGGCACAGTGAATAGAGCACAGACCCTGGAGTCAGAAGGACATGAGTTCAAATCCAGTCTGAGACACTTAACACTTACTAGCTGTATAACCTTGGGCAAGTAACTGAACCCCAACTGTCCTGCCTTCCCCCTCCAAAAAAAAATGTTAATCAATGCAGCAGAAACAGTCATAAAGACCCTCTGTGTTTTTGTTTCTTCTCTTCCTTCTCCTGCTTCTTCTTACAGGATCATAGGATTAGAGGTAGGAGGGACCTTACATAGGATCTGCAAATACTTTCACATTGTACAACAGTCTGGTTATATAGAAGGCATAACACCTTCATTTTATAGAGGAGGAAACTAAGTTGATTTGCATCTGAGGCAGGGATGGAAACTGCATCTAGTCTTCAGAGCACTAGACCACCCTGTATCTGATACTCTTTCTTTTCCTTCTCCTTCTCCTCTTTCTCTTCTTTGTCTTCTTCCCTAGTTTCCTTGTAAGTAAAATGAGGAATCATTAAACAACAAATAGGAGTCTCTTCCGGTTATAGATCTTTGATCTTATTTGTTTTTAATGATTCCTGATGAAGCGGTCTTATTGTTTGGTAACTACAGTCTAAATGCAATCATATGGGCTCTTCAGAGGCTGACTTTCCCAAATGTTAGGCTGAAATCCATATCTTGGTTTGGGGCAGATTCTCTTTTTAAAGTAGCCTCTTCCATAATCTTCAGTGATTTATCTTGGCAGTCACAGACATGTTTTATCCAACTTCAGATGGTAAGCTCCTTAAGGGCAGGGAATGTCTTTTGCCCTTTTTTGTATCTCCAGGCTTGTCATGGTGTGTGGCACACAACAGGTGCTTAATAAATGTTTATTGACTTGTAAGTCTCCCCTCATTAATGGTTTTCCAGGGAAGCCTGGATGACCTTTTGTTGAGTAGAAAAGATTCTTGTTCATTGTGTGGCTTTCCTCTGATGAGCTCTGAGTAATGTCCCAACTCTGAGACAATTAATTATGACTAATACGTTTTGGTAGGCAAACAGGGCCTGGTTCTGAAAACAATTTCTCTGCGAAAACCATTTCTCTGATGCTCTTTATATCCAAATATAATCTATTAGCAACCAGTAGCAAATATCTCATTACCAGAGAGTTTGGACAGATCTCCAAGTCTATCTAATCCAAACCATACAAGTAAGTAGAAATTTCCTCTAGAAGATAAGTGACCAAAGGTCAGCCAGGCTTTGGATGTGCAGGGATTAGTGAGGAGAAACCCACCACACCACAGGTTTAACTTTTGTTTACACTGAGGCTTTTGAGAAACATTCACATAGCTAGATAGTCATCATGGCATTGTGGAAAGATTCCCAAACCTGGATTCAAATCCTACTTTTGATGCTTACTGGCTATGTGCTCACTGAAAATTCTTTATTTTGAAAGTTTATATTGAAAATTCATAGAGATGTGATCCTTAATTTCTTCATTTATTGAATAAATAAGTAAAATAAAACTTGTGAAACCTACCTGGCTGGGTTGTTTAGATAATATATCTAAAGTACTTTGCAAATTTGAAAACTACACACACATACACACACACACACACATATACATATGTGTGTATATATATATATATATATATATATATATATATATATATATATATATATATATATATATATATATATATATATATATATAGTTAAGCATTCTTACCACACCATTTCCAAGTGAGAAAGACAATACTACTGTGCCACAAAATAGTGGCTGGTCATTTATTGTCTGGGAGATCTGGGGTCATGTCTCTTCATTGGCCTTCCTTTTCCTTATCAGTCAGTTGAGGAGATTAGACGAGATGTGGAACCTTCAGGGTTCCACCCAGGCTTAAATGTATGATCCCATGATCCTCTCTTTGCTCTTATTAAATTCTAAAATGAAATTAAACAATTCACAAAATGCCCACCAGGTGGTGCTCATGCTGTAGCTTTCAGGCTTCTGAGTTGCACCACAGCTAGCAAGAGACATCGGAAAATATTGCTGTCAGACAGATGTTCTCGTCTTTGATGCTGTATCTAAGTCAAGGTGGGAATGATGAGGTCGGAAAGGCTGATAAATGTATTATGTTGTGGAAAAGTGATTTCTCCTTGCCCAGGAGACAGCAAAGCCATTATTTTTTGCAGCATAACGTAGCTTTGCTTTGTTCGCCGTCACACAAAATTCCCCTAATCCTTTTCGTACCTTTGTTATTCTTTGTGTGTGTGTCTTTGGTTATGAGCAAAGGAGAAGGGATCAGAGTAGTTTCTGTAAGCTGGCTGCTTAAGAGTTCAATACATTTAAATAATTCTGTCAAAGGCAAATGCTTTGGACGCTGATCATCCAACAGTGAATAAAAAACGGAGACAATGAATTAAGGGAAGAGGCAAATGACTGGAGACAGCAGCGCTGCCTGCATAGGAAGCCCAAGCTTTTACTTTTCTAGTGTTTTTACCCTCGCTTGGATCAAACATATGGAAACATCCTTTTCTCCCGGTCTGTCAAAGTGCTGAATGTCTGTGCTCTCCCTCTCCCTGTCTCCCCCTTCCCCACTCTCCTGGTCCAGACCCCAGCATTCTTTAATTGCCGCTGCCTCCTCCCTTAAGTGATAAAGGTGTTAAGAGACTAAAGTTCACCGTGACAATTTCAGGGAATGAAGTAGTCATGGCTTGTTCTCACGTCAGAAGCTTGCTCCCCCGAACAAAAATCCAAGTTTTAACATCTCTCTGTTCCCAAGGTCATCCAGCTCTTGGAAATAAACTTCCAGCCCCGGCAGCTCTCAGCATCTGGGAAGTAAAGCCCTCTGGCAAGAACGATTCTCACCCGATCTTGTGCCCATTAGATGAAAAATGGCTTTTGCTGGATTCCTGGAACAAGAACTGACTGGTTTATGCTCCCACACTCTTGGTACAGCAGCATTCATAAAGGCTTGGCTGTTGTTCCCATGAAGGACGTATTCCATCTTCTCTCTCTGTGTCTTGAGAAGTGTGTGTCCCAAAGTACTCTACCTACATCCAATAGAATCCCTACCTTCCATCAGTTAGCTAAGCATTTATTAATCACCTACTATTTGTCAAGCACTGTGCTGGTGATATAAACAAAGGGGAAAAATTAAAATAAAAACAGTCCCTTCCCTCAAGGAGTTCACAGCCTAATGGGGGAGACAATAGGTCTAATGAGGCAAACAATCACACGTAACCAAGACCTAGGAAGGATAAACTGGAAATAGCCCTAAGAGAAAAGACACTAAAACTGAAGAAAAGTGGGAAACGCTTCTTGCAGAAGATTGGAATTTAGATGAAACTTGAATCCAGGATAGGTAGGAGATGGATATGAGTAGGGAAAGAGTTCCAGGCCTGGAGGACAACTCGTTAAAATGTGAGGATTCAGAAGCTGCAGTGTTATATGTAAGGAACAGCACCTGCTGTGTCTGGTCCCACTGGATTGTAGCTATGTGGAGGGGAGTAGGGAGCAAGAAAATCAGAAAGGTAAGAAGAGGCCAGGTTAGGAAAGGGTTTAAAAGCCAAACAGGAGGTTTATGTTTGGTTCTTGAGGTTAGAAGGAGCAATAGGAGTTTATTAAATAAGGGAGTGATATGGGCACACCTGTGCTTCAGGAAGGTGAATTTGACATGTGAGGGAAGGATGGTTTAAAGTTTAGAGAGACTTAACGGCAAGCAGACCAAGCAGCAGGTTATTTTAGTAGATACGGTGTGAGATGAGGAGCACCCACACTCTTGCAGTAAATGAGAAAAGAAGAGTGTGTAATGAAAGATTTTACAAAGTTAACAATGATAGGGAGGGTTTGGGGTCAAAGACAAGTTTAGATTAGGATATCTCAAGATGTCCACAAAACATCCAGTTTGAGATATCTAAGAGGCATTTGGACAGACGAGACTGGAGATCAGAAGAGAGCTTAGGGATAGACAAGAAGATACAAGAGCCATCTGCATGAAGGTGACAGTTAAAACCATGGGAGCTGATGAGATCTTGAGAGGGAAAAGATGGTGACCTAGGACAGAGCCTCCATCAAAGTTTAGATCACCTTAGGTATTTCCACCTGGAGGAGCCTTATCTTAATCCCTACCAATTGGGAGTACTCTGCCTGGAAATTACTTTGTATATATTTTGTGTTTAATTCTCTATGTTAGTGTCATTTCCCCCAATAAGATGCAAGCTTCTTTAGTTTTTTGAATGCTTGTTGAATGAATGAATCAAACATGAACACCATCATTAATTCAGGCATTCATCAAATGCCAACTTACACCCGGTGATGTGGTAGAGACCATACAGAGATTAAATTCTAACAGCTTATATTTCCATAGGGCTTCAATGTTTATAGAATGCTGGACATCCATGAAATCCTACGACTCTCCCAATAACCCTCTGAGGTTGGTACTACAAGTATTATTTTTCTCTTAATATGTAGAAACTAAAAACCATAGTTACACAGCATCAGAAGCTAATCTTCCCTGACTCTAAATGCATTATCCTTTTTTAATATGCCCTTCTTTTTCTCTAAAAAACATTTATTAACAGTTAAAGATGTACAGATCTCTCACTCAAATCTTATGGCATATGCTATTCAAATACCATTATTTCACATATTATTGATAAAGAAACAGAAGCACTGAGTGAAGAAGTGAATTGTCCAAGGTCACACAGTAAGTGGCTAAGGCAGGATGCAAGCTCTTGACCTGAATTTGATGTCAGTATCTGAAGAATCAAGGTTCTTAACCTTTTTTAATGTTTTTAAATACATAAAAATACATAAACACACAAAGGGAATCGATGATACTGAAATAGTTATCAATTTTTTTTTATTTCAAAATCTGTGGTCCCCAGATTAAAAATCGTCTCATAAAGTAGTACCTTTGTGAATGGTTTTAAACACAGTCTCTATTTATATTATTGCTATCAAAGAATTCACCTCTGTGAAATGAACCCGAACTGAAATCTTCAACACATCATTCTTGTGTGTCCACTTACCTCGGTATATCAGGTGGCCTGGCAATGATGGATTAGTGAAATATCTATGGGTGATTCTTCTCAGTAGGAAAACAGAAAAGCCATCCTTTTCATCTAAAGCACGAGTGATAGATTCACTTTTCTGACTATGGATCCAGAGAGAGTGTAATTTGAAAAGAAAGAAGTAAATAGCCATCCAGACAAAGATCATCTGTACACAGTCAAATTTATAAAAAGAGTTTTCAACAAAAAGAAACAGAGAAAAGGAGTGAGCAAAAACACTACATAGCGACAAATGTGCCAAGGGCAGCCTTGAAAATAACCATTCAATTGCCACAAGTAATAACTTGCATAAAATAAGAGGAAAATGATACGAATTGTGTTCATTTTCCTGGTATAGACTGGTAATAAAAATATGACATTTTGTTTCTGACTGCAAGATTGCACAAAGGTGGCATTATGTAGAGGATAGAAAGCTGGATATGGAGTCAGGGAAAACTGGATTCAAGTCATACCTCTTATTTGGAATAGCTGTTTGACCTGCGGCAAAATCATTGTAACCTCCCTCATCTGTGAAGTTAGAAGGTTAGAAAGAAGCCTCTACAAAGGTCCCTTCAAACTCTCAATCAGGATTGTGCCCATCTACTTATATTTTATCCAGGCTAATAGAAAAAAACGAATTTTGGTTTTTTGAGTGTGCTGCTCTTACAGGGAGCAGCCTAAGAATGTCAGCAAAATAGCAGTGAACAGAACAGCTAACATTCTAGATTAGCTGCATGAGAGTCACCAAATACAAAAGAGAAAATTTCCTGTTAACAAACATAGAGGATAAAGGAAGGAATCATGCTTGTATTTTTTTGTTGCTGGGTTTTGTTTATTTTTTGTGGTTTGTTTGGCACCAGGTAATTCATTTTGGGGGAGGGGGGGGAGACAAAGAAATTGGCATTAAGTGACTTGTCCAAGGTCACACAGCTAGTAAGTGTCAAGTGCCTAAGGTAGGATTTGAACTCAGGTCCTCCTGACTCCAAGGCTGGTGCTGTATTCACTGTGCCACCTCGCTGCCCCTACCAGGTAAGTCTTGATTCTTTATGTATAGTACAGAATTTAGAGAGATATTTTCAGATATAGCCAATGTGTTCATTTGTTGGGCTCAACTATACTTCTTCCTTACAAGGGTTAGTTTGCATTTGGCCCAGAGAGGAGGGAAGTGAGGGCAGGCACATTAGTGTATAACAAGAGAGAGAGAGAGAGAAAGGAAAAAAGGAGAGAAATGAAGAAGGAGAAGATTATTAATGAAACATTATTTGAACCTAGAGAAGATAACAAAAAGAATAGCGGAAGGGGACAAGGGCAATCTTATTACTACCATTTTGAATTCAATACATACAATAGAAAACTTTGTAACAAGTTCACAGTTCCATATACCATACTTTTTTTGTTCTTGGAATATTGAAATTCTTACATTTATTGATGATTATTAAAGTAAAAAACATATTGAAGAAAATCTCTCTTAGAGTTTGAAAAGTGGCATGTTTGGCCTACTTGTCCACTTCCCATCTGACTGCCCAGCTTTCATTTCATAGTAGTATATTGCTGATTTAATTTCAAAGAATTCTTTGTCTCTCCTTCCCCTAGACTTTTTTAGTATTGTTCCTAAAGAAGTGATTGTGAGAAAAAACGTAAGATATCTAGAAATCCCAATTTTCTAGTTTTGGGGGGGAGGGGGTTGGGAAGTATGTTAGATTAGACTATCTCTATGGTTCCTTAGTGCTTAGATTTTAAGGAAATGCAGGTGCTAATTCAGCTGTTCCACAAAGTAATCGTTTGACTTTGGGTCTCGCTACCCCTGCGGGCCCCAATTTCTTCACCCTTGTGTTGTGGGGCTTAGCTCATAAGTCCCTTCCAAGTGTAAAATTTCATACCATTCTTTGATAGTGTGTCTGAAAGTCAATCAACTATTAACTATCTAAAGTTAATCCAGAGGGAACAGAGAAAATGAGCAAAAGAGGATCTTTCATGTGAGCATTTAAAAAATAATATTGCAAGGAAACTCCTTGATTATCTTATTTTTTAGAATTACTGTTTATGTTATGCAATTCTTGCAGGGTCTGGGCTGCTGACCTTTGGTTGCCTAGATTGAATGTTTCTATTTTTATCCCTTTATCCCTAACATATAACTCCCTTTTAGCTCCAATTAGGTCTCAGCCCTAATGATTGGCCATTTCTCAGCATTTCTGATTTTAATTCTCCACACATGTTCACGCTGTGCCAGAATTCCTGGGTACTCTAATTTCATATACATGCATGTCTAATACACCTTATTTTTCCCAACCTTCCTCCCTCTGCCACTGTTTTGGAATAATCTTTCTAACATATGAAAATGGTAAACATACCAGCACTTGCTTGTCATTTCTTCTTCTTCACTACCCTGAACTTTTAATAGAAAACTATAATTTCCCCCAAGTGTGTGCTCACTCTTTTCTTTTATTTTGGTTCTCGTGGAGAGCTGCCTCTTTCCATCCATGAGGACTGAAACACAATTATAAAACGTTGCAAGGCATTCGGCACGTCGAGAGAGCTTGAACGGTGCCTCTCTTGAGGTTTCACTCAAGGCATACTATGAATTCACAAGCACCCCTGGCATCCAGTTTCTTAAAAGCATAGCCACCTGTGGCAGAAAGCTCACATCTCCAAACTTGGGTTCAATTAAAGGATGATGTTGTCGAGTAGGTCAGAGATCTCATAAGAACAAGTCAGGGCACTGGTGTTTCATGAATCAAAAGAGGCTAGAGGAAAGATCTGAGGTTGTCCATGGTGGTTTCCTCCTGGGGGCAAAGAAAACATCTCCAGAAACCTAGATCCAGGATCAAGTTTATGCTGTAGTTTAGAAAGCCTGCTTTCAGCTCAGTTAACTGAGTGAGAAAACAGCATTCATCCATCTGGCCTGCCTAGTGAAAACAACAATATTTCCTTCTTTATCCACTTAGAGCTGTTGTTTTCAGAAGCCAGGGGAATGTGATTCTCACTGGACAAACGGAGATTAACTATTTGCTGAGTCTGTTTTGGTTCAGTTACTCTGAAACAAAAGGGAATGCACCCATGGGAGGTGTTCCTCTAGGTAGGTCCCAGCCTTTGTTCTCTGGGAATGAAAACCAGACTATACAATTGACATTTACTGTGCAATTGTCAAGGTAAAGTATAGAGGTCATTCAGGACAGAGAGCATGGGGACTAAACACAGGCCCTGGAGCTTGAAATACTAATCACAATATTTTTAAGGTTATAATAACTGAGGGAGTTGAATAGTTCTGTGGTTTTACCGAATAAGAATGACCTGTATTTGAACTGAGGTCTTTCTTCTCTTGACCCATAACACTGTAGAATTTAAGAGTTGACATGAACCTTAGGGAATTAAGTCAGACCTCCTCATTTTACAGATACAGAACTAAGTCCCAGAGACGTTAAATCATTTGTCCAAAGTTACACAGCTAATCAGTACTAGAGGTTGACTTGGAACCCTAGTCTCCTGATTTTCTAATGCAGTGCCTTCATTACGTAATTTTTTAAATTTTAATTTCATTTATTTACTTTTAATTTGAAACATTCAATTCCAGAATCCCTTGAGATCCAAATTTTTCTCCCCTCCTTCTCATTACATAATCTTGGTATGTAATATATCATGGTGAAAAAAGGTTATCACACTATAATTTTCGAGGTTTATTCAAGACTAAGCTACAAAAAGAAACAAAAGTACTTAGGAAACCTGATGAAGTTAACCCTTTTATCTTCCATCTACTTAAACCTAAAATGCTGGGATATACCTTTCTTTTTATTATTCAATTTTTTTTTAATAAATGGAAAATCATAGTCATTAAGTTAAAAAAACATCATGGGGTAGTCAGGGAATTGTTATCATTCTTTAACCAAATAGCATTTTTTTTTTAATGGCAGCTAGATTGGGTAGAACAAGGCCATTCTTCTATCTCAATCTCTGTGCCAGGGATTTATTTATTCACTTGCTTTTTTGTTATGTTTTGTGTTTTTGTTTTTTAATACAACTGTTCATTCTGAGTTCCTACTCAGCCTCTATCATCTCCCAGCCATTTCCCAGATTACATCAGTTTCAAAAGGACACAATAAATCCTATCACAAGTTTCTGATTGGTATTCAGGAATTTGGTGTGCCACCCATTCACCCTTGTGTTAAGTCATGTAAACTCCCTTCCCTTCACTTGTTTCTTTATCTTTGTTCTGAGTGACCTACTGAAAGAATCACATTGCCCTAGCTATGGAAAGCAGTAATCCCCCACTGCTTATGATTATCGAGGTTCTTTGAGGCCAGGCTGACAATATCAGATAAACTGTGCCCCTCAATTACAAGGCCTAGTTGAATATGATCCTTCCCTTACAAGTACCTTATTTTCTGATATGCAGTGTCTACATTCAATTATCACACATTATTGGATATACAAAGGTCACTTTTTAGTTTTGAAAAGCTCTTCAAGCAAACACACTGTTGTATTCTGTCTATTTGGGGCTTAAAAAAATCTTAGGATGCAGTTCTGAAGGATCTAGCCATCATCTCTCTAGACTTTAAGCCTAACTCTAAGACAGCCAAGTCAAACAGACTAAGCTATAAAAGCCAAAAAAATTTGTTTTTGAAATGCTTAGGTAAGGGCATGTGATGTTGATAATCCTTTCATTTTCCACCTATTTTGCCTCCTACATGCTGGGGCAATCCTTTTTTTTTTTCCTTAAAATTAGAGTAACCAGTTATTATTTTACAATTTGGTATTCAATTCAAATAATGCTTTCTATGATGAACTAACGTTGTATTAATGTAGGTTTCCTATGTATTCCCATTGGAATTCCATTGGAATTTACCATTTTATGCATGTTCAATTATTTTAAAGTGTTGCTGAATTAACAAGATCCACTTAGCCTTAATCACTACTTACCTCATCAGTTTACAGCTCTGACATGTCTGGCTTGTGGAGACAATCAGTGACAGAATAAGGCAGGAACCTTCAAAGCTGTAGCACAACATCGACACTTAATGCAGCAAGGCTGTAGCCTAATGTGTGAGCATTAATCAATCACCAGCGATTAAGTATGGATGGACCAGGACACATGACAGTAGCATCTGATGAATACCATCACAGCTACAGGATTACAGAAATGTAGGACTCCGCATGCTCCTCCCCTTCTCTTGAATGCCAGGAGTCTTGGATTTACTTCTATAATCCTCCCCAAATTTCTCTAAGGACATTCTTGTTTTGGATTTTTAAAATTGATCAATATCTTCCTGGTGGCCCAACCTAATTCCTGGATAGGAAACCAAGGTTTGTACCCAGTTATTGTTACTATTGTTGTTGTTGAGTTGTACCTAACTGTTCATGAGCCCTTGTGGGATTTTCTTGGCAATGATACAGGAATGGTTTGCCATTTCCTTCTCCAGACTATTTGAAAGATGGGGAAACAGAAGTGACCAGGGTTAAGTGACTTGCCCAGGGTCATACAGCTAGTGAAGTATCTAAAGTTGGATTTGACCTCAGGAAGATGAATGTTCCTGACTCCAGACCTGGCACTCTATCCACTATGTGACCTGGCTGCCTCCTTATACCCAGTAGCTTACTGCTAGAGCATTCCCAAGGGCTCACTTACTTCCTCTCCACAGCATTTTCCATTCTGACCAGTTTCCTACCAATCTGTTTCTTCACAAATTTTAACTGTAAATTTCAAAAGATTCTTATAGTTCATCAAGGATCTTTAGATACAGGGTCTCCCAAATCTCACACTAAGATTCCTGCTTTAAAATCACATTTTCTTTTGCCTCTTATAATTCCATTCATTCATTCAGCAAAATTTAACTAAGCATCGAACATGGACAATGCACTCTTAGGTGTAATGAGAGACAGAATCATAAATAAGAAAATCTATTATCAATGATTAAATGTGATCAGGATCACAGCAACCCTTGAAGATGATGTCAACAACATAGATAAATATTTTGAATTTTATTAAGCACCTATTATGTGCAGAGCAGGATGCTAGGGCACTGTGGCAGATAAAAAAAAAAAGTAATTCCTGCCAATTCAGTGGTGTAGTTGGACAAGGTCATAAGGTAAAGAGAAACATTCACAGTATAATAGGGTTTATCTAAGAGGGAAAAATTGAGCTCCTTCCTGGGATCATCTTAGAAAGTTAAATGCCTTCAATTAGAATTCTAGTCACCAGTTTAGGATTGAACCCATAAAAATTTCTACCCATGTATGCAGGAATTCTATACTTGTGCCTTTTAACGGGTTGCCATTAAAACTGATAGGCTCCCAACCATTCCATTTCCTACTTTCTGACTCAGGGATTTAATTCAAAGGAAGAAGTGAAATAAGATTGCCTGAGGCAATGTTCTTCCTTTTATCTGTCCTATCCATATTGTACTATTGAAATATACTATTCTTATACCAAGAACTTGCTTAACTACTAGGACTGTGGCCTTTAATATTGCTCTGAAAACAGATAATGAAATTCTTGAGTGGGTGATTTTTTTTTTCAGCATCCTGGTAATCAGAAGGATAGAATGATTTATTCAATCATAACATGAAAGTACTTTATAATTCCTGCTCAAAATCAATGGGATCACCACTCTTAGCATGATTGTCAGATTGAAAGTTGTAGCAGCAACCATTGTATGTAGTTCACACCGGAAAGCTTTCTGATGCCTTAACACCACCATTAGAGAGCCTCTGGTTGGATGCTCAAATATATGATTTGTGTTCCGGAAAAGGATTGGTTTGTGGTTCCTCCAAGCAGAGTTATATACCACTTTTTCAGTACTGTGGTCATGTCAGCACAGTTTAGGGAGATTTTTTTTTCTTTGTGGTATAAGCTTCATGGGAATTATTTCAACCTTCAAAATCTAACTTAAATATTAGCTCCCCCAAGAAACCTCTCTTGATTTATATACCTTTCCTGTCCCCTTTCCTTCTATACCTTACCTAGAATGTTTTTGCACTTAGTGCATTTATTATTATAATTATCTGCATATATGTCACTTCTCCCTTTTAAACTTATATGGTCAATGAGAGAAGGTACTACACTTCACCTGCTTTTTAAAAATTTCTCATATTCCTTAGCATAATACTCTAGAGCCACTTAATGTTTACTAAGTATTGGTCGAACTAAACTCTGCAAAACTTACTCTTCTTAGGGTTGAAGTTTTAATTGAAGAAGGCTTTAGAGGACATCTAGTCCAATTGTACCCCCCCCCCCCTCCAATGTTATAGATGGGAAAACTGAGGATCAGAAAAAAGTGATATTCCCAAGGTCATATAGGTCAGAGTCGTGATCAAGCAATGCCAAGAGAGAAATCAAATTTGTATGATCCTTCTTTCATTAAAAATGATAAATTATGGATTTGAAATGCAATTCTATAGGTGCTTCCCTCTTGATATATATGTATTTTGTTGGTTACATTTTCAGGCAGGAGTACTTTGTGAAAAGACTTGGTTTAATTCTATTTGAAATTTGGCATCACCAGCTTAAAGGAATAGTCCCTTGGAGTTGTCTCATTCTAGATACAGAATTGTGAGTTGCTTCTAGGGTAGGGAGTGAAATCTTATAAAATTATTAAATGGCAGTTTTGATACCAATCATTTTTGCTCTCTGCCTTTCCCCTCCATCATCTCTCCCCAGGATGCAGCTGCTAAGATCATTTTCCTTTCTCACTTCCCTGATGATGCTTTTCCGCTTCTCTGAATCCCTTCATTGCCTGTCCTTCTTTGATGTGACCTTCTTGTACCTTGAACCATCTCTTTCTTTAAAAAAAAATCTCCATTAACTCCATTGCCTCTAGCATCACCCAGACATTGAGTCCAGACCTTTCCTTGATTCTTCTCTTTTTCTCATTGATGGGTCTTCTTTCATGTGGTCCCCTACACTTGATAAATATGCCTCTTCTTTTTCAGGCGGTCTGAACTGTTGTTTTTTTTTTTTTAATTAAAATGCCAACCTGAAAAATCCACCGAAAACAAAATGTCTTCATATCAGAATAACCAGGTGTCTTAAAGTGTTCTAAATTATTTTTAGCATTGTATGTGTAGCCTGTGAAGAGATGTTCGAATTAAACAAATATAATCAATTTCATTACTCATAATTTTCTTTTTTCTGTAAAACATCACTAAACAAAAACCTGTAATGCAGACCTTTAACTAGAGTTATAATTACTACTTTATCGTAGCGTAAATGTCATCAATAATAAGATTTCAACCATTTGCACGGTAGGAAAGAGGAAAGCATGGTAAGGGGGCTTATCATTAACCATAGAAAGGTTAAGGAAAGTAGCTTACAATGTCAAGTCTTACAGTGGCTTTGGGTATTCTCTGTTGTTAGACCTTAATAAATATTTGTGAAATTGAATAGAATTGTAGTTGGGGGAATGGAGCAGATTCTGGCAGTGAGGGACTATTTAAATAAGGTGTTTATCAATGGTATTTGCAATGTTCAGCTGGGTAGTAAATTACCTCATTCATTCTAAACAAATTAATAGCTATCAAGTTTTAAATGAAAGACATACTGTTCTCACTTGGGATGAGTCCTCCTGAGCTCTGAATACCCTTAATAGCCATTTGTTTACTCATGACATGTCTGACCCTCTATTTTCCAGCCCCTTTCCACTTAAGAATAAGCCTTGGCCATCTTTCCATTTCTTCTGTACCCTCTCTGACCCCTTTTTTATTTACTAGGTACTAGACTTGGCTTTCTATGCATTTGGGGACAGGCTGTAGACCCTAAGTTCTTGTAAAACTGTGTTCATCAGCCTCTCTTATTCTGGTCCCTTCAACACTCTATATACCATCTCTGCTTCTTTTCTACTTGCTGATCCACATACCTGTAATGTGCTCCTTCCTTATGCATGCCTCCAAGATCCCCCCCCCCCTCTTCATTTAAGGTGCAATACAACCACCATTTACTTCATGCAAATTTTATTGATTCTCCAACTACTGGTGCCTTTTCAACGAATATTATTCAATCATTTCAGTAGAGTTGGATTCTTCATGACCCCATTTGGGCTCTTCTTGGCATGCCAATCATTTGCCATTTCTATCTCCAACTCAATTTACAGATGAGGAAACTGAGGCAAACAGGTTAAGTGACTTTCTCAGGGTAACACAGCCAGTAAGTATCTAAAGCTAGAGTTGAAGTCTGAAAGGTGAGTCTTCCTGACCCCAGTGCTATCACTGCACTCTCCACTGCACCACCTAACTGGCCCTAGAACCTTGAACTTGGTACCTATTTGTACTTATTTCCTTTATATTAATGCTGAAAATGTATACACATCCACTGATTGCCCACCCTATTAGAATGTAAGTTATTTCTGAGTAGGGACAGCTTCATTCTTTGTACCCACATTCCCATTGCCTAGTGCAGTGCCTACCCCACAGTAGCTAAGTAAACGGGTGTTGATTGATTGATTGATTGATTGATGCCCCTGGTGCCCTTTGCTCAGTTCGCTTGACCCACATGGTCTCCTAAGCAGTGACCACTGTAACCTTGTATATGTGGCAAAACCCTGACACACATGGAGTAATGCAATAACGTTTTAAAAGAGGAGAGAAAGTGCTTTTACACAGAGAGTACAACAGTATGGCTCCAGGCACAAAGTGGTTGAGGACCAGTAGAGAAAGCAAAGGTGAAGAAAAATGATGCGTGTTTCTGGCAGGAAAGTAAAAACCCAGAAGGCTTCGGCCAAAAGGGCGAAGACATAGACTCCGGTCCGACCCCTTTGATCGTCCTGAGGGTCGTCACTACATGTTACCGTCAATCTCTTCCCAGACCTACATACCACGTGACTCTAGAAACGAAGATGCGGCCGCTTGTTTTAACTCTGGTCTGACCTCGCTTCCCCTCCCCAGCACAAATGCCCAGCGGAGAGCGACACGGACCTAGCTCCCTTCAGCTAATTCCACTGTACGGTGACATGATGCAGAGGGAAGAGTGCTGAATCTGGAATCCGGGAGCGCCTTTTCCAACTCTACAGCTAGTTACTTCTGTGAGCTTTTCTCTGGACCTCAGTGTTTTCCTTTATTAAACGAGTTCCTTGAACTAGATGGCTAATAAAGGCCCTTCCAGCTCTAAAACCACGCCAAAAAATTCCATCGTGTTTTTCATTTGTCCCATAGCTACTGAGTCACTCGCAGACACCCTGAAATGGCATTCGTTTTATAACTTATAGACCATAATATAACATGATGGAGCGGACAGAAGCCGGCCTCAGAATCAGGGAGACCTGGGTTCGAGTTCTCTCCCTGACATGTCCATAATTTAACCATTGGACACTCAGGCTCCCAAGCAACTCCTGAAAGAGTGAAGGCAGATCAGAGCACTGTCATCATGGCTGGAAGGAGTTCCTCCCAGGGAGCGAGGGATAATAATAACCATAATAAGAAGAAATAATACTTTAAAGATTGCAAAATGCTTTATGTATTTTTCCCTTTGATCAAATTAAAAATGAGGGGAGGGGTGGAATCTATAAACCATAAGAATACATACTTAAGGATTCACATGGGCTAGCGAAGACATGATAATGGTTTGGGAGGTAATGTGATATAATAGAATGGACACAAAAATTAGTGTCAGGAGATATGGTTTCTAAGCCCAGGGAGGGGTGATAATGGTTAGAATCCTGGAGTCTGGAAGACCTGAGTTTGAATCTTATCACAGGCATTTATTACTGTGTCCCTGTGGGCACTTAGCCTCTGTTTTCTCATCTGTAAAATGGGGATAAAGTACCATGGGAATGATGTGAGAATCAAATGAGATAATATGTGTAAAGAACTTTTGCAAACTTTAAAGCACTATATACATGCTAGCTATGATTATAATTGGGGCTATTGCTACTCTTAGCTGTGTTACTGCAAGTTTATAAATAAGCCTTCTAGAGTTCCAGTTCCTTCATTTATAGGATGGTACTAACATTCCCTACACAATATTCCTCCTAGATATATTATAAGGAAAAGCCTGTGTGAATCATAAAATGCTATGTAGGTGTGAGTTACTATTTACTTGAATTAATGATTGGGATTGAAAAAAACAGATTTAATGATAGATCATTTTTAATTGTCTGTGCTTCAAGGAAAAATATATCCATGGCATATTTTGTTAAGCTCTCTACATTTCTGTCAATGAAGGAATGTACTTGCCACCCATGGTTTTTATAACAGCAGCATCGGGCTCATTTCCCATAATCAATATCATCTCTTAAAGATTTGATCTCAAAATCAGTTGAAACAAGCATTAATTACAGGTGGCAAATTTTATAGATTTTAAAAGAAGCAATTATGTCATTAACAAATTATCCAGTTATCAAGTTGGCTCATTCAAATAATAAGGGGGCAAAAAAAAAACAACCCACCTCAGTGCTGATTATTTTGTAGCATGAAGCTAGTGAAGAATATTTCCTTAATTTGAGTGAGTCTTCTGGAGGCAACCTTTACCATAAAAGCATCTTAAGGGAATAAATGTAATCGGTATTTCCAATCACTTAACATAAATGAAGAAAAATGAAGAATGTCGGAATTAATTATGTTAATCCTTTTCATAAAATACAGCTACAAATCAGAGTTTGAGGAAAAAAAGATCACATGTCATAAGTGTATAAACTCTTCAGATTATTCTTTCCCTTTTTGCAAAGGTACAAAATAAAAGATAATTTATATTCTGTTGAAGCTTAAGTTTCTGGTAACTCTCAAGACAGTATGTTTACCCAGCTATCATAACATAATGCTGCTGTCCATATTCCCACATTACCTGGATTCTTTTTCACTGCAAGGGATGATTTGGTGTTTATATTAAGCTTGTCTACATCTCTTTAGAAATACAGAAAATTTTGTTTTGTTTTGTTATATACAGTGCACACAAACAAATGGAAATTAATAATGAAAAGATATTTTGGCTGCATATGAAAATTCAATGACTTAGTTTTACTCTGTGGAAAAAAATACAGCAGATAAATGTCTTTGTCTTCAGAGTGTAAACTATCTGTGCTGACAATAGGAAGACGGAACTTGGGTTATAATCCAGAGGCAAACACTTATGCAAAATTGTTTATTCAAAGGAACATCATAAAGGAGAGAGGGCTGACTTTTAACATTTCTCACTTTTGTAAATATTTTTTGTTAATTTTCTCACATGTTCAATTTAGATCCAGATAATTCCTAATTGAAGCATTAATAGATAACTACAAAGTATTTCAGAAACATGCTACAGATGCTAAATGTGTTATGTTTTTAAAGTCACATTACCCAAAAGCTAGATTAATAATAAAGCTAGCATTTATATAATGACAAGGTTTAAGGAGTATTTTGCATACAGGGAAAGTAGGATGGAAGGATGGATAGATGACTGAGCTTAGTGTCAGGAAGAGTATGGTTCAAGGCCCTCTTGAGAGACATATTGGCTGTGTGATGCAGGATGAGGTCAACTAACTTCTTAGTACTCTAGAAAACTTTCAAAGATTATAAATTCCAAAATGGATATGGACATAAATCACAGAGAAGTTTTCCCCATCTGAGACTTCTCTGTGTCAGTGAATCATGAGTCTTCTCCTTTGGATATATTTCTTGAATATATTATTCTTTCCATCAACCATGTAAGGTAGATCCTCCTATTACTTCCATCTTACAGTTGGGAAAATTGAGATTCCAAAAGGTCAGATAAGTATTCTGTGACAGGGGTTAGCAAACTATAGGCCATGGGCCAAATCTGCTGCCTGTTTTTGTATGGCCTGTGTACTAAGGATTTATTTCTTTTTTTGGCATGTTTTCATTTCTTTCTAACTTTGTATTCAAGATATGTTTTTGTTTCTTTTCTCTATTCTCTATTTGTGTTCTGGTGTTTGAGTCTAAAATAAAATTTTGGAGAAAAAATTTTTTTTTTGTTTTTTTTTTTTTAACAGAACACAAATCAAGTAAGTATCAGAAATACAATTCACATTCAGGGGTCTCCTGGCTTCACATCTAACATTCTTTTCCACCATAGCATATATCTTCTAAGTTGCTAAAAAGAATTTCATGAATACATACCTATAAACATACAATTGTAGTATCATTTTTAGAACTAGAAGGGCCCTCATTATATAAATGGGAAATTTATTATATATATATATATATATATATATATATATATATA
>CM053583.1:153161912-153185517 GCA_028627135.1 Pseudochirops cupreus
TTCCAGGCCCTTTGATCCCTTAATGTAGAAGCTGCTAGATCTTGTGTTATCCTGATTGTGTTTCCACAGTATTGAAATTGTTTCTTCTTGGCAGCTTGTAATATTTTCTCCTTGATCTGGGAACTGAGGAACCTGGCTATAAACATTCCTAGAAGTTTTCTTTTGGGGATCTTTTCCAAGAGAGGATCAGTGAATTCTTTCAAGTTCTATTTTGCCCTCTCGTTCTAAAATATTGGGGCAATTTTCCTTGAGAATTTCTTGAAGGATGCTTTCTAGGTTTTTTTTTCTAATCATGGCTTTCAGGTAGTCCAATAATTTTTAAATTGTCTCTCCTGCATCTATTTTCCAGGTCAGTGTTTTTTTCAAGGAGATATTTCACATCGCCTTCAATTTTTTCATTTGTTTGGATCTGTTTGATAGTATCTTGATTTCTCATAAAATCATTTGCTTCCATTTGCTCCACTCTAATTCTGGAATTATTCTCTGTAGTGAGCTTTTGAAATTCTTTTTCCATCTGGCAAATTCTACTTTTTAAGGCATTCTTCTCCTCATTGGCTTTTTGGGCCTCTTTTGCCATTTGAGTTAATCTATTTTTTAAGGTGTTATTTTCTTCAGTCAGGTTGTTGACTCTCCTTTCATGATTTTCTTGCATCATTCTCATTTCTCTTCCCAATTTTTCCTCCACTTCTCTTTTCTGGTTTTCAAAATCCTTCTTAAGCTGCTCTATGGCTTGTCATAAGTCTATATTTTTCTTGGAAGCTTTTGATACAGGAGTTCTGACTTTGTTGTCTTCCTCCCGTTCCACGCTTTGATCCTTTTTATCCCCCAAAAAGGAAGCTAAAGTTGGATTGCTGTTCTTACTTTGCTTCCTTTGCCTGCTCATGTTGCCAGTCAATTACTTGACTTTTGGGGTTAGTAGAATTCTGCTTCCAGAGGGGAGAGCTCCGTCCCAAATCACTGGGGTTTTCACAGTTGCTGGAGCTATTAGGAGGCTGCTGTTCCTGCAACCCCCACCAGCTTTGGCTCACTGAATATGCACCCCAGGACTACCACCCAAGACCATGATTCTGATCCAGGCAGCTTAAGGCAAGAGCACTTAGCCTCTGAATGATTGCTTGGGCCCCTGCAATCTGGAGGCCAGGAGCTTCTGAAGCAACCGAGGTTTCGGGCCGGGCTGGTTTTGGCTCCCAGCAAGCTGCGATGAGCCCTTCCGGTCCCGCCCGTTGCGGAGCTGTAGAGATTTCCTGCTTCTATGCCACCATCTTCTTACATTTGTGTTTTTGAATTCATTTTTGTTTTTAAATTGAGAGTAGATTGCTAACCATCTTCACAGATGTAACAATCAAATGTAAGTTAGAAAGACCACGTAGCAAAAAAGAGATGAATGAGGAATGAATATTAGGAGAAAACCTTCAAAAATGAAGGTCATTAAAAATGGGCAACTCTGTCAATGATTACTTGCTTTCAGACCATAAGGTGGCTCTTCTAGGACAATCATCTACTCCTTATTCCTAAAATATGACCCTTAGAGAAATGGAGGTTTTGAGCAGTATCCCTCTATTTTATGTTCATTGGAATTTTTTTTTCTATTTAGTACTTCCTTTCATTTTTTCTTTTCTCTAGCCAGTAATTTTTGTTGAAAATAAGTTGTACTTTCTTTTAAATTTGAGGAAGATGGAAACTCATGGAAATAAATAATACCAACATATCACTTACTGGATCTTCCCTATAGATAATTACCTGTCCATTTATGCACAGGGAAGCTACTTTTCCCTGATATAGCAGCTTGAAAAGTTTTAATATTTTACCAATTTTTAGGCAGAATGAACTTTCCGGTACCTGGAGCTACCAGGTTTTCATCTCATTTGTTTTAGCCCAAATGCACTCCAATGGGGCAAAGTATAAAATAGTTGATGGGAGGTTTTCAACATTGTTTTCTTCACACCTGCAGTTTCTGAAAAATAATCTCATTTTTTTTCCTAAAAATAAAAGTGAAATGTTTATGAGGACCCGAGGAGCTGATTTTTTTCCCACCTCCAACCAATTTGTGGTATTGAGCTGAGCACTACAGAAGCAGGGGGTAAGGCAAAAGCTTGCTTCAGTAGATTTAACAAGCTTTTGCCAATAGAAACATATTTCTCTCCTCTTTTCCCCCTTGGCTCGTTTATTCAAAAGCCTATTGGACTGGTTATACATATGCTTGTATCAACTAGTTTTTCTTTCCCAGGATGAAGTTGTTTGCATTGTCTTCTGCTAAATTATGAAATTTAACTCTTTCTTAACCTCTAATACTCACTTGGGATTTAGTCCTGACAGAATTTGATGGAGTTTCTTACCCTAATTTTTAAATTGGGATACTGTTGCAAGCTAGCCATGGGGCCATCTTCTTTTCATTGAGTATCATTTTGAGTATCACTGAGCTTTTAGTCCCTAGAAGTTAGACCAGTTTCAGCTCAGTCCTGAGGATGGGACTTCAGCTCTTGCATCAAAAGCTCCCTGAAAGATCAGCATAGACTTGATCTGATTCTTGGAAGCCTAGAGCAAGTGTGTCAGACATGTGACCTAATGTTCCCACAGCACTCTAGTGTGTGGTCCAAACCAGATTAAAATATAATTGGAAATATTTACCAAAATAAATCAAAATTACAATAAACATAAACAACATTACATTTTAAAACGAAGCCAATATGCATCACATAGGGATCCTCATGTACAGATTAGTGGCTCCCATTTTTATTTGAATTTCAGGATAAAGGACTTGCCACTTCATATCTGAGATCAGAATTCTCCCTGGAGATTTGTGAGAAACATTAGCCTTCAGGCTACATAAGATCACAAGAACATAGGTTTAGACCTGGGAAGGATTTCAGGAGATTGTCTAATCCAGGGCCATTTAAACTTCTTCCATACATGATCCTGGCTCATTGTCTAAAAGCAGTACTTTCTCCCATAGAAAAGAGTTGGAAATGACTTTGTGAATTCCTCTGCATGTGAGTGTGCAGGCTTTCTTTCCACTCATTTTAAAAGGACCTTTGGTTATACCTTTCACTTAATATACTTGACCAGATGCCTGCTGTGCATATAACATAATACTAAGTCTACATAAGAGGTGCTATTAAAATCCAAAAAGAATATGAGCTGGAGCTGGCAGAGCAGGTTGGAGAACCTGAGCAAGGCAATAGGAAATAGAAAGAATAATTTATAGAAAGGCATAGAAAGGAATTCACAATCTCACCTGGGAACACATATGAAACATTCATAAAATATCTACATTTCAGGGTTTGGGACAGTTTCTATTATAGTTTAGCTGAACTATTTTTTTAAATTTACCTTGAAGTGGAAAGCAAATGCCCACAAATCCTTCATCTCTTGTGCCTTATGTCTCAAGAACTCATACTCAAGACAGTCATGGGAAGCGTGCCTGATATTTGAGATTAGAATCCATCCTTGAGATGGTACGTTGGGTTGTTTTAGTGATCAGAAAATTTGGTGCAATCCCAAACATTAGTGTCATGAGAGTTTTTTTCAAATATGCAGATTTTATGGTGACAAATTGTAAGAAAGTTTAATCTTTAATTTTAATGAAACAAATCATGAAACTTTAACCTAAATGAATTTGTATGATCAATTGCTGATACTGAGCAACTAGAAAAATTTCAAAGTAAATAGTCCAAATACTTAGACAAAAACATCCCTTGCCTTGCTAAAAGGAGTCAGTGGAGGTGTAGAATTCCCTGTACAGTCTATCATAGAGGCTGAAGAGGGAGAAAAAAAAAGAGGAAGAGAAAAATGTGGGAAGAATGCAAATAGTTATAGGAAAGCACTCAAGAAAAAAAACTTAAAAGTGCCCATGGAATGAAACCCAGAGAAATAAGAAATGGTCGTCAGCCCAGCATTAAATATTTTTTGTTGATGGGCTTTTTTGTTTTGTTTTGTTTTGTTTGTTGGTGGTGGTGTTATCGAGTTGTTTAATTCAGCCATCCTTGGGTGAAGGTTTCTGGTAAGCAGGACTACTATTAAATGAACCCTTTTACTGAAATGTGGCTTGTCCTATTTAATTTAACCAATGTTTTCCATGGACACAAAGTTATTGCCATCACAATTTTGGAGCCATTGTGTCTCTGGCATTTCTAGAAGGACCACTGTCTAAGTTGGGGGTGCGAGAGAGGGGTTATAGAAAGGCGAATTCAGCCAGAATGTTCAGGCACAATTCTCTTTGTGAAGCATAGCCTTTGCACTCCTTCCTCTCAGATTTGCCTATTGTTGCAGAGAGAGGCTTCATAATTACCAAGGGATTATGGCAGAATATGAAAAGGCTTGCAAGCAGCTTTCTTGCAAATCAGAAATGTGTTCTGCACTAACTCAGACACAATCAGCCAAAGAAGTGATGCTCAAGTGTAGGAAAATGTGAAGAGTTCAAGAAGAAGGTCCTGCTTGGAACTCCTAATTACAGAAATAAAAACTGCTTTTAAAGAATGTCAAAGACTGTCATTTGAATCCACGAACCAAGAAAAGGGTCTTCTGAGGATTGCAAATGAGATGAAACCACTAGCCAAATACAATGGATTCACCCTTTTTTGTATACTAAATGTAATGAAAATGGAGCTTAATGGTACATAAATAAAAATAATTAAATAGAAGATAGTGGTAGTGGTGCATTACCTGAATTAATATACAAGATTAAAAGGCCAATAACCCAGAAACAACTTCGTTATTTTGGTGTTTCATATCAATTAGACAACTCATTCACGGTACACCGTAGTGTAGCTTTGTTACGACCATTTCTGTCCAAAATTAAAACAAGAGACCTTTATTGCTGATTATATATTTCTGGCATTCTGGAATTTGCTCTTGTTGGAAGAAATTAGAAAATGTTTACATCTTGAGGGGAGGCTGTTTGAATGCAAGCAAATAATCTGATTTGTATTCCTTACTGAATTAGATAACAGTTAACTATCAAAGTTTCCAAAGCTTTTTAAAATCACTGATGAATTTGCGTACTTCTGTTTTTATGTCCCTGAGTTATGACTCAGGTATAGGACAATGAACTAGGTAGCGTTGAGAGCCTCCAGAGATTTGGAATGGATTGCAAATTAGGTGGTTTTGAGAAAACAGAGGGGCAAATTAAATGGGAAAATGTCAGTGATCTCCAGCTGTGAAGAGCAAACTGTCTCTTTTGAGAAACATAAAGGGATAGGGATCCAGTAACTTCCACAAAGCATGTCTCTTATATATGAAGGTGCAGCCAAAAAGATGCTGCACATGGAGTCCAAGGACCAAGGTTTGAATCTTGGGTTTCCTGTTTCTTTCCTGTGTGACCTTGGGCAATTTAAAGTCACTCCCACTTAATTGTCTCCTCTGTAAAAGGGATAACTGCAGCGGACTCTTAAACTTATAAATCTGTGATCCTATAATTAGAGTGGATTAGGGAAAGCAAAACAAAATAAACCAAAACTAGGGGAAACCTAATTTATTTATTATTATGTTTCTTGTTGAAAATATTTCCAAGAAATAAGACCCAAATGTACCATCACAAGGAGAAATGAAAAAGTCTGTCTCTTTCCTGTCCTCCTAACATAGCTTAAGTTGTCCTAATTTTGCTCATTTTGTTCTCCCTTGCTTTCACTTTCATTCTGTTACCTTTCATTTTTTCAGTGTTCTTTAAGATAATTGTTAAATTTTTTTAGAATTTATTTATTTTGAGTTTTCAACATTCACTTCCACAAGATTTGGAGTTTCAAATTTTCTCCCCATCTCTCCCCTACCCCCCACCCCAAGATGACAAGCAAACCAATTACTCCTTCCCCCAGGCTGTCCTCTCATATATCTCTCCTATATCTACCCTTACCCCCTTACCCCTTACTTTCTTGTAGGGCAAGATTTCTTTTTTTTTTTTTTTTTGAGACAACTAGGTGGTACAATGGATAAGTCTCAGTCCTGGAGTCAGGAAGACCCAAGTTTAAATCCAGCCACAGAAACATACTAGATGTGTGACCCTTGGCAATCATTTAAACACTGCCTGCCTCAGTTTCCTCATCTGTAAAATCTGGATAATAATTCCACCCACCTCCCAGAGTTGTTGTGAGGATTAAATAAAATAGTATTTGTAAATCATTTAGCACAGTACCTTGTACAATGTACAAATTTGGCTGCTTAATAAATGCTTATGCTGTTCCATTAACATCTACCTAGAAAATAACATGCCTCTGTGTATACTAAAGCTTCATCCACACTTCTCATCATTGCATGGAGGTGGTGCTGGATCTTTGAGCTATGACAGACAGGGCCCAGCTCTTGGAAGTGTTCCCAAGGGGGAAAGGACTTCATCATGGGCTTCTTGTTACATGTGTTGTCTGAAGAGCCACATAAATAGGGAAACAGGGTTCATCACTAGTTTGGCTACAAGGCATTTCATTTGATGGCCTATGGAAACTCTTGGAGACAGCCTAGTGTAGGTTATGATCTACACTGGAAGAAGTGCCCACATTGACAAAATAATTGACTAACTTCACTATTAGAAAAAAAAAACCCCTCCATTTTCCTACTTTTGGAAGACTCAGAACTTAAGGATCATGTTATCAGAAAGCATTGTGAACCCTTTACAAATGTAATTGGCAGGATGATGTAGTAGATAGAGTTCTGAACCTGGAATTAGGAGGAATTGAGTTTGAATTCTACACTTCCTAACTATATGAAGCAAGGTAACCCACCTAACCTCTCTGTGATTCTGTTTCCTCTTTGCAAAATGAAAGGTTTATCCCTGATGTTCCCTTTCAACTATATATTAACGAACTACAGATTTAAATCCAGAGTATTTCTATGTGTAATCACACTGCACATTATATGAGTTCTGGTTCATAAAGATTATGTGGAGAGTAGAATGGAGGCCTTTAGCGACAGAAAACATAGCTATCTATGGCAGCCTCATTTCAAGATACAGCCAAGAGAGAAGTCAGCTGTCTGTTAAGAGGCAAACAGAATTTCTCCCCTTCATGACCTGAGAAGACACCTTTCCAAACTTTAAGAGAAAAAAGAGCAAAAAGAGATTCATTCTCCTTTTTGACACAGTCAGATTTGGTCTTACCCTTTTCATTTCCTACCTGGCAGTGCAATTTTTGACTCCTCTTGACTCAGAAACCTCTTCACCCTCAGTAAGATCAGTTCAGCCTTGAAACCATCTCACCCTTATTCTCTGCCCCTAGATCCCTTCCTCTAAATGGAGGGTGGAGAGCTCCTCTCAGAACTTGCTTTTAGGGAGGGAACCCAGCCCAGCCATTTCTTCATTTCCCACCTGGCTGCTCTTCTCTTGGTTTCTCCATCATAATCATGTCCCAGGTACCTTAAATCCCCCCCCTCTCCAACCATTTTGAGCTTCCTTTTGTGTATTGTCTTCCTCCCTTAGATTGGAAGCTCCTTGAAGACAGACACAGTCTTATTTTTCTTTTTTTCTTTTTTACATTTGCATTTGCAAAGCTTAGCTCTGTGACTAGCATATATATAGTAGGTGCTTGATAAAGATTTATTGACTGACTGATATAGAATATATCACAGCCCTAACTGCATGGATGTTAATTAGTGTTCTTAGTGGTCTCAAATATTATGAGCAAGATTATATACATTAACAGATATTTAGTGAATAATGATGCACTTGTGGAGAATCACAAAGAAAATTTTACCTCTATTCTCTGTAAATGCTATACAGGAAAAACAAGCCCAGTAGAATCATTATCAGTAACATTTTATACTTGGTATAAATGAATAAAATTATAAATGTGACTTTGGCATATTTAAAGAATTATTAATAAATTTGTTTATTAGAAGGGAAGCATTAAGAATTTTTAAAAGTATTTTGGCCAACAACCAAATAGCCTTCATATGTTGACCTGGAACCATTCTCCTCTGCTGAGAGATGAAGAAAATTTGACCTGTAAAGAGGCAGGATGACCTGTAGAACAATATCCTGCAAAGTTGGATTATTGCAAATGCCTTTACACTGGAGGAAATCCAGAAACTCTCTAGCTGGTGCAGACTGCAGTCTAAGTCAGTGATTGTATGGTAGGAGCTGTAGGGAGCACATTACATCCATGCTCTGCAGTCTGTACTCCCTGCCTTATTTGCTTCTGAGTGCAATAGTCTATGGTCTATAAAACACTAAATGGTTGGGCCCCAGCTACTTAGAGATCGCCTTTCTCCCTAAGCAACAGCAAGGCAATTGAGATCAGCTGGATAGCAACTACTAGCAGTTCCCAACTTCCATCTAGAGAGAGCTGGGGAAAGGACAAGTTTCTGTGGAGTGCTCTTACTTATGGAATTCCGGATCTGCCCAAATCCCAGACTGCTAATCTCATGAGAGCATAGCACAAGACCTGACTTTTTTAAATGAAATCCAAAAAAGGGAATTCATAGGAAGTATCTATGATTTTGTGAATGTGGAGAATCATATTCTGTGAACCATGCTATGTTCCAAACCTATAAATCCCATATTCATTCCCTGAGGCAACAGGAAAGGTACTAAAATTCCAGCATTCAGTATCTGAATAACTGAATATTTTATTCTTTCCTGGGAATTTTGGGGCAAAACCAAAGTAATATATTGGCCTAAACAGAGGAGAAGGAGTGAGAGTGATGTGATTAAAAAATAAAGCAAGATAGAGGGAAGGGGATCAAGGGAACAGACTTCAATAGACTGATAAAGGGATCAGATGTTTCCTACCAACATAAATAAATAGATAGATAGATAAAAAATAAGAGTCAACACTGCACAGGTCACATTTAAAATTAATATAAATTTTATATATACATGTATATGTATATGTATATATGTGTATATGTGTGTGTGTGTGTATATATATACATATACATATACACATACATACACACATATATATGTGTATGTATATATATATATGTATATATATATATATATGTATATATATGTTTAATTTATATCTCCTCCATCACTTAGGACATCGCTGAGTTCCTCTCTGCTTGTTATAGGTGTTTAATTAATGGTGACTCTCTTATTATTGACTCCTCCCTGTAAGGGCATTGTTTGTCCATCATTCTCAAAGAAGACCAATGATATCAGAGGGTGATGTCTTGACTTGTGCATAAATTGGATTGTATTTAAGTGAAGAATTGCACAAAGTCTATAGCTTCACTCAGTCTTTCGGAGTCATAAAAATCCTGTGGCAAGACAAAAGTCAGGATGAATGGCCAAAGCTCAGGATGCAAAGGATGACCTTGGCATCTTCGATGCCTGACCAAGCTGTAAGTGCCTCATGGCACCTGCTTCCACATGGCAATTGGATCAAATCATTCTCATCTGCCCATTCTGCTGGTGCAAGTCTTTATATGCTTGGGGTAGACATTCCCCTGATTCATCCACTGGGTGGGGCTTCTCAGTTACCCTCAACCTGGTTTAACTTGTCTGCTGAAACAGCTACAAAAGCTGTTTTGCTGCAAAAGCTACAGCTTCTTAGAGATACATGTGAGAGTTCTATTAAAGGTTGACACTAAAGGTGAATAAGCAGCCCTGAAAAGGACCCAGCAAGCCCTCACCCCAGAAGTGCTAGCCCTCCCTGAATACCTCATATACCCCAGATCTTGAACTATATAATTAATTGAGGAGAATCAAAGGATAAGGTGAAAAGGGAGTTCCAAGTGGAAAATTAGATTCAGGACCTTAAATGGAGTTAGGTAGCTGAAAGCAAGAAAATTCAGAGGGAAAAAGGAAGAAAACTACGTTATTATTTGCCAGCGTGAGCTCATAGAAGACCCAGTGGGCACCAGAACCCTAATCAAGTATGAGAATGTTGTCCTACATTTTGACAAGGCTATTAAGGAATTTGGGACAGGTAAGCATGATAACTTCCAGCAATCAGAAAATCATGGGTCTAGATCGTGGAAGAGACTTTCAAGGTTAGCTAGTTCAACAATCACATCTTAAAGATGGAGAAATTGAGGTTCAGAGAAGTAAAAGTGATTTTTCCCAAAGGTCAAATGGCTAACAAATGTGTAAGGCAGTATTTGACAGACTCAGATCTTCCTTATTCCAAGACATACATTCCATCTATTATACTACCCTACTGTCTAAGTCAGACAGTCAGTCAACAAGTTTTTATTAAGTCCTTACCTTGTGCCAAGGTATCTATTACTCACTGGTCCACATATTTGGTGGGTAGCAGATTTGGGATTCAAACTAAGCCCCCCTGCCTCTAAAGCCATTGTTATATCTATCTACATCTCTCTCTCCCTCTCTCTCTCCCTCTCTCTCTCTCTCTCTCTCTCTGTAAACTATATATACACACATATGTAATAAGTTATATATATATATGTATATATATGTATGTATATGTGTGTTTTTATGGTGGTATTTATTTTGGAGGTTAAAAACTGGCCTTTGTATGGAGAAAGGAGGGAGAAGGTTGATGGGAGACTAACATTACTGTGGAGTATTTTGGGGTTGGTTGGCATTGGAAAGCAAGATGAGTTAAAAGTAGAATGGTAATCAAACCTTGTTTCGAGCCTCAGTATATGCAAAAATGGGTTTTACTATTTCCTTGTCCTGAAGTTGTATCTTACACATAACCAGGAAAAGCTGCAGTGAGAGGCTCTTTATTAGATCTGGTTTGGTACTGCTTATCTGAATTGAAGATTTTCTGGGATCACTTTTTTTGGGAAGAGTGGCTAGAGTGATAGCTTAGGGAGCAAAGGGCACGCCTAACTTGTGGGTGGTATTAATCAAATGAGATAAAGCACTTAGCTAACACAGTTTTTAGTGCCTTAAGATTTGCAGTCTTTCATTCCTCCCTGTCCAGTTTCTCTAGTCTGGGCCTCCCTTTCGGCTGTTCCTTTGACCTTTATTAGATCTGGCCAGTTGAACTCTAACACCACCCTGCCTTTTTTGCAGCAGGCCAAGGGGGCATGTGTGCCATATGCAAGGTAATTGTTTTCTATTATAAGCTGGAAGGTAAGGTTACATAATCTCAGGAAGGGAATAATACATCAAATGTAACTTGAATGTACTTTAACTTTTAATTAAGTAGATTTTCTAGTTACTTAAGCCATTTAGAAATCAATTTGCTCATGTGGGCATGATTCACTTTGTGTACTGTTTCTGGAAAGTTGCATACACATTGATTTTTTGAAAATTGAATTATATTTTAAATCCATTAAGGAAGCTAACTAGTCATTCATTTATTCATTCAACAAACATTTATTAAGTGACTATTGTATAACTGATGCAAAAATGTTTAAAAAGTCATCGTCTATGCCTTCATGAAACTTAAAGACTTGCAGGCTGAGGAGAATGATCAGAACCATGATTTTATTTCTATAGGGAACTCCTAGAAGAGCAAACTCATTCTACTTATTCAAATAGGAAACTTCCATAAAACTTAAGAGTCTTCAAAGAGCACTTTGAGTGCCTTACTCAGAGTCACATAGCCAGGATGTTTCAGAGACAGAATTTGAACTCAAGTCTTCCTGGGTCCATGACTATCTTCCTATTTCATGTTGTATTCTATCTCTCTACAGCAGGAAATCTTAACCTGGGAGCTATAGACAAATTTCAAAGGGGTCTGTGAACTTGAGTGGGAGAAAAAAAAATCATATGTATGTATATAAATTTATATAATATTCTATATATTTATATGTTAAGCTATTATAAATATATAGAATGTTTTGTATTTATAAGTAAATATATAAGATAATATACAAAATGGTATGTACATATTATATAGATATATATTTACTAGCCTCTTGAAATTTGACATTTATTTCTATTATGAATTTTAAAAAACAAATCATGAGAAAGCATCTATAGGTTTCACTAGACTGAGAGGTCCATGAAACAAAACAGATTTAGAGCCCCTGCTCTATACATGAACTGGGAGATAAAATACAAGTATATTTGCCACAAGGGCACTCGAGACTTTACTCTGGTACTTTGAATATATCTGAGGGCCCATAGTGCTCTGATCACTTGTTTTTCCTCATTCCCCCAATGTAACTAACCAACTTTCATTCCTGGTCATGCATGTACCTTGATAGTATCTTTTATGGTACTTTTAGGTCATGTCATCATTGGCAGTATGCTGGCTGTGGCCTATTAGTGCCACCATATTTCTTTCCATTATCCTTTGGGCTGTATGTGTATTACATCCTTAAAAGGGAAAGGCTATTTTACCAGATTGCATGCCAGCTTGGGAGGAAGGAGGAGAGGGAGGCAGAGAAAATTTAAAACTCAAAAGTTTACGGAAGTGAATATTGAAAACTAAAACTAAATAAGTTAATTTAAAGCAAAAAAATAAATAAATGAAGGCTACACCATCATTGTGATTTCTATTCTGGGACTTTTCCTTGCAATGCATATAATATCTTTTCAGTGACCCCCCCCCATTTCCTTAAAGAAAGATTAAAAATTTCCTACTTTACACTCTCCAAAAAGTGAATATTTTTTGATTAAAAAAAACTTTTTGACAGTTGTACTCCTTAGAAAACGCAAAGCAATAACTTTGAAATTATTTTAATGGATGCAACTGTGGTCAGTCAAGCACTTTTGCCCTTTATGTACTTTTTCGTAATACAGTTGCTATTAGAATGTAATAAGGATAGAAGGTCATAAGGATCACGAGTGCCTTCTGGCCAACTTGTGTCCTGTGTCATGGTCCTGGAGCAAATAATGGCAGCTTCTCTTAGCAATGCTGACTTGGGAGGGAAAGCTGACACTGCCCATTATGGTGAGCCCTGCCTGCACAGAACTCTTAGGAGAGACACTTTCGATGTAATAGCCTACTAGTTGCAGAAAACATCAAGAAAACATGTAATTAAAAGACAGGACCATGGACTTCATCAACTTCATTCAGGATAATAGCAATCTTTTTTCTCCCATCCAAAATTTTTATCTAAGGATCTGCTCAAGAAAAGTGAAATGGGGAGACAAGGCACATTATTTAAGCAAAAGATTCCAATCTCATAAGAAGGGCAGAGGGGTTTGGTAGCAATATTTACTATTCACACCTGGATATTAATATAGATATTAGATTCATGATCTGTTTTCTACGTGGCTAGTTTTCAGTATCAAGGTGGCAAGTTAAGAGCGCCGAACTTGGAATTAGGAAGACCTGATTTCAAATGCTGCCTTTGACATTGGCAATGTGACCTTAGGTAGACTACTTACCCCTTTTTGAGCCCTAGTTACCTTGTCTATGCCTTCTTCCCAGGGCTTTTGTAAGGATCAAATCAGCTAAGAAATACAAAACTCTTTGTCAATCTTAAAGTGTTCTACAAATATTAGCTAATATCAAGCTAATTGAAAAGGACTTGTCCCTCCCTTCTATTGCCCTGACTGTCCTTGTCTTTAAAGTAACAGGCTTCCATCTCTAAAATTATATCCTGTTTTTTTAACATTTAGACATTATGTTGCTCCACTCTCTACTTCATTTCCCTGCAAAGTGGAGCCTTACAAACTCCATATACTATATTCATGTGATAAATTATCTTAGTTCTGTAAATTGCTCCTATTTTTTCCCTCTTTGGCATATTATAGTATGGATATGGGCAGCTAGGTAGTGCAGTGTATAGAGCCTGGGCCCAAAATCAGAAAGACCTGAGTTCAAATCCATCCTCCAATGCCAAATAGCTGTGTAACCCTGGGCAAGTCACTTAACCCAGTCTGCCTAAGTTTCCTCCTACGTAAAATGAGCTGGAGAAGGAAATGGCAAACCAATTCAGTATCTTTGCCAAGAAAACTTTAAAAGTGGTCACAACAAGTTAGACTTGACTAAAAAACAACTTAAGAACAGCATAATAAAAATCTGCGTAAGTATGAGGGGAAATGGCAACAATAATATTTCACTGTATTTGTAAAACCTTTCACTTGGGTAAAAAAAAAAACTAACTTCACAAATACAGGATGAGGCATGACCGTACAGCAGCTGTTCTGAAAAACACCTTGGTGTTCTAATGGACCACAAGCATTAGTCAGCAGCATTCCGTAGCAGTGAAAAGGGCAGAAGCCGTCTTGGGCTTCCAGGTGTGAGGAGATTGTTGGTACTCCTTACTCTGCCTTTGTGTATTATGTTCAGTTCCAGGTACCCTGGTTTAAAGACGGATACTGATTAGCTAGAGAGTGTCCAAAAGTAGGCAAAGAGGATGCTGAAAGGTCTCAAACCTATATCGTGTAAGGATAACTTGAAGGGACTAGAAACATCTTGCCTGGAAAAAGAGAAGACTACAGAGGGCCATGATAGCTGTTGTCAAGTATTTGAAGGGCTACCATGTGGAATGTGGATTGTTTAGCCCAAGAGAGAAGTAATGGATGGAAATTACAAGGAAACCAAATTAGATTTGATATCAGGAAAAACTTCCAAATAGAGCTGTCCACAACTGAAATGAGTGGCCTCAAGTGTTGGGGGCTTCCCCATTTCATGTAGGAGTATCTAGGTATTACAATAGACAGAGTACTAGGCCTGTAGTCAAGAAGAACTGAGTTCAAATTTGACCTCTGACACCTACTAGCTGTATGACTCTGGGCAAGTCATTTAACTTCACTTTCCTCATTTGTAAAATGAAGATAATAATAGTATCAAAATCCCAGGGTTGATGTGAGGATCAAATAAGATGATAATTGTAAAACACTTAGCATAGTCCCTACCTCATAGTACTATATATATATATATATATATATATATATATATATATATATAGGTATATATATATATGTATGTATGTGTGTATACATGTATATGTGTATGTATATATTCATATACATATATATGGAGAATATACTTTATATAGCTCTACATGTTACTTTTTATATCGCTACAAATATATACACATGCATACACATACACACATATGTGCTAGCTCTTATTATTATATAATGGGAATGACCATGTATGTGAGTAACACGATGAAAGTAGTAGCAGTTGTCAAGATCAATCAGCTTAAGAACACCCTGGTAGGGCAGCTCGGTCTCACAGTGAATAGAGCACCGGCCCTGGAGTCAGGAGGACCTGAGTTCAAATCTGACCTCAGACACTTAACACTTACGAGCCATGTGACCTTGGGCAAGTCACTTAACCCCAATTGCCCTGCCCTCCCCAAAAAAAGCAAAACAAAAAAATGAAAGGAAGGAAGGAAGGGAGAAAGGAAGAAAGGAAGAAAGAAAGAAAGGAAGGAAGGAAGGAAGAAAGAAAGAAAGAAAGAAAGAAAGAAAGAAAGAAAGAAAGAAAGAAAGAAAGAAAGAAAAGAAGGAAGGGAGGAAGAAAGGAAGAAAGGACAGAAGAAAGGAAGGAAGGAAGAAAAAGGACACCCTGGAAAAAAGGAAATCCAGCTAGGAAACTGTTACAGTAATCCAGGCTTGACATCACAAAATATAATTGATTATTTTTAAACGTAAGAAAGATATTCTCCCTGGAGGCAGGAGGACCTGAGTTTAAACCTGACCTCAGACCCTTAACACTTAGAAGCCATGTGACCTTGGGCAAGTCTCTTAACCCCAATTACTCTACCTTCCCCCCTCCAAAAAGAAAAAAATAGATATTCTTAGTCTCTATGTGAAGACTTCAAGTTATAGGGAGTTCACTAGTTTTTGAAATTATTAGGAAATTATTGACCCAAGATCCTGCCATCCTATAGCTTCCATTCATTGGTCTTCATTCTAAGGCTAAAGATAATAAACCTAATTACTATTCTATTTTTCAATCTTTTTGTATATTTGAAGAAAAATAATCAGGATCTCACCAAATCTTTTAGTCACCAAGACAAATATCCATTATTTATTTAACTAATCCTTACAAGATGTTGAATTGAATTCCTTCATTCTACTAGTGTTCCTCCTTTGGTCTTCATCACACTTGGTTCAATCATTCCTAAAATGTGTCATCTAAAAGTGGATATCATAGTCTATATGTGATCTGACCTGGACAGGATGACCGTCTTTTAGGTATATGGTAGAAGGGATTCCATTTGAGGCTTAGGTGGGACTAAATGGCCAATGAAGCTCTTTTCTCTTTCTGAAATTCTGAGATATTTTGATAGTCGGGAAAATGTACTTGTCCCTTCTCTTTCTGTTAACTGAGGAGGCTTCTCCTGTCTCTTTCCTCAAATGACTCTTATCAGATCTCACTTGAAAACACATTTTTTATCTTTTCTTTACCTCCTAATGCATCTTTGTCTTGTTATTTAACTTTGTAGTCATTATTACTTAAATCTGTCAAATACCTTAACGTGTGGTTTGTACAAAGTCTGCACTCCACTGTAGTGTGGAGTTGTACCATTCATGACTCCTCCTTGATTAGAGACTTCATAGCTGTGTCTCTGGTTCCCCTGTTCATAATCATCTCAACAGTAACACAGAGAAGGATGGAAAATCAAATGTTAAGTCTTCAGAAAATATAACTAGGTCGAGTTATGATTCTTTTAAAAAAAAATACCCAACAGATAATATATATGGCAGAGATATTGCTTGATAAGAAAATATAGACCACTTTTTTAAAATGTTGTTATGTTTATTTTCTCCTTTTATTCAAGTTTGTGAAAAAAAAATACTACCCTGAATTACTATGGTCTCTGTTGCATCAAAACTAGAATCATTATTCCCATATCTATGTTGTTTTGCCATCTGTTTTCAGTGTCAAATTAATGTCACTCAGTCATGGCTACATCTCTCCCAGGTTTCTGAAGCAATTTAGGTGACACTGTCATGTACTCTTTCTCTGCCTTGTCTCCTAATCTTTTTTTTTTTCTTTTGGAGCTGTGAGGCATCTGGACTTGGCTTAGAGCCACTCAAGCAGAATCAGAGCATCTGGAGTTAGGGCCAAAACAGCTTTGCTTACTTCAGCCCATCCCCAAACCTCAATGAGATATGTGGGTTAGTGCCATTTAACACCAGTGGTTGTTGGGAGGAGACAAGAAGCCCTCTCATCTTCCATTATCCAAATATAGTATCCTTCTGAAAAATAAAATGATATAGGCCAGCATCTTTTTCTCTTGTTTTTCACATAGTATCTGAATATGTGTTAATGTTAGAAACTTGGTTCCAACATTTTATTCTCCATTATTCTATTAATATTCTGGTTGCTTTCCTCCAGATTGCATAAATCAGACTGACAGAATTTCTGAGTATGTGGAAAGATAATGTTAAAAAGGGGGGCGGGTGAGGAATAGAGGAATAACCTTATGTTGTATCCAGGTTTAAGTCCTGGAAGAAGGATGGGAGTGTTAACTTGATTTGCCATTTAGTAGTGTTATAAATATACAAAACGTATAGTGTTGAATCATGCAAGTGTGTTTTTTCTGTCTTTTCCATTTGGATGGACTGGGTAGAATGACATTTTCTTTGCTTTTTTAATTTACAGGCTGGCGATGGAATTTTCTTCTTTCGACTGCTAGCTTCCTTGTGAGTAAATGCATGTACTTCTGGAAATGACAGTAGTTCAGCTACCCTGTTCATTTATTGTTACTTTCTTGGATTAAGTGTACAATGCTTTTAACTATATTTTTATTAAAAGGTTATTTTTCTTTCCTGCACACGGTTTTGGTATCTTTCAGAATTTAATATGTCGCCATCTCAACTGTGCAGAGATGATCCAGGGAAATTATTTTATAACTAACCCACAATAAACCACCTCCAAAAGCTCTTACAGTAAACAAAGCAATTTATTATGATTAATATTAAAACTAAGATGAATTTTAAGAACTAAGATTCCAGTAATTAAAAAAAAAGCGAATGACATTGTTTTCTTGTTCCAATCAATATCAATTATTTGTGTTACATTGGGTGTTTTTTTGTATTACATAATGATCATAATGAATTGATTTGACATTAATATGGATATTATGTATCCTTTTAAGAAAGTCATTAGAACTTCGGAAAATATTGTAATTTAGGAAATGTACTGAATTAGGTGATATAACAAAAACTATGTAAATGTCATAAATTTCTTACAAAAGTCTATGTTATATTTAGTTTAATCATTCTATGTATTAATCCTTTGATGCAAAACCATTTTAAGATGACTTCTCTGTACTTGAAATTCCTACTTAATCCTTTAAAAGGTTGTCCACATCAGTGTTTCATTTAGTGATCAATGTGTCACATAATCAACTATTTAGTCTGCAATGGTTGTAGCCACTATAGCTGAATGCTGTACATAGAAAGTAGAAAAGAAGAGAGTTGGCCATGATATCAGTTACTACCAAGAAAAATGTCTGGATATGTTTTCCCACCAAATCCCTATAAATATGTTCCCTATTGGGAGAAAGTGGGCAATCAGCCTTTAAAGAAGTTAGGACTCATCTGGAGATAAGTTTTCCTAACACTGAGAATAGCAATAACCAGATGTATAACCAGGATTGATTGATCAGGGCTATGACTCAGGGTATGAAAAATTAAGATGGGTGCTAAAAATCCATCCATTCCATTACCAAAATAAAATCAATCAAGATTAGCAACTAATAAACAAGAAAATTAGTTAGAATAGGAAATTCCTAGTTGTTAGCTTCCTCTTTCCAGCATCTGCATCTCAGGAAAACTTCTCCCCATTTCATCTCTAACCTGATGCCTCCCCTCTCAACTGCCACTGAATTGGGAGCACATTCCTTGCTGTTTGGCTAGAATGAGAAGATTTCTAGTCAATTTCCGTTATCTACAGGCAGAAAATGATAGTCAATAAATTAGTGGATAGACTAGGAGTTATGAAGGTCTTGCTTCAAATCTTGCCTGAGAGGGTGCCGAGCCAAGATTGTGGAGTAAAAGCAGGGACTTGCTTGAGATCTCCTCCAAACCCTTCAAATTTTGCCTGAGATACTTACCAGTTGTGTGACTCTGAAGAAGCCACTTAATGTCTCTATGCTTGAGTTTCCTCTTCTGCAAAATGTTGGCATTGGACTCAGTCAATAATATCTCTTCAAGCTTGACATATTTCCTTATAACATTCTATACTGCTCTTACTGTCTAGGAATCATATGTTTACTTCAAGATGAATTTGAATCTTTATATTCATATATACGTTCGGCACAATAATGTGGGGAGTTAATTTCCAAAAGGCAAAGCAGTGCCCAGAGACCACATGAACTATTGTTATCTTTGATACTGGACTAGGTGTTTCTAGTATTTGCTCTCACATTTTATTTACTATATTTCTGTAAAAAAAATAAAGGAATAATCACCTTTTATTTATTTTGTAATATTAATAATGTCTGAAGTTTTCCAGCAAGTCAGCTCTTAACTAAGTACTCATCTATTGTGTTTTGTTTTGTTTTGTTTTCACACATTTTAGAACCTAAGTTTAGTCTGTTAATAGGTAACACACTGTAAAGAGGGTAGGGGTTATGTCCAGCACCTAATCTTCTTGTGGTCATGATGTAACTATTACATACCAAATCATGGTGACACAGAGAGAAATTGTCAAGAGTTGGGGGTGGGAAATGTGAGATCAGTGCTAGAGAAAGTATTTAATCGCCCTAAAAATAAGTAGCTGGGGCAGCTAGGTGATGCAGTAAATAGAGCACTGGCCCTGGAGTCAGGAGGACCTGCGTTCAAATCTGACCCCAGACACTTGACACACTTATGAGCTGTCTGACCTTGATTTTACCCCAAATGCCTTGCCTTCCCCCCTCAAAAAATAAGTCAGACACTTTTCTTTATGGGTGGGGGAAATTGCAGTACTTTATAATTGTAAGCAAATTTTCAATTATAGCAGTTCAAATAATGACAAATTTAGTTAGAATCTGCATCATTTTGAAATCTATTTTTAGAAGTATTTATGACTATAATAAACAATTTCCATCTTCTAATGACTATTCTGTTTAGATTCACTTATTGATAAATTTACCAGACCAGCCATATAGCATTGTCACCCAAAGAGGCCTAGGTTAACTATTCCTGAGAGCATTGGCTGGTCTTTGTGTTTTAGATACATCTTGGAATCAGTTGGGAGTGTTGTTTGGAAGGCTTTACTTAAATATCAAGTCCTGTTCTATCTTCAGTGAAATTGGCTTCTGTCGATCTAGTGTTTAAAGGCACCACCCCCAAATACAAAAAAAATATATATATACCAACTTGTTTGTCAGCCCACCTCTTTTTTTTAAACTTCTCAAGAAAGTCATCTTAGTTACAAATCAGATTAACTTTCCTCCAATCATATTAAAGATATTCCATAGATAGCTGAATGTCAGGGTCATCTGCTGTTACCATATTACACTCTTGATTTCTATAGTTGTTTCTCTTGTTCTGGTCTAACCGCTTCATCTTCTTCCTGTGGTAAATTGCATTAATAATCTCCCATGTCTAGAATCACTTGCTTTCTACCTCCACCTCATAGAATCCATGGCTTCATTCAAATCAGAGCTCATATGCTGCCCTGTGCCTGAGGTCTTTGTGACTTTAGTCAATTTTCGACCTATATTCCTCTCAAAATTATTTTCTTTTCCTTTGGATAAACTTCCTGACTCCAGGTCCAGTATTCTAGCCACTGTACCATCCAGCTGCCCAAGATGTTCCCCTGTGTTTCAGAGTTTCATTAAGTGGGATCTATGGATAGATTTCAGGGGAGTACATGAACTGGAATGTGAAAAAATCACTTTATTTTCACTAATATTCATTTTTCTTTATGATCCTATGTATTTATGCATTTTAAAACATTCTAGGAAGATTCCATAGGTTTCACCAGATTGTTTCAAGGAGTCTATGATGGAGAAAAAGTTAAGATTCTCTTGCACTCGTCAAATGTAAGCCCCTTGAGGGCATGCAAATTAGTAACTTAATAATGATTGACTTGAATTGAATGCTGCTGATCTGATTGGTTAGGCAGACATGTCATTCCTTTTTTTTTTACTCCATCTACTGAATCTCATTCAAAATTGTGCTTATTGGAGGACGACAATAAATTTTTTACATTTGTCACTGAATGATCTAAGAATAACCGTACTTCCTGGCAAAGACTTCCATATAATTCCATTGATAGGACCGTAATGCAGGGTGATCTCCATGATGCCATGAGTCCTTCATGTAAAATATTACAGGAGGCCTTCCACACCTGACTCAAAATAAAGATAAAGATAAAAAGAGACAAAATAATAACTCTAAATATGTGAAGGTATATTTCTGTAAACTGATTCACAAGTTCATTCATGTATTATCTCTTTAAGTTGCTTTTTGACACTTTTGTTCATTTCTAGTAGTATGGATCATCTTCAGTGGACTACTATAAAAATATACTATATCAGGGACTAATAAAGTCTCTTTAGTTTATATTTAGAAATTAAATATTTTTAACTAATCTCTTTATGTCAGAAAAAGTTTTCATAGATTTCTTCTTTAAGGAATCTCTATCCTAGTACCTTCTTAATATATGATTTTTAAATATACCAAGAATGACAGTAGTTGGCATCAGTGTTCTTTACATATATCATCACATTTGGGTGTCCCAATAACCCTGTGAAATAGGTCCCATAGTCATGATTTATTATTCTTTTTCACAGATTTGACTTGGACACATACTGGCTATGCCACCTTTGGCAAGTCACTTAACATTCTCAGTGTTCTGGGAGCATCTCCAACACTCTAAGTGGCAGAGAAGTTTCCAACATGCCTTGGTAGAGGGATTTTTTTTCAATAGAGGATTTCCTATATCATTCAAATCATAGCTCCAATCCCTATCTCTGTCCATATGAGGACATGACGAATATAGCCTCAGAGACATCAAGTGACTTGTCTACAGTTACACAAATAGTGTCAGAAGTAGAATTCTAATCAGTTTTCTCTTAAATCTCAAGTCTGCCATTCTTTCCATTAGAAGATGCTACTGCTAACATACTTTCCTCACAGGGACAATTTTATCAGTATCCTTTAGCAATCTGTCAGTATGCTGTGGAAATATCAGTAGTCTGCTCTGTCTTTTCTTTCACTGATCATTATTCTCTGTGACCAATTATTCTGCATATCTTTTGGGTAAAACTAGATGTCAAAAAATTCCAAAGGTTGAACCCTACTTAGTTGAATAAGTCCAAAGAACTATGCAATTGGTGAGGGTATTCCTTCTACCACAGGCAGACGGCAACCCTTAAATGCTTTATGAGGTTGATAGTATGCTTTCCCATAACCTCCACTGTACTCAGGATGCCCCTGATCTGGATGGTTTGGGGTTTTGACAGAAGACAGAAAATTTGGTTCTGATTTTTGTAAGTACCATCAGAATATATTATCCTTTTTCAAATACTGGCAATTGGAGGTCACATTAGCAGAAGCAATGAAACATACCCAGGACTGGTGAACAGAGTGAGTATTCATTTCCTACTTAATTTTCACAAAGGAAAAAAGGGTCATTCAGCTCCCCTAAATTTTGTATTACTATGTCATAATATTCCAAAGGGAAAATTTGCAACAAAAATGGAAGCATTTGGCTTTAAATGCCCAATTTTCACGTACTTAATTTGTGAGGAGTAGCATGTGTGCATAATCAAGCCTCCAGAATAGAGCCTATTCAGCGTGCTGTTAAAATATTTGGGGATACTTTAATGCAGTAAGTCATTCTTAGAAAATATCACAAAATAATCCCCAAAGAGATTAGGTGGGTCTGGGCTGCCTTTCTGTTTTTTTTCTTTTCTTTTCTTCTCTTTTTTTTTTTTTATATTTGTCAAAGGATAATTGGCCAGGGATCAGCCATAGTAATCAGATTATAAAAAAAAAAAAACTCAATCCCACTTAACTTTCTATTTCAATAAAGTCAAAAATCATACCTTGATAGAAGGACATGCTTCTCTAAAGCAGTTGGAAACTAATTTAATTTAATAATTAATAGAGAGATGCCTTCTTTCTCTACACCTCTTAGATCAATATCAGAAACATGATGGATTCTCAGTAAATGTTACTGACACAATGAAAATTTCATTTTTTTCAACCTCCATGGTCATTTCCAAATAATGAGGAAGGAAAGGAACTGTCAGATTCTGTCCTGGATTGTAATACTATTCTTTTACAATCCAATGTCACATTTTGTTCAGTCATTCTTCAGCCAATGGATATCTATTTTTGTTTTCTATTTTTTTTAAACAACTAAAAGTGCAGCTAATAGTAGTTTACCATATTGGTTTTTTTTTCCTTTTTTAAAATTTTTTTTTCTTTTATTTTAGCTTATATCATTCATTTCCACAAAATTTTGAGTTACAAATTTTCTCCCCATCTTTCCCCTAGCCACCGCCCCAAAACAGCCATCCCAGTGTGTCCCCTCTCCCCCAATCTATTCTCTCCTATATATCTTCCCCCCTCACCCTTCTCACTTTTCAGTAGGGCACGATGGATCTCCCAACCACAGTGCCTGTGTATCTCAAGTTCCAGTTGGATGTGGTTAATAATAATAATAATAATTGTATATATGTATATATATATATACACACATATATATATTTAACATTCGATTATAGAACTTGAGATTCTAGATTCTTACTCTTCCTCCCTTCTCACCCACTGCCACTGGAAGGACAAACAATCAAATACAGTCTGAACATGTGAGATTACGCAGAACCTCTCCACTGTGAGCACATTGTGAGAGTCTGACTACATGTCCCTTCTTCCTATCCTGCCCCCCCATCCACT
>CM053583.1:153186017-153203081 GCA_028627135.1 Pseudochirops cupreus
AAATCTGACAAGTAAACTATTCCTTGCTTCTCCAGATTATTTACAGTATCAGCCTTTATACCTAGATCATGCACCCATTTACACTTGACTTTGGTGTATGGCGTTAGATGATGGTCTATGCCCAGTTTCTGCCAAACTATGTTCCAATTTTCCCAGAAATTTTTGTCAAATAATGAGTTCTTATCCCAGAAACTGGGGTAAATTCACAGAATTTAAAAGAACTCTCTATAGTCACACAATTAATGTCAGATTCCAGACTCCATACTAAATTTTCTCATTGTGAATCTAGTATTCTACCCTCTGTATCCTAATGTGTATGGGTATGTATATATATAAGATATATAGATATAGATAGATAGATAGATACCATATGTGATGTATATGTGTATATACATGCATATATGTATACATACAAATAAATGAAATAATTAAGTGCATTGGTATATATAGGTAATGTGCATATATATATATATGTGTGTGTATATATATATATATATATATTTATATAGTTTCTGTATTCTGAGATAGTATAGGCATTTATTTTTATAGTTTATAGCATATATATAGTTTCTGTGTATTGAGATAGATGGTGTTTCCTCGCCTATAAAATGGAAATAATAATAGTACCTACCTCCCAGGGTTGTTATGAAGATAAGGTAATAATTTAAAGTGCTTTGGAAACCTTAAAGTGCTATATAAAAACCAGCTATTAATATTATTATTCATCTTTATGTAGTGTATGTATATATGTACATATAATGTGTGCTAAAGATTTGTATATATGTGCATGTATGCCTATATAAAATGCATCAAAGCACTGTAGATAAAGAGCCAACATTAGAAGCAGGAGAAAAACCTGGGCTCAGACCTTTCTTCCAACACATACTAGCTGTGTGACCCTGGTCCTGGGCAAGTTGCTTAACTTCTCAGTGCCCTAGGAAACTCTCTCAGTCTTTAAACTGCAGAGAAGGTATGGATCGGTAAGGGAGTTTTCTCATCTGAGAGTTCCCTACAACTGTGAAATCATAGGCAGATTTCCTAATCCTATGCGTATACTCTTATACCCCCATATGTATGTATAGAACCATAATATACTTCATAACATCAAGAATCCATGCTTTTGTGTGTTTTCACTAACAAACTATAATCTTTCTTTATTTCAAAAGACTGTTTCTGTGGCTTATCAACCATTCAGATGATATATACCTCTTTGAACTTAGCTAGGCTTCTCTAAAATGATTTATGAGACCTGTGCTTGAAGTCTTTGCTTGGAAGGAATTCTTCTGGAATAGCTTTCAGTATTTCAGAAAGCTCTCTGCCACAAAGAATCAATGCAGTAGGACTTCACTGGAGGAATTCTGACATACATAGAATATACTATGGATATGGATAATATCTGATGACATTCCATATATTTCTCATCCTAGGACCAGGTTAGCTAAGTTCAGAGTCATCACCAGAATATTTAAACAAAAATTGGTGATCTCTTTTGACCAACCAAATTTTTTTTTAATCCCATAAAAATGAAAAAAAAATGCAAAACCAACATCTCTTGAGGCAAGAGGAGTTGCAGTCAGCATCAGTACCTTCAGGTAGTACCCACACCATCTTGAAAATTCAAGCAACATTAAGAACAATAAGCGTACTTGATCATTACCCACAATTTGAAATTTGTCTGCATATACCAAAGCACTAGAAAGCTGGCTTGTGAAATACAAAATGAATTTCCAGCCCAAGTGACCAGCATCTTGGGAGTACATTCAGGCAGATATTTATGTGAGTCCCTTCTGTGAAAACTTCCCAAGTGAAATCAGACCTGTTATTCCAGCCAAACCTTCTTTCCTATTGCCTTACTCAGTCAATCTATGACCTTTGAATCATCTCAGATTCTTAAAAATGCCTGAAATAACTTTTATCCTCTGCTATTCATGATCTTTCTTTCTACTATAGATCTATTATAAATCTACCAATTACTATAAATCTATAGATCTATTATAAATCTACCATCTTTAGTAAATCTCCTTCCAATGACTCCAATCCATCGAACAAAATGTTGTCATATAATAATAGCTAAGTCACATTTATACAGTGTTTTAGTGTTTACAAAGTGTTTTACAAATATTAACTTATATCTTTCTCTGAGAGGATGCCTGGGAGATGGTTAGTCTCATTTTACAGATGAATACACCGAGGCAGACAGCAGTTTAATTTCTTGTCCAATGTCACACAGGTAGAAAACCAGTATCCGAGACAGAATTAGAACTCAGGTCTTTCTGACCTTAAGGTCCAGCACTTTATGGGAGTAGAAAATAGCATGGTGGAGATAGAATCAGGAAAACCAGAGTTCAAGTGTCACCTTATTTTATGGCCTGCATATGACCTCTCTAGGCTTAGGCTTTCCTTATATGTAAGATGGGAATAATTATAGCACCAACCTTAAATGGTTATTGCAAATACCAAATGAGACAGCATATAGAAGCATGCTCTGCAGTCCCAAAAGTCCTATAAAATGCTAGTAATTATTTTTATTATTTTTATTGTCAGTTATTATTATTCCTTGCTATGCCTGAGTTCTATTTGTAAACTCATTTCATTGGGATTTAATAAACACATACCTATGTAAATTTAAATGTATCTATAAGAATAATCACATATACATGTACTCATATTAGTGTGACATAAAAGGTCCATACTTGGGTATCTTTATTAACTCTGTCTGTCCTACTAGAGTCTAAGTCCATTCCATGTAGTATGGTACACATCTAGCTGTGATCTTTCCACTTTAATTGGCTTACCAAATGAAATTAGGCAAAAGCTAAAGATTAGAGTACCAGCTAAAGTAGGCAGCTCAATGGATAAAGTGTTGGACCTGGAATCAAGAGGACCTGAGTTCAAATCTGGCCTCAGACATTTACTAGTTAGGTAAGTCATTTAATCTTTGTTAGCCTAAGCTTCCTCCTCGGCAAAAAGGGAATAAAAATACACCTACCTCCCAGAGTTTCCTCATTGTACTTATAAGGTAGAAGAGGAAATGGCAATTCACTCCAGCATCTTTGCCAAGAAAACCCCAAATATGGTCACAAAGAGTCAGATACTACGGAAATGACTGATCAAAAACCTCCCAGACCAGAAACCAACATGGCAGACCAATCAGTAAACTGCCGTAGCTCCCTCATATTCACCTCCAAACAACTATAAAATACCACCCGAAAACAAATTCTGGAACAGCAAAAAGATGGGATAAAATGATATTTTAACCCAAAACACTAGGAAGATCAACAAGAAAGATCTGTCTCCCTCAGGTAAGAGGGGAGTGTAGTTCAGGCAAGGAAGCATCCTAGCAAGCCAGCAGCAAGCCCCACCTCAGCAACCAGTGAGAGATCCTGAGCCCCAGTACGGTGGATCAGACAAATGCCAACACCAGGGACACCCACACATACACACACATGCCTCAGCATAGGTAGAGGAATAGGCAGATTCTAGCTCTAAGGATATCCATCTGCTTCAGCATAGCCCTGGGCAAACAGGTGAACTCCAGGGACAAGACTACCATGTGTTTCAGGGTAGCCCTGGAGAAATGCAGAAACCCAGCACTAGCCCCAGCACATGCCAGACAACAACACTAAGAGTGTGGTTAAGACCAAGAAAGCTGCCAATCCCCTACAGCCTCCAGTAGCACCAGCTATCCCCATCCCCAACCCCTCAGAGCAACATCAGTGTATCACCAGCCAGATGGCCAGGGCCTGTAGCCCCTGACATAAGATGAGCAAAAAACAACAACAAGAAAAAAAAAAAGAGTCTGACCATAGAAAGTTATTCTGGTGGCAGGGAAGATCAAGACACAAACTCAGATGTGTATAACTATGTCAAAATAGCTAGGGCCAAAAAAACAAAGCAAATTAGGAAGTGGTCTCAGGCCCAGAAAGAACTCATGGAAGAGCTCAGAAAGGAACTTAAAAACCATGTGTGAGAGGCAGAAGAAAAGCTGGGAAAAGAAATGAGAGTGATACAATAGAATTGTGAAAAAGAGTCAACAGTTTAGAAAAAGAAAACAACTACTTAAAAAGTACAATTGGACAAATGGAAAAGGAATTACAAAAGTTAAGTGAGGAAAACAACTCTTTAAAAGTTAGAATAGGGCAAGCAGAAGCTAATGAGCATATGACATACCAAGAATCAATCAAACAAATTCAAAAGAATCAAAAAATAGAAGAAAATCTGAAATACCTCATGAGAAAAACAACCAACCTGAAAAGTAGAGCCAAGAGAGAGAATGCCAGAGTTACAGAACTACCTGGAAGCCATAATTAAAAAGAGGACCTGGTCAGCATCTTCCAAGGAATTATCAAGGAAAACTTCCCTGGAATCAGATGCAAAATAAGCACTAAAAAATCCACCAATCACCTCAGAAAAGAGATCCCCAAATAAAAACTCCAAGGAACATTGTAGCCAAATTCTAGAACTATCAAGTCAAGAAAAAAAATATATTTCAAGTGGCCAGAAACAATTAAAAGATCAGGGAGACACAATTGGGATTACACAGGACTTAGCTGCTGCAAAACATGGGACATGATACTCCAGAAGGCAAAGGAGTTAGTACTATAACCAAGAATCGCTTACCTCATGAAATTAAGCATAATATTTCAAGGGGGAAAAAAGGGTCATTCAATGAAATATAAGGATTCCAAGCCTTCATAAGTAGAGACCAGAACTGAACAAAAAAATTGATCTCCAATATCCAAGAGAAGTCTAAAACGAGAAAAGAAAACATAAAGGATTCAATGGAGCTGAACTGTTTATTTCCCTACATAGGAAGATGACACTTGTACTTCTTAATCATACCACTAATAGTATAGCTAGATGGAATGCACATAGGTAGATGGTATGGGTATAAGGTGAAATTGAGGGGATGACATAAAAAATAAGGGATGAGAGGGGCGGCTAGGTGGCTCAGTGAATAGAACACTGGCCCTGGAGTCAGGAGGACCTGCGTTCAAATCCAACCTCAGACACTTAACACTTACTAGCTGTGTGACCTTGGGCAAGTCACTTAACACCAATTGCCCTGCCTTCCCCCCTCCAAAAATAAGCAACAAAAAAAATAAGGGATGAAAAAGAGGAGTACACTGGTTGCAGAAGGAAGGGAGAGTTAGAATGGGGTAAATTATTTCACATGAAGAGGCACAAAAAAGCAATTATAGTAGAGCGAAAGATGGGAGGGTGAGTGGTAGGCATTTCTTCAATCTTATTTTCATCAGTGTTGGCTCAAAAAGGAAAAATATACACAATCAATTGAATATAAAAGTCTGTCTTTCCCAACAGGAAAGTAGGAGGGGAGGAGAGTAAGTAAAAGTTGGAAGGGGGATACTGACAGACTAATGGAGGCAGTATACAGAAACAAAATACTGCCAAGGATGAAAAGGATGAAAGAAAAGAGAGGACTAGCAAGAGGAAAAATAGAAGGAATGGAAATACAAAAGTAGTAATCATAACTGTGAATGTGAATGGAATGAACTCTCCCATAAAACAGAAGCAGATGGCAGAGTGGATCAAAAACCAGAATCCTACAATATGTTGTTTATAAGAAACATACTTGAAGTAGAGAGATACACACAGAGTAAAGTTGAGGGGCCGGAGCAGAATCTCTTGTGCTACAGCTGAAGTAAAGCAAGCAGGGGTAGCAATCCTGATCTCAGACAAAGCAAAATCAAAAATAAGCCTAATTAAAAGACATAAGGAAGGAAACTATATGTTGCTAAAAGTTACTATAGACAATGAAGTAATATCAATACTAAACATATATGCATCAATTAGTATAGCATACAAACTCTGAAAGAAGTTAAGTGAAAGGTTTATGATAAAACAAGAGAAAGAAAGCATTACAAAATATAAAGCAGATCATTTTGATTATATTTAATTAGAAAGCTTTTGCAAAACAAAATTGATGCACCCAAGAAGCTGGGGAACAGTCTTTACATCAGGTATCTCTGATAAAGGCCTCATTTCTTAAATATCTAGAGAACTGAGTCAAATTTGTAACAATATAATCCAATCTCCAATGATAAAGGGTCAAAGGATATGAATAGGCAGTTTTCAGATGAAGAAATCAAAGCTGTATATAGGCATATAACAAAGTTCTCTAAATCATTTTTGATTTAAGAACTGCAAAATAAAACAGCTCTGAGGCACCGTCACACCTATCAGATTGGCTAACACGACAAAAAAAAAGAAAATGATAAATGTTGGAGAGATTGTAGGAAAATTGGGACACTAATGCACTCTTAGTGAGTTTGTAAACTGATATAGCCACTCTGGAAAGCAATCTGGAACTATGCTCAAAGGGCAACCAAACTTGATCCAGCAATAGCATTTCTAGTTCTGTATCCCAAAGAAACTGTTAAACAAAAGGAAGGGTGGGGAAGGACCTGCATGTGCAAAAATATTTCTAGCAGCCCTTTTTGTGTTTACAAAATATTGGCAATTGAGGGGATGCCCATCAATGGGGGAACGTTTGAACAAGCTGTGGTAAATGAATGAATGGAATGGAATAATATTGTACAATGAGATGATGTAGGCAGATTTTAGAAAATCCTGAAAAGACTTGTGCAAACTGATGCAAAGCTAAATGAGCAAAACCACGAAAACATTGTACACAGTACAAGCAACATTGCATGATGATCAACTGTGAATGACTCAGATCTTCTCATCAACACGATAGTCAAAGATAAAAACAGAGTACTGGCTAAATAAAATGCTGTTCACATTCATATAAAGAACTGATGAACTTTGAATGCAGATCAAAACATAATTTTTTCATTTACTTAATTCTTTTTCTCATTTTTTTCTTTTGTTTCTTCTTTCACAACTGTGACTGATATGGAAATATGTTTTCCATGATGGCACATGTATAACCTACATCAAATGGCCTACCATTTTTGAAAGGCAGAGGGGAGGGAAGGAGGGAGAAAAAATTAGAACTCGAAATCTTGTAAAAGTGGATACTACTTCCCAACCTTCCTGATGAAAAGACCAGAGCTTAACGGAAAATGTGATCTTCAAATACAAGACTCAAGAGAGGCATAAAAAGGTAACCAGGAAAGAAGAAAACAACATGTTATTAATAAGGGCAAACTGTTTACATCCCTACAAAGGAAGATGACTCTTGTAACTCTTAAGAACTGTATCGTTATTATGATATTTAAAAGGGATATACATAGATGGCATGGGTGTAAGCTGACTTTGATGTGATGATAAAAAGTCTAAGTGGTGAAAAGGGATTGTTCTTGGAGAAGACAAAAGAAGGAGGCATATGAGGGTAAATTACATCATGCCAAAAGGCAAAAAAAAAAAAAATCCTATTACAGTAGAGGGAAAGAAGGGAGGAAATAAGCATCGTTTGAACCTTACTCTCATCAGAGTTGACTCAAAGAGGGAAAAATATAATCAGGTAGATATAGAAATCTAATTTACTCCATAGGCAGTAGGAATGGAAAGGGGAAAGATAAAGGAGGGGGTGGATAGAAGGGAGGGAAGAAGTAGTAAGGGTAAAGGGGAAGAAAAGGGAGGGGACTGACAGAAGGGAGGGCAGACTAAGGGAGGTGATGGTCCAAAGCAAAATGCTAATGAGGAAGGAAAGGGAGAAAGGAGAGAGAAAATCATAAACAGGGGGAGAAATAGGATGGAGAGAACGACATCTATAGTAATCTTAAATGTGAACGTGAATGTGATGGACTCTCCCATAAAACAAAAGTGGATAGCAGAGTGGATTGAGAACCATAATCCTACAATATGTTGTTTAAAAACCAGTAAAGACTTGTCTTGGCAGATGATACATGAAATAAGCAGGACCAGGAGAACATTGTAGACAGTATTGGCCATGTTGTGTGATGACTGACCATGATGGACTTAGCTCTTCTTAGCAATTCAAGGCTCTAAGATGACTCCAAAAGACAGAGAAAGAACTTCAGAATCTGAAGGCAGGTGGAAGCACACTATTTGCTCTCCTTTTCTTTCGTTGTTCTGTTTTGTTTCTTTTTTATGGTTCCTCCCATTAGTTCTATGTGAAAATATGTTTAATATGAATGTATATGTAGAGCCTATATCAGATTAAACTCAAAACCTTATGGAAGTGAATGCTGAAAACTAAAAATAAATAAATAATTTAATTGTTTTTAAAAAATGAATGCTAGAGGCAGCTAGGTGTTGCAGTGAATAGAGCACTGGCCCTGGAGTCAGGAGGACCTGAGTTCAAATCCAGCCTCAGACACTTGATCACACTTACTAGTTGTGTGACCTTGGGCAAATCACTTAACCCCTAATGCCCTGCCTTCCCCCCTCAAAAAAAAATTAATACTAAACATGTAATTAGGAAAAAAATAAAATACGTTCAAGGAAAAACAGAAACCTCCCAGGATGGTTATAAGAATCAAATGACATAGTAATTTTAAAGCACATAGTATTGGCACTTAGCAGGCACAATATAAATGTTAGTTATTATTATTATTATTATTATGCAACTCCTGAAATATCTATCCAATGTTGATTATCCTATATAGAATTTTATAGAGTATAAATGATTATAATTTAAGGATGACAATTATTGCAGTAAACCTAAACCTAATTTTTCTTTAAATGTTCATGACAAATGCCATGCTACTTTTGGACACTTTCCATGACACTTGATTATTGAAGTTACTGGACTTTGGTCTATTCTGCCCTGAGCTGCTATAGCCCATCTCCAGGGAGAATTCATATGTCACTCTCCACATGAGGAACTAGTAAGTAGAGGTCATCCAATTAGTCGTCTTGCCTCCAGGCAGAAGTATACCCAACCTGTCATCAATTCTTAACAATCTTCAGAGAACATAGTTTCCTATATAGTAACATATCCCTGTGTTTAGCAGTCCCCTATGCCAAGAAGTCCTTCCTCATATCTACCTTGAAAAAAAAAAACAAAAAAAAACTCGTACCAGAATTTAAGTGTATCTTCTTTTGTCCAGTCCTCACTCGAGATTAACAGTTCTATTACTGACACACCCATCAGACATTTCACAAATTTGCATTCATATTAAAACATTACATTTTCCTTCCTAATTAAAAAAAAAATCTCTTTTCCAGTCCTCTGAACTCCCCTATGCTTTTTCTAAATGGGACATTTACAACTGAATTGGAAAGGGGATGGAAGATGAAGGGGAAACTGGATCTTTTATTTCATGGAATTAGGGGATTCTCAGCTGGTTAACTCCCTCCACTGGTGCTTAATGGAGATCTCTCTTTCTCCCCTCCCCTCCCCTGCCCTCTCATACTCTCCCCTCGTCTTCTTTCCTCTTCTCCTCTCTCCCCTCTTTTCTCTCTCTCTTTCTACCACCCCTCTGTCTCTCACCACAGAAAACTCAGGCAACTTTATGTCTTTATCACACAGTATGTGATAGGCACAGGATTTGGACACAGGTCTTCCCGACTCCAAAGACAGATCTTTAATCACTGCCTCATCTCTTTCCTATCCATTCAGACTACTTATATTTTGTCCTCCAGGCTCCTTATTCCAGTTTTCTTAATTTTATTGAAGCCTCCTTTCTCCCTCTTTCCATTTAATTTTATCCTTAGAACGTACATTTTCATGCACTGTATTCATAACCACTTTCATCAAGACACCCTTTCCCATTAAATCTCCAAACAGCCTCTAGCTGCTAACAGAGGATCATCTTCAAATATTCTCTGCCTCCTAAAACCCTCAGATGCATAAAAAACAATTTGATAGTAAATGACCTGATGCATTTTTTCTCATTTAACTGTTTGCTTCATTCAGTCTTATAAAATATCATCAGTCACTGTCATTTTAGTATCTCAGCACGGTCCCTCTGTTCTATTACTCTGAAGTGCTGATACCATTCACAAGGTATTGTTTTGGTCTCGTCCTCTCCTATGGAAGACTGAAAGAAATTTTAGTACATTTTTTATTATCTTCTTGACTAACCTGGAAAAATATTAATGAGATTAGCAAAAAAAAAAAAGTAATACCTGTAATACCTGTATGAAGAGACCACAAGACATAGTAGCAGCTTGGGAAGAACTGGATTCAAGTCTTACCAATGTTATCTACTGGCTGTGACCTTGTGCAAGTATCTTGATCTCTCCATGATGCCCAGGCAATTTTCTGAGACTATAAAGAGCAGAGCTGTGATCTTCAAGGGTAGAAGGAATTTCCTCATTGGGAGTTTGTAAAATCAATTAAATCATTGTTATGTTTTTTGTTTGTCTCTTTGTTTTGTTTGCTTTTTTTTATTTTTGGGTTTTTTTTTTACAAATGCCTTTTTGCAGCCTCCTGAAACTATACCTGCATTTTTGGTCAAAAATTACATTGGTAAGAGAGAACCTTTTGGAGGGAAAGGAAGATGGCTAATTATAATTATGCAGTTACTTCATTATGTTCCATTCCATGGTACGAAGTTCAATACCATCCTGAGAAAATGTCTTGTAGCATATTCTGTGATTTTGTAGGTGTTATTGTCACCGAGCTGTTTTTGTAAAGAACATTCCTGGAAAAACTGGTCTTTTTTTTTTCTTCTTACAGTTTAGCATGAAAAATTTGCCTGCCCATTTCTGTGAATCAGACTTATTTTGGAACATGAAATTTTTGCCTGGAAGACTTAGAATAGTCATTATCTGATTCACCTTTTAGCTATGGAGATGATTTTTTTCCTTCAATTTTCTTGAGCCTCCTCCCATCTTTTTTTTTAACTATGTTAGAATCTTTAATCTGTGAAGATTTATTTGATGGTGAAAATTCCTAACAAGTGCTTGTTTTTAGTTTGTCACCATAGTTGGACCTGAAGAAATGTCAGCTTCCCACCCAGAGGCCAAATCATCTAAAAATGCCCCATACCCCGGGCAGATGCTAAAAATGTCTAGGGATAATAGTTGTGTGATAAGAAAAATGTTTGCAAGGATCAGGAGGCACATTCCTAGGAGATCAAGCCAAGAGAACTGTGACATTTCGGTCCAGTTATTGTATGTGACCAGGAAGCCCTCCCAGAGTGACCAGTGGGAAACCAGACTAGACTTGCAAACCTCCTTTCAGGGGCAGAAGGATGGGAGTCGAGAGGGAGATTCCAAACTAGCCCACTGCGAAGCCGCAGGGGAAGATGACCTGATTAGGGGAAGGGAGAGTGTGGGGGGAGGAAAAGATCTGCCCTGGCATTCACCACGGCTGCCAATGTCTGTATCCAGGCTGGTGTTCTCCAGAGGAACCAGTAGAGAGCAGAGTTTCCCTGCCGCATTAAGGAATTAGCCACTCATTTCTCATTCCCCAATTCCCTTCCACTGGATTCTTAAAAACCCTAAACTGTGTTTGTCAGCTGAAATCATCTCCATGCCAATTGTTCTTTTTATCCTTTGTCAAAATTGACTTTCCCATTTTCAGCCGAAAACCTAAGACTTTTGAAATCTTTTGTGGCCCACAGAAGCGCTAACCTAGCTATTCAAAGCCAACTGAATCATTTGGCTATTTTTCAAGTCTGATTCTGTTAGAACAGTTGGAAACCTCTGAGGTGCTTATGTAGGGTGGTATGTAGACTGGGTAGATTTTTCATTAGGATGTCTGCAATACCTTACTTGTTTCTTATCCATATGTTCCCTGAGCATGATAGCCTGGACAGTCAATTTCAACCTATGGTGAATAACTTCCTTTATTGTTATTTGTAAAATTAATTTATACATTTTGTTTGGAAGCATCAGACACTTTTCAAAAAGCATCCAATAAACAGAAAACCAAATTGTTTATTATCAATTACAAACTTGAGCATGACATTGGGTAAATGGCTTAATATTTCTCGATTTTTTGTTTTTGTTTTTGTTTTTTACCTATACAATAAGAGGGTGGTGGTGTTGGTAGGCTTAATCTAGGCTTCATGAACTTGGATTTTTCTTTTAATTTTTTTATAATTATATAACTACTTTCTAAGCTTATACATCTTTTTATGTATTTAAAAACAAACAAGGGGTCAATAGGTCTCATCAGACTACCAATGAGGCACTATGGATGAAAGAGATTAAAGACCCCTGGGCTAGGTTACTTTAAGGAACCTTACACTACCTATATCCCTTGAGTTCAGGAGGTTAATGGGTCAATAGAATTGAAGAGAGAAATTACCAAGTCTAACTTTCTCATTGTATAGTGTTTAACTGAGGCCCAGACTGTTTAAGTGATTTTCCCAAGGTCACCCTGGCAGTAAAACCCTTGCAGTCAGAGGTTCTGTCCTTTGTTTGAAACTAAACAAAAGTAATTGGATCTCATAGCAGTTTTCATTAAAAAAAGAAAAAGGTAAATTGACCTATGTGTTATACCTATGAAAATAGAATTACAGACTGAAATAACCAACACCAGATATTAATGCTGCCATTCTAGACGCAGGCATTTTTAAGCACCTTTTCCCTTAAACTGTTCAATCTTGTAACCTAGTTATTTTCTTTCACCTATATGTAGTACTTGATAGTAGAATAAAGACCATTAATCTGGATAAGCGTGAGGAACAGATATGGAAATGAATCTTTGGCCATGTTGAATGTCCTGTCTTCTTAATGATTCTCATTTTATCCCTAAGTGCTCAAAGGTTTCCTAAGTTTCCATTACAAAGCCAGAAGAATGAACAACCCACCTCAGTTTGATTCAGTACAGGAAGGAGAAGGGAATGGATGCCCTGATACCAACCTCAGCAGGTGGTTTCCATAATCACATAGACTACAGGAGCCTTCACTGCTGCTATTGGTTTTTTAAGCAAAACAAAAGTGGTGAATAAATGTAAAAACCTCTTTCCTAAAGAGCTTTCTTTCAAAGAGATACCTGGGCAGGCATGTATTAGCCTAAAGCCAATGTTTAAAACCTTCTGAAAATGGTATTTATGATAAAGCAAGTATCATCCTCGCCACAGTGTTACTCATAAGGTAAGTGCTGCTTCTGTGAGAACTGCATGACAACTAAGGCTTAAAGAAAGACTTTTTTCGTTGCTTGATATGATAGCAGTCCTCTGGGATAACTGGCCAACTTTGTTTTTTCTTCCTGGCCAGAGTATCATTAAGATTATGCAGGCAGGGAGCTCTGGACTATACAGATTAGAGGGTGAGTTTGTCCACCTGGCCATCGACTATTAGTCTTAATTGGTCTATTCTAAATGTGCTTTTATGAGTATATAGTAAAATGCAATCTGGCTTTCAATTCCAAATTAAGGATGGTTTGGAGATCAGATTGGGTTATAAAAATATTGTGTAAAGTTGGGAACATTTGTCCTGCTTCCTTTCTAGTTAGGGATGGTTAGGCTCCATTTAGGAGCCACTCATATGTAACGTAGATTATTTTTTAAGGAAATGAAGTTCAATTATTTTCATCTATAAAGGGCAAGGGAAAACCTGAATAGATTAAGTAATAGCAAGCAAAAGTCCTTAGGATCCATTTTAATAAATAAAGAGGCTGATATTTAGCTTATTCAAAGTTTGCCTATAATTAGAGCTTCAGTTTTTTCTTGAGAAAAGTTCTTTCTATAAAGTAGTTGGGACATTCTCCTTTTAATTTTATTTGCACAAGTTATTTGCTGAGCAATCTCCTTTTAAAATACAGAGACTCTAAACATTACCTTCATCTTGGAAGCTGTCCATTTCTGAATCATCAGTTTTGTGTTAGTACCTTAATATTCTCTCTCTCTGTCTCTCTCTCTCTCTTTCTCTCACTCCCCCCGTCTCTCTCTGTCTCTGTCTCTCTCTCTCTGTTTCTGTCTCTCTCTCTCTGTCTCTGTCTCTCTCCCTCTGTCTCTGCCTCTGTCTGTCTCAGTCTCTGTCTCTCTCTCAATGATTTTGGCTTTATAGCATAAACACTTACTGATAATTCAGCAGGACACATATCATGATGTGGACATGATGAAGCCATGACTTTGACCTGGTGATAATTTAGAAGATAGTTTTTTTTTTCATCCAGCACCTACATTTATATCATCATTCCTTGTACATAGTTAAGGTTTCATAAACATTTGTTGAATATTGCATTCGATGGAGTTCTTTGTCAAAAAAACACTTAATTTTCCTGCTGCCAAATGAAGTCCAAACTATTTTAATTTTCTGTACAAACCTTTTCAGAATCTATTCCCAGCTAACTTCCTTCTTCCTCCTTTTGGGCATGAACATTGTACTCCAATCAATCTATTCAACTCATTGTCTCCTAAACAGGTATTGGGCATACCCACCCTTTCTCCCATTCTTTGGACTCCTCTTAACTCTTCTTGGTCATTTCAACAAGGTGCTACCTCCTCTGAGAAGCCCTCCCTAATCTTTATGGTTTGGTTCCTCTCTGCATGGCTCATGTGCCACTTGATACTTATTGTTAGTTATCTTTTCCTGTAGTCATCTCATTTCTCCCCACTAGATTTTAACCTCTATGAGAGAGGAAACATTCTCGTATTCCTTAAGGTTCCTTCCATCTCTATAAAACCATTATCCTCCAATTCTTAGTAGGTGTCCAATAAATATTTGTTAATTACTAGTTGTAAACAGCTATAGAGAAATAGAAGACATTGCAGTCCCTATAATAGAGAACAGGGGCAGCTGGGAGTCATCATTTTCCTAATTTCTCAAAAGTCTTTGGTGGGTCCCTATTACACAGAGGATAAATTATAAACTCTGTGATTTTAAACCCTCTATGTTCTAGCTCTCACATACTTTTCCAGTCTTATTCAATATTACTCTACTGGAGGCATATTAAATTCCAACCAAACTAGCCAAAATCTCTAGGTGAACTTCTTTTTTTTCCTCCCCCGACTCTGTGCATCCACATAAGCCATCCCTATGCCTGGACTGAACTACCTCCAAAATTCTGCATGTTAAAATTCTTTTCTTCCTTCAAGGCTTTTCCTTCAAGGTACTATCTCTGTCATGAAACCTTCAGCCTCATATCCCTCCCTCCTCAAGAGTTCCTAGACTACTTTGTTTCTCTTCTTTATCCCTTAATTCCCTATTTTCTATCTGCATAGGTGTTGGAAAGTTCCCACTTCTCCCACACCCACCACAAAATATAATGTAAGCCCCCTGAAGTCCAGACAAATACATCTTTATCTTGGAACCTCTAGCACCTTGAATAATGCTTTACATGTCATAGGTACCCAATTACAAAACCTAATTCTCTAACTTTGGGAATTGAGATAGGCCTTATTGTTACATAGTGCTTCTAAGCTTAAAAATCAAGTTAGAACTTCTCAAATTTATTTCAGAGATGTATGAAATATTAAAGACTTCAGCTTTTATCCAATACTTTTTTTAATGGTGTTTCAGTTACAATTTAGCAAAACAGCTGTATTCACATTATGATACTTATGTTGTTCGTTCATTTTAGTCATATCCAGCTCTTCATTACCCCATTTGGGGTCCTCTTGGCAAAGATACTGTGGTTTGTCATTTCATTCTCCAGCTCATTTTACAGATGAGGAAACTCAGGCAAACAGGGTTAAGTGACTTGTCCAAGGTCACACAGCTAGTAAGTCTGAGACCAAATTTGAACTCACAAAGATGAGGCTTCCTGACTTCAGTCCCAGTGCTGTACACACTTTGCTACCTAGCAGCCCAATGATACTTATCATGATTAATAATTATTTTTTCTCATAGCCAGGCTTTTTTGGGGAAGCACATGCATAAAAAGTGTTAATGATGTCTGAAAACTCAGTGCATCCCTAAATACATAGGGGCCAAGACATATATTGTTGTTATGACGTCTTTGGCAAAGCTATTTTCCCATTGTCCATTTGAAAATCACATAATGTTTCATAAATTTCCATCTAGATTTCTTTGAGTTAGTGTTATAAATTTCTAATCTTTTTTTCTCTTTGTAATTCATTCTAGTAGCAAAGGAAGACAGCACAGACTCTAAAATATAGGACCATTAAATTACCATTATGGGCTTGTTTTTGATTCATGGACTTATCACACTATAACTAGAGGGTTTGTTGCTTTTAATGTACCTATACTGTGAAAAGAATGTGTAGGCAACCTGAAAAGCAAGAGCTATGTACAAAAAAGTCATTAACACAATTATATTTCCATTTCACAATTTTGTGATTAAATGCATGAACCAAAAAAAAAAAAACTACTATCTACCTTGTCATTAAAATACCTGCTTAATGAAGTATGTCTAAAGTATTTTAATTCTCCAGTTTACTTAGTCCTGGGGAAAAATAATTTCCAATTGGAGTATATGCCTATTAGCGCAGAATTAACGTATTCTGTTTTCCATTTAACTATTTGATGTTAACTTTATAGCAGATAAGATTGTATTGAATATGGAATATATGTCACTCATATCTAGGTATTGTTGACTGCATAATTTAATAAGAAGCCTTGGAAAGACCTGGAACAGAGTGATATAGTTCATAATACTTAGTTATCTCAAAATTGGATAAAACCTAAAAGACACCAGGAATAAGTAAGTGGGGAAAGCATCTGAGAGACATTTTATAACAGGATCAAGGAAAGAAAAATTTGTTTCTGAACTTAAAGAGAAAAGCATTATTTCTCAATCCGTAGTTATACTTAGCCTTGAGCTAATCATACTGACAAATGCATGATTTTAATGGGGTTTTTGGTACCTACTGATGACTCACAAATATGCATACCAAGCTTAGAGAAGGGGCTATGTTACTGTTCCTACTTTATATATAAAGAACTGGGCATATTTATTTTTAAACATGTTATACACTAAAGTTAAATAATTTTCTATAATATCCTAAGTTACATGGTTATATAGTATAAGGTACCTATGTAAGATGTGTATGTCTACATTGGGTGTATGGATAAATCTTTCAGGAAGGCATTGAAGCAACCTCTGGAATCTTGTGTACTCCCTCTCCAAGGGAGAATTTAGTTTCCTTCCTGGTAGAGGAGTAGGATATGGAGCCATGTAACAGCAAGCACCCTAGCATCCCTAGGGCGGCTACTAGCACAGGTTCTTAGATCTGCTTTTCTAAAGGAAAGCAACTCAAAATGGGTTAACAATCTTACTTTAATCGATCAAATATCATTTACCTAGTTCAG
>CM053583.1:153203581-153277383 GCA_028627135.1 Pseudochirops cupreus
GGAACAGAGTATACTTTCAAATATCCAAGGGTCCTCAGGGTCACGTAGCCACTTTAGCAAAGGGCCTAGGGGCAGGGAAGATCTTCAGATTCCCACAACAAGCCACAAGACCGGTCACCAGACTAGAACCATATCTACATACCCCCTAAATAATGCTCGTCTAGGGGCATGATTTAAGATTCAAAAGCAACAATGGCTCTGATATCATTGGCAGCTTTCCCTTAAAAGCTAAGCCTACACATTCCAGGCTTGATTCCTTCCTATGAAATGGTAGTTATGCACAATATCACAAATAGCGAATAGTGAGGAAACCTATTTAGCTAAACTAACAGTAAGTAGAAATCAGAAAAGTATACCAAGTTAAAATATTACATAAAATATTGAAAATGAAACTCTCTCTCTTGAAGGAGATATCTCAATCTAACCAACAAAGATGCCCCAATCTAAGCCACAGGGAAATTCCTTCAAGTCTCTAGGAAGATAGCCTATAAATCAGGGACATTGTTGCCACAAAGAGCAGAATGGAAGGAGGGATGAAGGAGTAATATCTCTCCTTCCAAAGCTTTCATGCTAACTTTGTGTATCTTGCAGGTGCTCCCCAATTTGGCATTGCCTAATTCACCAATGGTGTCTCAGCTGCAGCACACAAAACCCTTCAAACCTGAAGGCCAGATTACAATAATATTGTTTCGGTTGTTGTAGTATTATTGTTGTACAATAGTATTGTAGGCTGAGTGAAAGTCAGTATTAGTAGTTGTCCTGAAGTATATGGAATATTTCCTCATACAGTTATCAAAACATTGGAAAGAAAGAAAAGAAAAATATATAAAAAGGAAAGAGACTGGGATAGAGGAAGGAAAGAGGGGGGAAAGAGGGGGGAGGGAGGGAGGGAAGGAAAGAAGAAAGGAAGGAAGGAAGGAAGGAAGGAACAAGGGAGGGCAAAAGGGAAGGAGGGAGGAAGGAAAGAAGGAAAAAAGGAAGCAAGGAAGGTAAAAGGAAAAAGGGAAAGAAGAAGGGAAATAAAAAGGAAACAGGGAAAGAATGAGGGAAGGAAGGTGGGACAGAAGAAGGGAGGAAAGAGAGAAGGAAGGAAGAAAAAAAGGGAAAAGTAAGGAGGGAAAAAAATGAAAAAAAACTTTAAATTTCTATCACTAGTAGAATTCACAAAATGCTTTGAGACCCCAGGCAATCTCTTGATTGCCAAATGGATAGAATGATCTCCTAGCCAGTTGAATTTAGCAAATAAAATATGTACAGGTCTTCCTTCCCTCTCTCATACTCTATAACAAAATCATAAACTCAGGATGCTGTAAAAATGATCATATCTTTGTCGAGTTAACCATTGTTTGAAATGTAATTAACCAGTAAGCAAAACTTTTAAATAACAAAGAAACCTTGGAAAATTAACTTTGCAGCAGGTTACTCAGGCACTAAAACAAAGGAGGTTAATGGAGACTGGAACTGATTTGTTGTTTTACCAGTGATTTCTCTGATAAGCCAGAATTCAATCACTCTCTCTTGCATTCTCTTCATGAGCAAGGAGAAATAAGAAGTTCTATTCACTATAAGGCTTAAAGTCAGTCTCCTAGGAAGAGTTCTCTATCTGCTACAACAGTGACCACTGCTATTATGATGCTCCTACAAACCCCTTCCCCATCCTTCATCAAAGAGATTTTTGAAAGTCCCATTGTAGAAGAGAACTCTACCCTCCAGACATGACCTCATGATGCCATTCTTCTCTTCTAGTCTTGGAATAAATACAGCTACCAGGGACTGTAATGATGCGGGTCCCCTCAGAGCCAGTGAGGCTAAGCCTTTCAAGAAGATCTGTTACAACAAAATGTTAAAATGAAAAAAAGATTATCTGGGTCATCCTTCTCATTTCACAGACGACAAAACTGAGGCCAAAAATAGAGGAAGTGGCTGTTGCACAGAGAGAGAGTAGCTCTCAAATCTAACTCTTCCTTCACTTTTTCTTTTATGCTATACCACATTCTTCCTTGTAAGTGACTTAGCCAAAGTCACACAATGAGTTAAAAGCAGCATCATTGATAAACAAAATGGATTCAGGAGTCCATGACAGCCTTCTACATTGTAGCCCTTCTGGAAGATAAATGACAATGTTAAAGTATGGTATACTCTCTATAATCAGTTCTCTCCTTTTTCTAGAGGAAATGTTAAATTTCCTAGGGAAACAGTGCATTTTCATTCTTGTCTGTTGCACAGACTTCAGGTGCATTTGGGCAATTATTGTATTTCTCTTTCCCTTGCCTCTTCTTTTTCCCCTGCTTTACTCATGATGCTCACTGGGAAACAGTCATTTTTCCCCCCACTGTTTCTTTTATACCTAGGATTCCATATATTATCTTGGAATCATAAGTGTGTTCTAAGGCTCCCCACATGTCCAGCTCATCAGGTGTTAGAGCAAATGTTAATGTTAGTATCCTTGTTCTTTTGGAGAAATGATGATGTGCCAAAATGTTAGCAAGTTGAAAGTGCTTAGATATGCAGAACTAAGTATTTTTTGCAAGGATAGCTTTCCCTTTAAATCTTATCCATAGCACTTTTATTTGCTACATCTATCAGGCAGTAATTTTCCAGTAGAAATACAAATCCTAAAATGCATTCATTCATTGTACTGGCCACCCTGAAACCGAGATCCAATTCTAACCCAAAAGATTATGCAAAGTTTTATTTTGCCTCAAAATGGAGTTCTCTGCCCTAGTTATTATTCTACAATCCTATTTTGACTGGAAAAAAATCTATCTTTAGGTATTTTTGCCTTTCTATATACTTTCCTGAATCGGGTCAGTGGGTTTTCTGTTGTATACTCTGAAAGATGGAGGACGTAGAGTTTCTTGCCTAAAGTTAATTTTGCTATTGTTTCCAACTTAAGTAGGGAAAAAAAGCTGTTTTGAGCTTCCCCACTGCATAATCATACACTGAAACCACCATGCCCTTTGGGTGACTTGCCAATGAAGTGATCTAACTTGGCAGAGTCTGGGTAAAATGGACCTCAGGATTTTTGTAGTGAAGACTTCAAAGGTCAAGCAGATTTTCTACTACCTTAAAAAGTAGGCATGTTTCTGATTGGAAATATTAATTTCTAATTAGAAAAGAGTTTCTAATGTATAAGTTCAGCCATGTCACATTCTCTTGGTCAAAATTCTTCAATGGACTCCAGTTGCACAAAGTATAAAATGAAAGCACCTTAGCTTGACATTTCAAATTCTCTATGTTGTGCCTTCAGCTTACATTTTCAAGATGGTTTTACATTATTCCCCACCTTACCCTCTGTGTTACACCTGTAAGTAGGTGGTGCAGAAGAAAAGGGGGTCTGGACTTGTGGTCAGGAAGATCTTGTGTTAAATAAATTTTGTTCCTTATCAATGGCATTACTATTAACATGTTGTGTAAATTTGGCTAAGTCATTTACAAGGAAGAATGTGGTGTAGCACTTTATACATTTACTAGCTGAATGATCCTGCAGAAGTCATTTATCCTCTTCCTCATTTTCTTCATCTGTAAAATAAAGATTTTATTAATAGCAACAATCCCCTAGGGTTGTTTTTAGAATAAAACGAGATTAAATTTGTAAAGCGCTTTACAAACCTGAAAATGCCCTATCAATGGCATCATCATCATCGTCATCATCATAGTCCTTGTCATTGTCCTCATCATCATTAGCATTATTATTATCCAAACAATTCTACAACCTATTTCCTGAACTCTAGCACTTTACAAACTTTAAGTGTATATAAATGCCAGCTATTACTGTTAATATGGGTGTCGTTATCCAAACTAAACTATAAGCTTTTCCCTGAGCTCAGTATGCCATCTTTCTCCTCTGTGCAATACAGACACCATGTCTAGAATGCATTTCATCTTTATCTCTACTTGTCAAAATTCTTCTTTCTTCAAAGCTCAACTCAGGGGTCATCTCCGTAGTAAAGCACTTCCTGATCTTGCTCTTTGACAACTTTTTCTCTTAAAATCTTCCTGTTGTTTTTTTACCTTAATCTCTCCCATGTATGCATTACACTCCTCCCTATAATATACTTAACTCTGTATACATCACAACATGCTTAAAAAAAACAAACAGGAAAACAGAAATTTCTTGAGAGCAAGTCTTAAATAATTTCTCATCTTTGAATGCCTATTCAGTTCTTTATACAGAGTAAGCATTCAATATTTATGCAATTACTATCAAATGTACCTCCCAATCCAATAGAATATAAAATAGGTCCTATGTTGGGGTCATGGCCTGGGTGTATACATAGTAGTGATAAGTGTTTTCCACTAAGATGGCACTGTTTGGAAGAAAATATCCTCCCTTTATATTGTGTGTAAGGGGCAGAGAACGCAGAAGAGAGGGTGTGAATGATAATTTGAGATGGGAAATTGATCATATGTGGCCCATGGAAAGCCAATCAAAAGGCTTTATCTAGAAAACTCTAAATGGAAAACTATCAAGTGTCATAAACTACACCTTCCCTTTCTTGTTTCTTTTCTTTACTTCTTTAAAAATAATGTAAAAGGAGAAATGGGGAGAAAGTCTAGCTGCTGCAGTCTTGGTTGATATAACTTCAGAGGAATATTTTCCCACCATCCATATGAGAGGATGAATAGAGCCAAGCCATTAGTGATGATGGGGTTAGAAAAATACAGTACTCATTTCTAAATCTAGTCTATGGCTAAGACTTATTTATTCGAATTTCCAAAGAATGAACAAAACACATTCTTTTTTAATGTTTCCCTCCTGCTCCTGAGAATAAATGGCTCTGCCAAGATTCGCAATGACGCTATCCATACCCAAATGATAGGTGCTTTGTTGAACTGCCTCACTTGCTGGCATAATTTCCAGAAGTTAGACTTCTAAGCATAAAATATTCCATGTTTGTCCTGAATATTTTGCAGTGTGAGACAAACTCAGTACAATTTATGCTACAGTGTGTCCTACAGCAACTGAGATGTCATATTGTACAATGCTGAAGGTAAATCTCCAGTAATTTATTGCATACCTTGAGAAGGGCTTACTGTTCCCTTTAGTTTAATGTTGTTAAATTGTTCCCTTGCCTCAGAGGGATTATTTGCATATGTTTAACAGAATGCAGACCTGGCCACATTTGTTTCTAATGTCTAATTAGATGTGAAGGGACCTTGACTTTAATATTATGCTTTAAATTTAACTCTAGTGAACTGTGACTGAAAATGATATTACAGTCTATTAGGTATGATCTGGAAAAATAAGCATGTAATTTGTAGTATTATTCTGACTACTACCCCCTTTACAGAATATGTTTCAAACATTGTTATAGAATGAAAGTCAGATCCATGATTTTTTTTTTAATCTTGAATAAAAACTTTGTAAGAATGTTGGGTATGGTGGCACTTGCCTGTAATCCCTTGTTCTAGGAAAAACTGAGGCTGGTGGATCTCTTGAGCTCATGATTTCTGAGCAGAACTGGGCTAAGCCAGTTGGTATCTGCACCAATATGATGAGCCTCCCAGAGTACAGGGGTCACCAAAAGAATGAACCAGCCTAGCTGAGAAACGGAGTAAGACAATGCTTCTTCTTTGCCAATAAGTAATGCAATAGAGCTTATGAGTGGCCTCCATACTTCCAGACCCAGCAAGATAAATACATAAACACACACACACACTATAAGAATTGATAAAACTGAAACATACTAAGGCTCTCTATTAAGTAATACTATTAAAAGAAGCCTAGCAGTTGGGGAAGTGAAGAGTGATGAATTTGGAGTCAAAGTCAAAGGACTTGATTTGGGGGTCAGCTCTGTACTACCCTGGTGATCATGGACAAGCACAAGCTGTTGTTTGAGCTCAAGATGTCATCTCCCTTCCCTCTGCACTTCCATCTTATCTCTGCTTGTCAAAATCCTTTTTTTCCCTCAAGGCCCAAGAGCTGTCTCTATAGCGAACCTTTCCCTGATCTCTCCAACATGTACTCATTCTCATACATACATACATACACTTTCTCTGTCTCTCTGTCTCTGTCTCTGTCTCCCTGTCTCTGTCTCTCTGTCTATCTCTATCTCTGTCTCTGTCTCTCTCTGTCTCTCTGTTTCTCTCTGTCTGTCTCTTTCTTCTTCTAGATCTTCTTCTTCTCCTCCTTCTCCTTCCCTTCCTCCTCCTCCTCCTCACCCTCCTCCTCCTTCATCTTCTTCTTCTTCTTTTTCTTCTTTCCTTCGACCAGTTCAGATGAGACTGAGGTTCACTATTAGCTTCTTCCCCTTCTCCCTCCTTGTTTTTATTCCTTTTTACCTTTGTAACTTACCCAGGTAAAACCCCCAAAATATTGTTAAATTTAAAAGAAGGGAAGCATCTTGAGCCAAGTCTTCATTTTTCATCTTTGAATCTACAGTGTCTAGCACAGGGTTTAATTACATATAAGCCTCAGTTTCCATGTCTGCAAAATTAAGTGGTTGGATTAGGACACACCTGAGGTCCCATCAAATATTAATTCTATGATTCTCTTATATCTAATATAAACTTTCAAGTCTTAGTAAAATCTGTTTAGCTAGTAGAGTAATTTTTAAAAAATGTTATTCCAGCTAATTTTGAATGATTGTACACATATAAAGTATTTGAATTGAATGACTATTATCAATTCAACTTAACAGACACTGAAATATGACAGTTACCTGCTTTACAACCATCCTATTCTCTAAAATTTGCTATCATAAAATATTTTAAAAATCACTACAAAAATTTTCCTAGCTAATATTGCAGTGGCTCCTGAAACAAGGCAAACATTTTTTTCCACTTTTAGAAAGACTTTTCATTGAAAAGTTCTCCAGGGCTTTCCTGGTATTCACTCCAGAGATGTTCTTAGGTGACAGGTGGGTGGCAAGTATTGATTCCGTTCCTATGATGAGAAAAAGAAAGCATCAAGAGCCTGCAGTGAGGTGCCCAGGGGTAGACAGTAAATCTGGCATATCTGGGAAAAGACTGGAATCTGTGTGTCCTGTGCTGCAGTCTGCATGTGTCACTCAGGAGCTTTTGTTTTATCCAGTAAATAGACATATAGTTGGTTTCATTCATTGTCTGAGATTGCCAGGATTAGTTTTCTTATACATTCTTTCTACTTGGTCTAAATTGTTCTCTCCTCTCTAATTATGCCATTCTCAATTATAAATTCTTCATTAAATCCCAAATACCAAACAGGTGAGCCCATTTCCATGCATTAATCTTCTGACATGTTTAACAGAAACATTAAAAATTGTAAGTGAATTGGTCTGAAGCAGCAATGAGGGATTTGTACAAATATAGATGCTTGTGTTGTGTTCTCTAACAAAGCGCTTCAGAACCCAGATGTTCTATTCATATAGCTCTCCTAAACAGTAGTAAACGCCTTTAGTAGGTTAGTAATGGAAGAGACTATTGAAAAGAAAGGAGTGGGTAGCCAATTATCTGGGAGAGGTAAAGAATCTCTCTAAAACTGAAGATAATTTACCCCCTCAAAAAAACTGACAATTAGTTCCAAGTGGGGATTTTCTTAAGAATTCTACTTTGTCCCTTTCCTCCCATTTGTCATAGATTTACCTGTTACTGTAATATACATTTCAATATAGTATAACAGATCAAAGCCTGTCTTTTCACAGGAGCTATTGAACATATGCTATATATGGGAATAAATTGGCACAATTGAAGAGAATTCATTACATGGAAATGGAGTGACTGATCACTTATAAAAATCACAATTCATTTAATCAATCAGTAAACAAGCATGGATTAAACTCCTATTATGTGCCAGACACAGTTCTAAGTTATAGAGATTGAAATGGAAGGAAAGAAAGAAGGAAGGAAGAAAGGAAGGAAGGAAGGAAGGAAGGAAGGAAGGAAGGAAGGAAGGAAAGAAGCCAATTTTCCCTCTTCTCAAAGAGCTTTTTGTTTAATAAAAGACCAACTCTATCTTAGCTCATACTCTGATACAATTTCAAGTACCTAGTCAGTTTTCTAGCTTTTTGGTGAGGCAATGATTATGCTATCAAATGATGTATGTGTAAAACACTTTGCAAAGCTTAGAACACTATATAAATACCAGCCATTATTACTGTTGTTATTTCTAAAACCCTAGAAGCCTGTTGCATTGGTTTTTGAGTAGCTGTTTATCACTTATAACACAGAATAGTTAGGTCAGCTATTTCTTAAAAGTTTAAACTAGAGAAGTCAGTTATAGTAACTTTATTGCTAATGTCCATTGAAATAAAAACCGACATATTACTTCCCACCCCTCAGTCTTTGAATATAAAAATACCTCAGGTTTCAGTAAGTCTTAGTTGAGAACACAGGAATTTTGTCTCAACTTAGCTTCTTAGTTGCCAGTGGAAATCTTTGAAATTTTGTCAATTTGTTCTAGAGGAACTTGTACCCAAGGTGGTTTTGAAAATCATTTCTGCTACTCTCTGGGTTTCACTTTGGATTTTGAGAGGCAATATGGTATAATCAAAAGAGCACTAAACTGGTAGTCAGAAATTCTGGGTTCAGATCTCACCAGATTGACTCCAAATTTATCTTTACTTCAAGATTATTGCTTTCCATTACCCCCTGCTTCCTGTTGCACAGAAATTTTCAAAACAGAAAACCCAGATATCTTTGCCATACTCTATTTGCCCATGATAAAAGGTTTATGAGAATTGTTAAAGAACAATTTAATATATTTCTCTATCCCAGTTTGGCCTTGCAAACATTTGCTACTTTCATATGTACTATGTGCAAAATTTTGTCCTTCATTTTTTTCAGGGTGTCTGACTCTTTGTGACCCCATTTGGGATTTTCTCAGCAAAGATATTGGAACAGTTTTCCACTCATTTTACAGATGAGGAACTGAGGCAAATAGGTGTAAGTGACTTGTCCAGGGTCACATGGCTAAAAAGTGTCTGAGACCATATTTAAACTCAAGAAGATGTCTTCCTCACTTCAGACTTGACCCTCTGTCTACTATACCTTCTCGTGACCTTATACAAAATAGCTAGCTACATAAATGGTCATTATCAAGCTGACCGGTATTATCTTCAAGAAGCAGAAAAATTTACCTGGGAAGAAAGTGAGGCACAAACTTTTAAGAGAACTTTGTAAATTGTATTCTAATGCATTTTGGTGTAGGAATTATAAAATGTTATTGCCTAGTTTCGTGAAGTCACATTTTTTTTCTTAATTCTGGTTTGATCCTGGATAAAACTTGATCCCAAAATTGCAAAGTCATAGATTGTGCCTTAGTATTATCTATGGGTTATAATATACAGGCCTGTGGTCAATCAGATGGGAGCTGTCCCTTTCAAAATACTGAAGTCTTGAGAGAAGCTGCTACCCTTTTCATGAATCTGTTTTTTCAGCTCTTCCCACTGCTTCAAGATATTCACCTCAGAAAAGCTTAATATCCATCTGTGTCACTCAGGACCATTATTATGGCTACAGTATGTCATTCATGAACTTTCTGATAAACTGTGAAGATTACCTCAACCATCTAAGGTAGATAGTGCAAATATTCTAATCCTAATTAAATAGTTGAAAAAAATGAGGCTGAAAAGTTAGGTGACTTACTTGCCTAGGCTCACATAGCTACCAAGTATCAGAACCAGGAACCAAACCCAGATTTCCCGTAATTTCCAGTCGAGTGATCTTTCTACTACACCACGATGCCCTTTATTATCTTATTATCGTATTTCCTGAATCTCCACCGACTCATTAAGGATAGTAGCTGTAGTTATTTATGATAATTATGTTTCAGAAGATGGAAACTGGAAAGACCAATGGACCAGAAGATAGGAGGCTTGAATTCCAATTTCAACTCTCTTGCTAGATAAGGTGGGAAGTATTATGACACCATTAGAAGGAACATCAAAAACTCTCTAACATTACAAGTTGCTTAGACAATGCCAACTTACATTAGTAAAAGAAATTTCCTCCTGTTGGAATTCTAAATACCAGTGAAATCACAGGCCCTCTCATTATTTCTACCCTATTAATGTCAATACCCAGATCATAAATATACCTACCTCCTCTAGACATGGGTCTTCCAAAGGACATTGCTGACAGTCATTCAGTAAGCACTGATTAAGATCATAATCTTTGTGAGACTATGTGCTACTTTTGAGAATAAGGAGAAGTCAAAGGACGGTTCTTGCTCTTCCTTTGTGTCTATCTCTGGCTTACTTCAGATCCCAAGTAAAATCGTATCTTGTATAGAAAGACTCTCCCAAGTCCTCTTTAATTCTAGTGAGTTCCTTCTTTCAATTATCTCCTTTTTCTTGGATATACCTTGTTTGTACCTCTTTGTTTGTTGTCCTTCCCTTCTCCCCTATTAGATTTAAAAGATCCTTGAGAGCAGGAGCTGTTTTCTCCTTCTCCTTCTCCTTTTCCTTGTCCTTCTCCTCCTCCTCGTCCTCCTCCATCATCATGTTTGTCTTCCTTCATCTTCTTTGCCTTTGTCTTCGTCTGTCTTCTCTGTTTCCTCCTTAGCACAGTATGTAGCACAATGTAAGTAGGTGCTTAATAAATGCAAATTGATTGACTTCACTGACTGACTCAAGAAGCTTATAGTCTAATGAGGAAGACAACATGCAAATAACTACGTACAAACAGGCTGATATCCAGGATAAATTAGAAATAATGAAAAGAGGGAAGGCACTAGCATTAAGGGAGATTTGGAAAGTCTTCTTATAGAAGACTTGTATCTGAGACCTGATGGAAGTTGCAAAGCCAAGAGGCAGAGATGAGAAAGGAGAGCATTCCAGACATAGTTGGCAGGCAGTGAAAAGCCCAGAGTTGAGAGACTGAGTGTCATGTTTGAGGAACATCAAGGAGGCCAGTGTTGATGAATTGAAGAATATAAAGAGAGTCTGCACCAGGGTGGTGGCAGTGCCAGATGAAGGAAGGGGCACATACAAAAGATTTTATGAAGGTAAAATCAACAGGCCTTGGCCACGGGTTGTATATGGCAGGTGAAAGAAAAGAGTTGAGGACGATGTCTGGGTTTCAAGGCTGGGTGACTACAAAGACAGTGGTATCCTCAAAAATAGTAGGAAAGTTCAGAAGCAGGGAGCATTTGGAGGATAAGATAATGCGTTCAGTTGGGACATTTAGTTTGGGATGTCTAATAAGCAGTTTCAGGAGGGAAGTTAGGACTAGATACATATATCTGGAAATCACCTGCATAGAGATGATCATTGAAACTGTGGTAGCTGATGACATCAAGTAAAACAGTATAAATGGAGAAGAAAAGAGGGTTCAGGACAGATGCCTGGTACTATCATACTTTTAGCAAGTAAGAGGTAGAAGATAATCTAGCAAAGGAGCCTGAGAAGAAGCAGCCAGAGAAGAAGGAGGAGAACCAGACTGCAGTAGTGTCACAGAAGCTCTTCTGGGTCTCCTATTATTTTCCATTCTCTTGCTTCCTCAAAATCAGTAGCACATGTTTCATCTCTCCTTTTGATTCCTTTCCAGTTCCCCCTCCCCTATCCTATTTCATCCTATCCCCAAAACCTATCCCCAAATTAGGTTTTTTGCATCAATAAAAGAGTTAGGCTTCTCAGTATATTCCAATAAAATAAGATGCTGGACTTGAAGTCAGAAAATATAGAGTTTAAATATTGCCTCTGAGATATACATACATACATAAATACATACACACATATACACATATATACACACACCTACATATTCATACACACATATATACATATACATACAGAAAGATATATGTGTGTGTGTGTATATATGTATATGTATGTGTGAATATATGTGTGTGTGTGTTCCTGAGCAAATCAGTTAATTGCTCTATACCTCAGTGCCTTCATCAGCAAAATGGGTATAGTCGTGCCCATATTACAGTGTTATTTTGAAGCTTCCACAGAATGATGCATATAAAGCACTTCATAAGCCTAAATCTATCCTATTTGATGTTAGCTTTTTAAAAGAGTATTATAGAGAAAAGTTGGATTCAATATAAGCTTAATCTTTTGCAGGCAATACAAATAATTACTTGTATTCAAAATATGAAAATCCACTTATACTGATAGGTCTACTTAGGAGGTCTCAAAAAAAAATAGGCAAAAAAGTTTGGGCCAGGGAAGATGGGGGAGGGAGGAAGCAATGGGATAAAGTAAAGGAATGGTGCAGGGGAAACCTTGGGAGAGTCCAGCTTAAGGGAAGACAGGAGGAAAAAACTGGGACAGAGGCCAAGGAAAAGCCCAGTACAGCCTTTCTGGCAAAGGTGGTGTTTCTTCTTGAATGTATTCAGATGTCTGTGCCCAGATCCTAATTCCATCATGGTGGAACAAATAAGCTTTCCTTGTAGCCAGCCAATAAATATTCCAAAGAGTCTCCCAGTTGATTCCTGGGTCCAATTTGAGATGACAGTCTGCACAGCTTTATATATGGTTGAGGTCTTGGGTTATTTCAGAGACAACCTCTCTGACTGTAATTGCCCCATTACAGGAGAGATCAAGTCAGACATCATTGCCAAAAGTCCCCTAGTCTGAATTCCCAGAGACTGTATGGATACAAACTGTTTCTGATGGAAGGCCGATTGTGAAGGAATTGATTGCCTTCAGTGATCCCACAGACTGCAGCTCAGCTTGTTTTCAAGGTACAGTAAAGGACCCATCTGTTTCCTCAGCCCTCAGCCTGAGTGTGAGTCTGACAGGCCCCTGGGGGTTTGTGGATTTCTTGTTATTGTTATTCTTCGTCATTTATTGATCACCAGAAATACATAATGTACTGAGAGACAACCGTGTGTGTAGGAAATATAATGTGTATATATGTGAAAAAGATTTTCTCCAAAACATTGTACAGAATATGAGGGAGAATAATTTTGCTCACCTGGTGATTGATCGAGCTGAGCAGTAAGAAGGAGCCTCGCTCTGTGACTTGAGTGGTGTGAGCAGAAGCATCGTAGCTGATCTTTCTCTAGCCCAGAGGTTTTCAACCTGTGGGTCACAACCCCTTTGGGGGTTGAACGACCCTTTCACAGGGGTCACCTAAGACCATCAGAAAACACATATTTCCAATGGTCTTAGGAACCGAGGCACCGCTCCTCTATCCGTCTCCAGGCGGGTCCGCCCACATGCAGATATGCCCATGTATGCTTATTAAAGGGTGGCGGCATTAGGCAGGTTGAGAACCCCTGCTCTAGCCCATCAAGATTTACAAGGCACTCTCCATGCCATTACTCCTTCTGATCTTCATGAGAACCCTGTGGGGGTAAGTATCAGAGGTGTATCATCCCTATTTTACAGATGAAAAAATTCGAAGCTCAATGATTCGCCTTTGTCACACTATTAGATAACTGGGCAACATTTGAACACAGCTCTCTGCTGACTCCAGACCTGCTCTTTTGACTTTATCATGTAAGTCACCACACCCAAACTACAAGAACTTTAGAACTTTTGTCCAAAGCATTTGATTTATTCATGATCTACAACGCAAGTTAAGGATTGCTTTTGATATCACGTAAACACTAGAATTAATAGTATTCTTTGATTTAAATTGCTTTTGGAATACATACACACACACACACAGATTTTACTCACTTTCCTATGATGCTGAAATTTCACATTTAGTAGAGTATACATATGTTTTTATATACACTGAATATAATTGCAATAAATATTCCTAATATGAAGCATGTATAAATGGTCAGTATGCTATCACAGGTTCAGAACTTAAGTGGGGTTTACTAAAGAAGGAAAGTGATCTGGTCATTCATTGATTCATAAGCAAGTCTCCTGCAATTTTAAAGTTGAATCTAGGTGACTCAGTGGATAGAATGCTGGGCCTGGAGTTAGGAAGAACTGAGTTCAAATCCAGCCTCAGACACTGACTAGCTGTGTGATCCTCTGCAAGTCACTTAATCTCTGCCTCAGTTTCCATGTCATCAAAATGGAAATAATAATAGCACCTACCTCCAGAGTTACTGTGAGGATAAAGTGAAATAATATTTTTAAAGTGGTTAGCATAGTCCCTAGCACATAGTAGGTTTTTTTTTTAATCAAACTGCTGGTTTCCTTCCTCTTCACAACTGAATTTAATATGAAAATTTAGGGAACATTTTGTGTTGCTTGTCTCAGTGGAATTTTATGAAGTTTATCCCAAGTACCAAGGATAGGTAGTTATTCTTGCTCTACCGATTGTCCCCACATAGATGGACTCAGTATTACCAGAAGAGCAGTGTCTTAATGCTATTTGAGATGACATTCAGCCCTCCGTCACTCAAATCAAAGTCAACCACAAGTCATGTCACCATTTCCCTGATGCCGTGGTCCTCTTCAAAAACAAAGGGCCAACACAACATCAACCAGGGATTCCAAAGCACAGTACAAGGACAGAAGACAGAGTCAGCAAAGAGAAATAGAAGCAAGAAATCTTCACTGAAAGGAAATGCTCACAATAAGAAGGGGAGTCAGGGAAGATGGAAACAGGTCTGCTGTAAGGGCTGGGTGGAATTGGGTGCTTAAATTGGCTGGGTTTTTATAGAGTTCTCATATGGGTCAAGTTGGACTAGGCACTGGGGGAAAGGAGCAGACAGGTTAAAATTATGGTTCTTGGCCTGGGAATGATTTGTGTTGGGGGAAAGAGGGGACACTTGTAGAATTGGCAGGCAGTTGATATTTAAACTTCCTGGCAGAAAGTAATAGCTTTTGGGCATTCCTGCAGGCCTTACTTTGACAGGGTGTCTCAGGGGATTTCAGCTTCTCTTGGGCTTCTTCTCTTAGTGGGGTACAAAGCTACGCAGATCCTTACAAGTAGGATAAAGTAAATCATAAAGGTCATTTTAAATAAATGGTTTTTTTTCTGAATCTTGCCCTGAATAATGAGGCACAGTAGTCTGAGAATAGCCCACATTGGCCAATTTTAAAGCAAAATTCTGGAGTGTGATATGACTGGCTCTATTAGTGGGAGAGGAGTTACATTACTGTGACATATTATTACAATTACTGATGAGAGCACCACCATCCCCCCTCCCAGTCACCTCAGCCTTCACCTGAGGTGTGATCCTGGATTCCTCTTCCTCACCCTCAAATGCCATCGCTTGTCAAGTTTGGTCCTTTCCACTTCCATAACATCTATCGTCCATACTTCTTTTAATCCTGTGACACTGCAGCCACCCTGGTACAACCTCTCACCTCCTCATGCCTGCTCTGTTGCCGTACACCAGGGATTACTTTTCCTGCTGCAAGTCTCCCTCCGACCTACCCTCAGCTGTCAAATTGATCTTCCTAAAACATAGGTCTGACTATATCACCTGCCAGTCCAGTAAACTCCAGGAGTGTTCCTTATCACCTCCAAGATCAAATATAAAATCCTCCAGCTTTCAAAGCCCTTCCTGACCTGGCCTCTCCCACCATTTCCTGTCTTCTCACACCTTATTCACCTACACATACTCTGTGATCCAGTGATACTGCTTTCCTAGTTATTCCTCTCACACAACACTCTATTTCCTGACTGGGCATTTTCACTGGTTGTCTTCCATGCCTGGAATTCTCTCCTTCCCTATCTGTACATGTTAGCTTCCATGTCCTGTCATTTACAAGAATATTTTTTACAAGACTAGTAAATCATAACGCCTTCCCTCTTATCTTACCCCTAATTTATCTTAGATATATCATGCCTTTTCATAGTTGCTTGAGTGTTGTCTGAGAGCAGAATTGTGTGTTGCTTTCCTTTCAATCTCCAACACTTAGTGAAATGCCTGATATATCATAGGTGCCTGACAAATGCTAGGTGATTAACTCGGTAATGTCCCCAAACATCCATTAAGAAATTGTTCCCTATGTGATCTAGGTGTTTAAACAGGACTGATAATTTCTTGGATATATAAATAACGTGTGCTAGTGCTAAGAACCTGAGACCTGTTCCCCCCGCATGTATCTGTAGCAGCTTCCTAAAATACTTCTACACCTCAAGGTGCCATGCTGCTCTCCAATTTCTTGGCTGCATCTATTAGAATATAAACTCCTTGTGAGTAAGAGTTGTTTTACTCTAGTGTGGCGAACGGCACGTTGGTTTTCTGTTGTTGTTGCTGAGTCATTCATTTGTGTTTGGCTCTCCATGATCCCACGGAGTTGTCCATGGGGTTTTCCTGTCAAAGACTGGTTTGACATTTCCTTATGTGTGGCCTTATGTTACAGATGAGGAACTGAGGCAAATAGGGGCTAAGTGACTTGCCCAGGGTCAGTCAGCTACTAAATGTCCGATTTGCACTCAGATCTTCCTGACTCCAGGTCCAGCATTCTATCCACGGCATCAAACTGCCCAATAAATACCTGTTAATCAATTAAACAGAATGTGGTCAAATTAAATACCTTTCTTAAGATTAGCATATATCTTATTATACACATTAACTAAATTTAAGAAATGGGATATTCAAAGCTCAATATGTCATTCAAATGAAAAAGAAAGGATAAATTTAATCATTAGAGCAAGGGAACAAGTACTTAAATCTTGCTTCTCTTAATTAAACTCATTATATTAGGAGAGAACATGCATAAAGCACTGGGCCTGGAATCAGGAAGAGGCCTCAGTTTTTATTAGTTGGGTGACCCTGGAAAAGCCACTTATCTTTTGTCTGCGTCAGTTTCCTTAACTGTGAAATAATAAGAGTATCTGCCTCCCTAAGTTGTTGTGAGGTTAAATGAGATAATATTTTAAAGTTTTTATATACCTGAAAGTGTTATATAAATGCTAGTTATTATTATTATAATTAATGCTATAACAGGAAATTCAAACTCAAACTGTCTACTTAATTTGAATTTATAGCACTCATTTATTTGAAGTAGACTAGCTTAATATATTTTCTTCTTCACAATTATTATATTGTACATATTATAGTATTAAAAACATATAGAATATGACTTGAGGAAGTGGCTACAAGTACCTTGAGCCATCCTAGAATCACCTACACCTATTTGGTTTAAAGAATTAACTAAGTAGGAAACAAAATGTCTCATGAGTTTCATAGATCTATAGCAGGGACCTTAGAAGGCTTCTAGCCCAGCTCCCTCCTTTTATAGAGAAAGAAGCTAAAGGTCAGGGAGGTTAAGCATTCTTGTCCAAGGTAATAGGTAGTAAGAATCAGAAGTAGATTTTGAATTCAAATCCTCTGACTCCAGAGGCAATGGTCTTTCCATAATTTCAGGCACAGAGGGATCTAGATGGTAGAGGAGCAGAATGCTGGACCAGGAATTGAAAAAAACTGAAGTTAAATCTGCCCTCAGGACTTAATAGCTGTGTGATTCTGGGCTCAATCTCTCTGTCTCTTTCAGTTTCTTCATCTGTAAGGATCAAATTTGATGATATTTGTAAAGTACTTAGGACAGAGCCTGACACATGAAATCGGTGTTTAATAAATTATTGATTCCTTCCTTCCTTCCGTGAACTACAGTAGTAAGTGGCACATATACTCAGGAAAGATGCCCTGAACAACTGTTAGGAATACAACCAGAAAGAAAATAAGAAAGGAAAAAGTAAAATCTTTCTTTAGAAAATCTCTAAAGTAAAAGTCAAAATCTTCTAAGTTAATCTTTAATCCAGAGAAAATGGAGATTAAAGGGCACACTCTGAATACTACTAATATATCGATCTTCTATTGCCATTGTTACCAAAGGTCAACATTATTCATAAGTCTCTTTATCTTATTCTCATGGTCTTCAATGGAGTTCAGATATATATATATATTTTTTTTTAGTTAAAAGCATCCCATTTTCCAGAACTCAGAATACAAGTAACAAATTGGACCAGTTATAGAAGAGACACATATGTCCCCAGGAGAGCTGTTGAGTTAACAAAGGGTGAGAATGGGAAGAATCTCAAGGGAGAGGAAAGAGTGTAGGAATGTAGGGGTTTGGGGAATGTTCCCAGAGAGCAGGGACACCCTGGCCCACTAGGCTTAGCAGGAGCAGTTGGGCTAAGGGAGTAGTGGAGAAGCTGGGCCTGGAATTAGGAAAACCTGAGTTCAAATCAAGTCTCAGGCAATGTGTAACTCATACACTGCCTACTTCAGTTTTCTCAACTATAAAACAGGGCTAAGGATAGCATCTATCTACCACAGTTGTGGTAAGAATCAAATTGGGCAATACTCGAAAAGCACTTGGAACAGATTCTGGAACATAGTAGGCACTTACTAAATGCTTGTTCATATTCTCTCAAGCCTCCTACTGAGAGCGGAGACATGTCTTTCATAATCTTCTGTGAAACCAGGATGAATTATTAAAATTAATCAGAGTTGGCCATCTTTTCATGTAAACATTACAATTGCAAATAATCGCCATAGCAATTACAAAATATTGTCGATTTCTATTTGCTTTCATCAATCAATTTTTTTTTCTTTTTGTACACTTTTTTTTGTTTTCTTTATAAGATATTTGAGATTTTTGTCCATTATTGAATGAATTTGGTATGAAAATATTATAAAATAAGAAACAGATCGTTATATGCCCTAAATAAAGACTTGTATCTCCTAAGTTCCTCCCTTCTGAAATTTAGGATCCTCTCGTTTCCCAAAGAATGCTGATAGGAAAGAAGGAGAGCACAATGCCAGAATATTTCTTAGTCAATGGAAAAGCAAAACTACTTTGTTCAGTGTAATAAAGCATCTTATCATTCCTGCAATTTATTCTTATTTGTCAAATTTCTATGCCTATTTTTAAAAATCTAGGAAGAGGAGTGAAGGATTAAAGACCGTATTTTATGTGTAATACAATCAATATCTGGTTAAAAAATACCCTGAAGAGTAATTTAAACAAATATTTTCAACTGATTTAACAATCTCTTTCATATTAACAATAACAAGCGCTGAGCCTGAGATTTAGTACTATTTTGCAAGCAGCACTTTAAATCCAGAGAATGGAGTTTGGGATTTTAATGGAATCTGTTTTACATCAAATGAACATTCAAAGCAGAGCCAGTAAATCTTATTCTATTCTCAAACATGAATAGATGTTTCTCAATGAAGGTGAATTCTTCTGTTTCCATTTTTATTTAGATATTGAGACTTTAGAAGAAAATATTAGTTGGAAATACAGGGTCAGCTTTTGCTCTCTCATTCCCTTCCTTCCTTCCTTCCTTTCTTTCCTTCTTCCTTTTGCTTTACTTTCTTCTCTTTCCTTCCTTCCCTTTCTTCCTTCCTTCCTTCTGCTTTCCTTCCTTCCTCTCCCTTTCCTTTCCTTTCCTTTACCTCCTCCTTCCCTTACCCCCTTGCTCCCTTTTTTCTTTCCCCTTTTCTCCTTCCTTCCTTCCTTCCTTCCTTCCTTCCTTCCTTCCTTCCCTTCCTTCCTTCCCTTCCCTCCTTCCCTTTCTTTCTTTCTTTCTTTCTTTTTCTTTCTCTTTTTCTTTCTTTCTTTCTTTCTTTCTTTTTCTTCCTTCCTTCCTTCCTTCTTTCCTTCCTTCCTTCCTTCTTTCCTTCCTTCCTTCCTTCTTGTCATTTATCAACCACAACAGTCAACCATAGATTTTTTTTGCAAGTTAATGATCACACATGTCAGTTACTCAGCATTTATTAAGCTCCTACTATGTGCCTAGGTAATATATAGGAACTTAGACTTGGAAAGTGCCTCAGTTCCTTGTGTACAGTAGGTGTTTAATGTTTATTGATCTGAAAATAGAATTGGATTTGCAAAATTGCATCTAGTTCAATCCAAACCCAAGTTATGGATACCTTCTACAACAATATCCTAAAGAAGTTGTTATCCTGATCTTATTGGAGATGTATGTTATGTTTTTTTGGAATCTTCCTGTGATTTCACTTTTATTGAAAATTCCCAATGAGGGAATTTCTTCTACCAATGCAGATTGGTACCCATTATGAAATTTATAGTATTGTTGAGTTTCCTGGGCAGGAGAGTTTAAGTGACTTGCCCAGGGTCATACAAACATTATTTTTCAGAAGGACCTGAAAGTTGGTCTTCCTGACTAAGGCCAGCTCTCCATTCACCAAAACTGTCTCTCATGATGTAAAGGTTATAGTTATAAAATATAATATAAAAATAAATGTTTTCAACCCTTTATATCATTGATATATAGAATTCTAAGAGAGTAAAATCCTTCTATCAATGAAGACTGCAAATTAATCTGTACTTTATCAGTCTTAGGGTTGCTGAGGGTTTAAATGATTTGTCTGGAGTGACATAGTCACTATGTATTAAATATGGGACTTGAATACATGCCCCTCTGAAACTGAGGCCAGGTATCTATCACTGCCTCTCAATGGAATTCAATTACATATTATTTAATATCTATCTTGAGATAGGGCAGCTGGGTGGCACAGTGGATAGAGTGTATAACTTGGAATTAGAAAGACTGGAATTCAAATCCAGACTCTGACTTTCTAAAGACTCATATTCTTGAGTTCAAATCTGGGCACTTACTAGCTGTGTGACCCTGGGCAAACAACTTCACCCTGTTTTCTTTGTTTTTTTCATCTGTAAAATGAGCTGGAGAAGAGAATGGCAAACCGCTCCAGTGACTTTGCCAGGAAAACCCCAAATGGTGTCACAAAGAGTCGGACACAACTGAAAAAATGTCTGAACAACAACATTTTGAGATAAGAAAGGCAGCATGGCTTAGTGGACAGAGCTAACCTGGAAGACAAGGAAGACCAAGCTTCATGTCCTGCTTCTGACATCCACTAGCTACATGGCCTCTGACAAGTCAGCTGACCTCTAAGTGACTATAAGTAGTAAAGAATATACATCCTACATTCGTAGAGGAAACTTGCTTGCTGGAGTTCCCTATAGCAATGAAATCATAGTCTGATCCCTATCTCTTACTATGAAAAGCAAGTTAAAAATAGCACTGACCTAATAGAGCAGTACTAGAATTCCCTTCTCTGACAAAGTTAACTATTTGGAGCACAGCCAGGAATCAAGAAATAAGCAGAAGATGGCCCTGAAATAGAGGTCGCAGCTTACATGCCGATGTTCACAGACATTCAGGTACTTCCAAAGAGATTAGTTACTGCCCTCATGGAGCAGGAGATTTTGATAAGCTTGCTCATCTTGTTAATAATAATCATGGACAATTACATGATGCTTTAAGGTTTACCAAGGACTACACACACTTCACCCCGCACTACAAAATCTTAGTGCTGTGAGGATCTGGGATGTCACATCTCCCCTCTGTTGGATCTTTCCCAAACCCAGTCTCTATCTGAATAGTTCTTTACTTGGGGACGTCATTCCCTGATGAGGTAACTCAGGGTTAGACAGTTTAAATGGTTAGAATATCATTTTCTTTTTATTAAGCCAGAATGTGCCTCCTTATAACATCTATCCATGGTTCTGGTGCTACCAGAGGTAAGTCAAATAAACTTAATTCCTCTTTTGTGTGCTGGTCTTTTAAATATTCAACCTGAGTTATCGTGAATTAATCCCACGATTGATCAATTCCCTAAATCTGAAGTCTGAACATCCCCAATTTCTTCAATCATTCCTCACACAGAATCATTTTCAGATCTCTTTTATGGTCATATCAGACCATCATCTAGAAATGATTCTGCCTGTGTCTTTTAGACTAACTTTTTCCCTGAAAGGTGACAAACCTCTTCTCAGGATCTGAATGCTCAGGAGCTGTCACAAAACCTCACAATTCTCCATATCCTGTCTTTAGGTATTTCCATATGGAGGAAAGGGGCCATATCTACCCAATCAAAGTGATTTAGTATCCATGTTGCATATCTTTTGTACATTTTAGCTAAGTAAACCTACTTTTGTAAACTTCTCAATAGACTGATATGTGTTTCAAAGGTGGGTAACTGGCACAGTGTACAGAGTGTAGAACAAGTCAAAAAGACATAAATTTGAATCCACCCTCAGACTCTATTACCCTGAATCAGGACCTTCTCAGGGTCAGTTTTCTCATATGCAAAACAGGAATCATAGGGTTGTTGTACAGATGAAATGAGATGATATTTTTAAAGTTCTCAGCACAGTGCCTGGCACAAACTAAAAACTATGCAAATACCCCCCACACACACACCTTCACCCTGTTGTGGTATAATAGATAAAAAGCAAGCACCCACACCAGGAAGACCTGTTTTCAAATCATGTCCTGGCACATAAGGACTATATGACCCTACACAAAGTACTTACCCTCTTAGGGCCCCAAGAAATTCCCTAAAAATATAAGATCAGAGGTGATCTGCATTAGAAAAAGACATTTCATTACCAGAAGTTCCATCCAATGAAATGCAGGTCCTGACAACTGCATCTGACCCATCAAAAACTAAGTAAAGGTAGGACAGCTATGTGGGGCAGTGGATAGAATGCATGGCTTGGAGTTGGAAAGACTTGAATTCAAATTCAGACTCTGGCTTTCTAGCTGGGTGACACTGGGAAAATCATTTAACCCCTATTTCACTTAGTTCTTCATCTGTAAAAGTGGGGAAACAGTAGAGAAGGAAATGGTAAATCACTTTAGTATCTTTGCCAAGAAAATCCCCTGAACAAATCCATGGAGTAGCAAAGATTCGGACCTGACTGAACAAAAATGACAAGGGATTTGCCAGATAGTAGAGGGCCTTGAGTGTCATAGGCATATAAGGCTGTTCAAATTTGGAAAACAATATGGAGTCATTTCAGTGTTTTGAGTAAAAGTGTGTTGTGAACAGATTTATGCTAATTCAAGGAGAGACGTCTGCTGGCAGTATCAACTGTGGTTTGGGAGCAAAGGATAAATGGAGGCATAAACATGTGCAGGGAGGCTCTTCCCTCCTCGTCCTAAATCCTAAACTCAGACAGTTGGCAAAGAAAGCCTAGACTAGGAGAGTAGCAGTGTGAATCAAGAGAAGGGAGAGGATTTATGATTTATGTGAAATTACTTTTAGAAGAGAATCCACAGAGCTGTGATAGCCTTTATATCTGAGAAGGACAGTGTCTTTCCAGCAAGGTGGCCGTGAGGATGAAGATGTAGGGTGGAAAGTTTTTCATCCCCTCATTTTTTTTTTGTTTTTATACTTCCTCTTTTTCTCTTCTATACTATTTCCCTCTCCCCTATTTACTTTCTTTTTTGTAGCTGTTCTCTAAATCATCCTCCTATGTAGGCCTGTCAGTTGTGCTCTAAATTAGTATTTGTCCCTCTTTCATACCTTTAATTTCATATGTTGTTGTTCAGTCATTTTCAGTCATGTCCAACTCTTCATGACTCCATTTGGGGGTTTCCCTTGCAAAGATAGTGGCGTGGTTTTTCATTTCCTTCTCCAGCTCATTTGACAGGTGAGGAAATTGAAGCCAATAGGGTTAAGTGACTGATCTGAGGTCACACAGCTAGTGTCTAAGGCCAGATTTGAACTAAGGAAGTCTTCCTGACTCCAGGCGCAGTGCTCTATCCACTGAGTCACCTAGCTGCCCCTCATTTCATATGACTGGAGGCAATAGCTAAATCCTGCCTCACACATACTTACTGTTAAGCCATCTCTTAACCTCTGTGAGGCTGTTTTCTCATCCATTAAACAGGGATAATAATAATACCTTTCTCATAAGATTGAGATGAAGAACTTTTGGAATCATTAAAGTGCTATATGGAGGTGGGCTGATAATATCCTACCATACCACCTGGATTTGGGATGCCAAGAACACCTCTGTATAAGAAAAGAGATCAGGCTAACTGACATTCCAATAAAGTCTGCTTTAGTGTTAAGGGAAGGGCAGATTGCAGAGGCCTTTGAGCTATGGTTAGGCCTCTTGCCAATATCACTTTCAGCTTCAAGATACATTTCCCACATACGCCGTACTTAAAATTAAACGGTATAAAAGCCTGCAGTAATGAGATTCTATATTGTCAATTTACATGTGTGAAAGCCAGATTCATAGCATTCTGTTTCCATGAGTTAGTCTTGTAAAGAGAATGGATGGCAACAGGTGATCATACCAGCTGCCAAACAGGGAACCAAGGGTGGGCATTCATCCTGAAGCAGGGCAGAAAGAATGCTTCAAGGACACAGGGCACACAATTTGAAACAATGGAAGGAAGCCAGAATTGGCTCTGAAGGATGGATGTACGGACCCAGCTGGCATAAAGCAAATAGAGATGGAGTAGTTAAATCCGAGCAAAAACTTGGTTACACACGGGAAGGAAGGAACTAGCAACAGCAACAGGTCCCAAACAGAAGCATCTACAACTGTGAGCCCATGATCATAGGAGCAGTTTTCTGAAAAGCCTATGACTTGCATATGGTTTCCATAGTACACACAAGAAGCAGCATTATCAAATTCTAAAGACAACAGTCCTTTAACATATAATCTTTTTTTACAAATTCTTTTCATTGAGGAATAATCTCAGTGACATTTTTTCCCCATGATTTATTTATGCCATTTTGGTGGCTATTTTTATGACTGTGCAATTACAAATTTTCTTTTAGAGTATGTATTTATTTAACCCTCCCAAAGTTAATTTGTCCCCTTCCTTTTCTTGGAATTAAAGCCAAGTTGAAAAGCCTTTGTTAGGCACCTGCTATGTGCCAGGCAATAAATGAACTGCAATTCATCTGTCATTTGTGTCACAACTCTCACCTGTTGTTCCAAGAAACCGTAGCATGCATAGCAGTCTCGTTCTGGTAAACTGTCTTTGCAGAAGGGTTAAACCAGGTTGAAGGTAACTGATGGGCTTCAAACCTGTCCTTGAGTTCAGGGTGGGGGCTGTCTTCCCCAAGCATATTGAAGACTTTCTCTGGCAGGATGGGCAGTTGAGAACAATCTGTTCCAGTGGCCATGAAGGTAGCTGAACCAAGTCCTGTGGAGCACTTAGAGCTTGTTCAGACATTGAAGACCCCCAAGGTCATCCACTGCATCCTGGGTCATCACCAAACATATTGAATTTTGTCTTGCTACTGGACTTCAAATGACTCTGGAAGACAGAGTGAGATTGATGACTTTGGAAATCGCCTTACTTAAATCCATTTCAGGCTCAAGTCAAGATACCACCATCATGATGTCATTGGCCCTCTTCAAAAATGAACGCTGAATAACAAACAACTGAAAATAGACAAATATAAGCCTCCCGAGGATGATTTGATTATAAGATGCACATACAGCACCATTTTCTTGTCATATATAGGTACAAAGTGGGAGAAATTTAGGATCATAGACTTATTGCTAGAAGGGAACTTGAGGTCGACTAAGTCAATCCTCTCATTTTATAGATGAGTAAACTGAGGCCTAGATACATTAAGTCATTTACCCAAGCTCACAACAGCTTATAAATGACAATGTTCAGCTTCAACCACAGATCCTCTGACTTTAAATTCAGCATATTCCCTTCTTCGCTTTACTGTTTGAACTGATGAATTAGAAAATGTGGAGTCTTCATCTCAGTTTGAGTTTTCATTAGCTGAAGAAAAATGGGAAAATCTGATCCTTCCCTCCATTTTGCAATCATAAAAACTGTATTAAGTTGAAGAATAATTAAAATAATTTTAAAACTCTGAAACTCACAAAGACTTTGTGCTTTAAAGCAGTGATAATAGCTCTAAGTGTACTGTAGTTCCTTTTGTACAAGAGAAGGTAAAACAGTTATACTGTATCCCTCCGTCAGGCATCAAATTTGCACAGATCACATTAGGTCCTCAGAGTTTTAGTTAGAGATTATATCCTTATTGATTTTGTTAGGTTGCTATATACAGAGCTCAATTTTCTAGTGCATGCAATGAAAAAACAGGTTAATTCAGAGGAAAAGGGAACTGGTTGTGAATCCTTTTCCTCTCTTCACTTTCGAAAATTAAATAGATCATAGCTTTAGAGTTGGAAGAGTCCTCAGAAGCCATACAGTTCAGCTCCCTCATTTTATTGTTGAGGACACTGAGGCCAGACGAGTTAAATGACTTATCCAAGATAACACAAGCAGTAAGTGACACATAAAAGCTTTTGACTCCAAAGCTCTGCTATGCTACCTTTTGAGAGAAGGGACAAATAGAGAATGTTATGTGCCCTGGATTTAGCTACTGAGGGTTATATAAATAGTACTAGAGAGACTAGGTGGAAGCTAAGTATAGTAATAGTTAGCATGATGAATTTGGAGACAAGAGGACACAAGTTCAAATGTACCTTTAAATTATTTTTAGTTATGTAACCTTGGCTAAATTACTCAGCTTCACCCAAATTTCCTCATTAGTAAAATGGAGTAATAATAAACACTTACCTAAGAAGGTTGTTGTAAAAATCAAATAAGATAAATATGTCTAAAGAATTTTGAAAACCTACAAGTGCTACAGGAAAGAGCTTTATCTTCCTCCTCCTTCTCCTCCTTCTCTTTCTCCCTTCTTTTTTCACTTCTTCTGTCACTTCTGCTTCTTCTTTTTCTTCTCCTTCCCTTCCCTTCCTTCCTTCCTTCTCTCCTCCTCCTCCTCCTTTTCCTCCTCCTCCTTCTTCTTGTTGTTCTTATTATTATTATCATTATTATTATTATTATTAATATTATATCTAAGTTAGACTTCACGTTATCTTAAATGAAGATTCATTTAGGGTGACTGTGGACATCTTTTATAAATTTATAATATGCCTCTGATGTATGTGGTGGATTAGACAGCAGTCCAAACTCTTCCTTTTATAAAATATTGATAGTGAAAAATAAATGAAAAATCTTGTTTTCAAGATATATCAGTACTTTGAGGATGTCTAATTTCACTGACAATGGATATTTCCTGCACTGATGAAGGCCACATTTCTTCCATGCTCTAGGAGACAATTTTATTGAATTGTAGCCAAAAAAATCCATCTCCTGGTAACCAACCTTCTAGGGATGCAACCCTTTACTTTTAACTAGATTAGTTCAATGACAGGTTCACAGTTGTTTCTAGGCCCACATTATATACAACCTGAATTCTACTGTCATAGTTTTGAAAAACATGGGATCCTCTGCTTGCCAAAATGACAATATTTGTAATATGACTTTTTTATCTTTTAGAAACTAGCTAAAAAACTTTCACAGAATGAACTGAAAAAGTATATCTTTATTTAAAAGAAAAAACCTTTATTTCTTATGAACTTAACAATTACCAGTAAACACAACCATTTTAATATAAAATGGATAACAAAAACAAGGACCCTCTAGGAAACAGATCTTTTGTTTAAAATTTTTTTAAGAGTATATTAAATGAAAAAAAAAATTCCTTGCATTTTCTTCTGAACTTTTTTTGATTTTCTTTTGTGTATTTTTAAAGAGATACATACATATATGTATATAACATAGATGTTTATATATACATATATATAATGTATGTGTGTATGTGTGTATACATGTTCTAAAAATCTCTATCTTTGTGGGTTAAAGTTAGCATTCTGGGTACAGGTAGGAGCTCTTTAATGAATACTAGTAAGTTACATTTTCCCTCACTTTATTTAGACATATAGATGAACCACTGTACATACATATATATTCTGTAAGGACAAAGCTGAGATGAATTACTTTCCTATGAAACCCACCCCAGTACAGATGCTATTTACAGTAACTGCCCACCCACCCCCCCAAAAAAGATCTGTTTTTGCTATGTACCTCCCAGCCTGTGGTACAGAGAGTTGAAGGCCCATTGCTTAGTCCTAACAGGGGTATTTTGCCTGCCTATGCTGACATACTCCCGTAAGCAATCCATGAAAGTGTATTCTGCCAACTAAACAGCTTTTAGGATGGTTTTTAATGTAGATTTTACCCAATTACTAATAAGGAACTGTTTGCCAGAGTGCTGAAAACTGTCCTGGTGCTTGAGCCTCAACTTATCTGATCTATTTCCCATAACAAATGGGGCAATATGAATGTTTTATCTGCCAAAGCCACTCCCCCCCTCCACTCCTCATCCCTGGAGGAGCAATTTCTTCATGACATAAAGAAGTTAATTTTCTAAGGGTGCTATTGAAATAATATGAAAAGTCATTTCATAGAAGAGCAGTGAGTGTTCAGCCAAGTTGAAAAGGTGCCTGCACCCGTTCATTTGCATAAAATACTCTCTTTAAAGCTATTTGTTATAGGAAGTCAAATTGCTAATACTTAAATTACAGATAAATGCATGTTGTTTTGAACTGTTTATGTCAGTAACATAAATCTAATGGCACAGACATAATAATACCTTAACTGCTTTTATAACTGGTTCCCAATATTTATAGTTTTGGTGGGACCCAGCCAGAGTTATCTGCAATTCAACAGTAATTTTCAATCACGACTTCAGAATAGTTAACGTTAAAAAGAATCAATATGTGCTCTGTTGTATGGTGGCCCCATGGGCAATCACTCTCTGTTTAATGATCGCAAATGCCAACTTCTATGCATCACAGTAATTTTTCCTCTTCATGAGTGAAAAGGAGAGGAATGCAGCACAAAATCAAGGAAGGTGCTCAGTGCCTGGGCTCAGAGTCAGGCGTAGAGTTCCAGAAATTATTCAAACCATTGTCAACAAAGTGTGGGAAAATACCTCTTGTTTAGGACTTGATGTCAGCACCAGGGACAACAATAACAGGAGAAGCAGGTAGTCTTGCCTTCATGTCGCTGAGTAAAAAGCTAGCATTTCAAAGATGATTTCTAGAATATTACCTGAAAAGATCAGTCTTATGCCAAATGCTTGTCACTTGCAGATAGATAGGTAGCTTGATTTGATTTTTAACATGCTTATAATGACACATTCTTGGAGAGCTGACATCTTGCTGCCTGCCAGGCGTAACATAATGGTTGGGTGAATGCCACTCTGGACTCTGTCCCTGACACTTCCAGGCTCATGAGATATTGGCTCGCCTCCTAAATCACACCAGGGCTCTCTCTCCTCCTGGGGGGTCTCCTGGGTGGCCTGCAAAGGCCTTGTGAAGGCAGTGGAGGGAGCTGCCTAGGATAGGCATCATGGTGAAGTAGAAAGAACCCTGGATTGGAAATCAGAGGCCCTACATTCAAATCCTTGCTTTGTAAAGTGGGAGTAATAATAGCCTCTAACTCTCAGGGTTGTTGGGAGGGTTCAGTGAACTCCCAAGTGTAATGCTTCACAAATCCTTAAGCTCTGGATACAATCCTGGTCATCATCGGAAGCAACACGAGCAGCAATACTCCAATTTAGAATGTCTGTACTCTCCCAAGTCTCTTTCAGGTCTAAATCTTAGGATTCTAAGTATGACATTCATCAGGACCACTCTGGGGGAGGCAGGAACATAATAAATGTTATCATAAACATAAATATTAACAATTATTGTGAAAAAGGATTTATATAGCACCTGCTGTGTGCCGTACAAAGGTCATTTCAATTGTGCCTCACAGTAACCCAGGGAGGTAGGTGCTGTTATCATCCCCTTTTTCACAGTTGAAGAAGCTAAGGCAAATAGGTTAAGTTACTTGCTTAGAATCTCACAGCTGTAGGCAATGTTTGTATTCAAATCTGAACTCAGGTCTTCCTGACACCAGGCCTGTCTCTATCCACTAAGTAACTAGTTGCCTCTCTGAGTGAATCCCTTGATTCTGATAGTATAGCAGTGGGATCCCCAGTGAATAGTTCTGTACTTATAACAGCTTATTTTGAATAGATCCTGATTGGGCCATCATTAGATCATGAGAAGGAAATTTAAAATCAATTAATCAAGAAGTATTTCTTAAGTAACTACTGTTTTTCCTGGCACTGCTTGGTGCTAGAAATAAAAATAAAATATTAAAGAAGAAGGAGAAGGAGAAGAAGGAGGAAGAAGAGGAAGAGGAGGAGGAGGAGGAGAAGAAGAAGTAGAAGAAGAAGAAGAAGAAGAAGAAGAAGAAGAAGAAGAAGAAGAAGAAGAAGAAGAAGAAGAAGATGATGATGATGATGAAGAAGATGATTGTACTTCTACTTAGAAGGGGGCCATTTCATTAACCTGTGTTTTCTTATGAGTCACCTAGCTCATATAACTTTTATTTACAGAAACATGCCCATGTAAAGACTATACAAGGCTATCTTCTTTTTCTTTTCCTCTCCTCTCTCCTCTCTCTCCTTTCCTCTCCTTCTCCTTTTCCCTCTCCCCCTCCCTTTCTCTCCCCTTTCCTTCCCTCCCTTCCCCTACCCTCTCTTCTCTGTCTCCCACTTCTCCTCTTCTCCCTTCTTCCCTCCTCCCTTTTCTCCTCTTCCTTCTCTCCCTCCCCTCCCCTTTCCTCTCCTAGCTCTCTATGACTCAGTTGTTCTATTTCTTCCAGGCTTTCTAGAAGTTTAAGCCCCCAGTCCTGGGCCTTTTCCTACTACTTATCAGCGCAAACACTTTAAATTCTTCTTTGCTGACTTGGGTCATTTTGCTTCTCCTTGGGCAGCCTGGTGTCTACCCATTCCCAGGTGCTCACAGTACTGGTGCTGACAGCATGAACCCTCAGTAGCCCTTAAATCCATTGCATGTCGGAAGTCGCAAGCTCTAGAGATGTACCAGCCTCAGCCTCCCCATCCCAGCCCTCTAGCATAGCTCACAGGTGGGCACTGCCACACCAGCCTGCTGTTTTCTTTTTAAAGTCTCCTTTCCTATTTTCAACCTTGCTAAGAAAATCTATGATGCCAAGTATTAAAAAAAAAACTTCATATTTTAAGGCCCATAGATTCCTCCCCAGTCTATAATAAACGACTGTGCAGATCTTTGCCACTTCATTCCATACTGTATCTTTTTTAAAAAAAATCAGTAATTGTATTAGAAATAACATTGAATATAAATAAGAAAAGCTCAATATCGTTATTAACCATTTACATTTATATTACTTGGTTTCAATGAATGAAGTATTGCAGCATTCTTTTGGGCTGTCCTACTAAGCCTTCATCAAAATTCTTTGTCATTTATTCTTACTCAGCTTTCTCAGTATGAAAATAGTTGATAGTTATCCTTCTGCTTCTCTTTTCACTTTGTACCATTTCCAAAAGGTCTTTCCAGATTTCTTTTTATTCAAAAGTTCACAGGAACCTAGATTTAGAGGAAGAAGAGATCTCAGAGGTCTTTCATTTATAAGTAAGGAAAGTGGGGCCCAGAGAGGTTTAGTGACTTTACCCAAAGTCACACAAGTAATAATTGGTAGAGATAAAATTTGAATTCAGGTTCTTAGACTCCAGATCAGTTGTTTCCTCAGTTTTGGGGGCCTAGATTCCTCCAACAAAAGCTAAAAGACCATGCATGGAGATAACTTTCAAAGAGAGTTCTTGTTCAAGAATAGGTTGGACAGGATGGATGACCCATGAAGTCCCTTCCACCTCTTGGTTTCTGTGACTCTGATTAGTCATTATTAATATTTTCAGTTTATATTATGCCAATCAATCCGCAAACATTTATTAAGCACTTATTTTGTTCAAGACTTTGTAATAAACTATAAGAATACAAAGGAAAAAGGAAAAATAGTCCTTACTTTCAAGGTGCTTACATTCTAATTGAGAAAATAATATGCGTGTGTCTCTGTATCTGTGTTACTTTGTGGAAATAACTCCTTGCTTTTTGTGTGTATATATGGTCTTCCCAAATGAGAAAGGCCTATTTGAAAGCAAATGATCATTCTTTTTTTTCTTGTTTATTGATATCTTTCCACAACAAGTAATACAGTGCTTTATCAACCAACTTAACCGTACTTTATTTTCATTATTTGGGCATCTTTGCACTCTATCTTTTTAACAGTGGTTGTTGGCAGCAGCTCTGCATTTTCTAAGATATGGTCAAAACTTTTAGTCCTCTCTCTCTGCCCTGTCTATTTCATCCTCTTTCTTCCCAGACATCTATTTTTCTTCAGCTGCATACCTTGTTGCTTGTCTTCTTCTCCACTTCCCATCATTTTTTTTCTTACCCTTTTTCTCTAGCTGTCATCACATGTCTCTCTTCTTCCTGTACATTTAAAGTGTCAGGCCATGGAAGGACCTACTGCTGTTAGGAGCAGTCATGAAACTCCTGCTGATTTCATCAAAGTCAGGAGGCAGGACTGGAGACACCAGCATTTCAAATGTTGGAAATGGGGGAGGATAAAGATTAGCGGTGGAAAATGTGGTTTCTTTAAGTTACACATGTACACATACACACACAGAGAAAAGAGAGAGAAAGATAGAGAGAGAGAAAGAAAGAGAGAGAGAGAAAGCGAGAAAGAAAGAAAAAGAAAGAAAGAGAGAGAAAAAGAGAGAGAGACAGTGTATTTCCCTTTGTTCTATCTGGTAACTAAGAACAGTATTCTTAATAAAATAGATTCAATAAATATCATTAAGTGTTTACTGATAATCGTGATTGTGCTTTCTCCTGGGAGAAATAGAATGATATTTACATGCCAACTATTCCTTGCCCTCCTTGGGTTACAGTCTAACAATCTGGCAGTCAAGATAAGCTGATCTTCTTGGTACTTTAATTTATTTCCTATATGCCATGTCTAGAATGTAATCCTTCCCCACTTCCATTTCTTAAAATATCTAGTTTTCTTCAACATTCACCTTGTGTCAACATGAAGATATTCATTGTCCCTCCAGTTGTTAGTACCTTCCCTCCCAAATCATTTTATACATATTCTCTAGGTATTTTGTACATACCTATATATGGATATGTTGCATCTCCTGCTTAGGCTATAAGCACATTGAAGGCAAGAGCTGTTTTTGCCTTTGACTTGTGTCCTTGGTTCCCGGGAGAGAAATCATATAAATCACTGTAATAGGAAATATTACATGGTTTATGCATTAGGTAATTAGACAAAGTTTTATTTAACTTCTGAGCAGGAAAAGGAATCAGGGAAGCCTTTATGCAGGAGACAAAAATTTAGATTGGGTTTTAAAAAATAGGAATTCAGTAGACAAAGAGGGAATAGTAAGATGTTTTAGCCGTAGGGGTCATAACTAATAAAATTTCAGATGTAAAAACGTGAAATGAATATCTGGGGCACAAAGGATGGTTAAGTGGAGTACCGGTCTTGGATATAAGAAGAAAATGTCAATTTGGACATTTAGTAGGTATAAGAAGATGGACAACTCATTTAATCTTCCTGGGTCTCAATTTTTACATATGCAAAATGGGTGTAATTATGCCTATCTTGAACACTTATTGTGAGGCTCAAATATGACAATGTATATAGGATGCTTTTCTGACTTTAAACCACTATGTAAATATTCACTACTAGCATTATGTGATAAGCATGAGGCAATTGAAGTTATTATCAGAGTACCTAGCAAATCTTTAAAACCTCAGCTTCTGAATACACTAACCTGAAAGGTTTATTTTTGTTCAGTATGTATTTACCACACACAAAGTTTGACTTGAATATGGGTTTGTCTTGGGTTTTAGAAATAGGTGTGAGCCTTAAATAGTGGAAATGCAGATATTCTAAGTCTGGAAATTCTTCAAATAAAATAATAAAGCCACACTAGAAGATGTAGTTCAGGGGGAGATAGAAATGCCTCCATATTCTATTGTGGTTTTTTTTTTTGTTATTATTCACCAATATGTGTGTGAGGGGATGACAGTATCATTCCTCAGAAGTTGTGAAACACCAGCCTAAGATGATCTGTCAAGGCAGACTTATTACTTCTTTGCTTCATACCTTGTTGAGGGTGCTGGGAAAGATACAAAAGACTTTTTTTAGCTATCTTTTTTTTCCTTTTTATACCATTAACTGAATATAAGTCTCAGGTCAATTCTGCCTAAGCTAAAGACTGAATAAAGAATGAACATTTATTTACCATGTCGTCATCTTTGGTTAAAAACTGGAAGTCAGTTTTTTTATCCATAAAATTATAAAATTGACTGGATTTATCCCTTGTTTTGTCATTTAGGTGATCTAATGGATAAGACTTGTTCAGGAGTCAGTCAGGAAGACCTGAATTCAATTTCTACCTTAGACACTATGTGACTCTGGGCAAGTCATTTGAAATTATCTTGCCTTCAGTTGTTGTTTTTACCTGTAAAACGGAGATCAAATGAGATAATATATGTCAAGGATTTTATAAACTTTAAAGTGCTATTCTGATGTTAGCTAATATCGTTGTTTTAGCATAAAAGGTAAACACTTTTTTTTGGTTCATCAAGAAAGTTCAGAAGACAGGCAATGCTCTCTTGGTGCTAATATCAATCTAACAAATATTTATTGGCTAACCATCTTGGGCGAAGTGCTGCATTAGCATATGAATTAATAACAAATTAGGGGAAAATTATTAAGCCAGACCAACAAACATTTATTAAGTGCTTACTATGGGCCAGACATTTCGCTAATCCCGGGGAAAATGTACAAGGTATACATACAGTAAAAGGGAATTCATCTCAGAGAGGAGACACAAGCATTGAGGAGAATGAGGAAAGGTCTCTTGCAAAAGGTAGAATTTGATCTGAGTTTTGAAAGAAGCCAGGACACTGAGATGAGGAGGAAGAGGCAGATGAGAGAGCCAGTGACAAGGCACAGAAATGGGAGATAGAGAGTGTGTGTGTGTATGTGTGTGTGTGTGTGTGTATGTGTGTAAAAAAGCCAGTATTGCTGGATTGTAGAGTGCATGGAGGGGAGAAAAGGGTAAGGAAACTGGAAAGGGGTTAGGTTGTAAAGGGTTTTAAAAGTCAAATAGAAGATTTGATCATCAAGGTGATGAGGAGCCACTGAAGTTTATTAAGTAGTTAGACCTCTGCTTTCGGAAGATCATTTTGGCAGCTGAGTGGAAGACAGCTTAGAGCAAGGAGATACTTGAGGTGTAACAGTTCAGCCCTGGCGTATTGAAGTCCTGAACCAGGATGAGTGAAGAGAATACCATGTATATGAGAGTTGTCGTAGATGGGATTTGGTAGCAGATCAGATATGTGGTGTGAGTGCCAAAGAAGGTGTTGAGGATGATACCTAGGTTGCAAGCCTGAGTGACTGGGAGGATGGTGGTGACCTTGACAGTAATAGGGAATCTGGGAAAAAGGGAAGGTTTTTGTGGAAAGAAAATAAGTCATATTTTGAAGATGCTACATTTGGGATTCCTACAGGATATCCAGTTCAGTATAATATATACAATAGGCAATTGGTGACATAAGACGGAAGTCAGGGGTGGGATTTAAGGCTAAATGAATAGATCTGAGAATCTCTTGCATAGAAATAGATGATAACTGAAGACATAGGAGCTGATGTGATCACCAAGTGGCATAGTGTTGAGGGAAAAGATATCTAATGACAGACCTTTGGGAGACCCCTCTATTTAGCAGGCTATCTACCTATCTAGATGAAGTTCAAGGAACAATCAGAAAAGCAGCAGGAGAGAGCAGTGTAATGAAAACCCAGAGAGGAAAGACCATCCATGAGAGAGAAGTTGCAGGCTGTGGAGGAGTCAAAAAGCATGAGAACTGAGAAAAGGCCACTGGACATGATAATTAAGAGATAACAGGTAACTCTGGATAGAGAAGTGTTAGTTGAATGAGGTCAGAAGCCAAACCTCAAAAAGTTAGAAGAGTGAGAAGAGAGGAAGTAGAGGCACTGATTGTGGACAGCTTTCTCAGGGATTTTAGCCATGAAAAGGAGGAGAGATACAGGACCTAAACTAGCAGCGACAGACCAAAGGGAAGGATTTTTAAGGATGGTAGAGATGTGAGTTTGTAGGTATCACGGAAGCAGGCAGTAGACAGGGAGATATTGAAGATTAGTGAGAGTGGGAGTAATAGAGAGGGCATTCTGATGGAGAAGAAAGGATGGAAAGGGATCAAGGCTTCAAGAAAAAAGGTCACCTCTTCACATGAGACAAAGATGAAGGAGAAGATGGTGGGGAAAGACATCTGAGTGATGTGAGATGAAAAAGAGAGGAGAAGATAGAGCTCTTGGTGGACAGTTGCAATACATAAAATAACAGCAAGGTTCTAAGCTGAGAGGGTTGGGCAGGGGATTCCATTGGAGGTTTGCAGAGGGATGAAATGGTTTGGTATAGCCCCTCTCAGGAGGTGGATGATGAATGGATTAGAGAAGTATAAAAGGTTTGACTTGCTCCAATGAAGGTCCAGTTGAGATCATGTAACAGACGTTTGTAGTGAACCCTGTCAGTATGGCCTTTTATTCTGTTCAGCAGCACAGCATAGGATTAATGGCAGAGAATGGTGAGAGAAAGGCAAGATTGAGGTTTTCCAAATCTTGATGACTGATAGGGTCATGGGCCAAGGGACTCAAGTGGATATGGTTAGCATAGAGTGGAATCAATATGCCCAGAGGTCAAGATAGGCAAGTGAAGAAACTTGTCAGTGCAAGGATGGTGGCCTGCTTAAGGCTATTCCTTTATTCCAGAAGTAATCTGGAGCTGACTGTATTATCCCCTTATTTGCTTACTACCTTTGCTAACAGCTGTCAATTTTTTCAGGAATACATTTACCATCTTTTTTTCACAATATTTGTTATAGAATTACTGCATATACCATGCAGGACTATGCTTTAATTTAGATCCTGACATACCAGTATTCACACATGACTTAAAATCCATTTGAAAATAGGTTTTAATGCCTTTGTATGTATGTGTTGAGGAGCTTGGGGGGAGACTTTAGGAATTCTAGACTTATTTCATCCATTTCATGTTAATCTTCTGCCCTCACACCTAAAGTTCCTTCATTTGTTAAATTAAAAAAAAATACTGCTCTGGTATGTTTCTACTCAGAATTATTTAATGATTTGATCAGATGTTTATTAAGTGGTAAATAACTTCCCTTTTCATCATGGACATAAATTATACTTCACTGTGTATGACAGAATTTAGAGAATATTATGCTCTAGTCAAATATTATGTGAACCCCTGGAGTCAAGAGACAGTCTGATCTGTAAATTGTTTGAATTACCATATATGTATATGTGTGTGTGTGGGGGGGGGGTGTTTAAATAAGATCTTGAACAACATTTGATGCTATGTAAATAGCAGGTTGTAAAACTTTAAAGTGCCTTCAAAAAGCCATTTACTATTACTATCGTGACTTTGTCATGACTGTATTGTTCTGACCAAATAATTGGGACAGAACTTCATTAAAAGTGAATATTCTTTTGTTGAAATTGAGACCATTCCAAAAAGTCCAGGATATAGAGGGGGTGTATGCAGATTAGGGAAGATGGCATGCTCAATGGATAAGAAAGATTGAAATATTCTCCTTAAGAATTTCTATATGTCTATGACTTAAAAAAAAAAAGCATTATTGTTAACAGGACCAGGGTGAACCATGTCTCCTGAATTTCAAGTCTCGAGCTTTTCCCACGAATGCTGCCGCAACAAAATGACAGGTTTCTGCAATAGCTGCCAACTTCTTGGGCCCGGAGTAGATTCTAGAGACCTGAATTATCCAACTTAGTTACAGCTACATTGCCAAAATGAAGCACATAATTGACTTCACTCTGTGCCTTGTAGACAGGCAGTCTTGAGGAGAGGTTGAATACTGCAAGTACTGTAGACAAGGGGCTTTCAGGCAGTCATAAATTGGTAACATCAGCCTGGAGTAGTCTATCCAGGTGTGCATATGAGGTTATTGAAAAGTCAGTGTGAGGAGATGGTGAGAAAGAAGTGAGTTTCAAGTGGAGATTTGATTGCTTAGTGTTTGAGGCTTTTTTTTTTTTTAGCATCTTCAATGTATTTGGCACTGCACAGCACGTCTGAAATGACATGAGATCTGTGAGGTTCATACGTTTACAAGGAATGGTCTAGAAACAAAATCTGTAGAATAATAATTCAAGCTGTCATTGGTATAGAGATCCAAGGCTTGCAAAGCACTTTATATACTTCATCCCAGTTGATCTCACAACAGACCTCTGAAATAGTTCCTAGAATTACCTCCATTTTTTTTCAGTTGAGGAAACTGATTCACAAAAAGGGATAAATGACTGGACTAGGGTCAATATCAGAGGTTTTCCATCACCTATATTATGCTACCCCAATAGCTATAACAAATAAATGGGGGTAAAGTGTTCTTTCAAGTTCCAACAGAGGTGAAATGAATACTCAAATTTATATACTCATTCTAGGTAGTTAGGTGGTACCATTGAATAAGTGCTGAACTTGGAGACAGAGAGACCTGAGTTCAAATCCTACCTCAGACAGTTACAAACTGTATGTGTCTGGATAAGTGACTTAAACTTCCTGTGCCTCAGTTTCCTCATCTGTAACATAAGTAATAATAACACCTGCTTTACTCGTTGTTGTGAGGATCAAATGAGATACCATATGGAATTCCCTTTACAAACAGATATGTTAAGTCCAGTCCACACCTGGTTGGAAACAGATTGGCCTGGGAAAGGGAAATTTGCCTCACTGTGACTCAATCCACCTGCTTCTCTCCTCAGAATCTCCCCCTTCTAGTCATCACTTTTATTTCATTACCTCTCTCTTCTCTCCCTGTCTCTCAGATTTATTTAAATTGGTTCAGATTTTTTTTTAATTTTTCCCTAGCCCTAAGTTTCCCACTTTTCTGCCTCTTCTAGAAACTGGCAGACACCAAGTCAACAAAAAAACACTCCTAGTCAATTGGCCAACGGAGGAGATTAGATGCTGGGAGACATTTAAACACTGAGTGCTGGAAAATCTCCACAAATCCCAAGCAGAAAAGAGAGAGAAATACTTGAGGTATTATTAGCTAGTCTGGCTTTATCGTCATTGTCCCTCTGCTTACAGTAAACAGCCTTCCAGATGGTACTGTATTCTCCACTTTAGTGGGTAGGAGGGAAAGAAGATCGAGGAAAATTTTTCCTGGGACAAAATTTCTCTGTGGTAGAGCAACGTTTGCCTTAGTTACATATGGACCTAAAAGGAAGCCATCCCTGAAGAAAAATAGAGGATTTTGAATCTAGGTGAACAGCCAAAAGAAGATTCTTGATCTCTCAAACTCTCTAGTAGAGTCCCAATCAATGTTGGAAGAGCTAAAAGCGATGGACAATCATACTCCTTCATTTCCTGCTACTGAATGTGCTCAGTTTGACTTACTTGACTGTTTTTGAACTTCTCTTCTCTCTGTTTATTGGTTTGTTTTTTTTTTCCTTTTAATACAGACTTTGCCCCTTACCCAAGCCTGGCTTGTTACTCCTCTGAGGGTTTTTCAGACATCATTAACCACAGGAAGAGAACATAACACAGCAGAAACTTGGGATTGAATAACAGCCTTAGAATTCAAACTGACACCATGTATTATTGTTTGCATTATATACTAAACAGTTATTAGGAACAATTAGCAATTAAGGACTCTTAGGTGCAGTTCTCCGGTATCCAACAATATATTCCGAGTAGCAGGATAAGTACTTTGGCTGCAAGCCAATCAGTCAAAAAATATCAGCAAACATAGAAAACTCCCAACAAAAATTTTTGTTTCCTTTCAGCTATTGAATAAAGCCTTTTAATCTATCAAAACTGATATCTGAGTTGGGCTGAGCATGGACTTGCAAAATATATTATAGAATAAATTCCCATTTGTCCCAAATTCAAATGACCAGACATTCTCAAATGACTTGTTATTTTACCTACATATTTTATTATCTACTTTTATGAGAAATAGACAATTGATGAGGGGAAAAACAGAAATATCCCTGAGTTGCATTCATTTTAAAAGAAATGTCTAGAGTATATTCTGGTTTTCATATATATTCAGCACAGCACCCAGTACCACCTATATCTGTAGGTCTCTACAATCAGTAGACGATCAACAAGCATAACGCCTACTATGTGCCAGACAGGGTAGGAGGATTAGCTAGGCTACAAAGACCAAAATAAATCAGTGTCTTCCTTTAAGGAGCTTTCATTAAATTATGTTTATTATGTTAATTATGATGAGCCAAAAGGAACAAAAAAGAACAAATTTCTTTCAGAATCATAAAAAAAAGTTGAAATCACCATTGGTATGCTTTTAATGAGATTACATTTATTGTATTATCTTTCTGAAGATGAAAACCACTAGTAATGTGTATCAATTTAAGTCCACCAGATTGTTCACTTGATCAGAATAGCCCTTCCTCAGCCATCCTTGGAGGGAGAAAACACTAGTTGACTGCATCTTGTGTTTGTTATAGTAATATAAAGGTACTGATTATAATTCAATAATTGATATTAGTCCATAGAATTTCTTTCTTCTATAAAGCAAAGAATCATTATGAAATAACTATCCACTGTAAGGATCACAGTGAATGTTTATGGAACTGAATTGAATGGGGTGAGGTAGGATGTGGTAAGAAAGTAAAGGGACCTGAAGATGTAAATTAAAGAGCAATCCTTAGTTGGTTAATCTAGTCACTCACTATTTGGAATGGGGCTATTACAGATGAAGGGATCCACCAGGTGTAGTGTACTTATCAACATATCAGAAGAAGTTAATCGAGTACCAATGACTTGCAGGTGGTAGAATTCCATTGCATTGATAAATTGACACCTGAGTATAATTAGAAGGGTCATTGGAGATGCCAGGTATCACATAATGGAATCACAATACCAGAGTGTTGTGGGGAGGAAAGACTTTTTCCTTCTTAAACTAGAAAATATTTAACACTACAGATTTTCAGAGTTTTAAGTTCATCTGTTCTCCATTATTTTAACATGTTAAAAATTGAAGTGAATACATCAATTTATGAAATACAAAATAAAATTTTCAGTAAGAGCACTTTACTTCTGCAGCCAAAAAAGCAAAAAGTTTGAGAGAGTAAGCAAGAAAGACAAATAACTAGATGCTCAATAATTAACTGCGTTGTGGGGGGGGGGGGTAGTTATTTTAGAACTTCAATGAAAGTCTAGGTGCTGAATATAAATTATAACTACAGATTTTATTTTAAAGTGCATAATTGAGGATTTAGAAAGATTCTCCATTGCCTTTTAAAATTTATCAATATACGTGGCATGTGAGCAAGACAGAGAAATCATGGATTTAGATACAGACATGTCGGTGTGGAGAAAATGCACAAGGCTTAGGCATTATGTGTTATTCAGCAAGGCCATTTCTTTTAGTTACTGATGGTTTCTGGAAAAGTATATACCTTTCATATGGGGGGAAGCATGATCTCTTAATGTTTTGGTCGTAAGAGGCTATTTCAAAACAGTGTACGTATGGATGTATCTGTTGTTCCCAAAGCATGTGACTTAAAAGATTTTCATGTCTTTAGATATTGCCAGGAGATGGAGCAGTGACTCAGGCTGTGAGTTCACCTATCATGTGACAAGCAGAGGGGAGAAAAATCGATTTCAATTTTCAGAATTCTTGCAACAGAATCTTAAAAGTAACAGTTACCCGGGTTTAGAAAATGGATCTGAAACACACCCATATGAATTAGATTTACAACAAGATTCTTAAATGTAAGTACTTCACTGAAGTCTGTTGGTGCAGGAGAATAAAAGGAGACTTAAATTTAAGTACAAAGTGAGGTTTCCCATGGATGGAAGCTACAGTTAAATAGTGAAGGAAGAGAGACAAGGAGGATGGGAAAGAAAAAAAAATGAAGAGAGAAAGGAAGACAGGGAAATAGGAGTGGGAAGGAGAGAGAAAGTAAACAGAGAAAGAGGAAAGAAGGAAAGAAAAAAGCAAGGAAATAAGAAAGGGAAGCCTGAAGGAAGGGAGTGAGAAGGAAAAAGAAGAGATAACAGAGGGAAAGGAAAAATGGATGGGAAAGAAAAAAAAATAAAAGTATACAAAGTTGTCAAAAGAAAAACTGGTTGATTGGTTCATAACATGATAGGTATAATAGCCAAGAGCTAATATTTTCCCACAAAATGTATCAAAACTGCTTCTTAAAACTATTGCCAGAAAGGCTGTATGCCAGTTTGATTTGAGTGATAATATAAGAAATACTGTAGTGGCATAGGGCTACTCTACTATATCACTTATTTGCCCTGCAAGTAGTATGTGGAGGGTATTAAGGTAAAAAAAAAAAAAAAAAAGAAGAAGAAGAATTGAAACCAAAAGGCACTTTTGATATTATTTATTCCAATCACATAATTTTATACATGAAGAAACCAAGGTGCAGTATAATTAAATGATTTTCAGTAAACAAGCTTACCATGGATGCCAAGCTCTGTGCCCCATCACATAGGGTGAATCATATTAAGAAGTGGAGCCAGAATTTAAAACCAGGTCCATACATACCAAATAAAGACCCTTCATCATCAAGCACCCTACTTCTTCAATTTCTATGGCCGTTTTTGGTGGTCTCAGACAGGAGTACCTGCTTTGGTAACTTGCCCAATATTCTTTTTATCTCCAGGCCTTGATTTCCTACCTTGATCTTGTTGATTGGGGCTGTGAATTGAATCCTAAACCCAAATTTTGTGTATGGTTCCAAGGCACCAGTGTCCAGCATTTGACCCTGGGATTAATCTTCCATTTGATACCTGAACCATAGATCTAGACCCATGAGGGACCTCAGAGGAATCCAATCCAACTCCCTCATTTTATGAACGAGCAAACTGAAGCTCAGGGAGGTTAGCCTACTTGTACAAAGTCACAAAGGTAGTGACCTTCAAAGGTAGGATTTGAATTTAGGTTCTCTGAGAATAGAGACTATTTTTCACCTGCCACACTATCTAACACCAACCTAAGCATGATGCTCTGCTGGAACCCTCATCGCACTGTGTATCTGAGATCTTCCTCTGTTTGCCTATTGCTCAGAAATGTCCATACCATTTTCCCATGCTAATGTGTCAGTCTAGACTCCACATCCCCACTGTATTTGGTTAGTACAGACCTATCTCACCATCTCCTGATATTTAGACCTCTTCAATATCTTCAAGGTCTCTGCCTCCACACTCTCCTCAGCAGTTCATCCATTTTCTTTCATTTCCCTCCTTTCAGAAAAAGAGTGCTGCTCCTTGTCAAGTTGACTTCACCTGTTCCCTGGATCTCTACCCCTCCCGTCTCCTCAGGAACCTTTGTTATTTAGTCATTTCATAATGTTCAATGTTGCATGACCCCAAGGACTATGACTAAATACTAAACAGCAAAGGGTCTCGAGGAGGCAGGAAATACTAAAGCAGCTTTGTCACTTCCTTCCCCAGTGTACCCCTATTTCACAAATGAAAACTGAGGCAAATGGGGTTAAATGGCTTGTCCAGGGTCACATAGCTAGTAAGTATTTAAGGCTGGATTGAAACTCTTCCTGACTCCAGGACTAGTGTTTCATCCACTGTATCACCTGGCTGCCCTGGAACCTTATTCTATCACGTATTTACCATTTCCTCCATTTCACTCTCTTTTAAAATTGCTTTTAACATCTATTAACATCAGGTTTCCTTCTATTAAAAGAAACTTCCCTCAGTCCTGCTGCCCCCTTAAGTTGCTGTCTTAACCCACTTCTTAGCTCAGAGCCTAGTAAACTGGAAGTGCTCAACAAATGCTTTATAATCATAACATAATATAACATAATGAATGCTTTATAATCATAACCCTCATTGCCTTTCCTTTTTTTAAGTGTTTATTTATTTTCATTTGACTTTGTCATTTGCATTATTGCTATGGGATATGACTGCCTTAACACAAGAAAGGACTTAAAAGATTATCAGCTCTGGGAGTTCTTTCCCTTTTCATGTGTGTGTCATGAACCCATCAGACAATCTGGTGAAACCTATGGACTGCTTCTCAGAATCATATTGTTACAGGCATAAAGGAAACCACCTATACTAAAATATGGCTTTTGTTGGAGTAGCTAAGTGGTACAGTGGCTAGAGCACTGAGCTTGGTATCAGGAAGACTCATCTTTGCAAGTTCAAATTTGCTCTTGGACATTGACTAGCTGTGTGACCCTGGGCAAGTCACTTTACCCTGTTTGCCTCAGTTTCCTCATCTGTCAAATGAGCTAGAAAAGGAAGTGGCAAACTACTCCAGTATATTTGCCAAGAAAATCCCAAATGAGCTCACAGAGAGTCAGACACAACTGAAATAATTCAGCAACAGCTTTTATCAGATTTGGGGGAGAAAAAAAATCATGACTCCCAGGTTGTGAACCCCTGATTCTAGTCCAACCTCTTCATTTTACAGCCGAAGAAACTTAGAACAAGAGAAACAAAAAGACTTTTCCATGGACAAAACGTGGTAGATTGAGGATGTGAGCAGAGGCTTCTGATACTAGTGATTTTTGTGCCAAAGTCTTCTGGGTATGCTCTCCTTTGGGAGGCTCTAATATACATACATACATACATATAGATATAGATACACACACACATATATACATATATATACACACATACACATATATTTGCATGTGTATGTGTGTATTTTAAATGACCTGTTGATGTTTTGCTGTTGTCATGTTCTGTAACCTACCCTATCACTTACCAAATAAAGGCCCTGCTCTTTAGTATGGCATTCACTTCCCGCCGCCCAGTTCTGACCTACTTTTTTCCATTTGATCATATGCTCTTCCCCATCACATGCTCTACTCTCCAGCTAAACTGGACTGCCACCATCTCCAGATCAGGGCCTACGCTCTTACGCCTCTGGGCCTGTGCTTAAACTGTTTTCTATGTCTGGATTGCTCTCTCTAAGCAGATCTCTGCTATCAGCATCATACTCTTACTTTCACTTTTGACATAAATTAATTGCTGTCAAATTCTTCAGTGTTTCTGTGTCTCAGACCTTAAGCAACTCAACACTCCAGCTTAGCACACAAGACTTCTTTTTTCTCAGAGATACACATTTAACACCAGGAAACAAAAGCACCAAACATACAGAAAAAGCGAAGCACCTTAACCACACAGCTTTGCCTGATAAGTAAACACTTGACTCCGTGTCTGGTTCCTTTGAGGACCAACTCTGCCATGGTAATAGGATAGACCAAGACATTGGGGCCAACAAAGGAACTCAGAATTTTTCCTGAAAGCAGCCCCAATATGGCAGAGGGGATAGTGGCCTCCTTAGGAGTATAAGTAGCAGATGCTGCCTTCCTTCTTTGTCCCCTCAATGCCACTGGCTGGTCTTTCTTATTCTGGTAACACTCGGAACCTTTCCGGAAACTTCCAATCAGAAATGGATCCTCACTTATCTGACCTCCAAGTACTCTGTCTTATTCATTCACAGTATCTTGTTGTTTATCATACTCATTTGTCTATATAGCTCAGTGGTTCTCAACCTTCCTAATGCCACGACCCTTTAATACTCATAGGTGGGCATATCTGCATGTGGGCAGACCCGCCTGGAGACAGAGGAGCCATGTCTCAGTTCCTAAGACCATCAGAAATATGTGTTTTCCGATGGTCTCAGGCAACCCCCATAACCCCTGTGAAAGGGTCGTTTGACCCCCAAAGGGGTCGCGACCCACAGGTTGAGAACCACTGAATAGCTAAAGAATCCCCAATAGATTGTAATCAGGCAGGAGATATGCCATATTTTTATTTCTATCTTATTCATAGACTAAAACAATGTGGTACACATGGCAGATGTTCAATAAAGGTTTACCACTTAATGATGTGAATTATGCCACATAATACAGGACACATGAAGGAAGATGCTATCTTCAACCAGGGAAGTACTGATAAATAGAAGTATATATAGAATGGTGTGTGTGTGTGTGTGTGTGTGTGTGTTCATATGTGTGTGTACATGTGTACATATTTGTTTCCAGTGATAGCCATCTTTGGAAGGGAAGAAGGGAAGAAAAAATGAAAGTTACATGATAACTTCATTGTATATTTAAAAGGAATAGCAAGTTGTATATAATAGATTTACAGTTTCATATACAATCATCTTTTTTCTATTATACTATGTTATACAAATGATTGTTTTATTTCATAAGTTGTGGATAAGATAAATATTTTTTTAAAACCGGTAACTGAATATATTGAAATATAGGTTTTAAAGTAATATTAATTGTCTTGTACATTTCACATTGGCAAAATTCTAGATTCATAAATGCAGGAAAGATCTCAGATATCAATTAGGACAATCCAAACCCCTATCTGAAAAATGAATTCCTTTTACAATGTATCTGACAAATGGTCATTTAGCCTCTTCTTAAAGACTTCCCATTGTATAGAACTCACATTCAACCATGAAAGTCCATTTTACCCTTGGATAAATCTAAGTGTTTGGAATATTTTCCTTCCATTGATTTTAATACCATGTTCTTATAACCTGTCTTCAGGGGTGTGCTATTAAATGATTAAAATATGGCTCTCTGAAAATGCAGTACATTTGTAAGTTTAATTTGTAAATTTAAGTTTAATTTGTATTAAGTTTGATTTGAATTAAAAAGACTCATCTTTCACTCTTGTAAGTTTAATTTGAATTATCAACATTTTCTCCATCACTTTCTTAGATCTCAATATTCAATAAAATAACCCATCAAAGCCCTGATGTGTAGTGATTACTGATTTCTGAGGTATATATGCTCAGATTGAAAATTTAACAATCTATCCTCCTGAGTCAGTATGAGCTGGCTCCAACAAAACCTGCTCATACCCCTTCTTCCTAGTCTGTGTTCTGGAGCTGAACTAAATAAATCTAATCTCTCTTCCAAATGTCATTTTAAAAACTTTAAGACAGCTGTTATGTCTCCCTCCACACATTCTTCTCTCCTTCCCACTAAACACCCCCAGTTCCTTCATACAACTTTATTCTTTCTCTCCTCTCCCTTATCATTACAGTGACTATCACTATCATTTTGGTCCTTATTATCTCTTATCTAATGGTTACAATATCTTCTTAATTGATTCCCCATCCTCCAATGTAGTTCTAGACGTTAGTTGACATAATACATCTGTCAAGTCAATCTTTTAAAAGCATAGCTCTGATCATTTCATGCATTCCAAAGCCTTCACTAGCTCCTTATTTCCCACTGGATAAAGTCTAAACTCCTGAGTCTATCAGTCAGGATCAGCCACAGTCTTTTCCACTTTAGCTTTCTAACCTCTCTTCCACTGTTCCCCTTTGTGTACTTTAAACTTTAGCCACTGAGCTACTCATTAGGTCCTGCTTTAGTTCCCTCCTTTCCTGGTATCATGCCTTAGCCTACAATGTCCTTCTTTCTCCACCCTGCTTCTTCCGTATCCTCCAAATAAATGTCTGAAGTAGAAATTGAGCTTAAGTCCTCCTGATTCACAAATCCCACACTCTACCTACTATGTAACCTAGCTGTCCATTCTAGCCTTTGACATTCCTATCAACACTTCAAAATCCAGGTCCAATATTGCCTCCTTCATGAAGATTTCCCTGAGCCGACAGTCAGAGGTGATGTCATCTGAATTGGATGAACATGGATCCCTTAATTGAATGAAATGCATGGATCACTTCCTCAGAAAAAATATTTTCAAGTGTATAAAACAAAATACGTAGGATTAAAAAGGCACCAATTACAATATAGCTATGAAAATACTCAAAGAAAAGCAGATTCACAAACCTTAGATTAAGAACCTCTGAAATTCATCATTCCTGCAGTCCCTTCCCAGTATTTAAAACAGCTTGGTTGATGATGAAAAGTGACTTGATGTAGGTAAATCCAAAAGAGATCAGAGGTACAAAGTGATTACAGCAATGTCAACGGAAAGATTGCTAAGAGAACACTCACTGGACCAGTTTTTGTTGAAGCTATTGATGATTAATGAGCACGCTTGTCTAGGAAGTATCAGGTCAAAATCACTACAAAGAGGTCAAGTTTAATTTCCTCGTTGGGCTGATAGGAATTTATTACTTAAAGAGGATAGTTATGTATCATAAATGGCCAAACATTTGGCTTCAGTTTTGTAAATAGTTATATTGCCTATAAGGTAAGTAGACATGACAGTTAATTTGACAGAAAACACTCTGAAGTCGCTCCATGGTGTTGGCATGTGATGAAGTGGTACCTTTGGGTTTCATTTTGACTTCAAACAATTCAGGTAGGCCTACCATCTTTGGCTTTTTGTTTTGTTTTGTAAAATTTGGCTTGAGGTCTGATGGCAAAAACTGCTGATTTGTTTCCCTCAAGAAGTGAGGGTTATTGACATTCTGAATCATGTAGATTTTGAACTGCTCCTGTTGATTTGGACAGAGAAGAGGGAGCACAGCGATTTTCTGAAGGAAAGGGAAAGAAAATGAAAATAAAATAATCCCTCCCCAACACTCCCTTGTAGAAAAACTGCTATGGTTTCTGAGGAAGAAGAGGGTGGGACATTGGCAGTGGAGGCTTTTCAGAATAAGCAAAGTAAGCCGAGCTGGCTGAGATGGGTTATTATCTTTGCTCTTGCTGCAAATTGGCTCTGAAACCCCCGTTCTGTGTGAGTTTTACCTACACGTTTTCAGATGTCACCAGCCTACACAGGGGACCTAGGAAGAAAGCTTTTTCCAGTGCTGGTAAGTCTACAGGGGTCTGAAAATGGGGATCTGCCAACACAAAATTAAACTAATAAGGGAAGCATATTAACGAGGACTCCTTTTCTTTTAATAAACATAAAAACCTTTCCCAACAGGCAGGATTTCTTAAAACTGCTACTCATTTTTACACTTTTAAGATTTTTAAAATAGAAAATATGGAAGAAAATATTAGATTTCATTTTTCTTAAGTTGTTTTTCCCCCCTTCTGGGTACTCTCCAAAGCTGATTATATGCAGGTTCTGCTCCTCATTTTCTGTCAGTTAAAGCTTTATGTTAGTGGGGGTGTCAGTGTATTGCAAATTGGTTCCCATCATAAAATAATTCTATAATTTGCAACTTTTGAGCGGGCTGCACTCAACAACAGGCCAGATAGTGTGAATGCCAGAAATGTATTGTTAAACTACAGAAAGAAAAGTAAGAAAGAGGCAAGGCCGGAGTGCCTGAAAGATTCTCCTGATGATATTTTCCTAGAGATACATTTGAAAACAGTTGACTATGATCAAAAAAACTAAAAGCCTAGATCATGTTCAGTCAGTTTATCAGTAAATATTTCTTAATTACATACTATGTGCCAGGCACTGTGCTAAGTGATGAGGATACAAAAAGAGGCAAAAGACAGTCCTTGCCCTCACAAAGCTTGCAATCTAATTGAACCTAGAATATTGTGTTAGCATAGATCCTTAGTCATTATTATTGAATGTCCATAAAGTGCATGATATCATGATGAATTTGGAGAACAAAAAGATGAGGGCCTGGGAGATGCAACCTTCCTAGTGCCTGCCACAATCCCTGGTCAGAGAAAAGGCACAAATAAATACTTGTGGAAGATAATGGTGATGAAAATAGATTATATATTTCATTTCAAAATTAAACAAGACAGGTAAATGTTCTTCTATGTAATTTGATAAACATACCATGTCAATGTTGATCTGTTCCATTGAGAAGAAACAGTTATGTGTATCATCCAAAAGGGTAGCTGAGAACTTCTTTTTTTCTAATTTGCATCAAAACAATATTTTCTGCCAATATTTTTAGTAAGTCATATAACACTATTTTGTTATATTATTATTAACAAGATGGAAAATAAATCACAAGTTTTGAGTCTTGAAAAATTATCTAATTCAACTCATAATTGAAAAAAAAAGAATTCATCTCTACTACAACCCCCACAAGTGGTCATCTAACCTTTGCTGGAAGACATCCAGTGAATGACATGTTATTCCATGGTGGCCAGTTGTGCTAACTTAAATGTAGTTGTGCCTGATATTCCAGAAGTTCAGACTGAGAGTCCTACAGGCAGGAGGGCTCCTGCAGAGCTATTTGTCCTCATTCCTGGAAAGGAGCAAAGGAGAGAATCAAAGGAGGGGGTGTGTGGGAAGGGAATAAGCCTTCTATGTGGCAGGCACTGTGCTAAGTACTCGGGAAATTGATTCAAACTAATTGAATCAAAAGGCTACATATATACATAGACTTTTTCAGCTGATCTGATACAGCCATTTAGGCAAGAATTTTTTTTCCCCCTCTTCTGTTTGCCACTGTGTAGATGTAGCAAAGCACAATAAAATAGCTGGGCTGTGGTGGGATATTACAAAATGAAGCTTACTTAAGCAATCCAGGTTTGGGAATGTGGGTCAAGCCCGTGATCAATAATAAAAAAGTGGTTGAGGAAACATGGCTTGCTACATAACAGCAACATTGTGATGAGAACAAGAACTCATGAGAAATCAAAAAGGTTACAAGTTAGTGCAAAATGTAGCTTCTTTTTTATTTCCCTGGAATCAAAAAGTAGATAGAGACAAAATCATTTTCTGCAGTATATAGTGTTTAATCACTTTTAACATATATTTTTGCATCTCTTCAAATGGTTCGTGTTTTCCCTTTTGTGCTGAGATACTGTGTTTGATCTAGTTTTTGAAGAAAAAAACAGGGTAGGGGAATTACAACAAGTGTACTGTGGTGATAACAAATGCTTCTGGATCAGCCTGGTCTTTGGGAAAGCTCAGGTGGAGGAAACCTGCAGAGGTATAACAATCTGGCCATCATCAGATGGTAGTACATGTGCTGAGGTGATTTTTATTACAGAGGAAATTAAGGAAATAGGAAAAGAAGAAAAATTTTTTTAAAATAACAAGTATTTTTTCTGACTGAAACTATTAACCTTTAAGAATTTATACATTGTTCCTATAGCTTTCTGCTATACATATTTCAATCATTTTCCAATAGGCTTTTTTTTTCTTTTTTTGCTATAACTTACTAATTGCATGTAGGATAAAGATGCTTTGTCATGAAATGATCATAATAGTGTAGGCATGTTTGCAGTCTAGGAGGATTTTCATCTATTTCAATTGTGAAAGAAAAATTATTTTAATGGTACATACAGATATTAGGTAAGTATATAGGAGGACTGATAAAATTAAACCTTAGAATTTTTTACCTGAAAAGAGCCTTAGATATCATGCCGTTTAGACCTTTTCTATTTTGTGGCTGAACAAGTGAGCGCTCAGAAAATTTTAGTGGTCTTATTAGTGGCAGAAGTGGAATAGGAAAGTCAGATATACTAGTACAATGTTCCTTTTCTCAAGGAACAATTCAGATGACAGTTACAGCAAAAAACCCAAATATAGCTGACAGTAATCAAGCAAACCAACGCATCAAGATTAAATTCAATAAACATTTATGGTGTACCTATTAAATGCTGAGCACTGTGGTGATCAGTGGGGCAGAATCACAGTTTACATAAATCATGCTCCCTGTCCACATGGGGCTTACTTTTTGAACTTTGTCCTTCTCTCCATTTTCAAAGATAGAAAACTTTCAATATGCATTATCTCCTGTCTATGAAGCACTGAAATTCTAATTCCAGTGAACATAGTCCACAGCATTTTAAGGTTGAATTTTAGGTTCTAAGTCAATCCATTTTCCTTTGTAGGCACGAGTATAATCAGAGAACCATTAACTAAACAATGGGCATCCATCTGCTTCCCCAACACCCTCACATACACCTTTTGTATAGGGAATGTACTTCATCAAATTGGTTTTAATTCCCCCTTATAGCTGAACATTTGGGGAAATCTGCAAAGATATATAGCTATAGAGCCCTGGTATAGTGGACCAATATAAAAGTTTATCATCTAAATGGAAATGTAAGAGAGTTCTCAAACATAGGTAATTTTGGAAACACAAGGAGCAAATGGAGATTAAGTCTTAATTTTAGGGCAAATGGCAAATACTGCCTCTTAAGAGAGTTGAAATTACCAGTTAATTTTTCAAGAGCGCAGAATCTCTTCATTCTTTGCAACCCAGCACTGAGCAGCTATTGTAATACATTATAATAATGAGATATTTTATCAGCCAAATTGGGTTTTTAAAAGGCTGAGAAATCCCTGTTCAAATGTTCAGTAAATACTTGCTAATTGAGTGATTAATTGATTTTGGTTTGCTAGGAAAATAATGAAACTTAAATGTACTTATTTCAGGAATACAGAAACGAAACAAAAAAATTTTAAATACTTTGATCTTGTCTCAGATACTGAACTGACATTATTTCCATTTGTTGATCCAGCATAGAACATCAAGACAAATGAATTTTGGTCATGTAGGAGACGAAGAGGAATTCAGTTCTACTCTCCACTATAGATCATCACTTGTCTTGCTCTCTATTCAATTAATATTTATTACATCCCTATAGAGTGTATGGCAATGGAATAGGTTATTTAGAGGTAGATATAGAATAACAAAATTCTTAATTCCTATCCTCAAGAAACTAAAACTGATATTTGAAAAGTATGCATGGTCATCTATAGATGAGAAATGAGAATGCAATTGAATACATGCAATCAAGATTTAATTATTCTCATGCAGGCTATCTGCTTTCTAGATTATCAGCAATTAATTTTTAATCCCTGTTTGATTATTTCCTGCCAACACCTAACATGTGCATCCAGGGAGTACAAACTGTTTTTAGTCTAATTGAGAATGTAAATCAGAACAGGAAAAATCAATGAATTTTAAAGCCAAATCTAAATAACTTTTGGATTATCTACTGTTTAGATTTATTGACATCTCTATTTTATTCCATTAGTGATCATGGGGAACTGGCTATAAAATAAAATAGGTAGTCCCTGGTCATTTTCTGGGAAGCCTTCCCAGTTACTCAGATCTCTGCTTCCTCTGAAATGCTGTAGTACTTACTGGCTGTGCCATTAATTAGATGATAATACAAACACCGCCATGTGATATCACTATATGACAAACATGCCACTTAACTTTTCATTGGGTTGTACATTTAGAGCTTAAGGAGATTGTAGGACTCATCTATTTCAACACCTTCTTTCTTTTAGAAATTAAAAAAAAGAAGAGGAGGGAAGACCAAAGAAGTTCAATAATTTACCCAAAGCCATACCAATAACATGGCAGAGTAACATTATAAACTCAGACCATCAAACTCTAAATCTATTACTCTTTCCATTGTGTTATGCAGCCTCCCACTAAGTCTTGTTTTCCTAACACAGCTCCTAGCCTCTTAAAATTAGGTACTGTACCTTTTGTTGCCCATAATACGTACTGTTTTGTCTTCCACTTAACATATACCCCATGATAATAATAACAATCATCATCGTTGTCATCATAGCTAACATTTTTTGTCAATTTAAGGTTTGAAAACCAGTTTTTTTTATCTCATTTTATCACCCCCAATAACCCTATGACTTAAGTGTCATTATTATTACCATTTTAGAGATGGGAACACTAAGGCAGGCAGAGGCGAAAGGACTTGTCCCGGGTCACACAGCTAATCGATGTCTGAGGATGAATCTGAACTGAAGTTTCCCTGACTTTAGATTTAGCAACCATTTCTTGCCTCTCTGATAGTCATTAACAGTAAGTGTAGTCCATCAGTTGGGTTTGGTAAAAATGTGAGTCCAATTTTTCACATTAATTGTAGACCCAACTTCATGGAGAAGATAAACTCTAAAACTAAAATACATTACCACAAAAAAATCAGAACACTGTAGGAAAATAAATACATAGGAATATAGAGGTTATTTTAATCATATGCAAATGCAGCCCAGGTATTTCCAGATTCCTCATATGTGTGACTGAAGGAATAGTCCAATCAAGTTCAGTATTCCAAATGCAATATTTCAATTAAATTCAGTTACACTATGACTCTAAAAGCAAGAAAAGATCAAATGAATACATATATCAACAAGGTTGTGTTGGCTACACCATCTGGAGTCATTCCCCTTAAATCCATTCATTGTATATAGCTTGTTCATCATAGAATACCATTTGTGAATATCAGCCCTCTGTTCTCCCCAATGCCTACAGAGTAAGTCTGAACTCTTTAATTTATCAGTCACAGCCCTCAACAACCTGGCTTTACTTCATATCTACATAAACTGAGCATTTTAGTTATGGAGACTGTATGAGCCACTGATGTCCTTGAAGTATTCTTTTCACATTTCTACATCTCCACTATTGCTCACCCCATTCCCTGTACTGGAATTCCCTAACCCTTTCTTTTCTGCTTAATTAAGTAAATTTCCCTTCAAGATCCAGCTGAAGTGCCACCTGAGGTTGACAAATTCAAATTAAACAAACATTTATCAATAATTAATATGTAGGAAAAGAGGAAGTAGAATGTAGTGGACAGAGAGCCAGTCTCAGAGTCAGATTTAACTTTTAATTCATTCTTGCTGTGTGATCCTAACCAAGTTACTGGGGTGCTCTTAGTGCCCCTGGCAACACTTTAAGACTATAAATATCAGGTGCTGATCTGCTTTGGTAGAGGCAGTTTCCTCATCTTGGAGTTCTCTCTATTGATGAAATAACAGGTCAAGTCCAAAGAAAGAATAAGCAAAATATGGAATATTATTTATTAGGTACTAAGAAATATAACAAGATATTCAATAATCCTTCCTCTGGTTGAACATGCAACCAAAAACAAAAGATTATACACAAATAATTATGACGATCTACTTAAATAAAGTGAGAATGGCACGTAGATAGAACCTGGCTTTGGAGTTAGGAAGTCATGGATTTAAGTGCTGCCTTTGATATAATCTGTTTGACCCTAAGGACCTAACTTAATCTCTCAGTGATCCAGGCAATATCCAAAAAGTTTAATTTGAAGAACAGTTGCAAATATGCACTTAATGGAGGGAGGTCTATCAATCTACAAGTTTTGACAAAGCAAACAAAACCCTGTGTAAAGCAATCGACTACTTCTGATGGAGTGTAAGCTCCTCAAGAGTAGAGATCCTTTCTTCACCCCTCCCTCCCTTCTTCCCTTCCTCCCTTCTTCCCTTCCTCCCTCCTTCCCTTCCTTCCTTCCTTCCCTCCTTCCCTCTTCCCCTTTCCCAACACGGTAACCAAAACAGAAAGGTACTTCATAAATGCATAAGATGGCTAGGCATAGACAGTTAACTTCTTTGTTGAATAGATGTCCTGAATCAGTAAGATCACAATTTCATTTGACTATTGGAGAGTATCTTGTTTCATCAAACAGGTTGTGAAATCTTAGGTATCAGGGCCCCAGAGTGCTTTGCTCATAGTAGGGTGTTTTTTTTTTTTTTAATTTCCAGAGGCAATGGCAGAAATTAATATGAATGTGAAATTACCCTAGTCAGACTATGCACAGAAATGGAATGAGAAAAACACAAGAAATGAATTTAGATTTTCTTTCCAGGCCCTTCACAATCTGACTGCAAGACACTAACCAAATATTAAATGCTACTCTCCTTGGGGGACAGCATGGTAAAATGTAATGGGCACCATTCAAGGAATAAGGAGACCAGCCCCTGCAACTAATAGATGTGTGACTAAGCCTTAATCTATGCAAACATGATCCCTGCCATTTATGTAGTAGGTAAAACATACTTCTATCTCACATGGGTGTCAGGAGGAAAATACTTTATAAACCTTAAAATACTAATAAATGTCTGTTAATGCTTATTTCAAGAATCCTCTATTCAGGCAAGACTTGCCTACTACTTGTGATTGAAAAGAAAGATTATTTGTATAATATATATGTACATATATACACATATATTACATACATATGTGTATATACATATATATGTGTATCACATACTTTTTTAAAGGTTCTCAGACACATTTAACATTTTCCTTTAAAACTATTATGTCACAACAGTTCAAATGACATATAATTGTGTGCATACATGTAAATCCATAATTTTGCATATGTAAATATTTTTCTAAGTTATTGTTAGGTTTGTGTATGTTCATAATGTTAGATGATGGCCCAGTTCTTTTGTACTAAATCTTTTAGAAATTATCCAACTCTACTGAGGTAGAATCTATTTCTCTTTCTCTTCTAATCTAACCCCTAGAGCCTCTGTTACATGAACATCTTACCCTGCTCATTTAAGAAGCCCATCTTTGTTGTTTCATGTGTACCTTATTTAGGCCATCAGCAGATAAAATGGAAATTGTATTTTGTAACCCACAGTGTGGTCCACAGGGGAAATGAAAAGTTGATAAGTATATATCCAGTACACTTACTTTAAGTGATAATTAAAACCAGACCCAGAAAACACAGAAGGAACCATGGGATGAAATTGTCAATCTAAAAATCCAGGCTAAATTTTCTGCAAACAACAGTTCCCAGGAACCTTATCAAGAAACCCACCTCTGTCCTCCTGGGCTCAATTTGGAAATGGAAGAAGGACACAGAGGAAAGACCTCTGTATTACAGAATGCCCAGTTGTACAACAATTGGGAAGATGGTATTGGCATTTCCATCATAAGTTACTGTATTCTGGGATGAAATGAGGAGTGGAAATTATCAGCCTCTTACAGGATTATGTACATGTCTACATCTGTCTCTATGTATGGTGGTCATCCATAGAGACCTGGCTTCAAGCAAATCACTTAACCACTCAAGGTTCTGGACAGTAGTCTAAGACTATAAGTTACAAAAAGGTTGCAATGGTAGAGGGAGTTTCTGACCTGAGAGTTCTCTATGACAATGCAATCACAGGAACCCAGATCTAGTTCCTGTCCCTCTGTGTAGATGTATTATGTATATATATGTATGTTTAATATACCCATATGTATATGTATGCAACCTCTCACTTGAGTATTCAAAGGAAAATACTTTCTAACTCTTAAAGCACTTAAAAAAAAATTAAGTTACAGTAATTGCCATCCCAAAACTAAGAACTGTAATTAAGTATTCATGTCATTTAAAGCATGTACCTAGATAAAGAATAGCATTTATGTTAAAGGAGGCAGTGAATCATTTGTTATTTCATATGTTTATTGTGAAGGGAGAGAGGTTAGTATGAAGTAGTGCTTAGAAAGTTGGCCTCAAATCCAGGGACCCCTGCCTTCAATGCTGACATATATTGACTTTGTGATTTGGGTTAAGTTACTTAACCTGTCAGTGCTGTAGATTTGTAGATTAAAATGCGATTTGGAAATATTTAACAAAACAAAAATGCAATTTATTCAGTCATTTAGGTTGTGTCTAACTCTTTGTGATCTCATTTGGGGTGTTCTTGGCCAAGACACTAAAGTCATTTGCCATTACCTTCTCCAGCTCATTTGACAGATAGGGAAACTGAGGCAAACAGGATTAAGTGGCTTGCCCATCTTCATATTGCTAGTAGGTGTCTGAGGCCAGATTTGAACTCATGAAAATGATACTTCCTTATGTCAAGTCTGGCATTCTATCTACTGTGTCACCTAACTGCCCGAAAATACAATAAGGCATATATAATGTTAAAAGGTGGTTTTCTAAGTCAGTATGCAGCCCCACAGGATGCATGATTTATTTATTGACTCTCTTTTCTATTTGACTTTGATATCTCTGCTTTAGGCAATTCTCTCACCATAAAGCTTAGAGAAAGTGATAACCAGTATTGGTAATGGGGCTTCTTCACCTTGGAGTACCTTTTACCAATGGAATTATAGTCCTTAGATTATTTTTAAGGTGATATATAGATGTGTGTATGCATGTACACATGTATTGTGTATATACACACATATATACACACATATATATGTATGCATATATATACATATATGCACTTAGGTCTACATACATATTATACATGTATATGTATATATACATACATATATAATATATTTAAATCAGTTGTTGAGAATGTAAATGCTTTTACAAAGTACATGTGGCACATTTTTCTTTGCTTTTTGTTCACTTTGACATTGTTTTCAGGTAAATGTAATTTTACAGTTATTGAGCTGAGGAAGATAAAGATTATAGACATCAACTAATTTCATACTGTCTGTTCCACATCCTCTATGAGTATTCACTTCTCTGAATTAGCTCCACACTTCCTTCAAGCAAGTACAGAAGACAACAAGTGTCGTTATAATGTCCTTCAATTTCATGTTTTATGCTACTCTTATACCTTTAAAGGCAAAACACTCAGGATATAAATACAATATAATATATAACACAACAACCGTTAAGAGCGTACTGTATGCATGCAATTTTTTTACTAAGAAGTGCAGATAAGTTTAGAAAATAATATTTTCTCTTACCTCAAGGGCAGAAACAAGACATGGACTGTGTGGTACAGCTTGTCATCTTACATAAATACCTTGGGAAGAGGTTTTTAACCCAGACATATATTTCAGGGGGGCTTTGAATTAGGAAGCAAAAAAAAATACATCTTTATTTCAATATAATCAGTTTCCTTTGTAATCCTACACATTTTATGCATTTAAAAATAATATTCTGAGAATGGGTCCATGGATTTCACCTTCTACCAAAGGTGTTCAATGGACAGAAAGTTTAGGAACCTATAACGTCATAGAAAGTTACAAAACAAAGTATTATGGAGCAAAAAGCAAGAAGGTCATTTTCAACAAGGCAGATCAGGGAAGAAGGTAGTGGATTTGAGCTGTTATTTAATAATGGGAAACAATTTAATAGGCCAACAAAAAGAGGGAGGGCATCACAGGCACGTGAACAAGCCTGATCTTGGGGATTTTGAAATAGTTACCTATGAAGTATACAGTGATTAATGACATTCAGTAAGTTATTAAATGCAAATGTTTTGGAAAATGAAATGTTTATAGTGATTTAAGAGGCAGCTAGGCAGCACAGAGAACAGAGCTGTGGGCCCGGAGTCAGGAAGATCTGTGATCAGATTTAGCCTTAGACATTTACTAACTGTGTGGCCTCTGGGCAAGTCATTTAATATCTGTTTGTCTCAGGTTCCTTCTCTGTAAGTGTGTGATAATCATAACATTTGCCTCACAGGTTTGTGGGGAGGATCAAATGAGATGTTTGTCAAGCACTTATCACAGTGGCCTGGCACATAGTAGGCACTTAATACTAATTTCCTTCCTTCCTTCCTTCTTTCGTTTCTTCTTTCCTCCCTCCCTTCCTTTCTTCCATAACTAAAACATTTTGTGATGTTTCTTTCTTTTAATTAAAAAATAAGTCTCCTTTTGATTATCCTATGATAGATACATATTCAAAAGTTCTCTTAAAGTTGTTTCTGAAGACTCTGTGTGTGTGTGTGTGTGTGTGTGTGTGTGTGTGTGTGTAAGACATTAGTCAGAGATATTCTCGGTTGCATTCAATATACACAGAAGTCCTGATTTCTATAGAAAAAGAAGAGAGACATACAGATAGAGGGAGGGAGGAAGAAAATAAGGAAGGAAGGAAAGAAGGAAGGAAGGAAGAAGAGAAGGAAGGGGGGAGGAATGGAAAGGAGAGAGCAAAGAAGGAAGCTCTAAAATTTCAAAGACCTTAGAAAGAATAGGAAATTCAGTGTTGGCATTTAAGATTGCCTAGCCGATTAAAGGCAACAGCAGTATCCTAATATCCAGGAAGCTTCAAAAACTCCCAACATAACTGCCTGCAGAGTCTGCCATGGAGCCACATGCTGCTGTTCGAAAAATATCTTCTCCCATGCTGAAAAGTGGTGGGATAAAGTAGCAATTAAGACTAGCAGGCCCATTCTGTGCACCTGTGTATTTGGACATCTTCAATATATAGTGCCCTCGTGCATAAAGAGAATAGTTTTATAACGGCCCTCGTAGATACTGATTTCCATTATATACACTGTCATTCAGGCGAATAATTGCTATGACTTCTGCTTTTGTTTTTAATTTATCCTTCAAATTTAAGATACCAAACTTATCAAAAACCAAATATCCCTAAAATATAAGCGTGCATCTCTTTGTGCAATTGAGAAGTTCCTGAAGACTGGTATATAAATCAGATTCGAATTCTTGTTTGCTGTTAAAGGAATCCTACTATGAATCCTACTTGAAGTGAAGTCACTTCCTAATTTGCCTTTTTGCAATTCCAGATTTTTATAAATGCTTTCTTTTTTCTCCTTCCCTCCTGTCCCCTTTCCCCTGCCTCTCCTCCTTCGCCTCTCTTTCCTTCTACTCCCTCCCCTTTTCTCCTCTCCCCTCCTCTTTACTTCCCTTCCATGTAGGGAACTGCCTCTATAGAAACTCCTACCGATAGACAACTCAACTGTATCTAATATTCTTAAAATGTCTGGAGCACTGAAGGATTAAGTGACTTATTTGGTCACACAGTGTCAGAGATATAACTCGAATCCAGGTCTTTCTGCCTACAGGGTGCCTATCATTAAGGTATGATATGATTATTCTTTTTAGAAGGATAATCTTAAGAGATATAACATTGTTTACAGCCCTGTGGCATAAGAATAGAGCTGGCCTTGGAGTCAGAATCACCTGAGTTCAGAGAGACCCATGTTACATGCTGGCCTAACCTCTCCAGCTCCCCAAGAGATTCTCCAGCCCTCCAAATTGCAGGACAAGAGATAATCAGCTGAGGGAGAAGTTCCTCACCAGAGGTCCCAAGACAAGTCTTACTTAAAAGCAACAATAACAACCAAACAATTAATGCAGACAACTTTTGCCCCCTGTGGGGTTGACAGATACATAGACCAAACATACAGGGGCAGACCGAACTGTCTGTATGCACCAACCAGGAAAGGCAAAGCCATTTTTCAAGCAAACATGTAAGCTAGGGTCAAGTCTGTCCTACAGATGCAAAGAAACAAAGCCACATTTCATTATAGCTACCGAGGGCACAATCATTCTCCCTGTCACCTATGACCATAACTTCATTATCGTTTTCACCTCCTAACTCATGCCCTCCCCACATATCTAATCCATTATCCTATCTTTTTTTCTTTTCTATTTTTACATCATAAACATATACATATATCTATATGTATAAATATAAGCAAATCCTTTCCTCCCCACATTGGCATAGATACCATCCTGGCATAGGCCCTCATCACCTTTTGCCTGGATTACTGAAATACCCTGCTTTAAAATTTCTTAGCATTCCAATCCACTCAGCTTACTAAGTGATTTTCCTAAAATGCAGATCTGATCATGTCACTCCCCCTCTCCCCCCGAAAAATAATACACATTAAGTAAATTCTAGTGGTTCCTATTACCTCTAAGATCAAATATAAAATCATCTGTTTGTCTTTAAAGCTCTTCATAGCCTGACCCCCTCTTACCTTTCCAGACTCATTATTCCTTACTCTCTTCTATGTACTCTATAACCCAATGACATTGGTCTTATTGTTAGGCCTTTAAAATGAAACTATGTACCTTTTCATTGACTTTTTCCCTCATGCAGGACACGTTCTTCCATCTCACCTACACTTCCTAGCTCCCCCGACTTCCATTATGACTCAATTCAAACGCACCTTCTATAGGAAGCCTTTTCCCATTGCCTTCTCTATGCTCTTAGCCAGTGACATTGCACATGCCTGAAATGTGTCTTGGTATTTGCATGTTGCCTCCCCTATTAGAATGTAAGCCCCTTTAGTGCGGCAGCTGTGCTTTTACATTTATTTATATCCTCAGCACTTGACATAGTAGCGTCACAAGCACTTAATACCCGGCTCATGCTCATAGCTGTTCTGATAGATTGAGAAAATACAAAGCAAAAAGCTACTATTAATATTTTGATTAACCGGTATTTTATTAATTGTATCTTTTCCCTGTATTAGAAAATAATAATCCATATATGTGTAAGACTTTTATTCAGTCTTCTTACTTAGGGATTTTTCTTTCTGTTCAGGGATACGTTCAGTCACTTCGGAACTTTCCAATGTCCAAGGCCTTGGTTCTACAGTTATTGACCTAATCCAATCATTTTTCAGATGAGGAAACTGAAGGTCAGAATGGTAAGATGATTTACTTGCTGAAGGTCACCTAGGTAATATATAGACTTGTAATGTGAAAAAAAAAATCTGATTATTAATTTGTCTTTTTAGGAATAGTACAGAATAGTAATCATTAAAGATAGGTTCCTATAATTTAAAGGACAATAAAATCTCTCACTTTCTGGTGTTCTCTGTTAATGATTACAAAAAACAATTGAAAAGGGCCTTGAAAATCATCTAATCCAATCTCCTAATTTCATAAGTGAGGAAGCTGATTCCCAGTGAGATAAAAATGTGACTTAGACAGAATCACACAAATAGCTCGAGTTTGAACACCCATTCTCTGCCTCTAAGGTCAGTATGCTTTCCACTGTCCTCTGCTGCCTCTCCTATACTTAGTTCCTTCTAATGACTTGAAATTCTAAATTCAATTCAGTTGTTTTGTTTTGTTTTGTTTTTAATTAAAATCCTAGCCATTAGACAGTGAAGGATCCTGCTCTTTGGAAGTCTGATTTCTTGGACTATAGTGGCTTTTAGCAGAATCACTCTCTTGTTCCTACGTTTCCCTGACAGCAAATTAAAGACTTTTAAATAGTGTTTCTCTTTTTTTAATTTAATTTTTAAAATTAACATGAATCTGCCTTTTTTTTCTTTCCACACCACTGCCTCCTATTGAGAAAGAAAGAAAAATAAAGCATTAATAATTTATATGTATAGTCAAATAAAACAGAACATTCAGGACTCAAAACAGACATGGCTTCTAATAATTATTAGCTTTGTGACTTTTAGCAAGTAAATTCACTTCTTGATTTCCTCATCTGTGAAATGGGAATGATAAGAGCAGCAGGACCCATCTTACTGCCTCTTTGTGATGCTCTAATGAAATTGTGGATTTAAATCCTGTACCAACTTTAAGGAACCATATGTCAACTATTTTTATTAAATAATACTTTAACAGCCTGAAGGAGTTAATGTGTTCCTTATAAGCAGAGCAATGGCTCAGACACTGGGGAGAGGAAATCTGGCACAATAAGTTTATATTTTTGTTCCATTTCTCTAATTGTTTTCATTTTCTTTCTGACCTTTATCAGCTTGCTAATGAAGTTAGTGATTTGGGGTCTGGGCAAACACTTTTGTATGGAATATTTTAAAATGGTTAATTCACATCCCCCCCAGTTAGGGAACTATTTGGGGAGAAATTTCTTTCTCCTCTACTGACATGAAATGTGTTTATCAATGCTTCCTTGTAGGGAGTCTTGTCTACCTGATTTCAAGAAAAGAAAGCTCACTTTACCTAGGCCTTTCAAAAGGAAGATCCTTTGCCAGAGCATTTGCCTTAATTGGTTAGTCTCCCAATTATCTCTATTAACATATTCAGATTTCTTTTAAACCCATCATCTACTCTTTATTAACATGTTTTCTTATCTGATATCTCTAGTTGGGGAGATTGACTGTATGATAAAATAATAACGATCACAGACACTTATATTTCTGTCCTCACGAAGTTTTATCTTTCCTTATTTGACCTTTGGTCTCTTGGACTTTATCTATGTCGTCGAGCCAGGGCCTTGTGGGAGCTAACATCTCTGGCTAAAGACACTGATCGGCTTCTGCTGTTGGTATCCTCAGAAATTGTTTATGGTCTTTAAATTTTACAGCAGAATTCTCTAACAAGCTCTGAAGTAGAAAGTAAGTTACTATTACTAGAGCATAGTTTAACTTGGCATTTTGGTTTATTCATGCCCAAATACCACTTATAATCAGTTTCGGAATTTTACATTGGATTAAGTGTTGCATGGTGATACACCTTTTTGTACCCCCAGTTCTCATTTGTGATGCTCTGTACTATCTGGATATTAACCTTGGTGTTTACTTACCAATGGCACTGTGTTAGTTTGCCTCACTGTGAGCTCCCCAGTAGGTTTTTAAGCTCCTAAGGACAAGGAGTTGTTTATCTTTACAATTCATCCGTTTCCTAGTAGCACAGTGTTCTATATGTAACAAGTTTTTCATTAATGTTTGCTAAATTGAATACATATATGTAATAGCTGGACACATACAAACACAACCAGGGCCATATGCAGTTGGATTTTTTTTTTCTTTTGTTGCCTGGAGTTGTAGAGTCTCTTCCCTCTCAAGTGAAATCTCCTGCTACATTTAACTAAATTTAAACCTACATTTAACATATTTTTAGTACTGCTTTTATCTGCAAGTATAATTTCCATTTTTTTTTGGTACATCACTTTAAGAAAAACAGATGAAAGATTCTTTATAAATGTGAATGATTGATAGATAGATAGATAATGGGGTCTGATCATTATTTGATATGTGTGTAACTCCCATTACTGGTGAGAGGAGTTAAGGATGAGCAGAAAAAGGAAAGTAAACTCTGTGTCTTTCCCTCTGTATCTGTCTCTGTTTCTCTCTCTCTCTCTCTCTCTCTCTCTCTCTCTCTCTCTCTCTCTCTCCTCTGTCTCTCTTTTTCTCTATCTTTCCATTTATGTTGAGTCTTAATTCTCACCAAGGCAGTTATATTCCAACATCTCTGTAATGCATACAGTATTCTGAACATGAAGCAATTGCATTAGGAAGGATAATACAGCCCAATGCGTATTACAGCAATGCAAGTGGCTTGCCTAATTTGGGGATTAGCTAATAGCATTTGCTGGGGGAAATTTTTGGCTTTGTCAAGTATTTATTTTCTTTGTGGAAAAGTGTCCAAGATGAACATCGATCCAGTGAATTGAAGGGAAATATAAGTCAAGCATTCAAAGTCCCTCTTCATGTAGATAATAATTTAATTTTGGGTACAGATAATTCAGTTTGAAAGATGTTAGAATGTATTAGAGTAATTCCTCAGAAAAAATTTTAAAAACTGCCAATCCTTTAAAGCCCTTTTTGAAGTAAAGAAGGGCTAGTACTAGTGCCAACCAGTACTTATTATAGCATTTTCTTCCCTATGTGACCATCTTCAGTTTGCAATATCTTCTCTTCCTTTATTCAGGAATTAAAATTATAAACATTAGTATATGCTTGCCAAAAGCACTCTTGGTTTCTGCTTGGCTTTTTAAATGGCCATCTACACTGTCAAAATGATTTTGAAAAATGATTAAACCCTTACTTCTAAAGGACATTAGACTGGATGACAGCAATATACTATGAAGAAGGCTGTAGAATCCACCCATATCTGTAGAAAAAGGTTTAAAACTTTTTTTTTAAATATGAAGCTATCTAAGAGGACATAATACCTACATCTCATAATTCTACTTTCAAAGACCAATGATTTCAGATCAGTGTGACTATTCCTACCAATGGTGCAAGTCCCTAAACCCTAATGGACTCTATCAGAAAAAGGCAACGTGGTATACTGAATAGAATACTAGATTGGAAAACCACTATAGCTCATGGGCATGGGTATATCACTTAATCTCTGAGTCTGTTAATAAATTCTTTAAAATTAGGATTGGTCACACTACTAGATGACCTCTAAGGCTTCTTCCAAGCCTAAATCTATGATGCCTCACCTAATTACATTGCTAAGTAATTCGCAAGTTGATGGAATGGGTCTAGACTGATTGTTCCACTAGCACAGTTGTCAGCAATATCCAGTCTCCTTCTGGTCACGTTGGCATGACACTATAGAAGTATTATAGAGAGCTATATGGTCACTGCACATCCCAAGTTTTCAAGGAGAAGCCTAACTAAATTTACAGAAAGAGAGTTTAGTTTTGCAGATGCTTTTAAAAGGAATATTTGTGTTAGATCATGTACTTTAATTTGAGGTTCAGAAAGTATGGTCTTTGTATATATAATAGCAGATAACAGTTTTATTATAATTTAGTAACCTCTTTGTGTTATAAATAGTTGATATGATGCTTGAAATTGTGATATAGGCTTAATCTTTTCTTTAAGCAATAAAATACATACAATACCTTTAAAATACCAAATCTGGAAAGTTCTACCCTGTGGGACCTGTAGTACATACTATCTTGTCATCTGTTTGCTAAATACACTTTTAGCCGTGGAATTCATAATATTTTACTTTTATATGTTTAGATCAGTCTACTTATTCTGTATCTCTTGTCAAGTCCTGAAATAAATCAAAATCATGAGTAGAGAAATAAACTGTCTTTAATTGAGAGTACAAGGTAACCAACCTGCCACCGTAGGAATGATGTTCAGTGGATTTTCCCAATCAAAGAGGTGCATGAAAAAGTTTTTATAGTTAAAAAAGGAGACAGTATGAGGTAGCAAGGCCTGGTCATGAGATCCCAGTAGCCCTTGGCAATCTGGGTAAGGGAAACAGCTTAATTCTGACAATTTTGCTCTTCATGCCATGAATCCCAAAGGAAATGGGCAAGGACATCAAAAGCCTAGATCCAGCTTGAGCCAAGTTCCCCTACAAGGCAAGATCTCAGGATGGGGGACCTACGGTGTGGTTCAGCTCAACCTAATGTCTTAAATATTTAAATAAGCAAATGTCACAAAAGTAGGAATGTAAGAACATTAGTGAAATTCTGACATTACAAGGATCATTTAAGGGAGTGGCAGTTCATAGTAAATTTGACATTAATAATTTCTGTCATTATGTTAACAATTTTCTATCAGTCCCTACTCCTAAAAATAAAACTCAGAAGCCAGAACTGATGCATTTACCTCCAGCAATTGGGCAGAGAACGCAATGAACTCAAACAAATGCATTTATTGAAATAGTGTATTATGAACTCCTTAAGTCTGGAGTAAATTGTCCCACAGATACACACAAACCATCCATGAGAAGAGTGGGCAGATGTACAAAGGACACTAGTGGAGAGGCCCTTGTATACAGAACGTGTTATCAAAGCACCCCAAGTACCTGGCATGGCAGCCTTGATATCCCTTCCGTCCTTGTGGTGTCCCCTTGCTTATCTCCTAGGGAACTGGGCAGGTTGCTTAGCTGGGCTTCCTCAGCTTGTTCTCCACAAAGCTCCCAACTGCCAGAGCTAATTCCAGACCTGGCAAGCTTATGCTGGCTAGCAGCCCAATAATTCTGTTAAATTTGATTGAAGAATTCTTCATTCCTTCTAAAGGAATCATAAAATATAACCATATCATTATGCTTTCTTTTAAACCTTAACACTTTTTAATGTATGTTAACTATCCCCTTTACCCTGTAATTTCACCTAGTTAGCTGAGGTGAACTCATTGGATCAGATGTCTCCTGATAGCTCCCTGCTCTCTCCCAACACAGACATACTACATACCTAAATGTAGAAGGGAAAAAACAGATCATTTTCTCTGTCATATTGGGTGGTTCACTTGGAGGTTATTTTTTTTTGTCAGTTAATTTTTTTTTTAGGTTAAAGCATAGATAAAGTAGCATAAGATACTTCAAGAAATATACAATTGAAAAAGGAGCTTGCTTGGTCATGTAGAAAGAGTAAGGGAAAACAGATGGCCAGCCCAAGGGTTGTACAGGTATCTATGAAATGTAAAATTCACCAGAGAAAGAGCTCACCCATTGGGAAGATCTCCTTTAGTGTATCTTTGGGAAAACATAGACAATAACTCATAGGATAATAAGGCATAGAAGAATTGTCATCTCTAGAATATCGAACCTGAAGATAAGAAGATAACAACAAAAATAGCCTCAGACTCTAGCTGTGTGACCTTCAGAAAGTCATTTAATGTCTGGTGACTCAGTTTCCTTAACTGTAAAATGAATATTATAATAGCCCCAACCTCCCAGGCTTATTGTGTGAATCAAATGAAACAATCTTTGTAAAGCATTTATCAGAGGTCCTTCTATATAGTAGGTGCTTAATAAATGCTTGTTTCTTTCCTTCCCGTTATGATAGGAGGAATACCCAATCTGAATGAGATCATAAATCCATTCATGTATTTAAGTACAAATTTTTAAAATACTATTTTGTGTTACTCTTGTGAACAGTGTGTACTTTTATTTACTTATTTGTATGCACGCTTTCTGTTCCTTCCTCCTCCATCCCTCCCAGAGAACATAAATTCTCTGAGGGCAGAGACTCTTAATTATTGTGGTTATTGTCTGTTTTTGCTTTCAGCATCCAACACAATGTCTTACACAAAGTAGGGATAAATATTTGTTGAGTGACTTGAGTTGAATTACTCCATATAATAGTGTTCCCATCTTGAATAATATTATTTGTCTTTGCTCATTTCAGTAATTAATTTAAAAGAGATCTGTGATATTTAAAGGTAACAGTTTAAAAGATGAATATTTTCCTTGAATCTTTAACTTTTTGGTCTTCAGATTTTTTTCTTCTAATGGATGTCATTATTTAGAATCTTAGGAGAGAGATGACAAAATGACCATTGTGCCTCATTATTAGTGAATAATGGAACACAGACACTATTGCTAAGGTGCAGATTTTTGCCAGGAATAAAAAAAAATAGCCCATTTCTTATGTCTTATCTTTTGATTAACATATTTCACAAATTGGCTAAAAGATTTTGAAGTTTTTCTTTTATGGCTTCCCTTCAGGAAGAGATAAGAAAGAATAAGGACTTGAAATTATGTGATTTTTTTGAAGAATCTCCAATTCTGTTTCTCCATCATAAGTTTAGAGTTAGGTAATTCAGGGGAAGCTTTGTTGCAAAAAGCACCCAAGGAGAACGTGTATTTGAGGGCATTTTGTAAATGGTAAAATACTGTTCCCTTTAAAAGTGAGTGAGCTCTTACTACCATCACCAGCAGGCATTGATTGGGCAGATATTTGTTTTCAAATATGAATTAACTGTGGATCCATCTGTATTTTTTCAGCCTGACTGGTGATGTAAAGATGCGTTCTCTTTTCATGGTAGATTTATGTAAGTTACACTGATATACATACAATTCATCAGTTGAGGGCACTTACTAGGTTTTTGCTGACTTTACCAAAATGAAATTGATGTGGAATTTGGGGTGGGGAAGGGAGGGTGGGTGGGTCTCTGGGGCACTGGAATTTAGATATTTCACAAACTTAACAAAAACATTACCTGGAGATGAAGAAATACCTAGTTAGTTATTAGGAGATTAGTACCTTCAGTAAGTTTGTTTTTAAGATTTTTAAGATATTTTTATTTTCCCTACATTTCCAATGACTCTCCACCATCCATCCTCCTGAGGGCCATCTCTTATAACAAAGAATAAAAGCTGAATGGAGAAAAATAATGATCTAACAAAGATAACCATGTCGAAAAAGTTTGATATTATATGCAGTTTTCCATACCTATGGTCAGTGTCCCTCTCCTCTGCAAAGAGGTGGAGGTGCTTTCTTATGCTTTCCTTGCGGTCAGTCTTGGTCATTATAATTTTAGACCATATGGCTTTGATTGCTTGGTTATTATTTTTCTCTCCATTTACATTTCTTACATGTAAATACACATACCCGTACCCACATACCACATAGATATAGATACCCACATATATACCCACATATATACATATAAACATACCTATATGTTATATGTCTGTGTATGCACCTATATTTATATATCCATATATATGCATATACATATATAGTTTTTCCCAGTTCTGCTTGCTTTCCTTTTAATCATTTCAAATGTTTGTCCATACTTCTCTATGATCATCATATTCATAATTTACTGAGCAGTAATTTATCATCACATGCCACGCCGTGACTTTTTTCTCACTATTTCCCAATGAGTCTCCATTTAGTTTCCACTTCTTTATTCCTAAAAGAAAAAGAACTACTATGTTTGTTTATAGTTAAGGGTATTATTAATAACTTCCGTCCATGATTTGCTATAGCAACTTAATAACTGCTAACTGGTTCTTCCATAGTTCTTGAATAACATCTCCCTCATTAGTTTGTAAATTCCTTGAGGGAGGGTCCTTATCCCTTTTATTCATATCCCCAGGACTTAGTACAGTATCTGACATATCGTAAGCACTTAATAAATGCTTGCTGACTTGATTTGATTCCCCTCTTGCTCATCCGAATTGTCATAATCATTATATTGTTTTCACATTGAGAATTACAACATTGACTTAAAGATTTAGTAGGGTTGATACCAGGTACCAAAAATTACAATTAAAACTTTTTCATGGAGATGGATTTTCCTTATCATTTTTGTACAAAATAGAGCCAGATTTTAGAAACCATTCTACTGCTATTATGGGTAGATACCTAACCCGCAACACACTGAAATCAAAGCATAGAAGAGTTAACTCAGTATACTGAAGAGTTAATATGCCTTCCAAAATGATCAGACACCCCTAAAAAGTGGCCATGGACTGGAAGAAACTGGCACAGTGTGTAGCAGAATTGGATTAGCGGAACTATATAAGACTTGAAAAAACAGAATCATAGAAATTAGAAATAAAAGAGACTCTTAGATCATATTGTCCATCCCCTGCCAAGACAAATTGTTGCCGACAGTATATTATAGCTTTATACTTTGCAGTAGATTTTTACAGGCTTCCCAGGAGAGGTTTCTGATCTGTCCAGAATAATGAATGGGGGTGTATTTTTTATAGTATCTCACTGCTAGAAAGCCCAGATTTTTCTGACAACACTAGCATTGGGGACACTGTGAAGTTCAGCACCAATTTCTATTCGTCTTTGGCATTACTGGGGAAAGAACATGGACTTTGCTTTTAGAGAAAGAGGAATTCTAGAAATTTCCTTCTGGTGTGGCCTACTAATTGTTCTATAGAAGATGTGCCACACTTTATGTATTGTAGTGGCCTGCTGAAGAGCTCTTCTAATTATGAAGCGTGAAGGAAAGGGACAAATGGAATAACTCAAACCATTGATTCAGGCCATTAAAGTAGATTGTTCTCAGGAAGTGAAACAAATACCTAGAGTCTGTTGTGATGGATTCTATAGGACCAGAATGTCAGAAATCATCTTACTCTTATTTGTCATAAGCTGGTTAATGATGTTTAACTTCGAGCAGATAAACCTTTATCAAAGAGCCATTCAGGAGCTGTGTCAACATGAAATAAGTTATCACCTTCAAGTCTACTTCTGGGAAGACAAGCACCTGCATTCAGCACCACTGCTGCTGGTTTCACCAGAGAGCGACATGAGCGAAAAGAAGAGATGAGAGTATGGTGCTACCAGCTCACACATCATAGAACCCTAGTGGCTTGAAGTGTCACTTCTGTAGCTCTCATTGATCTCCCCTCCTGTCATCTCTTACCGCACTTACTGTTTGACATTTCCTACCCTAGAATAGAATGATAGCACTGTAAGATCAAAGGATTGTGGATTCAGTGCTGAAAGGGACTTCAGAGGCCATCTTGTCTAACCTCCCCCTCGTAGTTCAGATGGTGAAACTGAGTCCCAGGGAGGTTAAGTCAAGAGCCCGAGGTGGTAAGTGTCAGTGATAGGATTTGAACACAGGCCTATGTTACAAATGAGGAAACTGAGACTCAGAGAAGATAAATCAATCTGTCTGAGGTCACAAAGCTGTTTAATAGCAGTGGTGGAACCAGGACTCAAAGATTCCTTGTTCCCGGTGTAGTGCTTTCACCCTGGTATGAAGGTCTTGTGGTTGGCTAACCAAAGGACTTCAAGTGGTATTTTTTAATTATCTTTTGGGAATACTAAAACTTTTTTTTAATGGCTGTAGGCCATTGCTGGATGGGGTAATTTAAAAAAAAATTACTCTGGAATCTAACAATACAAATGGGAATCCAGCACCATGTGCGCACATGCACACGCATGCACATGCACACACACACGCAACATTTACATTTGAAAAATTGAGCTTCTCACATGAGCTGATCCCATTTTTAGTCACGAACTCATATTATAGACTTTAATGACTACTTTACTAGAAACCAAAACATTGTGCACACTAGTGATTATTCATACTTGAAGGGAATGTAATGGATCAGTTCAGTTTCATGAGATTTTCTTTGGGAGGCAGGGGGTAGATTGGGGAAATCCATAGTTTGAGGCTGGTATAACTAGTGGACATCCCTAGGTGTCACCCAAATCTTCCACATATACTTTGATGATCCATGTTCATCTAGACAAGACTTGTAAAGAACCTTGTGGCACAACTAGGTGGCAGTGGATTGAGTGCCAGGCCTGGAGTAAGGAAGATTCATCTTCCTGAGTTTGAATTTGACCTCAGACACTTACTAGCTGTGTGACCCTGGGCAGGTCACTTAATCCTGTTTACCTCAGTTTACTTTATTTGGTAAACCCCAAATGGGGTCACTGTGGCACGACTGAAACACTGGGAAAACAAAACACCCTTTGGCCAAAGAGCTCTTGTCAGATATACAGGCAGGTGTTTTTGTCCACACTAACAACTGCAGGAATTTTCCACAATAGAACAAGCATGAGGTGCAAGTTTAGATAGTGTTGCTTTTATCTGATCCACAATTGTAGGATAAACTTCAGAGGACTTACTTTCTGAGACAGCCCAAATGCTGGCAGTGTCTTCGTTTTTCACCCCATCTTCCTAACCTCATTCTCCTTGCTTCTCAGGGATCTTACAACCCAAGAAATGGAGCTGTATCAAACTGGGGGCAGAACTCCCCCACCTCCTAATTCTCCCTTTCACCCATTTGCAAGTTCATCTATTAAATCCCAGCCCTGATTGGATGCTCAGAATTGCCCTGCCTCCCACCTTCGCTATCTAATAGAAGATTACATATTAAGTCAGACAGATTCTTTCAGGGCCAAGGTACTGTAAGCACCTGTGAAAATTATATTAACCCTTTACACCTATTTAGGAAATTTCTGATCCCTACATGGTGCCCTGATGGTAAAAATAAAGAAAATATAACTTCCAAAATATCTTCTTATCTATTAGCAAGAATATATATTTTAGCACTTCGAGAATCTGATGCAGAACTGTAACTAGCAAGAGCTATATTATCTTTCTGTGGGGCGGCATGATATATGGGAAGAACAATGACTCTAGAATCAAAGGACCATGTCCAAATCCTGCCTTGCTTATTACCTCTATGGTTTTGGAGAGTCAATTATTCTTGTTGGGCCTTACTTTCCTCATCTTTGAAATTGGAGGCAGAGGGGTAGGGAGTTTGATAAACTAGATGGTCTCTGAGGTTACTTCTAGATCAGTTACCTTATAAAATTTTGCTTATGTGTTTAAAAACCTGGGAATATAGAATAGAGACATTACTGTTTAATCGAACAATTCTTAATTTCGATCATATAGTTTTTAATCCGTTTGCTAACTCAATTTAAATTTGTATTATGGATTTTATGTATGACACAATTTAGTATAGTACAAAGGTAGTGGAAATGATATGGGTTCCCACTCCTATCTCTTATATTTACCAGCTTTGTGACCTTGGTCAAATTTTGTAAACTTTACATGTTTTAAACAGTTCTCTAGGACTCATCTGGAGGTTGTGTGTGATCAGCAGGATGGTGGAGATAACTCCCTTCTTCCCACCCAGAGAATTCCCCAGTCTTTCAGAATCACTTTTGTGTATCAAGTAACTTAACTTTATGTAGCAAAAAAGATGGTCTAATGTCTTTCATTGTGCTGGCCATTCTTTATAATCCAAGCTTGGTCCTTCTCCAGTGTTTTCTCTTTGAGGTTTACCTGATATTATTATCAGTTTTCCTTCCAATCAGTTGAGGAATGGGATGATTCTGTGACTGTTTTATGGTTAGGAATCTCTCAGTTCTGAATTCTAATCCCTTTGACTGTCCATGTACATTTGAATAGTCTTAGTAAATACACTTGTCTCTTAGTTCTGTTGCTTCTTTGCATTATTTTTCAAATCTTTCCACGTTTTTCAAGTTTTTCCTGCTCTTTCCTAAATAACACTGGTAGACTGCTGGTATAAAATAGAACAGACAAAGCTGAGTCCTCAAACTGCATAGAAAAATCTTGATAAAATCCCACGTAAGTCCTTACATGCTTCTGAATAAAACATTGAATATATACACATACACATACAGACACATACACAGTAATCCTTAACTACTGAGTCCAAACCCAGATATCATCTTGCTTTTGATTTCATTAAAATTAGGTATCAACAAAACAGATAATTTTAGCATTGAAAATGTATGTTGCCCAGTTACATTCTATCTAATGCACATCTACTTTGATGGCAACATTTTAAAAAGATACATTTATTTTATTCAATTTAAATATCATATAGACAAATTGGAATTTAACTCCCTTACAAATTAATAGCTTTTGCACAAATAAGTCATTGGTTGTTCTTCTGGCTCTCTGTGCACTGTGAAACTTTGGATTCTCTCATATGCTGGGTTGTATTATGCTATACTGTGTTAGGAAAGATTCATTACAAATCTATTTAACTATGCCTGCCCTGGAATAAAGCAGTGTTTAATCTGAGGTCCAAAAGTGCAACTCAGATTGTTCTAGTTCTTTCTATAATATTTAATATGTAGTGAATTTTTAAAATTATTCACAAAAGGGAAAAGCTCACATATACTCAGTAATATGCTGGTAAATATTTAACAGACAGATCTCTGAGGGGGGGGGGAGA
>CM053583.1:153277883-153323832 GCA_028627135.1 Pseudochirops cupreus
ATCTTGATTTCTCATGAAGTCATTTGCTTCCATTTGCTCCACTCTAATTTTGACGGAATTCTTCTCTTCAGAATGCTTTTGAGATTCTTTTTCCATCTGGCAAAGTAGACTTTTTAAGGCATTCTTTTCCTCATTGGCTTTTTGGGCCTCTTTTGTCATTTGAGTCAATCTGTTTTTTAGGGTGTTAATTTCTTCAGTCAGATTGCTGACTCTCTTTTCATGATTTTCTTGCAACATTCTTATTTGTCTTCCCAATTTTTCTTCCACTTCTCTCATTTGGTTTTCAAAATCCTTCTTTAGCTAATCTCTAGCTTTAAGGCAATCTTCATGTTTATTAGAAGCCCCTGGTGGGGGAGCTCTGGCTGTGCTGTCCTCCTGCAGCTCTCTGCCTTGGTCCTTTTTCTTCTTCAAAGATGGAATCTAGGGTTTGGTTGCTGTTCTTACCCTGCTTCTTATGCCTATTCTTGTTCATGGTTGTCTGTTCGTGATTTTTTTTTTTAATCTCTGTGGAGCTCTGCTTCCAGAGGGGAAAGCTCTGTCCCAAATTGCTGGGGTCCTCCCAGCTGCTGGAGCTTTTAGGAAGTTGCTGGGTCCCTCTGCCACTTCTGGCTCACTGAAGGAAAAAGAACCACAAGACCAAAGCCCAAGACTGCGATCTGGATCCAGGCCACTCAACGCAAGAGCACTTGGCCTCTGAAAGATCGCTTGGTCCCCCTGCAGTCTGCAGGCCGAGAGCACTGAAGCAGCAATGTAGAGGCGGGTGCAGGACCTCCACTTTCCACTTCTCAGCCCTCTAGGCAGTTTGGCCAGACCGCTTTTCTCCCACGACCTCACAAGTCCCAATGACCTAGTTCTGGATACTGCTGCAGCTGCCGCCAATCCACTCACACAAAGCTCCAGCTGGGGCTTGGCTCCTCACGTTCAGCCACCCCTGGGGCACAGCTGAGGTTTTAGGCCAGGCTGGTTTTGGTTCACAGTGCTGATATGGTTCCTTGTAGCTGAGGTGACTTTAGTGGAAAGTATATTTGTGTGCATTTTGGAGTTCTAGAATTAGTTTAGGGTCATATTTTATGGGAATTTTGGGTGGCTCTGTGAGAGCTGCGATATGTTGCTGCTCTTACACCGCCATCTTGGCTCTGCCCCCCTCCCCACTCTTTCTTAAAAGAAATCACCCAGGGCTTACATGAGAATTTAGACAGAAATGCAATGAAGGAAAGATATTTCTTCTTCAAAGCTTATCCTACACCAGGTTGTGAAGTAGACTAGATTTCTCTTTGTGGCTCATGGTCTTCCTGTTGAATATGCTTCTCCTCAAAGCCCTCTACTCTATTCTTCCTTCCATGAGGTCTTTCTTCAAGAAAGCAGTATCTTCATTCTCCCTCCATGTCTTACTACAGAATCTCAAAGTGTCCCCAAGTTGGAAAGTCAGGGGCCACAAAGGCCAATCCACATGTGTAGAAGAGATCCCACTCTACAGAATTCTCAGCCAGTATCCATCTAGGCATTGTGGAAGACCGCAATACAGGGGAAGCTTCTACTTCCCGAGGCAGCCCATTATCATCATGTGCAGCTCTGATTATTAGGAATCTTTTCCTAATTGAAATCTGTGCCTTAAACATTCACCAGTTGCTACTAGTTCTTCCCCGGTATACCAGGTAGAATACTTCTGATCTCCTGTTTATATTATAAACCTTCAAAAATTTGAAGGAAATGATCATACTCTCCTAAGTTTTCCTATCAATCTTTTTGCCATGGTAAACATGCCTTTAATAGTCAACTGATTCTTGGGATTCCATTCCCATTGGAGCAGCTAGGAGAGAGTGGTAGATCTCGGTCAGGAAGGCCTGGGTTCAAATGCAACCACAGAAACTTACTAGCTTTATGATCTTGCACAGGTTACTTGTTGGCCTTGGTTTCTTCATCTGTAAAACGGGAACAGCAGCTACCTCCCAGGGTTGTCGCGAGGACAAAATGAGATATTTGTGGAGTCCTTAGCATGATGTCTGGAACATAAGTAGGTCCTATGTAAATATCAGTTGTTGCCATTGTTATTATTAGTAGTGTTCCCTTTACTGTTCTGGTAAACTCTACTTGAAAATTAAATATTTACTGTATTCAAGAAGGTGGACTCCTTTCTATGGAGCTTACTTTCTATGGGGCCTGACATCAGTGCAAATAAGTAAACAAGAGATTGTTTGAAAAGGTAGAAGCCATTATGCACTAGGTAAGTCTTCACAAAGGAAGTTGGACCTCAGTTGAACCATGAAGGAAAACAAGAGGGGGAAGTAAGAACAGAAAGAAACGCATACTAGAGATAACGATAGAGATGGGAATAGTTTATGCAAATGCACAGAGACTAGAGCTGAAATGCAGTGTTTGGTCACCCTCTGGATAGAATCCAGCTTTGCAATGAATTTTCTAAAATGTGACATTCAGAACTGAATGAAGTATGCCAGAAATTATATGCATAGCATAGCAAGACTATCACCTCCCTTTTTTTTTCTAGATATTGTGTCTCTTACAATGTAGTCTAAGCTCAAAACTAGTTTTTTGGGGTTTTTTTGGCTGTCTTTTCCATTCCTAACTCAAATTGAACCTTCAGTCCATGATGATACCTCTGGATTTTTTTAAAATATACTTTTGTCTAGCTATTTGCTTAGGACTTTTTTTAAGTTTAATAGTTTACATTTATCCCAGAGAATTTTGTCCTATTTTTTTCATCCTGACATTCATTCAATCTGTCAAATTTATGCAAATTTGATAAGCATGCATTTATCTAAGTTTTTGACAAAACTGTTGGATATCTAGGACCAGGGAAAGATTCTCTGGGGCAATCTACTACATACCTCCATCCATGTTGACATCAACCTATTCACTGACTATAAGTATACAATCATTCAATCATCTTAGGATCTCTCTAATCATATTAATATCTCTCTGATATCTTTCCACATTGCCTATGAAAATAAAATTAGAGGCTTGCTTCAATTAGCTCCTAAAATACAAGCAAAAGATGGCCTTCCTTTAAGCTACCAATCAAATAACCCTGAAGGGAGGGAAGGAGGGAGGGAGAATGAGAAAGAGAGTGAAAGAGAGAGAGAGAGAGAGAGAGAGAGAGAGAGAGAGAGCAGGTTAGCATATTACAACCTGTTCTTTATGAAGTTCTTAAGAAATATAGTTTTGTATTCTGAATACTTATAGAGTTTCCATTTGAAAATGTGTACTAGAATTTCCATAAGATCATAGAAGGACCATACCTGTGGTGCTCTACAAATGCCTCCTTTGACAGATGAAGAAACCAAAGCCAAGAGAGAATAAGTGGCTTTCCCAAGGTCATATGGGGAGTTAAGTTCATATCACAGAGAGGTGAATCCACTTTTTCTGACTCTAGATTCTATCCTCTTTCTTTCCATTGTGTCATGATGTAATTTCAAACATCAAACTCACCAGATTGCTAACTCCATCCCCTGCTCTTTTTTGAAGAACATTTATAGGAAAAAATAAAACCAGTATAATCAAAGAAAGCCATAGTAATAGCTTGCATTTATGAGTATCTTAAGATTGCAAAGCACTTTACAAATATGGTAGCATTTTACCCTCACAACAACCCTGGAAGAAAGATTTGTTATTATCTCCATTTTATCGATGCATATGCTAAGACGGAGGTTAAGTGACTTTCTCAGGGTCATATGGCCTATGTCAGAGAATAAACTCAGGTGTTCCTGAATCAAAGCCAAACACTGTACTCACTTTACTACTTAGATGTCTCTAATTATTAGCAAACACCCACATATAAAAAGTGACATGGAAATCTTATAAAGAGTTTGATCCCCATTCATTTGGCCACAAAAATTCCCTGAATGCTTACTTTTTTTTCCCCTATAAAGAATCAAAGATGTTCATTTATTTATGGCATATCTACAATTGGTTGGATGTGATTGTGAAGGCTTTAGTATTCATTGAATAGTAACATTCATTAAAAACTGATTTCCTATTTCAAATAACAAAAAAATAAGTGGCATTTACATGGGGATCCCTAAAGTCTTATGCATTTTTAAGTTATTGAAGCTGTTAAAACTTAAAACTGCATAAGAATAGTGGGACCCCCTTTATAGTGCTCTATGTTTTGCAAAGCACTTACTTCACTAAAGCCCTGTCAGGGAGAAAATATAGATTGTATCACCTGCATTTATAGATATCAACACTAGTGCTCTTAGAGGTCAGATGGCTTGTCAATGATACACAGTTAGGAAATGTATGACTAGAGGAAAATCTGAACCCAAGTCCTTCTATCTATCACACTAGCCCATGTTGCCACAAAAAATGTATGTCTTTGTTTGTATTTGAGCAGGCATATTGAAATTCAGGGTAATAACTATCCAACATCAGTATAGTAGAGAAATGAGCCAAATGATTTCAATATTAATACTTACACATAAAATTTAACATGAAACTCTTATGAGAAATGGGAAAATGATGTTTTCTGAACAGTTGTAGTATATTGTTGACATGGAAGACATCCCATTGTGCAGGATTCTAATATTTTCTCCCCAACCAAATCTACCTCTTTTTTTTACACTAAATGCCCACCTGCATAAGACAAAACATTTCTTAGCTAATGTCTAAATTTAAATTAAAATGTACATCCTAACTCCAACTAAAAGTGTAGCTCATAAAAGCCTTGCACTTTATATTTCTTTGACAGATTTTTATAATACAGCTCTTCTGAGAGAAATGGAACTAAATCAATCTCCCTCCTCATACTTTTCATCATATGGATTTGGAGGTACCCTGCTTGTGAACACTTAAAAGAGACTAAAATACTCTGCCTCTGTCGGAGACTGACAGACCCATCCAAATGTTCAGATGAGAATCTAGCCTCAATTAGATGGAGGAGTTTGGGTTCTGCTGAATGGTAATAATAATTCTCTAACCCAGAGGTTAGACTTTGAGAAACATGCAGAAGTAATAAGCCCTCTGAGGGTTTACACCAGGGGACTATGGACATTTGCATTCCCACTCTCACCTGTAGGAGCACTCCAGGTCTCTGCACACCCATTTTATTGTGGTAATGCATTCAGAGCACACCCAGGAGAGTGCTCCTGGGGACACAGAAAACCCTCCCCTTCTCTCTTTTTCTCTCTGACCCTTCTGAGAGTGCTGTGCTCATGTGAGCTCAGGAATTCTGTTTTCTCTCTGCCTGGCACAAGTGCAGTTTGAAGATAGAACATGGGAGGCAATGTGTTTTCTGCCACATGGGGGAAAACTGAATATAAAGGAATTTCTTTTCCCCAGTGCCTGTTATTCCCTGGGGAGGGGAGGGGTAACAATGCAAAAAATGTTACCTAGATAGTTTGGAAAAGTTGATATTACTTTTCTGACTCTCTAAATTGGTGCAAACCAGAGGGAGAGTCCTGGCAATTTATTTACTCTGCTATGCGTTCAGTACTCATATTGTAAAATAAAAAAAAAAATCTCATCTATGGGTATATTCACAGACTCATAGATTCTAAGCTGGAAGGAAACTCAGAGGCCATTTGGTCTAGCTTCCTCTTACAGAAGAGGAAACCCAAGGTCAAGTTGGAGTAAAGTACTTGCCCCAAATCATAAGTGTAGTAAGCAAGTTCAGGGGAATTATTTCTCACTTTGGAGTCACAGGTTGATTAGAATCTGTGCCCTGAGACCCTGAGCAAGAAACTTAGTGTTACAGGGCTTCAATTGTCTGCTTTGGTTTAAGAACACAGCCATCCGAAAAAGGAGCATCTTAGCTGTGTTCATGGAACTGGGCCCCAATTATAATAAAAATAATTTGAGCAAAGGAATCCTCCATCCTGCTTCACATGTAAAGCAGTAAAAGAGAAAGATGGTGTCAAAAAATAACTTTTGATATAGAGCCCAAGGACCTGAGTTCAAATCCCTCTAATACTCATTATGGTAGGCTTCGGTTTTCCCCAAAGTAAAATAAAGCGGTTAGAGGGATCAAATCAAGAGTAGATGAACCTACTTATAATTCACCTTGATCCCTTATGGAGGTCATCTCTTCCATATTTATATTTTTAAACTTTATTATGAAAACTAGGAATATCTCACAGGTACCGGTTCTCCTTGACCTAATTTTATTATTTCTCAATATCAAATAGAGTGTTTTCCAAGGAGAATATAAGTGTCATGGAATTTTTATCAGTAACCAACAATAGGATTACAGAAAATCATGGAGGAAACTTAGATATCATTTATTCCAGGGGGGATTTAATTTAAAACTCACAAATCCACAAGAGGTCTAAGGATAGATTTCAGGGTGTCTATGAATTTGGATGTGAACAAAAATACATATTTCTTTTCACTAACTTTTAACCAAAATATATTATTTCCTTCAATTACAAAATGTAAACAACCAACATTATTCTAAGAAGGATCAGTAAGCTTCACCAGCCTACAAATGGATCCATGACACAAAAAAGGGTTAAGAAACTCTGACCTATTCTCATATTTCTATAGACAGGACAACGAAGAGTCAGAATGGACAAATGACTTGTCCAAGATTGCATAGCTAATTAGAGATGGATTCAAATCTAGGACAACTGAAAGAACAAAGGAACAGGAGATGAGGGAGAGAGACATGTTATTCTGCAAATTGTTCTCTTTTTGTTTTATGCCTGGCTTAAGAATACTTTTGAACCTGAAATTCTAAAACAGTATGAAGAATTCACAATGCCTACTATTACCAAAGAGGTGATTAAGTGGCATAATGCAAATTTTAAATGAGTCCTAGAGAAAGCAGAAACAACAGTTTTTGTTGTCCAAGTCAGCTCTGAATGGGATATTTCTTGCTGGCTTTTATCAGTGTTATTTTGTTAATGCATTAAATTATTCATAATATATCGTAATAAACCTACAGCCTTTGATTTCCAACAGGGGTGCCTTTTTGTCTTTTGTAGGAAGTGGGGTTTGAAGGTTAACGCTGATAAAAGAGAAAGGAACAAAATGGCCAGTTCACACCTCAGCAAGCCTTCTAACTAGGGCCAATAAATAGAGATTTATTATGTATCTTTAAAACGCAATTACTGTATCTGGGATGACTCAAAGAAATGGCTTGCTAAAGTGAGGCAAAGCATGACTTGGCTTAAATTGTATTTAGCCTCACGAATAATGGTCCAGCATCATGAACAGTGCCCCCTGGAGGCTCACCAGCTAGTTGTCTTCTTCCTAACAGCAGCTAAGTATGGAATGACACGCTGAGAAAATAAATTCAACACCTGGGACACACTTATAAGCATTAATGATTCAGTTTCCTCTTCTTCACACGAAGCATTCAGGAATCTGGGGGCTCTTTGGGAGGCTCAGAGCTGACCAGGAATCTAAGAGATAGTCACCAACTGCACCTGACTCTGCCAATAATTCTCAAAACCATTATCCACAGGAACATTTTCCTGTGATGGCCATATGAGTCAGTCTGTTACTTGTCAAATACTGATTCCTGCCACTCATGCAGAGATAAATATTAGCGATGGTGGTTTTGTCTGTGGGCAATTAATACATAATGTATATAATGTCATAATATTGGGGGGCATTTTATTTTGTTCCACGTTAGGAGAAATCAGAAATTAGCAAAAACCACCTAAAATGAATACTTCCATAACACACACACACACACACACACGAAATGGAGGGCTGTACATGAAAAGGTAAAGTTCTCTTTGTAAGTATACAACAAATTCAGTGTTACCTTTAAAGCTGTTAGCTTGTTTGTGATTCCCTATGCTTTTCCCTTCTATTTTCTCCTATGTACAGAAAGATATTTCAATGACCCTCTTTTCTCTTTCTTCTTTATTGATTTTTTTCTTACCCCATCCTCACTTCCTCTCTCCCTCCCAGTTCCCACCTATATTGATGGAGGAAGGATAACTTTTATTCAAAAAAAATGAATATTTAAGCAAAACAAAACCCCATATTATCTATGTGCAATATATATATATATTTTTTTTATCGTATCTTGCATCTTGAGTCCATCACTTGCTTCAACATTGGTCCTTTAAAATTGTGTTGGTAAATCTCTTGATCAGAGTTCTTATGTTCAAAGTTGACTTTCTTTACACTGTTGTTTTGATGTATTAATTTACTGATTCTGCTAACTTTATTCCATATTAATTCATACAAAGCTTCCCAAGTTTCTTTGAAACCATGCCATTAGCCATTTCTTACATGCAATATTTAATTATATTTATATACCATAACTTATTCAACAATTCTGCAATTGAGGGAGAGATTCCCCTTACTTTCTAGTTATTTACTATACCAAAGAAAACTCTTATAAACATTTTTGTGCATATGAGTCCTTTCATCTTTCCTTGTCATCTTTGGGATATCTGCCTAATAATGGTATGGCTAGGTTAAAAGGTATGCAGTTTAGTACCTTTTGGGACATAGTTCCAAATTGCTTTCCAGAAGTTAAACCAGTTCAGAGTTGCAATCATGGGCTTCCCATTGTGCTCATACCCTCCAAAAACTATCATTTTCCTTTGTCATCTTGGCTAATCTGATAACTATGAGCTAGAATTGCTTTAATTTGCAGTTAATTATTAGTGATTTAAAGCATTTTCCCCTTATACTTGTTGTTATCTTGGATTTCTTCCTTTAGGAACTATCTTCATATCCTTTAACCATTTATCTATCAGGGAATGGCTCTCATTCTTCTGTGTTTGAATCCATTCCATATTTATCTTGGAAATGAGGCCTTTATCAGAGTTTTCACAAAATTGTTTTGTTGCTTAAATGGTTTCCTCCCAATTTTGATTGCACTCTATTTATTTATACAAAAACTATTAAGTTTTATGTAACCAAAATTGTTAATCTTGTCTTCTGCAATAATGATCCCTTTCCTCTCAATACATTCAAATTATATGTTCTTCCTTGATCCTTTATTTCATTTATAATGTGACCTTTTTATATTTAGAATATGTATCCTTTTGATGTTTCTCTTGACATATAATGTAAGGTGTTGGTCTAACCATAACTTCTTCCAGACTATCTTACAATTTTCTGAGTAATTTCTGCCAAATAATGAAATCTTAATCCAGGATTAGAGTCTCTTGGTTAATTAAATTCTAGATCACTGTGTATTACATTTTACACCTTCCCCAAGGTTTTTCTACACTCTTTAATGGTTAAAGGGATCTTTTCTCACTGCCATTCACTCAGGCTCCCGCTGACTATAGAGTCCCCCAATTTTAGGAGATAAAAACACTCCAGGGTTGTTTAACCACTTACATCATATTAGTGTTTTTTGTAAAGGAATATTTGCTTCAAATGTATAGAAACAACAAATATTTTAAAAAAACAAAACATTTCTTCACAACCCTGAGGAGCTTAATCCCACTTATACCACCTTCTTGAGATCTGGGGAAGATTGGGGTTTAGTAAATTCGTAGTTTAGCTCAGTTCTTATATAGCATCAGTTCCACCAAATTCCATTTCCAAAGTTCCCCTGAGCTTGCATCCTGAGATCCTGGCATTTCACGGCTTCTCTGGTGGGCTGATTGCAAGATCTGGACTAGACTCCTGCCTCCAAGATCCCTATGCCTCTAGTTTCTGGTTTGGGGAAAAAAATGAGAGAAAAGAAGATCAAAACATTCAGCCCATTTCTTAGGACCACTTAAACTTGGGGAAGAATAAGGTGGCACTCAGGCCTTTCCTCTGAATACATGATACTGTGGTGACATGTAGTACTTGCTGTGAATGAACACCTTTCTCCCCTGTCCCTTGTATTAGCAACCACAATAGCACACAAGGTAGGCTGCTAGCACAGGTTCTTTGATCTGCTTTTCTACAGGAAAGACAACTTTTAAAGGGGTCATCAATCTTACTTTAATTACAGAGAAGTAGAAAATACAAGCAGAAAAATTAGCACAGATATTCAACAGACAGGGCTCCTACTGTCTGAACAAAGTAATACGACGACCGGACAATGTGAGCATAAATCTGAGTAGCTGGGGGACTCTTAACAAACAACTACTCAGAGTCCCATCCAGGGAATCAAAAGGTCCTTCTTATAAGTGAACCCCCAAAGTAAAATACCAACCTCCTAGTATATATAGTTTTCAACTAATAGGCTCAGAGACAGAAAGCACCACAACCTGTGTGACTTAGTGCCTAATTAGCTTAGCACCAAAAGGTGTGAAAGCCTTCCTACAAGCAAGCCTCCCCCTAACCAAACTCCTCCTTAGGTAGGTTCCTCCCCCAATGGGTTTTATGAGACTCAGGATGTATCACAGACGTGACTGAAATACCTGTGTACCTTTAGATCTGGGAACACGACTCCTGTTCTAAGGGGGACACATGTGGTCACATGGGCCTATTAATGGATGGGGAAGATCTTTCTGTTCCATTAACATTACTTCCCTATAGCAAGAGAGCTTAACTATATCTCAGTTATGTAGTTTTAAAGACTCAGCCAATTCCAGCTATACAGTCAATGGAAAGAGATTACTCCCCACCATAGAGTAGGTCAAGGCAGAATGCTGATGAGTGTACCAGGTCTCTTGTCTCACTGATACTGGTCTCTGGCACATCCCATGTTGAGGTATCCATTTTAGGTGGTCTAGATATGTGCCAGACCTCTTCTGTATTTTATATACCTAATCTCTTGTTTTTTTTTAAACCAATACCTAATAGTTTTAATGGTTTTAATAGTTTAATGCTATGTAGTATAGTTTGAGATATAATACTACTCAGTCCCCTTTAGCCACATTAAAAAAAAAAACATTTCTCTGGAGATTCTTGACATTTTGTTGCTTCAGATAAATTCATATTTTTTTCCAAACTCCGTTAACTAGTCCTTTAGTAATTGGACTGGCATGGTACTGAATAAGAAAAGTAATGTATATAGCATTATCATTTCTATTATAATGGCTTGGCCTGTTCATGGGCAATTAATATTTCTCTAATTATTTAGGTCTGTCTTTGTTTCTGTAAATGAAGTGTTTCATACTTGTATTCATATAGATTCTATGCCTTAGTAGAGAGCCCCCTAAATATTTTATACATTTTGCACAAAGACATTTTGAGAAAGATATACTTTACCATTTTTGATCACTATATTCTGAACATAGAAATAGGGACTTAACTTGGGATTTCCTTAGTGTATAGAACCTTTGTGTATGCAAATTACTTCTACCATGTAGATTATAGAGATAAGTACCTGTTCTACCATTTATAGTCTGAGAGATTTTGACTCCCCGAGGGTCACAAAACCAGTGTGTATCAGAATATGAGCCTGAACCAAGGACTTCATGGCACAGAGACCAGTGTTCTATCCAGTCTCTGAACCTTTGCTCACAATGACATATGTTTTGCCACTGAACTCTGATGACTCTGGAAGAGAGAATGAGGCTGATGATTCTGCATAGCCCTGCCTCACTTAAATGCAATTCACTTGCAAGTCAAATCACCACCCTCCTCATGTCATTGGTCCTCTTCAAGAATGATGGATGGACAATTCCCCTGGCTACAGTGTCTTTCCTACTCTGTTTTTATTCTCCAAATATTGCCCATCCATGAAGAACCATATCTATTCTGCCTCCTTCAGGGAACCCTCTTCCCCCAAACTTTTCTTTTCTGTGAACTTCTGTTATATTGATAATGTCTCTACAATTCACTTGGTATTTAGGCAGTATGGTGGAAGAGTGGGGAAAAAAGCTGGGTTTAGAGTCAAAAGACAAAGTTTCAAATACCAGCTTTACCATTTATTGCCTGTGTTACCTTGGGGAAATCATGTAATCTCTCTGGACCTTGGTTTACTCATTGGGACTCGATCTTCTAAGATCCCTTCCATTTCTAAACCTATCCTCTATTGTTTAAGAGAGAGCTCTTGCTTAGTTATGAGTTTCCCAGTCCGGCATCATGATACAATGGAAGTTGGAGTCAGAGGACCTCCATTCAGATCCTAATTCTTATTCCTTTCTATCTGTGAGAAATTGAACAAATCACTTAAACCTTTTGGGCCTCCATTTTCTCTTCTTTAAAATGACATGGTTGATTAACTGATTTCCAGGGATCTTTGTGGTTTTAAAGCCTGTGTCTAGATGAGCTAAGATGTTTTTTCTAGCTCTGAAGTTCTATAATTTATTTCTTTGTTTGCTGGTTATTATTCTTCCCTAGCGAAGTTAAGCAAGACTGCTCCAGATCTGGAACTGAGGTTGGTTGCTCTGGCCATTCAGAATCAGCCCATTGTTATGACTCTGGGAGATTTCACTCATAGCGTTCTTCTTTCCTTGAAGGGAGTTTGGTGACTGATACCAGAGAGCAGAAATTCCTTTGACTCAGGTGTTTAATGATCCAACTCATCTTTTCTCCCCCTTTCTTTGACGTTTTGCTTTCCATTTATTCTATTTCACATCTAATTTCCATCCTACTGCTTTCTTTCTTCATTTGACAATCTTTTCACTTTTTGCCTGTGTATAAACTAACAGTATTAGACAGGTAAGACCTTGCAAGATGGAGAGGAAGTTTTAATACTATTAGTGATAAATAGGAGCAGCTAGGTGACCCAGTGGATAGAGTACCTGGTCTGGTATCAAAAAGACGCTTTTTCCTGAGTTCAAATCTGGCTTCCAACACTCACTAGCTGTGTGACCCTGGACAAGTCATTTAACCCTGCTTGCCTCAGTTTCCTCTTCTGTAAAATGAGATGGAGAACAAAATAGCAAACCACTCCAGTATCTTTGCTAAGAAAATCCCATATGGAATCACAAAGAATCAGATACTACTTAAAACAACTGAAAAACACAACAACAATATGGTGAATTTACTGTAGTGGCCCACAAAAAAGGAACAATGTATTAAGGACACTAAATATGTTTACTTTTCTTTGATTCGTATAGCTGATGAAGCTTTTTTGAGGTTCATGAGGACTTGGAAATAATGTTGTCCAACCCTCTTATTTTATAGTTGAAAAAGTTCAGAAACATGAATAAAAATAGGCCATACTACTTATTATGTCTCATTGGAAATAATGGTTTAATGTGTTTATTGCTTGGTTGAGAAGTCTATGCAAGTGGAACACAACCCAATATCAGTTGTAATTTAATGGTAGGGTCCTCACCCCACCCCTAGATATTTAAAGTATTAACAGAAATAATACATCTGGTATTGTTTCTCCTATTCATCTCCATGACTGTTTTCCCTCTTCTAGATGATAAGCTCCTTGAGGTCAGGAACCATGCCTTCTTTACCTTGGCTAAATGTCGTGTCTCCTTTAGTACAAACAATTCTACATACAGTACGTGCTTTGTAAATGTTGTATTCAGTGATCACATTTCATATGTCCTCAACAGGAAACCCTGGGTTACAGGTCAGTCCACAATTGATCGTAGACTTTCCATCAGTTTATGGAAACAAATGTCATAAAGCAAAAAGGAATCATTCCCATTGTGACCTTCTAAATTGTTAACTCTCTGACAAAAGATAGTTCCCATCATAGTTCTTTGCATATGACTCAACTCCTTCCACCGTGCCTTGCATACAGCAATCATGCAGTAAGTATTTTGAATTGATTAGGGATGAATTTGACTTTGAGCTTTTCTTTCAGTCCTTCTCTTAGAAACTTCCCAACTGTCCGTCTGCACAGAATGCAACTTTCTTTTTTCATTTACCTTGATCCTGGAGTAAGAATTCTGAACTGTGATATGAAGCCAGTTCTTTGGCAATGGGAACACAGAATGAAAATAGGAGAGAATGAGTTAGAAATGTCAGTGGGCTTGGGGCACTCAACACAGTTTTGATATATTTAATGTTTATTTTTACAAGGCAATGTTCATAGTTGGTAGAAAGGTAGCTTGGAGTCAGTGAGACCTAAGTGTAAGTCCAGCCACTAACATGCACTATCTGTGTGACCCTAACTAAGTCATTTAATCTCTCAGTGCTCTAGACCAGGGCTTCTTATTTTTTTTCCCACTTGAGACCCCTTTTTGCATCTCAGCAGTATTTGTTGGCATTGCGTGGTGTGATATCAAGCACAAAGCAGAGTGTATTTGCTTTGTGTTCAGAACCAAGGCTGCAATGGAGTTGTGCAATGCAACACAGGCAAGCACTTCCAGAAATAGCCTGGATTGATTACGTGTTTGATTTTTAATTAATATTTGGTCTTTGCGCATTCAGAAATCTTTTACTATTGCCAAATTTTGGGAGTCTTGACCCATAGTTTAAGAAGTACTACTCTAGGCAACTTCTTAATATGACAAATTATAGAGAGTGCACACCTGCATTGATAAAGTGAATTTCCTCATCTTGGAGTTCCCTGTACCAAAGAAATCATGAGACTAATCTCTATTACTCTCACATTTTCGTAAAAATAACTACAGGAAGGCGGTTAGGTGTTGCAGTGAATAGAGCACCGGCTCTGGAGTCAGGAGGATCTGAGTTCAAATCCAGCCTCAGACACTTATCACTTACTAGCCGTGTGACCTTGGGCAAGTCACTTAACCCCAACTGCCCTGCCTTCCCCCTCCAAAAAGCAAAAAACAAAAAACAAAAAAAACTAGAGGAGCTCTCTATGTCTAAACTTGTGTTTTTGAATGTCCAGAAGAATATGTAGGCTAGAGGACTACTGATACTAATGATGTCTTTAGAAAAAGCAATCTCATTTGCTGATATCTCCAGCAGGAAAATGGAAAAATAGCAGAAAGAAGATTAAATCAATGCTGAAATGTGGCCTGTCCATACTAGCTCCTGGGGTACTTCATAGCAATTGAGAAACCAAGATTTTTAGTGTCTTGTTTTCCCTTCAGTGTAAATGAGATCCTTAGTGGTAAATTTCCAAAGTTACATTGCCAAAACTTAGTCTCTTGTTTCCCACTAAAACTAATGGTTGTTCCACAGTCTTTAAATATTTAATATGAAATCTGTTCTGATAAAACCTGATCTTATCCTTCATCTGGACTGTGGCTACTTTAGAATCCTTTACTACCTTCTCAAGATACCACGGGAATATGTTATAAAAATGCATATGTAGGTTGTAGTCTGGGACCATTCATTCACTGGGGCATAGGAAAGGTAATAAAGGTGAAAAAAGGGAAGAGATAGCCATATTTGGACTGTATTTGATTTTTGCAAACATCAGCACAATATAAAAGCACCTCAACATGAAGGCACAAGGCAGGACAATTAGCGGATGGCCATCAGTAGTGCAAATGAGTCCCATGAAATCAAAATCTGACGAAAGTCAGGATTCCTTATTTATTATACTTTGATATTTCAAAACATTCAAGATTTCATCGGCAGGGATATCTATTTCAATTCTCTCCCATGAATCACAGTATTCAAAAATGCCGGATCATTGGGAACAAATGGAAATTTTTGTTTTGGTACTTTGTTAGGAAAATAATATTCCAGTTAGTTATTTTCTCCATAGATATGACTGCTGAAGGGAGGGGTGGCTAATTAATTGCTATTCCTTTGTGTATCGGGAATGGGAGAGACTGACAACCTGGAAAGGAAGGGTGATCAAAGAGGGGAGAGGTTGGCCTTTCAGAAGATGACTGAGAGCAGGATCGTCTATTTACTGGGAAAGAAAGGAGTGAGCTTCATGTCTACAGATGACAGCAACAAGGGTCTAAACAAGATGGAGTTAATTTTAAAGGAGGAAAAATGGTCACTACATGATGGTGGTGGGGGCAGGGAAAGTCTGCAATTAGCAGGGAACGGCAAATCGTATGCCAAGAGTTCTTTGTGGTCCCAAGATTCAGAGAATATGAAAGAAGGAACAATCAGTCTTAAAAATTAATGTCAAGAAATATGGTATCTGCAAGAGAAAAACTAGGTTTTACCAACTAAAAGTAGGAGGAAATAATATGAAAAGTGATGATGAAGGGGAGAGATCTAAGATATAGGAGAGAGACAGAAGGCAGTAGAAAAGGTGGTTCGAGGCTGGGGCACATGAGGACTGTGCTGAAAAGGGATGAGAGCAGAGCTTAATAAGAAAGTCTGCGCCCTGGCCAAGTGCCCGAAACTGTACTAAGGGCAGGAGGCACAGGGCATGTACTTAGTTAAGGGGGAGAGCAGGATATATTCACATGGTTCAGAGACAGAGAAGCTATTCCTGGAGCACATTCCAGAAATGTGTTTTAGGGGGCTTGAGGGGGTGATGATGGCAGAAAGTTGAGGAAAAATTTGCCCCATTCATTCTCTAGCATCTTATTTTGACTAGTTTGGCAATGAAGTGCTAAGCTGAATTGTTCCTATTGCACATGACTTCCCCTCCAACTCTCTCCAGAGACTACTTGACAACTACTGTGTGAAACCTCTTACCCTTTGCTTCCCATTACTTTTCTGTCCTCTTCCCACTCCCTACTCTAGTTTCTGAAAGCAGGGACCATGATCTAATTATTTCTACTGTTATTCCTGTATAATTTATGCCAGTCTACTCCATTTTGACCTCAAACACTTCCTTGTAATTTTTTAGGACTAAAATATCCATAATTATGTTTCTTCAATTAGAATGTAAACTTCTTGAAGGCAGAGACTGTCTTTTCTTTTGGATCATAAGCAAAGTATTTGTCATATAGTAAGTGTTTAGTAATGGCTTTATCACTAGTACATACATATTCATTCATTCATGGGATTGTAAGTGCTATCATCACCCTCTAAATTCTGCACAAGAGGACAAGGCACTGTCATCTTGTCCTTTTTGTAGCTGAGGATGAGATTATGAGGAGGAAATGGGAAAGGGTGGTTTGTTTTGTTGTCATTATTTTAGGCTTATGATGAAGGCAGTTCCAAATCATAAATGGGGGAGGAACATTAGGTTGGAATTTGTTAGCCACAATGCAGAGCCAATATCAAATAGAGAAGGAATGTCAATTTCATCCCTTCAATTATGATGGTCTTCAAGGACATCTTCAATTTGACTTTGATTACAGTCAAATTGTGTGTGAATAACCCTGCGGGAGAGGGTATGATCCGTGAATGAACAGGGGAATTCTTATTGTTACTTCATATAGCAGCTAGGTGGGTATAGTGGATAAAATGTTGGGTCTTTAGTCAGGAAGTCCTGAGTTTGGATCTAGCCTCAGACACTTACTAGCTGTGTTATGCTGGGCAAGTCATTCAACATGTTTGCCTGAGTTTCCTTACCTATAAAATAGGGGTAATAGCACCCACTTTATTAGGGATTTGTGAAGAGTAAATGATGTAATTTTTGTAAAAAGCACTAACAACAGTGGCTGGTACAGAGTGAGATGCACAAAGACCAAGTCAAACTTAGATGATTACGGTGGGAGAGGTCACTTTACATTATTTGTTTGACAGGAGATATTCATCATAATCTTTGACCAATACTTATTGATTACTTACTTGGTCCAAGGCACTGTGTTCAGGGCCAGGGAGGCAGGGGGCGATGAAAGACATTGTCTAGCCCTTCAAGAGTTTCCCATTTGTAAGAGCAGGGAGCAGGAAGAAAGGCAGAATGAGAGGAATGATAGCCAACGTGCATGACCTTGGCCACTTAAACTGTGCTGAATGTGGGGATTCTGCATGGGATAGGTCACCAATCCAAGTGCTATGTGTGCAGTACACCTGGTGGTAAGTCAGGTCTAGTGATGATGTGATGACCATGGTGTCATAAGTATCCTTCAGCTAAGAATAATCCACCCATGGCTAGACAAGACTGTCCACCTCTTCTTTCAGATCAGGGCACCAGGCAAAGATATGATCTCTTCATGGTACAACTGGCATTATTTGCTGTTGGTGTTTTGTATAATGTATGCCAACAATGAAATCTCTTTTTTGTGACCAATTGATGTAACTATGAGATAAAGAAAGCAAATTCCTCAGAGAATGAGGTAGGCAAAGGGTATAGTGTGTGGTGTTTTTTTTATGTTTTTATCCCCAGAACTTAGGTCAGCACTATGTAGCAATCAACCAAAAAGCATTTACTATAATCCTCCTATGTGTCAGGTGCTAAGATAGATGTCAGGCATATGAATATAAAAGTGAGACTTTCTGAAAACTATTTTTAAAAAAAGTCTGTGATACCAAAAAAAAAAAAGTTTACAATTCCTGCAAAATAAATCTGCAAATATATCTGAGCCCTGACTCTGGGGTTGAGAATAAGGGAAACAAATGTAAAAGGCAGAGCCTCTTCCTGAAGGCAATTTACAATCTAGTTGGAAAGATGAGGCATAAACATAGAAATCTTGCCTTTCATATAAATAAATGGAAGTTTATCAGTGATAGTAACAATAATAATGATAGCAATTGGTTAGGCTACAGAGGGACAGCATGGTATAGTGCAGAGCTAATTAATGTGGTCACAGATGGCCTGGCTTCATTCCTGCTTGTCTCTCCTACTTATAAGCTATGTGATCCTGGAGCAGTTATTTCAACAATGTGACTTTGTGTTTCTACATCTTAAAAATGGGTTGACCATCTATCCCACAGGGCTGTTGTAGGGAAAGTGCTTTGCAAACTATGGAATTCTACATAAAAGTGAATTGTGAGTATTCTTTCCTCTTTCTTTCTTCCTTTCTTTTTTAACTGAATAATATGCTCTGCAACACATTTTGAGGTGATTTCCCCTAATTACCAAAAAAAAAAAAAAACCAGCCAGGAACTTAACATTTTAAATGTCAAAAATCATCTGCTTCAGATGGAAGTTGATGGAGACAAACTTAAAAATAAATAAATCAATCAAAATTTCCTTTCTCAGCCCTCTGTCTGCCACAACAAAAGAGCTCTGGCTGCCATCTATCCGATGCTCTTTGCAATTATACCTTGTCAACATGGAAGGCGCTATTTAACCCAACAGTTCAGCTCATTCTTGTGCTACAAATTATCCTCGTTCCATATTATTGCATTGAGAAGCATCATGGGTGGTGTAGAGGAAGCTGGCCTTGGAGCCAGAAAGACCTGGCACACTGGCCATGTGACCCTGGGCAAATCACTTAACCTTTCAGTGCGCCAGGTGACAGTTTAATAAGGTAAATGTGCATCTGCTTTATTAAAGGGGATTTCCTCACTGGTGAGCTATTTTCACCAACAGAATCACAGATCCAGACCAAAAAGCCCATTATGCTTTTGGAGGACCATGATCCCTTTAGGGAGAGAAGGTTCCTAACCATTTTTTCAAAATGCCATAGACCCATTTGGTAGGTAGGTGAAGGCTATGAACTACTTCTCAAAATCATATTTTTAAATATTATTTTAATGCTAATTGTAAAATGAAAATATATGTATGCATAGTATATCATATGTCGTATATCAAATTAAACATTGAAATAAAGATTAAATTTCATGTAAAGTTTAAAAGTAATCATATATTAAATGTATTATATAAAATATATGTGATTACAAAAAAATATGTATTAACACAATGTATAGGTCCTTTGAAATCTCTCCATGGATGCCTTTTAGGCCTGTTGTTCCTGGGTTAAGAGCTTCTGCTATAGACATAATACCCAAGCCACCCTATCTCACACACTGGCCATCAGGTCTGCTGTACTCTGTAGGGCAACACCCAATCAAAATCATAACTCATAAACCCTCACCAACATGTTTAGATTTACGGTCCAGTTAAAGAACACATTAATTCAAAACAAAACACATTTAATCAAAAGCAGGAGAAATATGAATGAGGAGGAAGAGGAATAAGCATTTATATAATGTTCACTCTGTACCAGCCACTATTGTTAGTGTTTTCTACAAATATCTCATTTACTCTTCACAAAAACCTATTAAAGTAAGCGCTATTATCCCTATTTTTCAGTTAAGGAAACTGAGGCAAACATGGGTTAAATGACTTGCCCAGGGTCACACAACTAGTAAGTGTCTGAGGCTAAATCCAAACTCAGGACTTCCTGACTACAGACCCTACATTTTATCCACTGTACCCACCTTGCTGCTGTATGAAGGAACAATAAGAATCCCCCTGTTCATTCATGGATTATACTCTCTCCCACAGGGTAACCCCAAGCATTCTCACAACTAGAGAAGGCATGGAAAACACACATCAGCTTTGGCAAGAAAGGCTACCCCATGTTCTTAAACTGAAGCAAAAACAATGAGGAGAGGTGAAGATGGAGAGATCATGAGTTATGAGGGAGGAAAGAGGTCAGGGAAGGGTCTATATACATACAATAGCCTCCATTTTCTCAGATACATAGGACACACAGTCAGTTGCTGGGAGTCAAGGGAGCTGAATAGAGACGGGCATGACCAGGGCACACACTGGATGAGGGCAACCCAGTATCTTCCGGCTGTTTTATCATGCTGCTGTCTGATGGTATCTCCACCTAGCTCTCCACTGTTGGGCAGTATCTTCCCTACTGGGGATCAGATTGTCTCTATTGGTCTCTGCTTCTTTAGCTGCTTGCTGCTGCCAAGGTCATCTTCTTGCTCTCTTCTTACTGTCTAAAATGTAGTGACTAAAAGCATCTTCCTAACGAGGGCTGGCTGGCAGCTTTTTAATCCATAATCAAGGCTAAGAACCAAGGCTAGCTTAGGGCAGGGAGACAGGAAAAAAGTCTGAATGCCCAGAGTGAAGGATGTCTCTTCTTTTGATTACCTCTAGTGCTAATTTGAAGTCAGTTTTTGAAACAACTGTAGAATCAAGACTTAGATTAGAAAATTCCTGTAACTCTTGTTTAATCCTTTAAGGGAGATCCTTTACCACCAAAACTACAGCAAGGACTCCCCTCCCTCCACCAAAAAAAGAACAAAAAACCCAAAGGAAGGAAGTGAGCATAGGTTTGGGTGATACACAACCTGCATCACTCCACAAATTGTCTTTAATTGGAAGGTAAGTGAAGGTGAATTTTTTAAAAAAACACAGCCAAGTGAAGAATGCAAGGCCATTTTCCTTCATGATTATGACCCCATATTCATACATTTTTTTTTCATTCTCTCCATCTCACTCTCTCTCCCTGTCTCTCTTTCTCCCTGTCTCTGTCTCCTTGTATCTCTCTGTTTTTCTGTCTCTTTGCCTCTGTTTCTGTCTCTCTCTCGGTCTATCTTTGCCTCTGTCAGTCTCTGTCTTTCTCTTTGTCTTTTTGCATCCTCCCACCTCTATGTTTTCTACAAGAATTGCATGAGAAGAACACTAGCCTTTTCAGTACCTAATTCTGAACTTCTATATGCTACTGGAAATTTAAAATTGTCCTATCCCCACTGAGCCTTTACTATTATTCAGCAACCTATTTATCCATCACTGATTGACTTCCAATCACATTCCAATGTTGGTGTTTGCAAACATCCTTTCTCCTCAAACACCCAACTGTCTGCTACTAACCCTTAACCTAGCAGTAGATAGCAATATATCCTGTTTTACTGGGAAGACTAAGGCTCTCATGCACAATTCCCTTCCATCTTTCCTCATAAATTCCCTATATCTTCACCTTGCCTACTTCTTTGGCTTCAGCTTTAGGACTTGAGGTAGCCAGTCACTCCATTGGTGTCCCTGTCCTCATCTACATTTTCCTAGGTAGTTTATTTCATAGTCCATTAGCCTTTTCTTCTCATCTTCAATTTCTCCTTTCTACTGGGACCTTCCCCACTGCCTACAACCATGCTTAGGACTTCTCTATCCTTAAAATTTGGGAAGCTGTATGTGCAGTGGATAAAGCACCAGACCTGGAATCAGAAAGACCTGAGTTCAAATCCAGACCCAGACATGTAGTAGTTGTGTGACCCTAGGCAAGTGAGCTTCTTCATCTGTAAAGTGATCTGGAGAAGAAAATGGCAAATCACTCACTCTACTATCTTTGCCAAGAAAATCCCAAATGAAGTCCAAAAGAGTGGGACGTAACTGAAAAGACTGAAGAATAGCAATCCTTAAAAACAAAACCAAACAAAAAACAACAAGCTGTAACAACTCTCCTAGTCCTTTAAGCTATTGTGTTTTTTGTACTTATGTTTCCATTATTGACATTTTAAGGTTAAGTCATGGTCCTGAAAAAAAGAAATCTAGCCCATAAACCCCAAGATACCCTGTGAGGTTTCCATGATCAAAATTTATATTCCTTTGGGTAGAACAGTCACAGGTAAGGGTATGACAGTCTATGAGGACAGAGGGAAAGAGAGGAGAGAGGAAAAGGAGGGAGGGAAAGGAGGAAAGCAAGCAGGGAAGGAAGGAAGGAAGGAAAAAAGGAAACAAAGGAAGGAAGGATGGAAGGAAAAAAGGAAACAAAGGAAGGAAGGAAGGAAAGAAGGAAGGATGGAAGGAAGGAAGGAAAAAAGGAAACAAAGGAAGGAAGGATGGAAGGAAGGAAGGAAAGAAGGAAGGATGGAAGGAAGGAAAAAAGGAAACAAAGGAAGGAAGGAAGGAGCTGCAATGCCCAACTGGAACTAAACACTTGGGTCCCTTAAACCTAAATCAGGAAGACTCTTCCTGATCAGCCAATAGGTCCCAGCCCAAGCTGACCTTTGTCATTGTTTGGGTTCTGATGGATCAGGGTGAATGTGAATAACAATTGTTCCTGTTTTGGCCGGAAACCCAGAGAGTCTTCTCCTCCCAGATTGATTTTTTTTTTTTGACTAAGTAAAAGAGGTCATTTCCTCCCTTATTTCTTACCTAGCCTAATTATTTAACGGGTATTGCCAAAGGCAAAGTGAGATCTGGGAAAGACCTTAGCTCAAAGACCTTAGCTCCCCACTGCATGCAGAGCCATCTCCAGTCATCCTGATCTATATTTTGCCACTTGATCCAAATGGCTCAACGGAGAGAGTGAGGCTAGTGACTTTGCACAGTCCTGCCTCCCTTAAATCATTGGATTCATGATATCACCTTCCCAAAGTCAAGGTCCTTTCCAAGAACAAAGAACAAACAACCACAGGAATTACAAAGCTTCTAGAAAGGTATCTGTATCTATTGCCTGTGCTTCCTCATGACCTCATTCACTCCTCAATCTGTCAAGTCCTATTGGCCCAACCTATAAAAAATTTCTCAAATCTGTCCTTTTTTTTCCTACTCACTACTTTCTACTTTATATACTCAGTATTTTGCATGCTACTAGGCACATAGTAGTTAACACACTCTCTCCCTCCCTCTCTCTCTCTCTCTCTCTCTCTCTCTCTCTCTCCTTTCTTCTTTTCTCTATTCCCCCCTTCTCTCTCCCTCTCCCTCTCTCTCGCTATATCTCTTCTCTGTCTCTTTATTTCTCTCCCTCTCCTCCCCCTTCCTCCACCCAACCTGTTCCTAAAAGCCAACATATTAAACTGTTTCTCATCCTCACATTTTCCTTAAACACCTTGTCTACATCTATCCTTTGCCCCCATAACACTCTAATTAGTATTATATGTATTTATGTCATGCTGCTATCCCAATTGTAGGAATTCTTGAATGTAGAGACTGTCTTTTTTTGTTTTTGCTTTAATCATTGTCTCTCCAGCACTTACTTTGGCGCCTTGAATATGCCTAATAAGTATTTGTGAACTGGACTGTGTGGTACAGAGAGGCGTGTGCTGGTGAATGGTGAGCAATAAGCTTTCTGAGAGAAAATGAAAACAATGTATGCAAGACACACTTTCAAATTTCATCTGAATTGTTAACAATTTCTCCATCACATTCTTCAGTCTACGCAATCAACAAAACAGTGAATCAAGTTCAGATTTGTGGTCTCTTTGCCTATTTCTGAGGTGTAAATGATAGTCTGGAAAATTTTAACATTTGGTTTTCTGGAGCCAAATATGAGCCAACTCCAGCACAAGCCTGGTTAGACCACAAGTACTTTAAGAGTTCAGGTGGGAAGATGAGTGAAAGTGAGATGGATTAGTACATATTAGTCATGACTCTACAGTTTGTTTTGAAATTGAGACACTGAAGATTCTGGCCTTCCTCTAACATAAAATAGGTCCATTTACTCTAAAATCCCATCCATCCCATTTCACATTTCTGGGACATCACACTGCCTCTAGGGATCAGCTCATTTTTTTTTTTTTTTAGAAATATGACCTCTTCCTTTATTCATCTCTTCCCCTAATGAGCATCACCAGAGTCCCATTTTGTGTGTGTGTGTGTGTGTGTGTGTGTGTGTGTGTGTGTGTGTGTGTGAGTGAGAGTGAGAGAGAACACAACATTGAAAGAGTAGTTCCTTGTTTCATAATTCTTATGATCTTAAAATGAAACCTTTCCTAGCAGGTTTTAGAGACAGTTTTGCTTTAGCCCTGATTATACAGAAATTGAACCCTCTCCCCCCTTCTCAATTTTCCTTACCTACTAGTGTTGATCATACAAAGAGGAGTTCACTCGAGAACAGACTTGACTCAGCTGTTCTCATTTCAGCCAGGTGGTCAAAGGAAAAATAATGTGCTTACCTGTGAAATCAGGTTGCCTATAAATCAAAAGAGGTCAAGTCATGTCCACCAGATGGAGGGTTTAAAATCTTAATGTGTGAGTTATGAAATAATGAATTACTTTTGAAGAAATTTTCGTAAAGTTCAATCATTTTGGTATCTTTGGGGAATCTGTGGAAATAGAAAAAGGGAAGGTTAATGTTATAAGGGGAAAAATAAAAAAACTTAGGTTTTCATCTCTGCCTTTATTTTTGCATCTATTCACAAAAAATGAGGTTCTGACCCACTCATTTACAACATTCCATATAATTATTTACTATGACAGCTCACATGGAGAACTGTCATTTCCCTACTATGTCTGTATGGCTTCATGGAGTCAAGTACTGGATTTAGACTAATATTAATTGAATTTATTTGTGGGACATATACATATTTTTAAGGTCCAGTTATCTAAGTTCTTGGTCTGTTCTCCTTTGCCTTGTTATTTTGTCATCCCTGAAGCATCATCAGAAGAGCAGGTGCAAGGAAAAAAAGGAATCAAATTATAGTTGGTTCTCTATTTTAGCAGGTCTAGTGAATAGTCTGTTAAAGGAGAATGTTGAAGCTACTCCCCAAAATGGAAACTTGGGATTACCTGTGGCTTTCATTCATGTGAGTGCAGTTACCTGAGATGACTGGATGGACAGATTTTAGCATGGATGTTATGTAGGATGGAAAGCACAGTTGCTGCCCAACTTGAAAGAATCCATGAGTGACAAAAGGTATTATCAAGAATGCTTACTCATCCATATGCATGAAAAAGGTACTAGTAAGAAATAAATGGTTTTAGATCATTTTAAAGGTTCATTCCAACTGGGATTTTGAATATCTTCTTCAATCACTTGGTCTTTTAGCTATAAAACTCCATGGTGTACTTGTCTCTCAACACCCTTTGCAGAGAAGTGTGAAAATTTAAATAATAACACATGTTTCTTTCCTGGCATGCTGGGAGAATTTAGTTGTTCCTTCTTTGCATCTCTATTGCTAGCTGATTAGCTTAACAATTTGTTCCAGTAAGGTTTCCAGCAGGGGACATGACATTTTGGGTGAGGGGACATTTTGGTAAGTGGACTATTCAGTATGCAGATTCCCCTCAGGTCTCCTGCTTTGTGCTCTGCTTTCCCTATCTTGAATCCTGTGCTATTATTAAAATCACCACCATTACTTCTATATATTCCAATATTAATCCTCTCTCTGTTACGATTTTTCTTTTATTTATAGCTTCTCAGCTTTTACATATAAAAGCGAATCTGCTTGAAGAGCCCTAAACTTTTTTTTTAATGAAAAAAATTAAATCACAGTGATGGATATTCTTAATGGAAAGGAATGAAATAATATATACCTTGAACTTTCTTTAGTAAAGTTGCTTTTAACGAGAACAATGGAAGTATGAGTTCTGATACTATGTGTAACTTCTATTTTGACACAGTCATTTGACTTGAAGCCACTTAATTGTACGTACCTGTAAGTAATAAAGGACAAGGCTAAAATCATCTTTCCTCCAAGCTCTGCTTTTAGTTACATTATAAAGTGAAGGGCAATTTTTATTGTAATTTGCTTTGTAGGATCATTATGTTTCTTTAGATTTAAAGACTTTCTGGCATGCCATTTTCTTCCCTCTAATCTTATTTTAAACATCAAAGAAAACTCAAATCATTTCAAACCAGGACATTAGAAGTTGTCTTTAAAGCAAATATAAGGACATTATTTATAAACCAAGCACTCTATTAGAAATTGGGAAAGACTCTCCCAGTGAAAACAAATACATTTTTGAATTTCTAGGGTTTTTTAATAAAAAGTTATTATGTTGACATAGAATTTTCATCTTAATTTTTATGGGATGTTATTTTTAAAATAGAATTTATTATTTTTAATGCCACATTTAGGTTAGACTATGAGTGAATGAAATTGTGACAAAACCCATTTAGGTGGGAGAAGAGAGACCCCAAACTGTGTACCCTGGATCAACCCTTTACAAAATTCTGACACATTACTCTCCTTGTAAGTGGCTTACTTTCCTTATATACAACCTTCGATCTCCTATTTCCATGGTTTTGTACTTGTATCCTCAATATCAGAAATACTCTCCCTATTCACCTCAATTTAGAATCTTTGCTCCCTGCAAAACTGGGCTTAATGGTCACCTCCTAGCCCTTTCTGATCTCTCAGCTCCCGGTATCCTCAGAAATTACTTTAAACCAGGAGTTCTTAATTTGTTTTGTGATATGGAATAGTCATCAGAAACATGCTTTAAAATGCCTAAAATAAAACACACAGGATTAAAAAGGAAAGCTATAACATGGATTTGTATAGTATAATATTTATACATACTACTGTTTGTATAATATAATTATACGTATATGAAACACATAATATATATGTGTGTGTGTGTGTATGCACACCAGTAAACTTTACATTTACACACCCTGAGTTAAGAGCTTCTGCTTCTCATTAGTTTCATTTACATGTCATATTTATTTATACAGCATTTATAAATGGTATTTTCTCCCAATATAATGGAAGCTCCTTGAGAGGAAGGAATGTTACGTTTTTGACTTTATATCCTCAATGCCTTGCACAAAATAGGTGATTTAAAAATACTCGATTAAAGGACTGATGGTGTTGTGGATAAATAAATTCCTGAATTTTATTATTTATTATTTTAGTTTAACTCCGGATATGTCATAGACATAATCTGAGCCACAGACATATAGCCAGGCAAGAAGATGAAACTTTAACATCCCTTTAAAGTATCTGAAAGCTCTGAGCCAAGAATCTGTGGTTTGAGGGTCCAAAGCACCAAGTAAGACAACACTCAATTGGTTCCTGCAACCTTCCAGGAAAAAGTGAACATGGAGAAAAGTACCCCCCCCCCTCATTCCCTCAGTTTTCTTTTTTTCAATTTGAGGTATTCCATTTGGAGCTTGAAGAAAGATTTTTATAAACACTGAAACTGTGAAAATAAAAGGCACAATTCCCTTTTCTTTCTTTCTGTGCCTCACTGGCCTTTTCCTTGTGTGGAAGGCTCTTTGATGTCAGTGGGAGTACTACAGAGTAAAAGCAGAAATTAGAATCTGGCACAATATTTCTCTCCTTGAAGATTTGGCTCTTATCCAGTCTAAAAACAGTAGTGAAGTCCCTGGTGTCTTTCTTAGATATCAAGTCAGTGAGGGACTGTTTCATTTACGTGTAACATTATCAACCACTCTGTGAGGGTCTAGAAAAAAGGACAAAATGGATTTTTAGTATCTGCTCATTCTCTAACAAGGGAATATATACTGAAATATTGTAAAGATTCTCTCTTCATAGTTTTCTATCACTCAGAATACACAACTATATTATATATATATATTACTATACATTATATGTATATTTATAAGATATATATGTGTATATATCCATATATTGCAAATTATCCCTATTCATCCAAATTTTCAGTTTTGATTACTTTTGTTAAGTTCCATGGATGGAATATGTGTTGACTTAAGCCACTGAAACTCTAGAAGAAGTTCAGAATATGTCTATATGAAGAAACTGAATGATTAAGAAATTGAATGGTTTATTTAAGATTAGAGCACCACAGTTCACATTGTAGACAATACAGGAAATTTACTTGAATTATAGGGATAAACAGAACATTACCATAGGTACTAATCCCCAAAGTCCTATAAAAGTGGTAGGGAAGACAGTGAAGCCCAAGAGGAATAAGAAACTGATGAATGGAGACATGAGCCCTATGAAATAAGAACCAGGTGTTGTGTAATAACAGCAGCATCTGGAAGTAGATTCAGCAAGTTAGTTTCTATTCAGAGTCAAATGTCCAAAAAGCCAGTATCTCAATCAATCTGTGATCTTCTTTGATATATTTGGTCCACCAATACAATGGACTAAGACATTAACATATATGTTGTTATAACAATAACTCACGTGGATTTTTAAGGTTTTCTAAGCTTTATCTCACTAAAGTCCTGTGAGGTAGGTACCACAAGTGTTATTGTTCTCATTTCATGAAAGGGAAAACAAAGACTCAGAAAGATGACTTGAATGGCTTAGAGTTATACAACTAGCTAGTAAGAAAGCCAGGAATCAAACCCAGGTTTTCTGACTTTGGCCCCAATATACCTTCCACTAAACCAAGCTACAATTAGCTTCTTGTCTTGGTCCTAAATGTTAGTATTTTATGCCAGACCCATGATCCCATTTTCTCAGTCTTGTGATGAAATCCTATGGAATTTGCTTCTCATATCAATAGAAATAAACTATGGGCGATACTGGACCTATATAGAGCCCTATAGATACTTTCGCGTTCTATAAGGATTATTAGACCTTGATAAGAACAATAAGATAAGCATTGTGAACATACTCCTTACTCTAAGCGATTCAATAAAGATTTTCTCCATGGCATAGCATGAATCTAGGAATACATACTCTATAGGTAATGCCAACATCATATTTGTTGAACGCTGCTCTGAAGCGAGGGGAAGATCTCAGTGTAATAAGTATGGCCACTGTAGCCATACATGGCTGGTATTAAGATCCTTTCTTTTCTAATTGTCTCTTTCCCCTTCAGTGCTGGGGCAGAACATAGAGTGGAGATTTTTCTTTTCCTCAAAAACTAATGATCCTACCTCCACCAACCTCTAAAAATTAACCCTTGGTAAAACTCTTTCATCACATTTGTTAAATGCACCCAACCAAGCCACTGGTGTGTTTTGCTTTCTGCCATTGTGAACTGAGAGCAAATTTTTCCCCACCCCAAGGAAATCACCATAAATGTATAGAAATAATACTCTTTACCACAATTTTTTCTTCTGAAATAATATAACTGACTATGATTCCATGGGAGTGATAAGGAGAAAATAACATAAGCATTTTTTAGATAAACTTAAAGTACAGGATTAACCTGAATGATTATTGTCTATGCAATAAAAGTTAGTAGATAGAGAGCTAGGCTGTGTCAAGAACTAGATTCAAGTCTAGCCTGTGAAAATTACTAACTATATGATACATGCCAGGACACTTAACCTTTCATTACCTCAGGCAACTCTTAGACTATAAATTACATAGGAACTATTAGACTGAATTCATGGAACATCATAGATCTAGAGTTTTGAAGGACCTAAGAGTCCATCTAATCCAATCTCCTCCTTTTAAAGATAAAGAAATCAAGGCTGAGGGAGATTAAGTTATTGACCAAGGTCATATAGGTAAGTAACAAAAGTAGACTTTTTTCCTACATCAGTTTAAATTGCACAGTTCTGGACAAAAGAATACAAAATAATAAGCAAGAAACTAGCGATGTAATCCCTATTACCTGGTTTTCACTGCTGACTATAGTGCCTTATTCTGAATTCTGATTATTTCACTTTTAAACTACCCAACTGTCATTATTTTGCATAACAGTAGTTGCAATTATGAGCTTGGGTTGGTATTTTTTTTTCTTAAGTATAGCCAAACATTATTTTAAATCTGTATTATTCCCCGTAGAATACTGAAGCACTCAAGTGGACTGACTTCACAATACTAGAGCTTAAAATGTCACCCTCAAGGGATTTTCTGATCTCCTTACTACTTTTCCACTGTGCCACTGGCCGCAGGAAAAGAGCACCAGGTCATCATTAAGTATTTGTAAGTGCCCAGTTATAAATTCCAGTTGACTCCTCTAAATTATTAGACTGATACCTTGGCTCACACCAAAATGTGCAATAACATATGACCCCAACCCCAGCTGATTGTTCAGGAGCACCATCAACATGACCTTCAAGATATCAGTTTAGGCAGGGGTAGATCTCTAATGACCACTGTAAACTGTGGCTGAATTCCACTCCAAACATTTCAGTGTAAGATATAATTCCTAGAACTATATTATTCAAATAATTTCAAACTGCACTGATCACTTTCCTAAGTAGCATAAAATACCTAGGTCTCAGAAAGACCTAGAAAGATGTTAGGTAAACAAGGTACTATTTACTTCTCCCCTAGTTCCCATTGACCAATAGTTCATTCTACATTCTTCTTTTCAATCATTTTCTACTGATTTTTTTCATATCATCTACAGACATACTCAAGTTTATCACACACACACACACACACACACACACACACACACACACACACACACTGTTCATGGGACCTTGCCAACAAGTCAGTCAATCGCTCTCTCTCCTCTTTGATTGTTGAACTGCTACACTCACTACCTTCACTGCATTAACACTCACCTACATTTTAACACACTGAAATATGACTGACATTCCCACAAACCAATTGATACTGCTCCTTTTATCATTACCAATGATCTTTTTAAAAAACAATATTTATATATTTAATTTCTATATCATCTGAATTTCAGTAATTCAATTGTATCCCATTCCCTCTCTCCTTTCCAAAAGAACTATCCCATATAACAAAGACTTTTTTTTTTAGAAAATAAAAACAAAGGGAAAAAAATCAGTAAAACCAATCAAGTCATCAGAAAAAAATCTAACATTTTGTGCATTGTTCTACATCCATGGATTTCCAACTTCCTCAAAGGAATGGGGGGGATGGAGGTATCTTCTCATATTTCTTCTTTGGATCCATGCTGGTTCTTTGTAATTTTGCATCATTCATTTTTTATTGCTTTGTGTTTCATTGTACATATTATTTTCTTGGCTCTGTTGACTTCATTTTGCATAAGTTTCTGTAAGTTTCTCCTTATTTCTATAAATTCATCTTAATTACAATTTCTTACAGAACAGTGGTAGTCCATGACAATAATGGTCCAATACTTGTAGAGCCATTATCCACTTGGTATCTACTTTGTAGCTGGTATCTAATCAGTAGATGCTAATTATCAATCTTGGATACCACAAGAAACGTTGTTATATTTTGATGTATGTGGTACTTTTTCATAAATCAAAAACCAGGAAGATCTTTTTGGATACATTTGATGGCCTTTTTGCCCTGGTCCTCATCCTTTTGGATCTGTTCTGTCTTTTAATACTAGGGGGCAGCCCTTCCTCCTAGATATTCTTCTTTCTTTTCCCCTTGGCTTCCCTGGTATATGGGATAAGTGAAAACTCCTCAATTTGTGGTGGTTAACCTCCCACGTCATAGTGTGCACCCCATCCTCTGAACAAGCAGAGATGAGAGACAGCAAGGCAGGGTGGTCTGAGACCTCTTTGTTTGAATTTGAGCCTAAACAAGACTCCACCCTTTCCCCAATGAGAGTCTCAAAGGTGGTCCTAGAACTCACTCTCAGCCCTTTGTCCTCTTCCCCCACTGAGCTTCCCCCACCGTTCACAACCAATAGAAGTCAGGGACAACAAAAGAAGGTATCCTTACGACACTCAGGGTATAAAAGCTCAACCTCCAAAGGGTTGAGCGGCCTCCTTTGCTAACCTGTTTGGAGAAAGGATGCCCCCATTCCTGGGAATTGGTAATAAAATATTCCTGTTCACCACAAGTATTCCTCTGATTTTTCTGTCTTTAACTGGGTAAGTAGTTTTCTAACCCACACACCTGGCAATGATGTTTCTACTTCTTTCCTCCTGCCACTATCCAAATATCTGATCATCCCTTATGTCTCATTTGTCAGATAATCATCCAATGTCCTACCTATATATCATGGTACTCAACATTCTATTTCCACATTCTATACATTTCTTCTTGTGTAATCTTATCTCTACATCTTAGAATGTGTATCTTTCTTTAAAATGGAGTTCTACTGCTACCCACTTTGTGGTGGTCTTTCTTATACCCCTAATTAATAATTCCATATCTCTCAATTTTTTTTCTACTATTCTTGTCTTTTGTAGATGCCTTTTCTATATGCCTTTTGTAGAATGAAGGTAAGCTTCTTAAGGGCAAGGACAGGTAAACTGTTGGTCTAATTATCATAACTATGTAATTCTAATTACTTTGTTTTAGAAAGTATATGTTGTTTGAAAGTTGAGGATATTCAAGGAACACTTGTTCATCTACTTTGTTTCAGGTACTGTGCTAGGTGTTGGGGTTAAGCGTACAAAGAATTTCACATCCTTTATAATTGAAGAGAACTATCCGACCTGGCCCTCTCCAGTGATTCCTTGAACTCCCAAGATACCTGATCAGATTGACTACTCTACCACCCCTCACCAGTGAAGATCTGATCAGTCTATCTAGAGTCTAGACCTGTTCCATTATTAACTTGAACATCCAGGGATGGTCTAAGAGAGACATGTAACTGGCCTTTAGCTGCAGGGTGCCCAGTTGGCCCATAGTGAAATGGGCACACATCCAGCTGGCCATATGCCTGGAGGTTTCAGCACCCCTTCTGTGGCAAGAAATTGTTATACCACCCTTCCAAACTTAATGACAAATTGAAAGAAGCCGATTTTGTTTTGTGTTCTGACTTCTTCATGCTTATTAAGATGGGTTAAATCATGGGCAGGGGGAGGAAGAGGGAGTGAACCAAATGATTAAAAGAACAGTAGGGCATAACAATTATAAATCTTATTTTTATGAACTCAATGGATGAACCAGCTCTGTTATTGACAGTGTTTTTCATATACATGCCTAATCTTGCAGTCACTGAAAAATACCACAAGGTATTGTATTCCCTGGAACAATGCAGTCCCTTGTGAAGTGTTTCCTCCTGGAAGAACAGCAAAGTGTCAAAGAGACAAAAGTAGTAAAAATTGTCTCCAGACAGCAGCAATGCATGAATAACTTTGGAATACCCTCCCTTCTCCCTTACACAAAGACTGCCATCCATCAATTATCCCACAAATATAAAAAAGCATTGTATTTAATAAAGGATAAAAAAATCTTAATTTTCCAATGAGCTTTCATTTTGCAAAACAATGTGATCATTCTACATAATTATAATGATAATGCCTCTGTTTGCATAGCACCTTTCTATAAGAATTCACATGCTTCACAAACACTTATAACTGATTTTTTTCAATGCACCCATGAGGGTATATTGTATTGAAATTGAAACTATATCTAAAAATCTCAATCTAAAAAACTCCTTACTATTTAATGGCCTCCAGAGGCTGATGCAATCCAATTAAGTGGAAAATATATGAAGCAAAAAACTAACTGCCATCCAGTCCTACTTTTCAATCCAGTCTCTCCTGGCTCTGAGCCTCGGCAGGAGATTTTGGTCATTATAAAAAATAAATAAAATAAAACATTAGAAGTATTCTCCCCCAAGCATCTCCAAGAATGTCGTCTGATTTCCTTTCCACTATATCATGCACCAGTCTTACCTCACCTTCCTTCTAAATATTTCTTATATTTTCCTTCCCCATGCAAGTCTGATCTCCATTGTTTGAAGAGGAGATCTGGATTTCCAAATGAGCGACCATAGGAATCTCGTCATGGTATTTGGTTTCTTTCTGACCTTACAACTGATTTTCATGCCTGTCACTGTCTACTGAATATTTGGTAATAACCACCTCAAGCTGTCAGATGCTTATCCCTACCTGCTTAGTTTAGCACCCAAAGCCAGAGGCACTATAGAGTAAATGTTGAACTATCTGTTTCTCAGAGACCTAGTGGGCTCTCTCCCAATTCTTTTCATGTATGGACTTTCCTAATCAAATCTTGCCTGCTGGTTATTCCCATTCAGCAGCTCATTGGCTGTGCCCATTAATCTCTACTTTAAAAAGTATATTATTTGGGGCAGCCAGGTGGCACAGTGCATAGAGCACAGGCCCTTGAGTCAGAAGGACCTGAGTTCAAATTTGACCTCATACACTTGACATACTTACTAGCAGTGTAACTTTGGGCAAGTCAATTAACCCTAATTGCCCTCCAAAAAGATACATACATACATATATATATGTATGTATGTATATATATATATATATATATATATATATGTATATGTATATGTATGTATGTGTATATACGTATATATATATACATGTATATATATATATATATATATATATATATATATAAAATTTCAACTCTTTAATTAGAAATATTGGGAATGAATGACGTAAACAACAATGCCCCCAGTGCAGACAACATATAGGAAACATACTATCTTTTATTATATCTTTTATTAGACAAGGAGGTAAACCCCACTCCTGTCCTCTTTTTTCAAGCAAACAAAAGCAAAACAGAGTGCTATCAGAACCTCTACTTTCAAGGGTTTCTACTCATAGCCCCAGTGGGTGAATGAACACTCATTGTCGTGACTGATTGAGAAATATATTGCTTTCTCTTGGTCTCAGGTTTTATGGGCTCCACAGGCAGACTTAATGTGGTGCTAATATTTTATCTCTCTAACCTGTGTTTCTGCTCTTCCATCCAAATCTTCTAGTATTGAGAGCTAGGTTAAAGTGAGTGTAGGTAGGGATGGAAAATTCAGGAAGCAAAGGGGTATTTATGTGAATGCTATAGCTTTAAGGGACAACAAAAAAAATGGACAGATATAATTTTGGAAGTGTCCTGTAGGTACCTAGAGATGCAGATCCATTGCTCAGAAGAGAGATCAGGGCTGAAGTTACTGATATGTGACTCACTTGGACTGAAGTTTCAGTTGAAGTCTTAGAGACAAATTATATTGATAATAGAAAGACTTTAGAAAGACAAGAGAGCCAAAGACAGACCGTTGGGAGACACCTAAATTTAGCACAGTACCAGTCACTTAGTAGGTGCTTAATGAAAGTGTCTTGATGGATTAATGATTGAATGAAACAGATGGGGAATAGTGAAAAAAGCAGGAGAACTACTGGACTGTTGAAACCAAGGAAGGAGATGGTCAAGTTTAACAAACAGAGAGGTTCACAAGGCTAAGGACCTGAAGAATAACCACTGGATTTGATGACTGAGAAGTGACTGCAAAGTTCAGAAAGAGCAGTTTCAGTAAAGTACTCTCTCCTCTAAGATTCCTGTAGTGCAGGAAAGTTAAGAGCCTCACAGGAATAGCAGTTTAAAAAAAAAAAGAAAAAAGCAGCAGAGAAATGTCTTGGTATGTGGCCCTCACGGCTCTTGGTCTGAGGGAAGCACACAACAGGGCGGCTTCTGGATGGAGAATCACATAATTACTTTTGCACTCTAGTCAAAAGAAGAGAACCTCTCAGAGATTAGTCAGAATGTTAGACAGAGTCAACTGGCAACAAAGGGAGTTTGTACCATCATCTATACATATAGACTCTGGCAGAGAAAATGAGGCTGATGACTTTGTGCAACTTTGCCTCATGTAAATCCAGTTCATGCACAAGTTAAAACATCATCCATGTCATTGGTCCTCTTCAAAAACAAGCAACAACAACATATATCTTGTATATACACATATATTTACATATATTCTCCCTCATTAGAATGTAAGATTCTTAAAGCCATGGACAATTCTTCTGCATTGCATCCCCAATATTTAGCACAGTGTTTCTCTCACTCTTGCGCAATGCCTTATAAATGCTTATTAATTGATTGAAAATGGGCAGTGGTTGTGGTGGAAATCAGAATGCAAAAATTGGAAGGGACAGAAGGACACACCTGTGTAAGGTATATATACTTTTATCAATAAATTTAGCAGTTAAGGGAAGTAGTGGGGTAAAACGGTAGTTGGATATAAAAATTAAGGGAAATCATTATTTATTTTGTTTAATGTTGAGTCCTGAATATAGCTGTAGGAATATGGGAACGAACCAGTGGGAAAGAAAAAGTCAGATTCCAAATAAATGAAAGCGAGACTGGTGTGAGATAAAGGGAACGGTTGAAAGTATTACCCTTAGTGAAGGCTGGGACATATCTTCCATTTTGGAAGAGGAAAGAGTGAGAGATCATATTTGAAAACTTTAGAGCAGTGGTTCTCAACCTGTGGGTCGCGATCCCTTTAGGGGTAAAATGACCCTTTCACAGGGGTCAAAGGGGTTTCCTAAGACCATCAGAAAACCTATTTCTGATGGTCTTAGGAACCAAGACACTACTCCTCTACCATCTCCAGGCAGGTCTGCCCACATGCAGATACACCCACATATGAGTATTAAAGGGTCATGGCATTAGGAAGGTTGGAACCACTGCTTTAGAGACTATGAGGAAGGACACTAAGGGAGGCCATATTGAATGGCATCCATTCTTTAGTAAAATTGGAGGCCAGGTCAACTGCTCTAATCATTTGTATGTGTGTTGGGGGGAAGGAGGGTGAGACCAGGTCAGATACTCTTAAGGGTATGGAGTGAGGGTGAGGTGCAATTGGGAGTGAAAAAAAAATAGAATAAAAAGTTTTGGGCAATAACTATTTGGAATAACATAGGTAATTGATAAGGATGCATATCTTTGCTGTCTCATCATATACCACCAACTGCTCAATCACCCTATGAGTTAACTACTCTCCCTTCTCTCCTGCAATGTTCCCCCAACGGTACTCCCTTCTCTGCATACTGGGGTTACTCCCACTCCTCCCACCCAAATCTTGGTGTACAATAGCAGGACATGAGGCTATCCAGCACACTTGACAGTAATCTCAGGTAGTAAATGGCAAGTATCTGGGCATAACAATTTTAAAGCGTTCCGTGCTTTAAACATTTCCAAACGCTGCAAAAGCTTTATAAGGAGAGAGAAACACTATTGTGGGATGACAAATTATATTTAGGCCAATACAAACAGCCCCTTTTACCCCTAGTACAGCAAGATGTACCTCCTAGATAAAAAGCTGAGCATTCATACAGGGCCAGGCCTTTAGTATTTGAATCTCCAGGGCTTTTATTTCAAGTAATTTAGGGTTTTTCTTTTTCTTTCCTTTTTGTGCTCTATATTTCTCATTGAAATTTGAATTTTTGTGGATTTCTCAATCCCTACAGAATTCATTAACTGTATATCTGGAGTAAAAAAGGGCCAATTTAGATGTAGCCGTGACTGCGTAATTCTCATTTTGAGCACAAATGTCTAATCAACACCTGCAGTCGGGATGTGTGTTAGTTAGTTTACTCTGCATGCTGCCTGGAAAGTATAACCTAATGATGCTTTTGATAGACTAAACACTTGCAAATGAGAATCCCACTGCATATATTCTCCATGTGGTATAAAGCAAATACGGTTTAGTTTGATGTCCCCTACCTTCCCTTATTTATTATGACAAATATGTTAGGTTAGTATTATTTTTACATACCAGCAGCCTAGACATCTGTTAATGAAAATGCATTCTATTCATGTGATTGAGATGAAGGGGGCAGGATAAGAATGCAATTGCAATATTCTGGCATTTATGTGTTTTCTTTCTCTGTGCCTTCAATCCAGATTTTCGGTCACAATGAGGGCTGTGGTGGTGTTGCTCCTACTCATTTAAAGGACTTTTTGAAAATTGAGTTTGTTCAGAAAAGAGCATTTTAAATTTTCTTTATTCAAACCTTATTCACAGAATTCTACTATTATTATATTAATAATGCACTGTGTGCAAAGAAGAAATACACAAATTTCTCATTGGATGAAAATGTCACAGGTGAGTCTTAATTGTAAGAAAAAAGCAGAAAATGGTCAATAAACATTTATTACAGGAGAAACAAATACTAGAACACCAACAAATCTCTTTTCAGAGATTTGGAGAGCTCACAATTACAAAACTTCACTTCTATTTCTAAAAGCAATGCAAACTTATTTTCTTTACCAGTAGAACTTTGTAATGTCCCATAAGGAAGACCAGTTGACAGAGCATATGTTGGAGTGATCTACACTTACTTTCCTTAGAACCCAAAGTTTCGAGACTTCAGTGAAAAAGACAAACAAACAAACAAAAAACCAAAGACAACTTTGCTCCTTTGTAGAGAAAACGCTATAATGTGGCGTCTTGGAGTAAAGGATAAAATATGGAGTGTTCTGCTTGCTACTCATGGTTTGATTTTCTTCCTGGTAAATAAAGAGGTTAACTCTCCCTGGAGTCAAGAGGGCTTGTTTCTGCACAGTGTGAATTGGATCAGCTCACCTCAGCCCAGGATTCATGAACTGACGTAAAGGCATCTCCTGATGAGCAAAGAAAAGCTATCTAAAGCCAGGAAAGTTTTTTTTTTCTTCTCTATTTGACCAACTTAAAGGACAGGCGGGAGTGTCTGGCTCAGGGTTCTAAGGTGATTGCCATCAAATCAAAATTTCCCTGACAAACATCTGTCAGCCTATTCAATCTGAGTGAGCCCACCCAAGGTTCTGGTTCTAAGAGTAGTGCTTGTGATGTTGAAAGTTCAAATCTAATTGTTCCTGGATGCTCACAACATCAAGAGGAGAATTTCATGTTGACACTGTTGATACCTCGGAATAATAGTCACTGTTTAAACAAATGCCCAAGAGCATTCACAAAGAAAGATATGAATATGTAAAATAGGATTTTTGAAGCCATCAAGGCTACTATAAAAGAACTCTATAATACTTAGGCATCAACCAAAAGATTCTGGAACTAACTGCTGTAATGAAAAGTTTGTGTGATTTAGGTTGAGGGAGGGAATATGTTGCTTGGTGTGTTATATACCGAGACAAAATATTTCTTTTCAATTGAAAATTATTTTTTATATTATTTCTGGGACATTGTGGTACCCAGTTAATAAATAGAAATCAACCATGATCTTATAATTATTTTTCTAAGGTTTAAAAATTCTCCATATTTTTATGACCTTCCAAAATCCCTACCCCATCAGTATCCTTATCTCAGATCTTTCTATTGACATAGTGTCCCAAAGTAGTGTAACATGCCCACTTTAGGATTTTCTTATTCCCTTATTGATTCTTGGAGCAAAAACAATGTGATAGAAAAAGCAAATTGTCATGTGGTCTGACCATTGTAATTCTTTATCTGCAAAATAAGAAAGAGGGTTGATCTTCAAGTTCCTGCCTAGTTCTATCATTCTACCATCCTGTGAGTTCTTTCAAGGCCTTGTTCTGGCATTTACTAGTTGTATGACTGGGCAACTCACTGATCCTTTCTGAGTCTCACTTTCTTCATCCATAAAGTGGAATTCATATTTCTTCCACTACAGAATCTTATGGGGTTATTATAGTGATCAAATGAAATAATGTACATGGAGTGCTTTGGAAGTATTGAGTGTTCTTTTTCAGTGTTGTAATACATGTGCAAAGATTTGTTTTTCATAAGGGAATGAGTTACCTCTAATGCCAGATTAAAACTCCTTTATAGTAGTATAAGAAAGACACAGCTCACACTCAAAATGAATTTTCATAGATATAAAATTGTTGATAAAAGAAAACTTCTATGAGGGCATGTGGCAATCCGATGACAAGGTCCTTTAGTCCTAATCCAGGACAGCTGACCACATTTATGAGGTCCCTCCAGGATGATCAGCTTTTCTAGGACTGCAGAATGATGTGAATGCCAAATGACTGAAGAAAGCATTTGTTTAACACTCTATGCAAAGCACTATGCTAAGCACTGGGAATAAAAATAGAAAAGTAAGACAGTGCCTGCCCTCAAGGAGCTCATACTCTAAATGGGGGAAAACACATATAGAAGGTTTTAACAACAAGTGACATGGGAAAGTTCCATGCTCCTTATGGTACAAAGATTAAATAGATGAATGCTTCTTCTTTGATGTCATTTCCTCTGATCAAACGCTGTTGGATTCTGATATCAATCCATCTAACAGTGCTAAGGTGTTCAGTGGTTATAACTTTATATTCTAGGTCTTCAGTAGCTTCTTACGCTCCTACAGGAGCAGTTACCAGGATTCATCTCCACAGAAGTTGCTTCCAAGGTTGATGGCTATGGACAATGGGCTGGAATCATGACTATTCTAAAGGTTCTTGGGTTTTTGGCCCTGACCTGTCTCCATTGGGTCTGAGGGGAGATGGTTATCATGATGGTCATACTGGTTTAACTTGCCTAGCATATACTGCCTCCTGTCTTTCCCTCATAGTATCCTGCTATTTCAACTTGGCTAGCATATCCCCTGTGGGTGGCACTTGGTTGACAGTTGGTGGGGAAGAGCTTGCCCCTTCTCCACAGGTGTTGGTTCCCCAAATGATGACTGTGAAGGTCAGGCTGAAACTAAGACTGGTGGTCTAGTGGGTGCTGCTACTCCCAGGGCTCCTGTGATGTCTATCTGTTGGTACTAGTTGGTTAGCAGCTGTTGGAAGGTCGGCTCCTTTCCCCCATTGGTTTCTCTACTCAAAATAGCCAATGTTGGTGGGGTTATGAATAGCAGGACCCACACTAAACATCAGGAGGGCTAATACACAATTCAAAAGGAAATAATCCCCTCAACCCCACCCCCACCTTTGAATCTACCTATCAAGAAAAAAAGTTAAAGGTACATCTAAGACTTGTGAAAATTACTTTAGTCTTCCATGGATACACTTAGGCTTAGTCACTGGAGGTCAAGTTTCCCCTCTTTCTTTTGGGGGAAGTAGCCTTAGCAAACCCAACTTCCTTAAATTTTTTGACATAGTCGATAATCTTCAAGAGCTGCTGTTGATTAAGAGAGAATCATCACCTTATAGAGAACCTCACACAGACCTTTTATTCTTTGGCTAGGATATTCCTCAAATGGCAAACTTTTGGACTGACTATATCAATGGAAAGGTGGCATGAAACTCAAACCCTTACAAGTTGTTTGACCTTGGGCATACATATCCCTTAAACTTGAAAAGCCTCCAGGTTCTTTTAAATCAATCAATAAAATTGTGAATCGACAAATATATACAAAAGACCTACTATGCACCAGGTACTGTGCTAAGCACTAAGATTCTTCTAAGTACAAAGAATGAAATACCTTACAGGCAAGGAGCTTATTGGGGGTAAAGGAGGGTGTAGCACCAATGCAATATATTTACAGTGCCCATAATCATGCTAAAGACCATGACTATAAGTATTGTATGATGTTCGATTGCAAAATATACCAGATTCTCCAGGAAGAGGATAGAACTGAAGGATTTATTTAGACACCAGAAAACTCAATCTCAAAACCAGTAAGCCAATTCCATCACCAAAGATATTCAGAAGCTATAATAATGCTGAGAGCCATAGCATCCTTCAGTGTTCCCACAAATCAATATAAGATCAATATTTACTCACAAACCTCTCCGTCTCCTTGTCTGAGGTTTTCTCTCCTCCAGTCCTCTGGCTAGCTCTGAACACCAGCTTCCTGTGGGCTCAGCTTCCCTTCAGCAACCCACCACAGGCTCCACGTGACTATATTCAGCCTATTAGGGGGCAGAGTTTATCTTCACAGCAGGGAAGCTTCCTGTTGGCTCTGCTCCACCCTTCAGCATATTCTCTCCATCACAGGCTCCCTGTGATTACCTTCAGCCTATTAGAGGGCAGAGTTTACTTTCACAGCAGGGGAGGTCTTCAAACTGCCCCCTAGGTCTATTAAGGGGAAGGGAAGATCTTCAAATTTCCATTCTTTTTACAGAGGGCAGTAAGGGGGAGGCAGAGAAAGCACATCTAAAAATGAATACAATATAAAAATAAAGTGATTCAATATAAATCTGTACGAAGTACTTAGATACAATGTAGTTTGGGAGGGAGGGTACAAGCTCCTGTGGGAATCAGGAAGGTTTTTCTGCAAAGGATAGTGCTTGAGCTGCATCTTAAAGGAAAAAAGTACCTCTGAGGTGTAAGTTAAGAGGGAATGCATTTCAGGCATGGGGGACAGCTAGTGCAGAGGCAATTAGGCAGGGATGGAGTGACGTGTGCATGATAGAGCAAAGATGAATTTGACTAGATTGCAAAGTTCAGGAGAGGGCATAACGTCCAATGAAGCTGGAAAAACAGGCGAGGACCAAGTTGTAAAAGGCTTTGAAAGCTAAACAGAAGACTTTTTATTTTGTTCTAGAGGCAATAGGAAACCACTAGAGTTTATTGAGTAGGGGATTCACATGGTCAGATTGGCGCTTAAGGAAAATTACTTTGGCAGCAGTATATAAGATATGAGTGGAGCGGTGAGAGACTTGAGCCCAGGAGACCAATTAGGAGGTTTTTGCAATAATCAAAGTGAGAGGCGATGAGGGTGTGCACTCCAGCAATGGCCATGTGAGTACAGAGAAGGTATAATGAGGAAATATATGTGTCAGGTATATACAACTTTTTCAGAAAGTTTAATACAAGTCAGAAGATGTTGTGGAAGTAGATATAGATATGCAGGGTGGAAGAGAAAGAAGATTTTGGGCTAATGTCAAGGTTGTAAACCTAGGAGACTAGAAGGATAGTGGTTTGTTTTTGTTCGTTATTTTTGGCAGATGTAGTGAGATTTAGAAGACCGGGGGCTTGGGGGAAATAAAATAAATTCAGTTTGTGACATAGAGTTTAGGAAGCCTCTGGGACATCTAGTTTGAAAAGTCCAGCCGGTAACTTGTGATATGAAATTAAGGGGAGAAATCATGGCTGGAGTTTTTCATGAGTCAAGAAGATTGTGAAGGAGCAGTAAGACAAATGGAAGAAGATCCTGAAGAGAGGTAGTCTCATGAAAATAGAGAAGAGGGTATTTCCAGGAGAAAGCAGAAGTCAACAGTATCAAATATGATACATGGGTCAATAACGAGGAGGCCTGAAAAAGAACCATCATTTTTGACCTCATACTTTCCCATTTTCTTTTTTTGTTTTATTTTTGCTTTGTTTTGTTTTGTTTATTGGAGGGGGAAAGGCAGAACAATTGGGGTTAAGTGACTTTCCCAAGATCACATGGCTAGTAAGTGTTAAGTGTCTGAGGTCACATTTGAACTCAGGTCCTCCTGACTCCAGAGCCAGTGCTCTATTCACTGCACCACCTAGCTGTCCCTTACTTTGCCATTTTCTCAAGCAGATTGCATCCTCAATCATCCTCTCTGTCTGCATTCCTCTGTCTCTCTCTGAGAGAGATCATTGATTAATTTGAATAGAATAAGTTTAGTTGAGTCATAAGGCCAGAAGCTAGATTGCTAAGGATTGAGAAATGCCTTGAAAGAAAAGAAAATGGAGGATCAGTTTAGACCACTTTGGGTTAAAAAGGGAGCAGACATATAAAACAATAGCCTGAGGGAATGGTAGTGTCTTAGGAAGGGTTTTTAAAGATAGAGGAGACTTGGGTATTTTGAAGCAGGAGTGAAGGAACTAGTAGATGAGGGAGAAATCAGAGATTTGAGAGGGACAGAGAAAGATCGAAGATGCTATCTGATGAAGAAGATGGGAGGGCATAAAATCAAATACACAGGTAGATGAGTTGTTCTTAACAAGAAGACTTTCTCTGTCAAAGGACTTTAGGAAGGGAGGAAACAATGAGAGGGATAGATTATTTTAATGAGTTTTGAGATGACAGTGGAAAAAGAAGGAGTGCTTTTCAAATGGCTTCAGTTTTTTCTGTATTTATAAATTGTGGATAAAAATAATTGTAATACCTACTTCATTTGGTCTTTTACAAATTTATGTTATTATCTATATTAGTTATCATTGTTGATCAAATGTGCTTTACAAACGGAAATCATTCTTCTCGTTCCCCTCTCTTCTACCTTTTACCTTTTTACTGATGAACTTTCCATAACAGAGTTCCCCTTTCCTTAACCTTTCTCTCCTTTTATCTCTCTTTATTACTTGCATGAGTACTGGTTTTGTTATCAGAAGACTTGTGTCCAAATCCTGCCTGTTGGACCTTAAGCAAGTTATTTAATTTCTACTAATCTCAGTTTTCTCATCTATAAAATGAGGGAACTGGACCAGGAGGCCTCTAAGATAATTTATAATTTGAAAATCTCTAGTCTTGGACCCATAAGGCAGAGAAATGTCCAAATCAGTACCCTCAAAAAAGTCTCACCTCCTTTTATCTATTTGTTTTATTAAACTCTTTAATGTAGATTCTATTTTCAATTTATGAATGCTACCAATGTGGGTACCCTTTATTTAACAGGCACTCAGTGAAGTTTGGTCAATGTCGATGATTAGTGAAGTATTTTATTCTGGGAAAATGGGATCAAAGGACTGGAAGGAAAAGAAACAAATGGCCAAATAAAATAGACTGCAACAAATAATGCATTCCTAGGGGGCTTTTCCCCCCTCAAAATCCCTGACTCTCTGGTGCCTCTGGCTGACCTTACAAGATGATTTGAGGAAATCTGGGGGAATTGGGAACTGTCAAAGTTTGAGTGGGGGCTCATCTTATTCAATCAGAAAACACTCAGGGATGTCCTATGTCCACAAAACAGTGATTCATTCTTCACTCCATAGGGCATCCCAAGCAGATGTGATCTCCCTTGAGTTCATAAGCCCTAAGGAGTTTAGAGGGAATTGGAATATTTTTGGAATTCAGAGTAATTCCTTTTGCTGCATTGGGTTTCTTCTGACAGTTTGAGAACAATGTAGAAATAAGAGAGACTTATCTGATTTTACACATCATCTTTTATCTATAGTAGTTAGACAACCACCTCTCTACAGATTAGCTAGTAAGTCATTGAGTTAAAACAAAATATCTGTCCATAGAATTCTAGGACATTTCAGAATGAGAAGTGTGTGTGTGTGTGTGTGTGTGTGTGTGTGTGTGTGTGTGTGTAACAATTTCTAACCACACATCCTCCTTTGCTCATAGTCTGCTTATCACATATGAAATGGAAATCTAGCTCAGGTGCTAAGTAGATAGTACATACTAGAGCAAAAGAGAATTTATAGTGCAAAACAATATTTGTTCCATTCAATTTACAGTTCTTGAATAAGGGACTCCCATAAATTCATCAGACTTTTTCCTTTCATTCTTCACAGTCTATTTCTTGAGAACTGACTATAACAAGTATATTTAACAAGTCATTGAAGGATTCCAGTTAGGCTCAGTAATGACATGCAAAACAGAAAGAAAAAGCTCCAGAAAAATGATGCAAAAAAACAAACAAACATATATACATATATATGCATACATATATGTGTGTATGTGTATGTGTATATACACATACATATATGTATATGTGTGTATGTGTGTGTGTGTATATATATAGAGATAGATAGATATAGATATGGATATATATAGATATATATGTACTATGCTTTATAATCTGGTACAGCTGATCTCAGAACCCCATGGTGTCCCCAAGACATAGATCATGAGTATTCATTTTCACTTATATGAATTTGTCTTTACGTTGTCCAAACCAAACAAGTTGTCTCTTCCTTGGTCCAAATACACATGTATATATACACAAGCTTTCTCTTTGTAGGCTCCTTTGTCACTCTGTATTTGTTAGACACAGAAATTATTGGAAAAAAAATGGGGTGGAACATGTGTGTGTGTGTGTGTGTGTGTGTGTGTGTATTTAAATTGATCCGCTGCTCTTACTAAAATGGTGTCATCATATGGCCCTAGAATTCTTCTTCTGGTCTTCAGATCCTGCCATGTCATAAGAATCAAATATCATATAGTGTGATTTCCTTTGTAAGTTGTAGACAATGCTTTGATTTTTGAAATGCGTGTCATTTTTGTTATATTCAAAATTAAAGGCTTCATTGAATGGTACATTTTTTTATTATAGTATAGTGTGGACTTTAGAAAGAATTCTTGGGGCGGAGCCAAGATGGCGGCGTAGAAGCAGCAACATATCGCAGCTCTCACATAGCCACCCCAAAATACCCATAAAATAGGACTCTAAACCAATCCTGGAACTCCAAAACGCACACAAAGATACTTCCCACTAAAGTCAGCTCGGCTACGAGGAACCGTATCAGCACTGCGAACCGAAACCAGCCTGGCCTGCAGCC
>CM053583.1:153324332-153343755 GCA_028627135.1 Pseudochirops cupreus
GGGAAGACATAGGAGAGAATAGATTGGGGGAGGGGGGGATACACTGGGATGGCTGTTTTAGAGTGGTGGGTAGGGGAAAGATGGGGAGAAAATTTGTAACTCAAAATTTCGTGGAAATGAATGATGTAAACTAAAATAAAATTTAAAAAAAGAAAAGAAAAAGAGGAAATGTTTGACTACGTTTGAATTCTATAACCACTTTTTAAAAAATCTAGCATACTATTTATGAAATAGAAATCTTTTTTTAAAAAATTGAGAATCATCTGTTGGTCAGTGCTTGTCTTGGATTGTAGTGGCATGGCTATTGGTCAGAGTTAGCAAGTAAATCTTGAACACCATTCTCCCAACACCTTCCAGCTTATCAGTCTATGCAAATAGTCTGTTTCTGTGTTTCCTTTCAGAATAATCCCAATTATTAAAATAAATAATTATCGAATAGTTTAAGACCCTTTAATTGCTTGACACATGTAAGCATATTTTTTCCTACTTCCAGAATAATCTATTGAGCACATCTGTGAATAATAGCCTGTGGATAGATCAGAAGGGCAAATCACTGAATTCAAGGGAAAACTCACTAAGGAATTGATGCAGAGAACATGTTTTTATTTATCCTCAATATTTTGTTTTATGATGGACTACAACACTGTTATATTGCTAATGATATAATCAATCTTTACATTCTTTGGAAATACCTGGGTATATCATAGGTGACTTTCAACTATGGTATTATAATACAGACTACCAGGAAAACAATTGAACAATGATGTACATAAGATGGCTTAGTGGAATGGCCTTTTCTCATTTTATACAACTCCATAAAAGTATTCCATTTTCCTTACTATTAAAAATATTTAAGAATCCACTATTTTCATACCAGCAAAAAATATACTTAGGTTAGTACCATTTTTCATGATGAATGACTACTATGTTTATTGTCAGCTAATATGTGATAATGACAAATGCAGCTCTGTAAAAATAATACCTGACTATAGTATTTATACGTGTAAAATATGTTGGGGCAATCACCATATTTAGAGATATTCCAAATCCAGTATCCAAACACAGTTAGAATTGTTTCTGGGATTTAGCTTTCCTAGAATTGTTAAGCATATATAATTAGAGTAAGAGATAGCATAGTATAGGTCAGAGGTATACAACACCAGGTGAGGCTTGAACCAGATTAACATGTAAATGGTAGGGGCAGCAAGGTGGTGCAATAGAATAGAACATCCCCTGGAATCAGGAGGACCTGAGTTCTAATCCAGCTGCACACATTTGACACTAGATGTGTAACCCTGGGCAAGACTCTTAAACTCTATTGCCTCAAAAAAAAAATGTAAACAGGAAATATTGGACAAAAATAAAAATACAACAGAACATAGATAATATTAACATGTGGTTTTACAAGTCAATATGAGGCCAGCAGGAATCCTTATGTTTAGTTCAGTGGTCCCCATTTGAATTTCAATTTATATCAGTGATAGAGAGTTGAACTTGGAATGATGAAGACGAGGTTCAAGCCCTACCTCTGACACTTTAGCTATGATATAGGTCAAGTAACTTATAGATCTCTATATGCTTCATCTAAATCCCTGAGACTTGTTGTGACACTTAGATGTACCTAGATCTGCACTGGAGGAGAGACAGCCTTAGCATATTCATTTGTACAGATGGACAGGTTAATAATTTCCATTGCCTTTGGTAGAGAAAAATTCTCTACCGGTCAGCATTTGAGCATCAAAGATAGGAAAACCAGCCAAGGTGAGGGTAAAATACTGGAATCCATCTGTACCTTAATATGTCTTTGATTTAGTTCCAGTATGGTTTGCTAAACACTTGATTCTCAATTTTATTTTGGTCAGCTCTCATATGAAAATCTTTCCAACAAAAAAAAAGGTTTATAGGTTTATATTTAAATTCGTTTGGATCAGTCATCATGAAGCAGGTGAATTTCTCCCCCAATTTCACTGAAATCTCTCCTCAGAAAGGAAACAGGCTGCTAAAATTGTCCTTCCCTCCCACACACCCCCAGTTTAATGAGCTACATTATACAAAGTGACCCCGACCCATTATCCTGAATGGAGGTTCTGTAACAGCAGTAAGGCACCTTGGTTGCCCAACTGAAGTGGAACAAGTTAGATTACGTTCCTGCTTGAAATGAGCTGTGTGTAGCCTCCCATTCAGCCAGTGTGTGTTGCAACAACCAAACAATGAACACTTCCAGTTGTTCCACCTCTTTGTCAGGGCAAAGGAGGCTAGACTTGGGGCCTTTACATATTTTCTGCTTACAGCAAATTCTGTTTTACTAAGGACTACTTTGTTTGTGGGCTTAAAAGAAGCTTTGAATCATGCAGAACAAAATCACTGTCTTAAAAAACGCTTCTCAAATAAGGCTGTCTTCCACATGCCTGTCAAAGTCCTGAAAAATTCCTTGGAGGAAAAAATTTTTTAAAAAGATCATTTTGTTCAATGATTCTCCAATTACTAATAGCTAGTGAGTCACAAAACACGGAGAAATGCCCTTACAAAAGGTACTTGCCGCCATCATGGAGGATGTGCAGTACAGTCTAGATGGGAGATCTTCTGGATCAGAGATGTCAGACATTTGTGGGTCACATTGCAGAGGCAGCACTCGCCTATGGAGCCAGAATCAAGATTAAAATGTAATTGGGAAGTGTTTAACACAAGAAATACAAATACAGTTGGTAATGTACATATATGTATATGTTGGTAATGTATGTATATGAGGTTTTCTAAGTCAATATTGTAATGCTGCAAATCTTATTTTTGGTTAAGTAGCCCCTATTTTAAGTTGAATTTGGCATCACTGTTTCAGATTTTCTTATTTATAGATGGCCTTGTATAGATGGTGTTTTATTGATTGCCGCAAATCCTAGGACTCTATTATTGATGTTCTGTCGTTTAGTTGTGTCCCACTCTTCATGACTCCACGGACCTTAACATGCCAATGCTGTCTGTGTTTTGTTGTTGTTGCTGTTTTGTTTTTGTTTTGGGGTTTTTGGCCAAGATAATGGAGTGGTTTGCTATTTTCTTCTCCAGTGGATAAAGGCAAACAGAGGTTAAGTGATTTACCCAGGATCACAGGGCTAGTACATGTCTGAGGTCATATTTGAACTCAGGTATTCCTACTATATGTGTGGTGCTCTATCAACTAAGCCACCTAGCTGCCTAGCTGGGACAATGTAGACCCTCCTAAATGGTTCATAGTGACTCAGAAGAGATATACCAAACTATTTATACAGGGAAAAACAAAGTGTTTTGATAATGCCTGTTTTCCAGTTTATGGATAAATGCATGTCTTACAGAGTTTATCCATAAATATTTATGTCTTGGACAGACATCATAGATATAGAGGCCTAGAAATGAAGATGAAGGGGGCGGGCAGAGAATGGAGTACATTGACCTTGGGGAAAATGCAAAGATTTTAAAGACATCCCAACAAAGCCCATCTTTTTAACAATATGCTGCTACTGATGCTGGCTGTATATGGTATATTTAATTCCCTGAATAACTAAAGTTGAGGTCACTCAAAATGGGATAGGGGCAGATGGTCATAAAGATTTGAACAGAAACAGTGGCTAAAAGGATATCTTTAGAGATGTGTGATTGGAAAAGAAGGTCTGTGACCTAGCAAGAGCAAAGGACAATTGAAAATCTCCATATATTACTGATAGTCATGTAGCATCAAAAGGTCTAAGGCAGTGGTTCTCTTCCTAATGCCGGGACCTTTTAATTAATACTCGTATGTGGGCGTATCTGCATGTGGGCGGACCCGCCTGGAGACAGATAGAGGAGTGGTGTTTCAGTTCCTAAGACCATTGGAAATATGTGTATTCAGTGAAAGGGTCGTTGGACCCCCAAAGGGGTCATGACCCACAGGTTAAGAACCACTGGTCTAAGTGAAGGCTCTCAATGTTTTGGACAGACTTCCTTCAAAATATTTGCAGAAGGACAGTAAGAAGCCCTGAAGAATAGTGTTGACAGCTGGACAGTTGTGGGGGGAGGGATTATACCCATATTGGTGACATCACACATTGTGCTGCAGTAAGCGAAATCTCCCATGGTATCATCCTTTCTTTACCACCCCTTGCAGTAATGTTAAGCATATTGAAGAAAATACAACAATATTTATGGACTACAACAATTTGAAACATTTCTAATTGTAGACAACTTAAAGTGGATCTATAATACATTTAAGATATTTGAATAGCTTAAGGTTGTTTTAATTTGCATTTCTCTAGTCAATAATGATTTAGAGCGTTTTTTCATATGACTATAAATTGTTTTGATTTCTTCATTGGGAAACTGCCTGTTCACATCCTTTGACCATTTATCATTTGGGGAATGACTCATATTCTTGTAGATTTTACAAAGTCCTTTATATATTTGAGATATGAGACCTTTATCTGAGAAACTCTCTATAAAAATTTCCCCAATTTTCTACTTTCCTTCAATCTTAACTACATTTGTTTTATTTGTAAAGAAACTTTTTTGATAGCAATAGCAATCCTTGCAAAAAGAACACCCACCAGAAACCTAAATCTTAATCAAGACTTAGTGACCTGGCAAATTATACAATTTGCATTCCCTTTCTATGATCCTCCATTTTGCCTCACTTTACTTTCTAAATGTAATATCAAGACAACTGGATGAGAATATGTAAAATACTCCTATGGTAAATAATGATGTGTTATTCCCATTAAATTCATCGTTTGATTATGTCTATTACAGCAAATATTATCATTTATATAGAAGTTAAAGGTTTTCAAAGTGTTTAAAGGTTTATAATTTCCTTAAACCATTTCCTTAAATCAATTGGTTCTCAGAGCAATTCTTGTAGATTGGTAGAAAATGTATTGTCGTTTTACACATGAGGAACTGAGAGGTTAAGTAACTTGACAGGGGTCACCCAGAACTTTACAAGGTCTTTCTACACCAAATGTCACTCAGTCCTGGACTCAATCTATTTCGGCACGATGCCTCTTAACAAGGAACCTTCTCATTTCTAGCTTATAACCTTTGCCAGGCTTGTAAATAATCATTTTGGTGAATAAATAATTCTTGCAGAAATATTTAATGTCCTATCATACAAACAAATATTGTCTGCATCACTTGTGCCACTTATGGATCCTATGGTATGCAATGTTGGCAGCTACATTTGCGTTGTATTTTCATGGTTCAGTCAGTCCATTTTCACTGGTCCGCCATTCCCTGAAATTACATCTTAGAGAATCTATACTTAGAGTAGAGGCCATTGAATTCCTAGAAGTATCTTTTTTGTCTCATAAGTAAGCCATTATCAACCAATGACATTGTCATTATTGACTACTAACACTTTTGCCAGTTATTGGTTTATCAGATTTCTTTCTAGGTAATGCTAGTTTAGAACATTTCCCTAAGGGAATAGAACGTGGAGTCCTCAATTAGGCACTAAAACATCCATTCAATTTAGGTCAGTTTAATCAAGTCTAATGTACTATGTTGAATTCTGATGCCATAAAGATGAAACAATACGTAATACCTTCCTTTAATAAGTTTATTATGGAGTGTGTGGGGTATGGTCCCCAAAAATCCCCTGCCCAGAAAAATTAAAGGTCAGATGTCAGTTCTTGCAAGAAGAGGGTGTCCTTTCCACCAGTATGAACCAACAGAATGAGACATATTACAAAAGACAGAACAAGAATTTATACCCTAATGCAGTCAAACCCCCTTTACCCCCTGCCCCCGTCCCTTCTCCCATTGGCTAGGAGGCAGGCTTTCAGTCTTGTCAGGAAATCTAACCCAATGGTGGATAACAAAGAATCCAGCCACATAACAAAGAATCCTGCCACTATCTCCTATTGGCTGGGAGGCAGGACAGGGAGCCAAGGTATTGTTCATGTCCTTATTTGGTACACACTAAAGCAAGGGAGGGAAAAAAGTCACAAGAAGGGTAGAGGTTGAAAACCTCTTAAGGGGCCTAAAGCTGAAAGGGGTGTAGCCTACAAGGGTGGAGGTCTAAGCTTGAAGGGGGCCTAATGCTGATGTGGCAGTAGTAAAAAGGGGAGGAAGGGTGAAACCAAAATTCTGGCTTGCTCCCAGAAAACTTATAGGCTGAGAAGTTTCACCTTTACCATTCAGGAGGATAAGAGAAAAGAATTAACAATAATATTTATTAACAGTCACCAGAGTAGTAACAGACATTTGAAGAGTGATGGCCAAGGGAATCTGATACTTAGCATACAGTAAGAGTGAAATAAGTGTTCTTTGTCTTGACCTGACTTGAATTTTGACTTGAAGGAAGTAAAAGATTTTAGCAAAAATGTAGAGCTACACCTATCGGTGGGTGGGGCATGTAAAATATCAGAGGTGAAGAAAAGTAAGGACAAAATTGGGAAATAGTGAGTAATCCAGGTTGGGTGGAATTTAAAGAATGTGAAGAGGAGCAGGAAGGGAAGGGATAGCATACCTCCGCTATACAGCTGTGTAAAAAGAGATTTGTGAACCTTGAAGGGATAACTGTTTGTTATTGTTTTCTTTTGAATTTCTGTGTCTGTACTCATAAAGGGGACTGCCCCCCTTGTATTTTGTCAATGTGCAGATCTTATCTAAAGGAGAGATGGCAGTTAGGGTTAAGAAAGTGTGGAAACTTAATCTTTATTAAAAAAAAAAGAGGAGGTAATTGTGAGAGGTAGCAAAGGGTTAAGTTTCCACAGAACTGCTAAAAATCACTGAAGTAAAAACACTAATAATAAATTGTGAGAAATAGTAGGGAGTTGAGCTTCCATAGAATTGCTAGATATTACTAAAATAAGATAAAAGAAGATGGCAGACAGCAGATGGATCCAACTAATCAGAAAGCAGACAGTGTCCTTGGGACTCTCAGGTCAAGATAAGGACAGACCTGTGCTAAGCTGGGGAAGGGTCAGTATCCAAGGTTATTATTGTGCTTTCTTAATGAACCTCATGTATTATGTATATTATCTGATATGCCCAGTATAGAATTACTGCCTCATTAGTAATAATGTATGATACTGGAAAAGGTGTACCCTAAAGAGAACTAACCAGTCAATCCTCTGAAGGGAGTGTCTGCACCAAATTAACAGCATAAAAGTGCTTCACTTTGGTATCCCCAGTTTCTCTTTCCACAAGAAGGGCAGAGTCTTCTTCTGGCCCGAGGTGATCAATTCCTTTGAATTTCTCCTTAATAAACTTCTTTTGATATCAAATTTTTGGTATCAACTGCATTTTGCATTTCCAAATTGGCATTCTCAACAATAAGCAGGTGCTATTATTATCATATATTGCAACTGAAGAAATTTAGGAAGCAGAGATTAAGTGACTTGCCGAGGGTCACACAGCTAGTACATATCTAAAGCCAGATTTCAACTCAGGCCTTCCTGACTGCCGCGCTCTCTCCACTACACCACCCACTAGGACAAGTTTGAAAGGGTATGCTGGAGTTCAGATGTGGGGAGGGTCTGAAGGTGTTTTAGCAGGGGAGTGATTTCAGTCAGGTTTACTAAACTAGAAGTCTGAAGACCGGGATTGGATTTCCGGCTTTACAGTTGCTAACTAGATAACCTTGGTCAAGTCACTTCACTTCTCTATTTCCCCATCCACAAAATTGGGATAAATAAACATTTGTATAACCTCAAAGTTACTGCTAAAGAACATATAAACAAGAATATATAAATAGATATGTGTGCATATGATATACATGTGCGCACACATAAATGCATGTATAAACACAAATTAAAAACGAGACGGCGTTTGTTAAACACTGAGTCGCTAAGGTTTTGTTATCTCCGTTACAACAATGACTGCATCTCCTGGTGTTAGCTCAGAGAGGGGCAAAGAAACAACAGGTGAAGCAAATTCCGCAGGGTCTAGTCCAATCCTTCTTACCTTATTCTCACGCCATGTATTTTTGGTGTGACGTTCTACAGTCAATGCCTTCTTATGCATTCCACCACCACACAGCATACAAACAAAACGCCGTCACCCCGAGTCCAGATTGTGGTACAGATGAGGGATGAGGACAATAGGTAGAAATGATGAAAACACACTTGGGCTGTGTTTTAGAAAGAGAAGCACCAGGGCGTAGAGAGACGGCCCCTCCTAGGGTGCAAAACAAAGCTAACTCACTAAAAGGACAACCTAGCAGTTGGATTTCTAACAGGTGCCAAAACCCCTGGTATTGAAATTTGGTAGAACTAAGGAAGTAGGTTGCAGAATTAATTAGGCCAGATTATTCATACCAGTTCTGGAAGCAAGATGAAGGGAATTTCTTACATGCTTAAGAGTTAGAAGTGAAGGAAACTTTACAGAAAATCTGATACAAAGTCTTAATTTTACAGAAAGAAAATTGAGGTCCAGAGAAGTTGTTATGTGCCCCATTTTCACAGATAATTAATATCATGGCTGGATCTTGAACCCAGGCCACAAGGTTACAATCCAGATGCTTTTAACTTCCTCATGCCATTTGGGGAAACTGATTGCTTTTCAAATTCATAATGTTTCTCCCAAAACTTTGCTTTGTATGGTTATTGGATAAATTCCTCTCAATCAATCAAAAACAACAACAAAAATTAAGTATCTATTATTGTAGTAGTACTGGACATCTACATACAAAGGATGGAATAATCTTTCCTATAATGTTATGGAGTTGGACCTATCTCCATTTCTCTATTCTTACATTGACATAAATTGGTCTTATATTGGTTATTATCCTTCATTCTCGATGAGGACCAAAATAGCACTATGCTAGAGTCAAGTTTCAATGTGTCCACCTGATCTGATCAGACCAGTATGAGCTTGGAATGCTCTACCACAGGTCAAGCACAAATAATCCATGTGAACATTTGGAGTAGATGAGCTAAATTTGCATATCCTGAATTTCCTTTAAGCTGTCTCAATTCTGCTTTGCTCATGAGCACAGCACCTACTCTGATGTGGGCATGCCATGCTGAACTTGCCTGTGCCAGTGTCTCCTATGTCGTACAATCAATACTAAAGATCTTAAGAGAGACCTTCAGAGTGTCCCTATATCTCTTCTTCTGACCATCATGTGAATGCTTGCCATGTGTGAATTCCCCATAAAATAGTCTTTTTGGCAAGCGCACATTTTGAATGATGTGGCTAGCCCATCAGAGTTGCATTCTAGGAAGTAGAGTTTGAATGCTTGGCGGTTTAGTTTGAGCAAGCGCCTGTAATACTAATGGAATTTGAAGATCCCCTTGTATTTGTAATCAAATAGGTACTTAGCACTTAGTTTCAAGTCAAGTATTAAGACACAGAACTTGTGAATCCCACAGTGGGATGGACTTGTGGAAGTAATAGGAAGGGGCAGAACAGGGAGGAGCTAATACTGTACATAAAGAAAAGCCCAAGCTGAGAGAGGCCAGAACTTCTAGAAGCAAGCATCTGGAGGCTTGGGCTGCTTCTGCTGGAGAGAGAGAAGAGAACTGAGTATTAAACTGAGAACTGAGAAGAAATGAGAAGAGAAATGAGAACTGAGGACTGAACTGAGAATTGAGAAGAAATGAGAAGTGAGAAGAGAGGAGAACTAGGAGGAGGCATGGCTGTGGTGTAGGTACTTTCTCTGTTTTGATGTTTCTTTGTCAGATGTCTCTGCTGATAGAGGACAATGCTATTGTTACAGAAGCTCTGGGATCTTGCTGCTGGTTCAGAAGCCCTGAAAAAGGACTTTCTTGTTGTATGTTTACAGAAATCCTGGAGCAGGGTCTTGCTGACTCTTTCAGAGGTCCTGGAACTATACTGATGATTTGTGTTGATTCTTCAGACCTTGTTGTTGGGTCTATGTTGATTTCTCAGGCAGAAAGTGAATCGATGAGGACGCCAGCAATGTGTATGAATGTTGTTGTGGCTTTGTTAAGTTTTGTCTTTCCAGGAACAAAAACTGTAAAGGACTTGAGGTGGACTAGACACTGTGAGCTTCAGTATGGAACAGGAACTGGACAAGGAGCTGGACAAAAAGGAGCTGTCAGGAGCTGGGACCATGGAAGGGGAACCATGGAAGTAGACAGCCAGCCTTGAGTCAAGATGAAAAGAGCTCTCCTTGGGTATTTAATGCAAACTGAGAAGATCATGATCTACTAGGGGTGGAGAATGTTGTCTTTTACATTTAGATGATTGAGTTAAGGACTTACTAATTGAGGATTATTGGAAACTAATCTCCAGTTAAGAAGAAAGAAGACTTTTTATTGAAGAGATTAAGACAATGTGACTCAGGGGTAGAACACTTTTGACCTCTGTACTTTGAGCCAATTAAGGAGGCTTGCCTCCTTAAGAATGAGTGAGTTACTAAATGAATGTACTTTGTTTAAAACTATGTGACCACTTTGGTGAAAACTACTAGGCCATTTTAGTGATAAGTTATTATGCCATAACATGGTGAATGCTGTATTTTTATTTTCTCTGAATGTTTTGTCTCAGTTTGTTACTGAATAAATAGAGAGTTCATTATACTGTGTAATCAGAACCTTGAAGTTGTTCACAGCAGCAGTCCTCTGCTCCTACTTAGCTTTACAGGACCTGAGGGTCAGGTATCTTATCCTGCCAGGTGATCTTCAGAATCTTCTTAAGTCAGTTCAAATGGAAGCAATTCAGTTTCCTGGCATGGTGCTGGTACATTTCACAGGCATACAACAAGACCAGCACAATGACTCTGTAAATCTTCAGTTTTGTAGTCAATCTAATAACTCTTCTCTCCCATACTTTCCTTCAGTCTCCCAAACACTGAACTAGCTCTGGCAATGTATGTGTCAACTTTATTATCAATATGTACACCCATGGAAAGCACTATATCAGCAATGCAGTATTCACAATGCCTACAGTAACTATAAGTATGCTGATGTGGTTATTAATCACAAAATGTAGCAGGCTCTCTACATGAGAAATATAGCTAGAGCATTTATTTAAATACCAGAAAACTGAGTCCCAAAACCAGAAAGTCAAAGCCAACAGAATAGTTATGAAGTTGGCACATGTAGTTAAAGTAGTAAACAACCACATTCTCAAGCATTCAAAACAGGACAGGCTACCTCAGGCAAAGATCCTCCTCTCCTCACTCACAACTGCTCAGCATCCAGACAACTTGCTCCCAGCAGCTCTGGCCCCCTGCAGTTCCCATCCCTGTAAGTCCTCAGAAGGAGTCCTTAGCAGAGAGTCTGGCAGGCTCAAGGGAAAAGGAGTTCATGCTGCAACCACAGCCACCACTGCTGCGGCTGCCGCTGCTGCTGCTGCTGCTGCTGCTGCTGCCGCCACTGCTACTACTGCTTCCAGTCACCACAGCAGGAATGCTAGCTTGGTTCCGGCGTTCTCTTGCTCCACCCCTTCCCCCTACATCAGCAAGTTCAAGGGGCATGGAAGATCTTCAAATCCCAGTATCAGTACACTTACCAAGGTCTTATATAGGTCTTTGTGTATACATAATATTTTTCTGCTAGACCAAGCTCCATGGGATTATGAGGAAAAAACAGGAACCACAGTTATTTTGCTATATCTTGATGGACCAGCAATGGAGAAATCCCTCAACCACCTGGAGGACTAATATCAGAAAGTCCCAAATCTCTCTTCAAGGACATGGTAAAGTGGATGGATGACCTCATCAACAACAGTAATAGCTACTTCCTGTACTTGGATAAGAGACCTTGTAGTTTTGTCTGAAAAGATTGCTTTTACCATCATGAAAGTATTTGGTCCCTTCCTATCATCTCCTGTCCTTGAACATGGAATGTTTTCCAATTCTTGTAATAAATCTGGCCTCTGGCATTCTAAATGCTCCCCTTTTCTCTTTTTACTGACCCCTCTCTTTATCTGTCCCCCCACCAAACGCTTTACTTTCCTATCCTAAGTTGCCACTGATTGTGTAGTTGAAGAGGGACTGAAAGGTCATAAAAACCAAATATGTGCCCCAGCAGATTCCTAAGTATGCTAATAAATCTATTTACTTTCTGTTTTGCCTCCTATCTTTGACCCATAGTCATCAGACTCCTGGAATGGGTATGCCTCAAGAGGTTGAGAAAATTCTATAACAAGGGCAAGAACTCTAATTTTTAAAAATATTAAATCTTTCCAAATTAACAGGCAGCAGGTTTAGTGTATGTTCATCTATACTTGGAATCATGAGACCTGGGTTTGTGGCATGCCTCTGAACAACTTGAATGTGTGATCCTTGGCAAATCCTTCAACCTCTCCATCTCATAAGCAAATCTCTAAGGCTGTAAAATGTAGAGTAGATTTTTTTAAAAAATCAACTATCATAGAACTCGTTGCTCTTAATAAATAAATAGATCTTTGTTAGTTTTAATTGTTGAATTGCTTTTTTTAACTTTCATTAAGATGAAGGAGGGGGAAAACTATTCAGAGGATCAAAAAAATGGCAAAGTCCAAACAGTCCCACATGTTTAGTTTGCAACTTTCTTCTAGAAACTACATGTCCCATACTGTTCATCTTTGCTTTCTACTGAAATAGGGCAAAACTAAATGCATGTGGATACAAATACTGTATTGTTGTATGATTAAGTAGATGATGTAGGGAGTAACTTATAGATTTCTTCAATGTAACTTGATTTATCAATTCCATGGAGGGGACAAACTCATATGTATTCAGTACTTTAAGCTAGGAAGGAAAACTCTAGGTCCCTTTCTTTACCTTTTAAAAATTTATTTATCATAAATAAGTAAATAAAACAATAAACAAAAACAAACATTTCCATAACATAGTATTATAAAAAAAAATGGATGCACACGAAACTACAAATCTATTATGTACAACTTGCTGTTCCTTTTAAATATATAGCAAAGTTATCATGTAAATTTCTTTCCCTCATTTTTTCTTTTTCTTCCCCCTCCTTCCCATTCACAATATGACTACCATTAGATCGGTACTTTCTGGGGATGTAGGTGGTGTCTTTCTTCATGTATCCTTTATAGTTAATTTGGATGTTTATAATAGTCAAAATAACTTATTCACTCAGAGTCATTGTTAAAACAATATTGCTGTTACTATATACAATGTTCTCTTGGTTATACTCATTTCACTCTTCATTATTTGGAGCAAGTCTTTCCTTGTTTTTCTAAGATCAATGAGCTCATCATATCTTATAACATGGTATAAAGCCAAGCTCTAGCAGTTTCCAGAGGACTGCTGCTGTGAATAGCTCTAAGTTCTGATCACATAGTATAGTGAACTTTCTATTTAATCATCAGTAAATTAAAGCAAAACATTCACAGAAACCAAAGTATAGCATTGTAACACCAAGCACAACCAGCTTCCCAAAGGGCTGCTGCTTTGAACAACCTTTAAGTTAGTGATCACAAGAATAGTACACTCTCCATTTATTCAGTAACAAATTAAGGTAAAACATTCACAGAAAATCCAAATATAGCATTCACCATGTTACAACTCAACAAGTTAACACTAAAATGGCCATGTAGTTTTCACCAAAGTGGTCACATAGTTTTAAACAAAGTACATTCATTTAGTAACTCAATCATTTTTTAAGTCCTCAATTCAATCACAAAGTAGAAAGGTTAAAATTCTCTTTTAAACAAGGTACATTCATTTAGTCAATCACAAAGTCCACCCCAGGTCACACCGTCTTAATCTCTTTGATCAAAAAGTCTTCCTTCTTAAACAAAGTACATTCATTTTGTCAGTCACAAAGCACAAAGGCCATCTACCCCTAGGATACAACTAGGTTACAATATCATCAGGTCATTTCATCTTGATCTAGGCAGATTCTCAGCTTCCATGGTTCCTTTTCCCATAGTTTTGTTCCTGGGAAGACAATGCTTACAATGCCTCAATGACATTCATCCACATTGCCAGCATCCTCATCAATTCACTTTCTGCCTGTGAAATCAATCTAAACCCAACAACAAGGTCTGAGACCTCTATCAACAAACAAATCTGACAAAGTAACATCAAAACAGACAAAATATTGGCATCACAGTCATGCCTCCTCACTTCTTAGTAACTGCAGGTGGTTTTCTGAAGTTCTGGCAGCTCCTAGTAGTTCTCTCTCTCAGCAATTCTGACTCCCAGAAGCTCTCTTTCTCCCAGCATTCTCATTCCCGGCAGTTCTCTTTCTCTCTCTGTCTCCATGATGCTCCTCCCAGAAGTTATTCTGGCCTCTCTCAGCTAGGGCTTTTCCCTATACACAGCACCAGCTCCTCCGTGTTCAGCCCCCTCTGATCATGTCAACAATTTCATCCCACTGTGGGATGCACAAGCTCTGGGTCTTAACACTTAACCCGAAACTAACTTGCCAATACAAGAGGATCCTCAAATTCCATTACCATTACATGCATTCACAATGTTGTAACATAACAACTTATCACTAAAATGGCCACATAGTTTTAAACAAAAGATATCTTTCAGTAAGTCCTTAATTCAATTGTCCTTAAGGAGCAAGCCTTCTTAAGGGACACAGAGTGCAAAGATCAAAGTTCTGTACCCTAGGTCACATTGTCTTAATTTCTCAGTCAAAAAGTCTTCTTTCTTCTAAATTGGAGATTAGTTTCCAATCATCCTTAACTCAATCATTCTTAAGAGGTACAAGGTACAGAGTATGAAATTCTCCCACCCCTAGGCCACAGTAAATCATGATCTTCTCAGTCAGCACTAAGTACCCAAGGAGAGGTCTTTTCATCTTGACTCAAGGGTGGTTCCCAAGTTCCATGGTTCCTCTTCCATGTTTCCAGCTCTTGCCTGAATCTACCCAACTGTCACCTGGATTCAAAGGTAGGCAGCTCTCAGCTCCTCATCCAGTCCCTCGTCCAGTTCCATACTGAAGTGCACAGCATCCAGTCCACCTTAAGTCTTTTGCAGTTTCTGTTTCTGGGAAGACAAAGCTTAACAGAGTCAAAACAACATTCATACACACTGCAGGCACCATTATCAATTCACTTTCTGCCTATGAAATCAACACAGACCCACAAACAAGGTCTGAGAATTCAACACAGACCCACAAAGTCAGAACTCAACATAAATCATCAGTATAGTCCCAGGATCTCTGAAACCCTCCTCCAGGACTTCTGTAAACAGACAACAAGAAAATCCTCTTTCAGGGCTTCCAGTAGGGTCCCACAAGTTCTGTCAAAGTATTACAGACACAAATCAACACAGCACAGACAGAGTGACAAGATACTACAAGTTTTCTCCTTATCAACTCTGCCACCACAAGGTTCCCTTCTCAGTTCTATTCTCTCCCAGCTTGTGTTCAACTTTTTATCTGGTCATTAGCTCCTCCCTGTTCCACTCACCTCTTATATCCTTCCTTTTCCTGTCTTTGGCAAGTCCCTACCAAACCCTCCCTGTGGGTTTCACAAATTCTGTTTCTTAGTAAAGACTTAACACAATCATGGGCAAGGCTCAAAAGAAACTGGAACTGAAACAAGGTGCTAAATAATTAAATAGCGGAAACAAGGTGCCAAGTACTTCTTTGCTTACCATTACACATGGTAGTATTCCATCACTATCATATGCCACAACTTGGTTAGCTATTCCCTAATTGATTGGCATCCTCTTCTTCTTTTAAGAGATTAACATAGCAGACAGAAGATATAAGAATGAGAAATGCTCTCACATAAAAAGAAAAAAAGACAAAAAGAAATATTCATATCCAAAAAGAGGTATCCACACATACCTGCAGGAAAAAAAAAAGACCTAGCTAGAAAGAGAGACAGATTTTCATTTAGTCATCCATACCAATGTGCATTTCCTCTAAAGACTTTTAAAGACATTGCATTTTTGCCCTTATAGGCAAAAATTAATCTACCTTCATAGTCTTAGATAAACAGTCCATGTTATCCCAATTCTGTAGTACTAGAGTTCATTCTAGTGTGAACATGTGACTTCATAGAAATATGACAAGGTCTTTAAAGGGCATTAATTTTCTCTAAATAGAACAGGTTATATCGTCAGAATCATACTGACAGACATAAAACACAAAACAATAGAAAAATAAAATGTTTTCTAATAATGGCATCTGATTAAAATGTAAATTATACCTCTCTTCTCTTATGGTGGATGTTTTATTACTTTCATATTTTAGGAATAAATGTGTGGTATGGGAGATTTGCAATTTCTCTCACATATACAAATGCATTGAGTAATAGATGGCTTTTATTATTTATATCTTACATTATTTATTACTTAACATAAAGGAACAGTGCTGGGGCCATCAGTCAAGTGGTCCTTATTATGTATTTGAAATGCTTAACTAATAGTGAAGCTGTTTTCAAAGGGATAATGACATCACAAGGTAGCTGTGCTATTTTTCAAACTGTAGTGAAAACCCCTGAAGCAGCTGTATTTGATCTTAACAATCAGAGATCATTTACTCATATTTCCCTTCCAACTTCCACAGCATAAACATGAAATTAAAATCTCAGACTTTAACTTATATGCAGGTGGTGGTAGACATATATGTGCACTATATATGTGAGATAGAGATATTTACATAATATTCATCTTATAGACTCATAGATCTTGGTCAGAGACAGTAAGAGATCATCTTTCCTAGCCCTCTGCCTTCATACTTAAATTTCAGGGGTAGGCTGTAGCCAGCTCAAATCAACTTGGGAGAGTCAACTGAGCAAGGCTTGATGATTTTTTAAATTTTTTTGACTGTCTGGATTTAAGGATGTGATAGCTAAAATGTCAATAATGCAAATGAAACTTAAAAGTGTATCCTGTGCACAATCTTTCCCTCAGATAGCCCAGTTGTACATTTACCAACATAGTAAGATATTTTAATAATTGCTGACATTTCTATAGTGCTTTAAGCCTCACAAATCATCTTCCTTATAACAACCCTAATTGGTAGGTCATGTATTATTGTCACCATTTTGCAGATGAGAAAACTGATGCTCAGAGTGGTGAAGAAGCATTTTCCAGGACTAGAATCCCCATTTCCTACCTTCTGGTGCAGTTCTCTTTCTACTATACCAGAAATAAGTATTATATGTATCATTTAATTTTGTTTCTCTGTCAAAAGTTAAAACCTTCAATTGGCAGTAGTTTGGAAAGTTGTATTAATTAGCAACTCGATACTTGACTGTGTACCTTGTGGTGGGCTGGAAGACATACCCAAGACCACTGAATCCCCTGAATATATAGTTATTGCTGTCACTTCCTTTTCTCCCTCTTCTCATCCAAGGTGGGTCAGGAAATATTATGTCTTGGTTCCTAAGACCATTGGAAATATGCAACCCCTGTGAAAGGGTTGTTCGACCCCCAAAGGGGTCACGACCCACAGGTTGAGAACCACTGCTTTAGAGGGTTTTAACAGTTCATTGCAAATATCTAAATCCATTCTCTCTACTCTGCAATTGATAGGTAACAATCAAAGAACATAGTCTCTGGTGTCAGAGGACCTATGTTCAAATCCTGCCTCTTCCCTTTACTACCTGAGTGACTTTGTGTGAGTTACTTAAACTCTCTATGTATCAGGTTTTTTTTTTATCTATAAAATCAGGGGATTAAACTGAATGACCTGAAGCAGGAAAACTCTGTGGCTCCCCACCAAACCACCTCCAATACCTATAAAATATGACTCTAAACAAATTATACAGCGACAGAACCCACAAAGTGACAGGGAGGAACAAATCTCCTGCTGAAGGCAACCCAGCAGGCAGAGAGGAAGGGTTCATTGCAGCACACTGGGAGCTGAGCCTAGCCCTGTGCAATCCTGCAGTTTTAGCCCCAGGGAAGCACGGACAAGCCATGGCAGGAGCATTAGGGAGAATGGATCACCAGCAGCTGTGGTGGTTTCCAGAAATATCAACCCATAAATGCCAAAGACAAAGCAAAAGGTCAGTGGAACTCTCCTAGATCTTGGGGGGGGGGGGGCAGAGTGTGGTCTGGCTTCTACCCCTAAGTGAGAAGTAGGCAGAAGTGGTAGCCCTGCAGCCTACCTTCATGTTGCTGCCTCAGAGCTCCCAGCCTGCAGATTGTAGGGGGGGCAAACAACCATTCAGAGGCTAAGCACTCTTGCCTTAACTTACCTACATCAGGATTGTGGTCTTGGGTGGTGGTCCTGAGGTATGTGACCAGGAAGCCAAAGCTGGTGAGGGTTTTGGAGACACCACTTTCCTAATAGCTCTGGCAGCTGCAAAAACCCTGGCAATTTGGGACAAAGCTCTTCTCTCTGGAAGCAGAGTTCTACTGTGGCAAGGAGCTCAAAAGTCAAGTAATTTACTGGCAACATGAGCAAGCAAAGGAAGCAAAGGAAGCACAGCCATCCAACTTTAGATTCCTTTTTATGGGGAGGAAAAGGATCAAAGCATGGAATGAGAGGAAGACAACATAGTCAGAACTCCTGAACCAAAAGCTTCCAAGAAAAATATAAACTGGGTACAGACCATGAGGAGTTCAAGAAAGATTTTGAAAATCAAGTAAGAGAAGTAGAGGAAAAATTGGGAAGAGAAATGAAAATGATGCAAGAAAGTAATGAAAAGGAACTCAACAACCTGACTGAAGAAAATAACATCTTAAAAAACAGACTAACTCAAATGCAAAAGAGGCCCAAAAAGCCAATGAAGAGAAGAATGCCTTAAAAAGCCAAATTTGCCAGATGGAAAAAGAATTTCAAAAGCTCACTGCAGAGAATAATTCCTTCAGAATTAGAGTGAGGAAATGGAAGCAAATGACTTTATGAGAAATCAAGATACTATTAAATAGATCCAAACAAATGAAAAAATAGAAGGCAATGTGAAATATCTCCTTGCAAAAACCACTGACTTGGAAAACAGATCCAGGAGAGACAATTTAAAAATTATTGGACTACCCGAAAGCCACAATCAAAAAAAGAACCTAGAAACAATCCTTCAAGAAATTCTCAAAGAAAATTGTCCTGATATTCTAGAACCAGAGGGCAAAATAGAAATTGAAAGAAGTCACCAATCACCTCTTAAGATCCCCAAAAGTAAACTACTAGGAATAATATAGCCAGGTTCCAGAGTTCCCAGACCAAGGACAAAATATTATAAGCAGCCAAGAAGAAACAATTTGAATATTGTAGAGTTACAATCAGAATAACACAGAATCTAGCAGCTTCTACATTAAGGGATCAAAGGGCTTGGAATATGATATTCTGAGATCAAAGGGGCTAGGACTAAAACCAAGAATCACCTACCCAGCAAAACTGAGTATAATGTTTAAGGGGAAAATATGGTCATTCAATGAGTAGAGGACTTTCAAGCATTCTTGATGAAAAAAAAACAAAACTGAATAGAAAATTTGACATTCAAATACAAGAAGGAAGAGAAGCATGAGAAGGTAAACAAGGAAAAGAAATCATAAGGAACTTATCAAAGTTGAACTATTTACATGCCTACATGGAAAAATGATAACTGTAACTTATGAAACTTTTCTCAGTATGAGGAAAGT
>CM053583.1:153344255-153400300 GCA_028627135.1 Pseudochirops cupreus
TATATATATATATATATATATATATATATATATATATATATATATATGTGTGTGTGTGTGTGTGTGTACATACATGTATGTCTATATAGGAGGGTATATATGCATATGTGTACAGGTATACATAGACAGAGAGCACAGGATCAGTTGAATAGGAAGGGATAATATTTAAATGGTGAAATTGAGGGGTGAGAGAGGAATATAATGAGAGGAGACAGGGAGAGATAGAATGGGGTAAATTATCTCATATAGAAAAGGCAAGGGATAACTGTTACAATAGAGGGAAAGAACAGGAAGGGAAAAGGGAATGGGTCAACCTTGCTGTCATTGAATTTGGCTTAGGGAGGAAGTGACATATACTCAGAATTGGGTATCTTGCCCTACAGGAGAGTAGGGGGGAAGGGGATCATAGAGGGGATGATGGAGGGGAGAGCAGGTTGGGGGGAAGGTAGTTAGAAGCACACACTTTTGTAAAGGGACACGGACAAAGTAGAGAATAGAACAAGTGGGGAGGGGATAGGATGGAGGGAAATATAGTCAGTCTTTCACAATATATCCACTATGGAAATGTTTTGTGTAACTACACATATCCAACCTATATTGAATTGGGGGGAAGGGAAAGAATCTGGAATTTAAAGTTTTAAAATAAAAATGTTTTTTTAATTTATTTTATTATTATTATTATTATTATTTACATGCAACTGGGAAATAAGATATACAGGCACTGGGGTATGGAGATCCATCTTGCCCTACCAGAAAGCCAGAGGGGAGATGGGGGAGGATATAGGGAACAGCAGATTGGGGGAGGGCGTGTTCAGTGGGATCACTGTTTTGGGGTGGGGGGTAAGGGAGAGATGGGGAGAAAATTTGTAACTTAAAATCTTGTGGAAATGAGTGATGTAAACTAAAAAAAAAATTAAAGTTAATTTTTTAAAAATAAATAAAAATAAATTGAATGACCTTTGATATGAGGTCCATAGGACCTCTCCTGCCTGCTTCAAATCACCTGTAATGGAAAAAAAACTATGATTTGTTTTCATAGTAATGGGAAAGAACTCTATGACTTTTCCTGTAAAGATAGAGTTATTGAAAGTAGTAGTTATTTGGTGAGAGATTTCCATAGTAAATTCAGTTTCCAACCTAAAGTGTTTAACATTTATTTCTATAGGATAAGTTAATTCCTTCTTTCAACTAACAGGCAACTTGAAGAGAGAATTTAGGGAATTCAACTGAAATATCATTGTTGTCAGTGTTTTTAGCAGCTTTTTCCCATGGTTTCTTCATCACTTACGGGATGTTATAAATGCCTTCATTTATTGGTCTTGACTTTGATTTCCTCTAAATAAGCACAGAGCTAGTAAAATCAAATTACTGTCACTTAAATAGATAACAAAAATGCAATAATAACCGGATTGGGTAGTTGACTTCTAAAATGTTTGCATTGTTCCCTAAGTGAAATCGACCCTGTCACCTAGTATGTTACCAAAAAAAATGTCTCATTTAATGAAATATTGCTGTGAGATTATTAACATTTATGTGGGAAAGTAAATGCTTCAAAACCAAGAACGCTTGACTCATATGTGAAATTGTGGCGTGATGCAGATTATGGAAGTTCTGTCATTGTAGGTAAGTGAATTTAGGAAAATGACAGAACTACAAGATTTCAGAACTCAAAGAGCCCTGGGAGCCTGGATAGTCCAAATCATACTAGAACATACTTGCTGAGTGGTTTTCTAACCTCTTGTCAAAAACTACCAGTGAGGGAGAACCCACTACTCAAAGCAAGCCCTTTCCATTTTGGACAGCCTGAATTCTTAGAAAGCTTTGGTGCTTGATGGTCAAGCCTAGATTATCCTCTTTGCAGCTCTTGATTCTGTGCTCTGGGACCAAACAAAACAAGCTTAATCCCTCCTCCATAGGACAGCCCTTTAAATCAGTGAAAACAGTCATATGCCACCAGAACCACAGGCACGAAAACATCTTTGTTGTTGTTGTTTCTAATTGATCTAATGACCCAATTTGGAATAATCCATCTAAAAGGTCAAACTATGCACTGAGCTTAGATTGCCCAAGCTTCATTGACATTCCCAGGATTGGGGCATCAGTGATTGATGGCAATATTAGACCTTAAGTAAATTGCTAAAGATCGTTTGTAATATATGCCTTTCCTATTCAAGGAAATATGTTTTAAGGGGCTTGTTTGCTTGTCTTCAAACTACATCTTATTCAATGTGCCTGGGTACATTGGGATTAATATTTAATTCCTTTCAGCTATTTGCTTCCTTTTTAGAAATGAATTTAAAGGAAAATGATTGTCTAGTCTTTAGGAAGCTTCCATCCTTTACATGTCTTCATTTATACTCTTAGAAGCAGCATGACACAGTGGATAGATCACTCCACTGGGAGTCAAGAAACCTGGGTAAAAATCCCACCTCCTCTTTTTGTTAGTTACATGAACGTGGACATGGACACAACCTCTCAGACCCTTAATTACTTTGTCTATAAAATGTGACTAATGATACTTGTGCTATATGTACTTCACAAGGTTGTAGTAAAAAAAAGAAATTCAGTTATAATGGAAAAGAACACTGTGGATCCCCCTATAGAGTTATGGTACCTGCAAGTAGTACCTATTGGTGGGATATTTCCATAGTAAGCCTGAAAACTCTTGAGAAATGTTATTTTTATTATTAAAATTTGAGCCCAGAAAACTTCATTTATTTCTTTGGGAGTTAATACAGCTTCCCTTCCTAGTATAAGACAATTTACTGAAAAGATAGCATTGCTTATCAAGTGACTAAAATTAGAATTGGATAGGTATCAGTCATGGTTTGTTGCTAACTCTGCATCTTATTCTTCCAAGTGGATACTCAAGGCCTTTATTCTCTTTACCTATGTAGATCTTTGTGTTGAGGTAGAAGGACTCTCATTATTTAGGGAGGGAAAACAATAATATGCTTACTTCCTATGTGGCCTTGAATAATTCCTTTAATTTCCCTGCATTTCAGTTTCCTCTTAGGTTAGAATCATGGGATGGGAATGATATGTCATATCTCTTCCAGTTCCAATATTGGCCCAAGGATAAATTAAGGGATAAAATTAAATTCATTTCAACAAATATTTATTAAATGAATGCTACGTTCAAGATTAAATCTGCCCCAAACATCTTTATTTGGATAAATTAAAATACAGTGAACTAAATGTAATTATTTTCAAGTTTTTGATTCTAAACTCACTGGTAATGTTTAATGTTGAATTAGCTTTATTGTGTTATAACCGTTACACTAATTTTTCCCCTTTTTGTCAGTTTGCAAATTGTCTAGTTCTTGCATGTACTCCTCCCTAACATACCAGGTACTCAGTAAGTGCTTATGGGTTGATAGATTTAAAATACGTGGATATTTACAGAAGATAAGCCCTTTAAAAGTGAACGGATATAAATGCAAAGAGCCACAAAGCAATAGAAACTGAAGGTTGTGAAATTATACTAAGACTGTCCTCAAAGCAGAAATATGAATACATATGAATCTGCTTTTTGCAGAAGTGGGGGTGTATGGATATAGAATGCTGCATGTCAGACTTTTTTAATATGTTGTTTGCTTTTGCTGAATGGTTTTTTTTTTTTCATTTTTTTAGTCATTATTATAAGGGAATAAGGGACAACTAGGTGGCTCAGTGAATAGATTTCTGGGCCTTAAGTCAGGAAGACTCATCTTTCTGAGTTCAAATCTGATCTCAAACTCTTAGCAGCTGTGTGACACTGGGAAAGTTACTTAAACTTATTTACCTCAGTTTCCCCCTCTATAAAATAAGCTGAAAAAGTAAATGGCAAATCACTCCAGTGTCTTTGCCAAGAAAACCCCAAATCAGGTCATGAAGAATCAGACAAGACTGAGAACAACTGAACATAAATGAATATTCTGTGGGAGAAGAGGGAAAGCATACATTGTAGATGATAAAAATAATAAATTTAAATGTTTAATTATTAAAATTATAGTTTTAAATTTAACTAATTACAACATGATTAGTGAATGTCCATATTTGTAAAACTTAAAACTTAAAAATTTTATTTTAAAGATCTGAGTTAATAGAGGAAGGAGGGAAGAAAATAAAGGAAAATATTTTCCAGGCCTCAATTTTAGGTCCCTTCTTTAATAGAGACATAAGTCATGACAGAGAATATGATGCTGGAACTGGAAAGAACCTTCTCAATCATCTAGTCCTTAGATATTTGCACTGGATTATGGTCCAACTTCCTTTTTTGCAGTTGAGGTAAGTGAGGATCAGAGATAAAGAAATATCACTGGTAGCAGTGGTCAGAACTATTCCTCTTCCATATCTTCCCTGTGTTCATTTCTAATTACAAATTTTATAAATGCAGGTTTGGAAATCTATCAGTCGATCTGGGTAGTACCTTTATCTTTTAAAAGTATGTGACATTTACATTTCTAGCATTTTTCAAGATCCCTAACCCAAGTGAGTACCTGGATAGACTGGATGAATATGTACTCCTGACTCTTTCTTGCCCTCCTGCACTTGATTTTTCTACATGCACTTGCATTGCTTTGGGATTTCCTTTGCTTGAGAACGACCGTTTTTCTTTAACCACATTATTTGCAATAATAACGAAAATACATGCATATACACAAGTGCATAATGTATATATCAGTACATTTTATTGCAGCACCCCTTTATGTCACTTTAAGATAATAGTATACAATTTGGATTCATATCTACCAAATTTCTTTCTTTTAGCTTGCCCCTGAATCCCATCCTCCAGTGCAACAAGTATTAATGATCTGACATATTGTAGTAGTTCAAAGGGTATAATTTACTTAAAACATAAATGCCAGGTAAATATCAGGGAAATATAATAAACACTCTCCATATCCATTTCACAAAGCAAACCACATTCCAACCCCAGGAGATAGAAGGCTGCTAATCCAGCCTAACCTTTGTCTGGCACCTCTGTTATTCGCCTGGCACCTAGCCTAGGGGAGTTAGAAATGAGGGATTAACAACTTGCCCAGTGGATGACCACAAAAGGTGCTGTGTATCTTCACATGGATCGCCATCATCTCTCACAGCTGGACTGATTGGTCTTCAAGATTCTGCAGCTGCTTCTCTCTAGTGCACAAAGGGTAAGATCTCAAAGGACAGGCAGGGTGTGACTGCATTGAGTACAAAATATGGCATCAGCAGGCATGCAGAAGAGACTTAATCTCTGTTCACACATCAATATTCAAAAGTCTGACATCAGCAGGAGGTGAGGAGAGAGCCTCAATATTTGTAAATAGTACAGAAAGAGGTAAGGAAAGGAGGGTGATCTTTCTGCTTCATGGACATTTCCTCCCCTTTTCTTCTTTCTCTAAATAAACTATTTCTCCTACAGCTTTCATGCTTATGATGACTTACCTTTTCCTCTTCACTTGTTGAATTCCTACTCAACCTCAACAGCTCAACTCAAAAGATTTCTCAGTTGGTAATGATCTCACTTCCTTGGTTTTGTACCTCTCTACTGCACTGTATGTATAGAGTAAGTACTACAATAATTTGTTAATATCTTGGCCCCTCATTTATTACATTCTAAGCCCCTTAAAGGAATGGGCCATGTTATCATCTTATCTTTGTATCTTTACTAATACCATACTGCATTCACAACAGGTGCTTAGTGTACTCTGTGTGTGTATGTGCACACACACACATATACACATACACACATGTATATATGTATGTGTGTGTGTGTGTGTGTGTGTGTGTAGGTGGAGAGAGACAAAGATAGACAGGAACAGAGACAGATGATTTCGGGAGAATAAAGGGTTATGAAACAGTTTTGATATTGAGTAATCTATTATCATTCCAATGCATAAATGTAGTCTACATTAGTGTGTGTGTGTATAATGTGTATATATAATGTACATATGTATGTATTTATATATATGCATATGTATGTATATTTATATGTGTGTATACATATATATATATTGGGGGGGATGAGGCAACTGGAGTTCAGTGACTTGCCCAGGGTTCAAACGTTACTACAATGAAGGACAAAGTCTATTATTCCTCTGTGTTTACCCTTGGAGGCTTTTAATATTACTGCTAAAATATTACAAGGTTTATTTCTGGCTAGAAAGAGTTTTTTTTTTCCATTCACTATGCTTATAACTTTTGGATTTGCTTGATTTTTTTTTTTACTGTCATCACTCAGGATATTTTTTACCATACATTATACAACATTATACTACAATGAGTTGTTCTAATAGTTTGTGAAAAGTGGCAATTCCAGTTCCTTCCAGATGCAGTGTGTCTGCTTGTTAGAACTGTCAAGCTCAGTTCCCTGCTTATCCTCATTTGTCCTTATCTGTGACAAACATATATTAGACAATCATTGACTAAACCAAAGTTATAAACAGGTAGGCATTTTCTTAAAATATTCCTAAATACCAAGTCTATACTCGTTATTCAAGACTCCTGCATTCTTGTATGTATCCAATAGAAGTCGCCTAAAGTTATAAATTTGCTTTAAAAGGAAGTGCTTACTTGAGTGCTCCAAGAATATGAATTTATTGGTATGGATACTGCCTCTATTGACCTAGTTTCTTTTTTTTTTTTAAGTAGTGTCATGAATTGTTGTCTTTAAAAATGTATGCACTTGACAGCAAATCTTCTGGTGATGGGTCTCTGTGAACTGATCTAGGCTGGTCTTTGAATTGGAAACATACTTGAAACCTTTTCAATTTGCTAAGATCTGCAGGTGTTTACATTTGGTGTCTTCCACAGCCTTCCCACACTGTAAGTCACTGCCATCCCAGGATAAGACATTAAAGTATGACCTCCACAGAGTAGACAGGAATACAAATAAAGTAATTTGTTTGCAGAGGTTACTCTAAGGACTTTTGTTAATTGAAAAAGCAGAGGGGAAACCATTGTAGTACCTAAGGAACCTGAGCTTTTAATGCTAGGCTGGCTTACATAAATGGATCACAGCTCTAGAGACTGAATCAGTCAATTTATCAACAAGCATTTATTAAGTGACTGTTGTATGCCAGGCATTACATGAGATAGTGGACACTAGCCTCACGGCTTCCTATTGCCTCTAGGATAAAATATATATTTTATTGGGTAGCTTTTAAAGCTGCTCATCACCTGTTCCAATTTATTTGCTTATATAATTAGACATTATATACTATTCCTATTCCTACAATCTCTGATACAATAAAACCGATGTCTTTGTTCCTCTAATACAGCACTGTTGTGGTTTCATGATGTGTTGTGGTGCCTCTGTCTCAAAGAATTCAGTCAGACCACCTCTAATCCAAATACAGGCATTAATTTAGGATTGATACCTTTCAGAAGCAGGCTAGGTTCCAAGAAGAATCAGCAACTTACTAAGACGACACAGGCAAGTTTATAGTGTAGTGATGCTGATGACACAACAGAAATCCTGAATATCAAAAAGACAGGAGGGGTTTGTCAAGGGAGTAGGTAATAGGGTAGGAGCCCCTTCTGTGGTTCAGGGATCAAACATTCTGCTCATGCTATTTTCTGATTGGCTAACCATCGTAGTCCTGTCTGGTCAAGATAGATAATTAGGTATTGTGGTCTTGTCTTGGGCTAAATGGATGATGTGATTGTGGTTAAGGACAAGAACATACCAGTTCAAATATGTGAATTAGATCTGGGGGCAGTGGCTAGCTAAGGGTAGTGGCTGTATTGAGTCTGGAGGCATGTGGTGTGCATAAAGCCAGATTATGTGGTTAAATCAGGACATGCCTGCTGCTCAGTGGGGCCCATAAGAAAGTTAGAATTTTGGGGCTGGTGGCAGCTTTATCAGGATTCCATCAGCACACCATCTCTCATTTCCACAGCTTTTCACCAGCCAGCCATCATACCTCCTCCTGGTTGTTGTCATTGAGTCACTTCCAACTCTCCATGGCCCTATTTTGGGTTTTCTTGGCAAAGATACTAAAGGGGTTTGCCATTTCCTTCTCTAGCAAACTTTACAGATAAGGAAACTGAGACAAACAGAGTTAAGTGATTTGCCCAGGGTCACACAGCTAGTAAGTGTCTGAGGTCTAATTTGTTTTCAGGTCTTCCTGATTCCTGGGCTGGCACTCTATCCACCATGCCACATATCTGGAAAGATAATTTAAGGCCAATTTGTAAAGGGCTTTAAGAGACAAACATTGGAGTTTGTGCTTTATTTTGGAAGTAACAGAGAGCTACTAAAGTTTCCTAAATAAAGGAATCATTGTGATAATTGAAAAGTAAATGTGTTGTTGGACTGAACTGAAGTGGTAGATGCGAAAGTAAACAGAAAGGGTTAGATACGAGAGATATCTTGGAATTAAAAACAGCAGGATCTAGTAATTGATTGAATGTTGTGATGAAGAGTGAGGAGTAAAAGATAAATCCAAGATTAGGTGCTCCTAAAATCAGAAGGATGATGTTGCCTTCAATGGAAATAGGGAGCCTGGAGGCTATCTAGTGTAACCCTTAAGCTTAGGGAAATTAAGTGATGTGTCCATAGTCAGGCCTGAATTGACAGAGGCAAGATTTGAACCCATTATCTTGACCCTAAATCTGTAGCCTCTCTCTCAACATTAGGGTAACACAGTGGATAGAGTGCCTAGAGGTCTGAGTGTTGAGTTAGGAGGATCTGAGTTCAAATACAGCCTCAGACATTAAATCGATAACCCTAGGCAAAGCCACTTACCCTCTATATGCCTCAGTTTCCTTATGTGTAAAATGAAAATAATATCACTCCACAGGGTTTTTGTGTGAATCAAGTAAGATAATAATTGTAAAGTTCTTAGCACAGTGCCTGTCACATGGTAAACACTATTTAAATGTTAGCTATTATTATTATTATTATTCTCTCAAGAGCTCCTGCAGATTGTAAAACCTCACAGGTGGTATTTGACCCCTCATGATCTGACTCCGAAGTTAGTACACTTTTTTTTTCAGTAATGCTTAATTATTGAAATCACTTATTTATCAATTTCCATTTCAAATACTCCAGGACTCCATTGGCGCTATGATCTCCTCAGTTTGAATGCTCAATGCTCCCTCCAGCAATGCCCTTTACCCTTCTTTCATCCTTGCCTGCCCATCCTGAGTGTCTTATTCCTGGCCCCTCATAAATTTGACACAGGATATCCGCCCAACCTGCTGCAGGGCTTTCTTCCTTTCCCTTCACTCCTAAGGGTATCAGTGGAGCTCTCAGAGTCTCTCTCAGAAATCCCGAGTCCTTACCACATGACCTCTCTATCTGCTGATTTGCTCTTATGCTCCTTTGGTGATAAGTGTTCTTGGACTGGACCTGTGCCTCAGGCCACTCCCCGGGCAGTTCAGGCTCTATAACTGCAGAAAATAAATAAATTAAAATGAGACTCTCATAAGTCATTCAACAGTTAAGGAAAGGAGATTTACTTAGGTACAATATGAGAAGGGTATGCAAGAAGGATAGTCATTCACGGCCTGTTGAATTGATTCAATTGAGTAATGTTCTTTCTTCTACCTGAGTCAGATAGGCGGGTAGTCTCCAAAGCGTCAGAGAAATCACCTGTCTTTTAGCCTGATCATGTCACCCACTAACCCTAAATGCCCTCCCTCCCTTCAAATAATGCCTTTGGTTCCCTGTCACATCCAGGATCAAATACAAAATCTTCTGGTGTTTGAAGTCTTTCATAACCTAGCTTCCTACACCCCACCTCTAACACACACTTTTTTCATTGATTTTTTTTTTCAGGGTGGATGTTTATTACTTGTTGACATTTTCTCTTTTAAAGCTATTTATTTTCCTTGCAATTCTTTCCTCAAGAGGTTTATTTCATTTTTATTTTAATGTTTTGCTTTGGTTCTCCTTGTGGAAGATTCATTGTTTTTCTTTTGATTTTTCTACTTGAAGTTTGTATCTGTTACTCTCTCCTTCTTTGGGTGGGACTATGTCTAAATTTGCAGTATGTTTTTTAAATATTAGTAAACATTTTTTGGATTATTCATCTTTGCAATGTTAGTTCCTAAATTGAGGCTTTGTGCCATGGCTAGGCCGTAGCTTCTGCTGAATTTTGGAGTGAGGTAGTCAGTCCTGCTAACTCTTCCCTGGGTCACTTGGGTTCCTGAGATGATCTTGTCCTCCCAGAGTCAAGCCATCTTGGATCTTGGAAAGTCAGGGCCCTAGATCTTCATAGACTTCTATGGAATCTCAGCACATGGTGTTAGATACCTCAGAGTTCTAAGCTATCCCCGTCAGATTCACAATCACATTAGTCCCTGTTTTGTCCACACTGGTTGCTGCTATTCCCAAATGCTTTTAAGGGATTTGGATTTACAACTGTTCTGAGGTTTTCTTGAGGGAACCATCTCCTCTTGTTGCTTCCAAAGAGAGATCCTTATGAGAATGAACAGGTTTTTATTCTTTTTCTCCTTGGACTGAGAGGTTATGGCTTGTTTGACTTGTGTTCACGTTAGCTTCCATGGCTACCACCTTTCCTATTTTTCTACTTCCTGTGATAGTGGCTGATTTTGTGCACAGTTATGGGTATGAAGAAGCTACCTGCTGCAGTTTATTATGTATGTCTCAATCATTATTTCATGTAGTGAATTTCAGGTTTTTGTTTAAGTAGCTATGCAGAAGCTGCTTCTATTTAGGCCACCAGGTTAGCCGCAAGTCTGATATTAATTTCTTTTGCTTTGTCTTTGCTCCCTAACAAACCCTGAGGTAGAACTCAGTTAATTCAAAATTATATTCAGTTGGGTTATGGGTCATAAAGGTTTTACTGCCATCATCTTCATTTTATGCATAGGGAAACTATATTGTTGAAAAAGAATTCACCAATAGAAGAGAATTGAGCATCCAATCCCCACAATCCTGGGACCCAGATAAGGGCTTCTCATTAAACTGCCCCATCTTAAACACAGATCTTTATGCAACTGATCTCAGTGATGCAGAAAGAGGAAAAGGAAGTAATTCAGTGTGGTCTAGATTGAAAATTAAATATGCTTTCCCTATGGAGTCTCTCAGGAATTCCTGCAGTGTCTTGCTAACTAAAGACACCTGATAATCTCATCCTTTTATCTCCTTTTTGTTTGTTTTGTTTTACTTTTAGAAATAAATGCAAGTTAAACCTTTCTTTTGCTGTCTTATACTTATGATTTTCCAAAGTGCTTTCTTTTATGTAATTGAAAGAAAGGACTATTTCAGATAGGTAGATTTTCAGTCTCTTCCTTCCTTCCTTTCTTCCTTCCTTCCTTCCTTCCTTCTTTCCTTCCTTCCTGTTTTGTCTATTCTATTCTTTTGTTCTTAGCTGTTTTTCCTTATTTCTTGTTTTTTTCTTACCTTACCTTTTTTTGATTCTGTTTTTCATTCTTCTCTGTTATATAACCATGCATGATTTCTCTCTTCATTTTATCTCAGTGTTCTCTGTTTCTCATTCTTCCCACTTTATCACAGTTAAGCTCTTTCCTTGAAGTTTCTGTCATTCATTTGTTTTAAATAGAATTACCACTTACTTTGGAGATAGTCATTATCTGTTTGCCTTAATCCCTCTGCATCAGTACCAAAATAATCTAACTCAATTCAAGATCTGTCCAGGTCATTCTCCTATTCAAAAACCCTTCAGCAACTCCCTGTTGCTTCCAGGATAAAAAAATAGTCTCCCTCCAGTCTGCTTTTCCAGACTTATTTCACTTTCTAGAATGGCACATCTTTATTTACCTATCCTATTGACTATTTCTTGAAATTGGCATTCAATCTCCCATCTCCAAGATTTCACATAGACTGTCCCTCATGCTGATGATAATTTTCTCCTTATACTTGCCTTTTATATTTCTTAATTTCTTTCAAATTTCTTTCAGCTCAAGTTTCTCTTCCCTCTGGAAAATTTTATTAACCTCCATGACTCTAAGTGCTCCCTCCCTCCAAATATTATTTTGTAGTTTGCTTATTCATAGATCTAGCATACCCCCTCCCAGTAGAATGTATGCTCCTTGAGGGCAGGGACATTTTTTTTCATTTGTTTGCTTTTATCCTTGAATCTCTAGTGCCTAGTTCTGTCTCTTGCTCATGACAGATGCTTAATAAAGTGTTGAACAGAATAAATTCACAGCAAACAGATTGGTTATATTAAACTCAAGGAAAGCATAGGCCTAATTGTCATTTTGATTAAGTTTCTTATTAACAAATCATAGGGTCAAAAGAGTTATAGTCTAGGGAAAGGAAATTAGGGTAAATCCAGTGATGTTAAGTGACATCCAAAGTCAACCCAGGTAGCAGAACCAAAATCTGAACCTAGGTCCTATGACTCCAAAACTGTTATTTTCTCCACCACACTGCCTCACAAAACAGTTGAATAATGCCACTTTTTTTTAACCTCAAGTAGGAGACCTATGTACTTTAATGCTGGGATTGATATGGCTTTAAAATATACCTAGCTTTTACCACTTCAAAATGGGACCCCTCAGGTCAGTGTTGGTGACATTTGACTTCATCATGCCTTTATAGCTCTAATTGACCACCAGAGAGGAACGGTTTCATCTGCCTGGAGCAAGGTTCTCTTCAGTGGTCTTTTCTATTTGCAGTGGTCCAAAAGCAATGCTAATGTGGGGTAAGGCCTGGGAATGTTTTCTAACCTGCTACAGCACTGTGGAAGGAATTGTCTCTTCAGAACTCAGCAAGGCCAGTATTAATGTTTTCTTTGACTCTGGTGACCAGATTCTCTCAACAAAGATGATGCCAAACAATTTTCTGATCTGTATGAAAACATAGGTAAGCACCCTCTGGCCAGTGCTGGTGTACTTTCACCTTGAAACTGTTATGAATGCAGTGGGGGAAAAGGCAGGCCACTCTCAGACAAACATGACAAAAGGTTCAAAGCAATTCATTTAGTTCAGTCAGGATGTACAATGGACTTCTGCCTTTCTCATACCTTCCATATAGACCTAAGGTTTTGGTCCCATGTTCATTTCCCTGCCCTTTATCTGTCTCTTCAGAGGGAATACTGATCTGTTTGGATTTTTTTTTTTTGCTCAACAATTTTAGGAGTCCAGGCTGAAAGCAGGGGTCAAGGGGCTATCATTAGTTGGTGAACCCAAACAAAACATGTGCAACCTCTTGTCTTGCTAAAGAATCCGTAGAGACATTGTCTAAGGATGTACACTTATTTCTAGAAGTGGAGAAGTGGAAGAAGGCCTAAAATGACAAGACTTAAATGTGACCAATGCAAGTCATTTCTATTCTAAAACAGACTTGCCATTTGTAGTTATTCCACTAGAATGTAAGTTCCTTGAGTTCAGGAAATATTTGATTTTTATTTTCTTCGTATTCCATCTACAATGCCTATAGCATAGCAGAACCTTCATAAATACTTGCTGATTGATTGGAGTGAGAGATTTGCGGATCAGAAGACATGCTTTCCTCCCTTCAGAATGATCCTATGAATAACACAGCTGTAGAAATCCCATCTGCCTCAAAGCTCTGTGGAAAGTTCCCTAGACATAGAAGCAATAGACATGATTTCAGCCCCAGCTGTCATTTACTCCTAGTAGTAGCATATGGAACCGCTCTGAACCTCATTTTACTCCATCAGAAAAGGAAGATAATGTTTCTACTACCTAACCCCATAGGTGAAACTATTTCTGAACCTTGAAGTGTCATATAAATTAGTGTTAACAGTCAAAAACTAGTAGTTGTACTTTGATATCTTTAAGCCCAACAGCAAAATACAATTTTGGAAGAATAACAAAAACTCTTTAGCTCTTTTCATGGGTCTCCCACCATTTTTTTGAAAGAAATAAATTCTATTGGTATTCAATTTAACAGTTATTCAAAAACAAATGCTGAAATAGCTCATCAAAAGGATTATCCTTGTTAAATGGACAAATGAAGAATAAGGCTTAAAATTTTTTTAATTAGTTTCCCACCATTTTTTATGAACCTCTGTGTGATAGTGAAAATTTGTAGAGGTGTTATTATCTACCTTTCAGTACAAACCATTAAAGTTTCCAGTTTCTTAATCAGAGCAACTTAGTAATGCCAAAACTTTGAACTTCTACCTGGTAAAATTCACAAATAAAGGTAATACGGCATAAGCTCTTTCTTAGCATGTGAAACACCATGAACATAACATCTCAATTTGTCATAGGTGAAAAGAATCCTGGATTAGGATATATTAGACATGATTTCAAGGCCATCTCTAGTAGATACTAGTGAGTCACTAACTTGTATGTGTGCAAGTAACTCAGTTTGCTTCTCTGAGACTCTATTTTTTCATCTGTACAATGGGAAATAAAAATAGTGACCTTATTTAGCTCAAACAATTATTGCAAAGCTCAGATAAGACTACTTTTAATCCATTTCCCAATCAGTTCTTTCATGTTTCCTGAAACTCACCTGTTTCCTAGATCTTGAAATGAAACCATAATCAAATTCACTATCTTTGATCCTGAAAAGGTCTCTTTCATTCTATTCCCTTAATACTACATGGAGGACTAGAATTTAATATATCCAAGGTTCAAATTGTCAATTGGAATAATGCTTTAAAAAAAAAATCCATCAAGCAAAGAACAGAGAGAGAAGTTAAAAAAATTAATTTCAAAAGAATTATAATAATATGTTTGCATAAGTAGATGAGCATGGTTCTTCTAATGTTAAATGGCTAGTTACATGGCTGGTAAATGTTAAGTATCTGAGGCCAGACCTGAACTCAGACCCTCCTGACTCCAGGGCCAGCATTCTACTCACTGCTCCACCTAGCCACCCTGTTTTGAGTTCTTAAGCATGTAGAAATAATACTTATTATTCACCCAAAAGAGATTGTAAATACCCTTTGGCACAATCTATTCAGTTTTGTAGATGAGGAAATAAATAATGAGAGAAATCAGTTGGGGGGGGTCATAATATTTTCTATCTCCCAGCATTGTTTGGGAATTGATTGAGATAGTAAATGAGGTAATATTTGGAAAGCATGTAGCTCAGTACCTGGTGTATAATAGGTACATAATTGCTAGCTATCATTATTATTGCGGTTATTATTCTTATTGTTGATGTTACTATTAATAGATGTTGCAGCATCCCCAGCCTCTCAATTTTTCTTTCACGCAGAATTCAGGAAGGCTAGGTGCATTAAATATAATTTCAGAACTTGGTTACTTCCTACCTTTCCTGTTTCCTTGCACATTACTCCACTTGTCCTCTTTACATACTCTTGCAAAGTGCTAACACTGGCTTCCTTGCTACTACTTGCATAAGCCACTCCATCTCCTAATACTGTGCATTTTTACTGGCTGTTCTGCACATCTGGAATTCCTTCCTTCCTCATCTCTCCTCCCTTGTTTCCTTCAAGTCTCAGTTAAATCTTAACCTACCCTTTGCTAAACTCTCTAAGCCTTTCTCAGTCGTCCTAAATGTTATTGCCTTCTCTCTTTGATTATTTTCAAGTTAAATTAAATTAACATTTATTAAATACCTACTGTGGCCAGGCACTATGCTAAGCCCTGGGGATACAATTAAGAAAAAGAAAGACCTTCCCAACCCTCAGAGAATTTAGAATCCACAAAAGGAGGCAGGTAATGAGTAAAGGGAAGGATACCAAGGGGCATCTTGTTCCATGGACTTGAAACCAGAGCAGCAGATACAAAGCAGAGTGAGCTTAGAGCCCAGTTTCTATATGTTGTAGGAAGGTTTGCAGAGGAGTTTGGTATTTCACCCTATAGCCCTACAATCAGAGGGGAGATGATGTCAGAGCTGGAAACAGAAGCGTAATGATGCTAGTTTTTACAGTTTTCTGTATGTTTTCTCCCCACAGGATACTGTGAGCTCCTTGAAAGCAGGACTTTTTTTTTTTTTGCCTTTGTATCTCCAGAAATTAACACAGCTCTTGGGACATAGAAGATAGTTCATAAAATTTTGTTGACTTGGCCTTAATGTTTAAAATTTCTTTAGGGTGGGTCCTTTACCCCAGGCCGAAAAAGAAAATAGAAGGCAACCCTTGACTAACCCCAGTTAGACCTGGATTCAAGACCTGGTGTTGTTATCTTTCAGTTGTTTCAGTTCTGTCTGACTCTTCCTGACCCCATTTGGGATTTTCTTGCAAAGATACTAGGATGGTTTGCCATTTCCATCTTCAGCTCATTTTACAGATGAGGAAACTGAGGCAAAGAGGGTTAAGTGACTTGCCCAAGGTCATGCAGCTAGTAAGTGTCTGAGATCATATTTGAACTCAGATCTTGCTGACTCTAGACCTGGCACTCTAACCACTGTGCCACCTGACTGCTCCAGATTCAAGACCTACCTCTGATACATACTTGCTAAACAATCCTGGACAAATTACCCTCCCAGTGCTCCCATAACAGAAGGTATTCATCTATGTTGTCAAAAAAAAAATTCTTCCCTATGAGTTCCTTACCTCAATATAATCCGAAGAGTAGTCTTAATTTTTGTGATATTTAGTCCATCAAATTCCACCAAAACATCTCTAACCTGCTGACTTACTGTACTTCAAGAACTGTTATGGCTGAAAAAAAAAACTGTTTTCTTCCCTGCAATCAACCTGGTGATGAACATCTCTGAAATGTTCTGCAGGTAATAGACAAAAAGGTCACCTACCACTGGTCCCTCAGAAGTTCCCAAATCCTTTACAAAGCTGGGGAGGACCTTCTGAAGCTTATGTTTTACTGGCATAGCTTTTGAGACCCATGGTCAGCTTCATATCCCAATGAGGAAACAAAGCAGGGTGACACTGAATAACACTAGTATAGCTTCTGCAGGAAAGAGAGGGACTGACTCACAAACTCTCCAGGGTTTTGTGGGTACAACATATATTTGTATATGAAGCAGCAGGGGGTTAGAGAAAGCTACAAAAGAACAGAGAAAAACTTTAGGAAACAGCATTGGATGAGCCAGTTGGGACCTCGTGCATTGCCATTTTATAGTTTTTGACATGGCAGTCCCCAAATCTAATGTGATATAGACTGTATTGAGAGACAAAACAGAGAAGCAATGTGGCATAGTGGCATGGCGAATGGGCAGATGGCATGAAGGTCAGGAAGTCTTGTGTTTGAGTCCTGACTGGACATATACTGACTATATGACCCTGGGTAAGTCACTTAATTTCATAATACCACAGAAAACTGTTATAAGTTGAAGAATAATTACCATTATTTACTGGTAGAGTTTTCCCACTGGTTGATTTTTCCCCCTTTATTTAAATTTGTGGATAAATGTATTTTTGTTATTATTTTCTAATGTATTCATTTTTAAAATTCTTTAATTTTAAAATTTGAGTTTCAGATTCTCTCCTTCTGAGAGAACCCACTGAGAAGGCAGACAATAGAATATCAACTATAAATGTGAATTCATGCAAAACATAGTTCTGTAGTCATATCACAAAGCATAGCAAAAAATAAAGAAAGTGAGAAAATTATATTTTAATTTGCACTCAGAGTTCAAATCAATTTCCTCTTGGGAGGGAGATAGTACTTTTTCATCATGAGTCCTTTTGAATTGTCTTGGATTGTTGCATTGGTCAAAGTAGTAAAGTCTTCCACAATTGATCATCATTACAACATTACTGTTACTGTGCACAGTGATCTCCTGGTTCCTCTTACTTCACTTTACAGTGGTTCATATAGATCTTTTTTTTTTCCGAAGCTATGTCCCTCATTATTTCTTACACCACAATAGTACCCAGCACAACTGTATGCCACAGCTTCTTTAGCCATCCCCAGTTGATAAGTATCTCCTGAATTTCCCATTCTTTGCCACCACAAAAGAGCTGCTTTAAATATTTTTGTACTTATACATCCTTTCTTTTTTTCTTTGATATCTTTAGGGTACAGATCTCAGAGTGCTATTATTGGAGTAAAGGGTATGCAAGGTTTTATAGTCCTTTGGACATTGCTCCATATTGTTCTTCAGAATGGTTAGACCAGTTCACTACTCTACCAACAATTTATTAATTTATCTATTTTCCCTCATCTCCTCCAGAATTTGTCATTTTGGATAGGTATGAGGTGGTACCTCAGAGTTGTTTAAATGCCTTTATCTAATCAATAGTGATTGAATGTTTTTTTCATATGACTATAGATGGATTTGATTTCCCCTTCTGAAAACTGCCTGTTCATAACCTTTGGTCATTTATCAGCTGGGCAATAGCTCATATTTTTTATAAATGAGACTCAAATGAGGCCTCTACCAAAGAAACTTGCTGTATTTTATAAAATATTACTTCATTGTTAATGGTGCTTTCTATCAAAATGTAGTTTCCCTGATTGTTTCTTTTAATTAGGCTTTTTTTTTTTTTGCTTTTGCTTTGCCTGAGATTGTGATTGTTAACTAATTTATTTACTTGGAATGAAGCATAAAAGATTCTGCTCCAGTCCTTTATTTTACCTTTGTGTCTTTCTGTTTCAAGTGTGTCTTCTGTTTCAAGCATATCTCAAGTGTAAGCAATGTACTGTTGGACTCTGGTTTCTAATTCACTCTGTTATCCTCTTCTATTTTATGGGTTAGCTTATCCCATTCACATTCACAATTATGGTTATCAACTGTATATATGATGGAAGGAATTCCATTCCATTTCCCTTTGCTTAGCTTTCTCTCTCTCTCTCTCTTTTTTGTCCTGTCTCTCCTCAAAAGTCTGTTTTGCTTTGGATCACTGTCTTTCTTAATCCATCTTCCCTTTTATCATCCCCCTTCTCTCCTCCCCATAACTCTTAACCCCTTTCCCTCCTATTTCCCTATCAGGTAAGTTATATTTCTGTACATAGTTTAGTGTCTGTATAGTCTTCCCTCTTTGGACTAATTCTGATGAGAGACAGGTTGAAGCATTGCTTGTACTCCACTTATTTTTCCCCCTGCTTAAAAAAAAAACAAACAACTCTTCCCTGTGTACCTCCTTTAAGTGAGAAAATTTTCTCCACTGTAACTTTCACTTTCCCCTTCTCCCAATGCATCCCTCTTTCTCAACCCTACATTTTTTTGGGGGGAGGGCGGACTCATCCCAACATAATGGACTCATACTTGTGCCCTCTATCTGTCTAAACTCTTTCTGGAGCAGCTAGGTGGTGCAGTGAATAGATCACCATCTCTGAAGTCAGGAGGACCTCTGTCCAATCTGGTCTCAGACATGTGACATTTAACTAGCTATGTGACCTTGGGCAAATCATTTAACCTTGATTGCCTTGCCTTCCTTCCCCCTAAAAAAATAGACTCCTCCTAACTGCCCTAATAATGGCAACGTTCTTGGGAGTTACATATGTTGTCTTCACATAGAGGAATGTAAACAGTTTAATTTTATTAAGTCCCTTATGATTATTCTTTCATGTTTACCTTTTTGTTATTCTCATGAGTTTTCATTTTGAATATCAAATTTTCTATTCAGTGAATGGTCTTTTCATCAGGAATACTTGAAAGCCCTCTATTTAATTAAACATCCATTCCCTCCCCCCCCCCCCCAAGGGTTATACTCAGTTTTGCTGGGTAAGTGATTCTTGATTATAATCCTGGCTCCTTTGCCTTCTGGACTATCATATCCCAAGTCCTCAGCTCCTTTAATATGAGAGCCTCTAAATTTTGTGTGTTCCTTCCTATGGCTCCATGCTTGCAACATTTTTTACTATGCTTGCTTGCAACATTTTTACCTTGAACTGAGAACTCTTAAATTTGGCTATAATATTTCTGGGAGTTTTCATTTTGGGATCTCTTTCAGAAAGTGATCAGTGAATTCTTTAAATTTCTATTTTTACCCTCTGGGTCTAAGATACAGGGGTAGTTTTCCTTTATAATTTCAATATAATATGAAATCAAGATTTTAATTTTTTTTAATCATGTCTTTCAAGTAGTCCAGTAATTCTTAAATTATCTCTTCTTGATCTGTTTTCCAGATCAGTTGTTTTTCCAATGAGCTATTTCACATTTTCTTCTATTGTTTTCATTCTTTCAATTGTGTTAATTGCTTTTTGATATCTTATAGAGTTATTAACTTCCATCTGCCCAATTCTAATTTTTAAGGAATTATTTTCTTCAGTGAGCTTTGTACCTCTTTTTCCATTTTGCCTATTCTGCTTATAAAGGGGTTCTTTTATGCAATGATGTTTGTGCCTCTTTTTCCATTGGATCAATTCTTGCTAGTTTTGAGTTCAGTTAACATTTTTCTTTGAGGCTTTGCTTGTAGCTGTATTTAAATTGCTTTCTTCTTTTAACTTTATAGCTTTGTCTTCCCTACCACTTAGTAACTTTTTATGGCCAAATACTTTTTGTTGTTGATGATGTTTGTTTATTTCCCCTATTTTTTTTTTTTACTTTGCACTTTTTCAAAGTTGGGCTCTGCTCACATGAGGTTGTGGAGGCACTGTGCCAAGCCTCAGGCTTTTTCATGTTGCTGCTTTCAGAGCTAGTTCTTGGGGATCTGAAAGATTTTAGTGTTTACAAGGTGGTGCTATCCTGATAGACGTATGGTCACTGATCTCCTGGTCTGCACTCTGCTCTTTACTGAGGAAGGGTCTTTGCTCCTCTGCTGCCACAAGTACTAGTGTTCTTTTTGATCCTTGGACTACAATCAGGTCCCCTGTTTATCTGCAGCTCCAAGTGCTTCTATTCTTCTTGGTATTAGAACTATGACCAGGGCCCTTACTCCCTGGTAACTGACCATCAGTGTTCCTTTCTGCCCTGGAACTGTGACCCAGAACTCCTTATGGACCATAAAGTTGCCAGTCAGCACCAGCTGTACCCACTCCCAACAAAAGATCCCCTATAACGTCTTTTTCACCAGTTTCCCAACCTCCTATTCATCTTTGGATTGACAGAAAAATCTGTTGCTGCTGTTGCTGCAGACACCTCAAAGACTGCCACACTCTAGGCCTGTGCTTACCCTAGTGTTACAAACCTCTCCAACAAACCTCCTAAGCTGACTTAGTCTGGAAAAATGTCTCTCTTAGGCTCTTTTTTTCCCCACTCTTCTGTCCTAAATTTGATTTGATGCATTAATTTAAGGTTGTTTTAAAAGAATATTGGGAAACTTCAGCTCGGTCCCAGCCTATATGCCACCCTCTTGGCTCCTCACCCCCCCCACATTGTTCTCTACATCAGTGCAAACATATCTCTGGTTAAAATTGAGAAGAGACAGAGAAAGAGAGAGAGACAGAGAGAGAGAGAGAAACAGAGAGAGAGAGAGAGAGAGAGAGAGAGAGAGACAGAGAGAGAGACAGAGAGAGAGACAGAGAGAGAGAGAGAGAGATTAATTCAATAGTCCCTTCTTGTCCTGCTCTGGTAAAACTACACATGGAATACTCTGTTCTTTTTATTTTTATGAAATTTTAGGAAGAACAAGCAAAGGCTGGATGGCCACTTATTGAGGATGTGCTAGAGTGGTTCTTATTCAGTTAACAAGTTGGACTCAACACCCTCTGAGGCCTCCTTCAAGTCTGAGATGCTATAATTCTCAAAGTATAGTACAGGATTGGCAAGGATGGAGAGGGTGCAGAATCCAGTCGTTTGGAAATCACTAAGGGTATGATACTACTATCAGTAAATTAGTATAAACTGCGCAAAACATTAGGGACAATTTTTAATAGTCAAAGGATATAAATGCTCAGTTTTCAGATGAAGAAAATAAAGTGATCTATAATCACATAAAGTACTCTAAATCACTATTGATTAGAGAAATGTAAATTTAAAAAGTCTGAGTTGCCACCCCTTGCATGTCAGATTGCTAATATGGCAGAAAGGGAAAATGATAAATGTTGGAGAAGATGTGGGAAAATTGGAACACTAAAGCATTGTGGAATTGTGAACTGATCCAGCCATGCTGGAGAACAATTTGGAACTATGCAGAAAGGCCATACAAACTACATACCCTTTGATCCAGCAATTACACTACTAAGTTTATATGCCCAAAAGATCATAAAAAAAGGAGAATGACCCACATGTACAAAAATTTTTATAGCAGCTCTTTTTGTGGTGGCCAATAACTGGAAACTGAGGGGCTGTCCATCAATTTGGGAATGACTGAACAAGTGGTGGTGTATGAAGGTAATGGAATACTATTTTGCTATAAGAAATGGTGAGCAGTCAGATTTCAGAAAAACCTGGAAAGACTTACACAAACTGATGCTGAGTGAAGTGAGCAGAACCAGAAGAATGTTGTATATGGCAACAGCAACATGTACAATGATTAACTATGATATACTTAGCTTTTCTCAGCAATACGATGATCCAAAGACAATTCCAAAAGACTCAAGATGGAAAATGCTAGCCACATCCAGAGAAAGAACTGTGGAGTCAATGCAGATCAAAGCAGACTTTTTTCACTTTTGTTTTTGTTGTTTTTTTTGGTTATTTTTCCCCTTTGTTCTGATTCTTCTTTCACAACGTGACTAATGTGGAAATATATCTAACATGATTGTACATGTACAATCTATGTCAGATTGCTTACTGTTTTGGGGAAGGGCGAGGGGAAGGAGGGAGTGAGAAAATTTGGAACTCAAAATTTCACAAAGATAATATTTAAATTATTGTGTTCTGGTGTGCTTATTTAAAGTTACACTAATATGCATATTGTTCTATAATAATACCTTATTGTGGCAGTCTAAATAAATGGTTAGATTAAAATGTATGGCAGCTTCATATTTTTAGGAGATATGTGACTTTGGGCAAAATGATCTTACCTCTTCTATTTGTAATTGATGGGTTGGAATTGAAGATCTCTAAGGTCCTTTCCAGGTCTGATCTTCTGTTGCTCTGTTGTGTAAGGCACAGGTGGCGAATTAATTACCCTAGAGTTTTCATTTCCTTTCTTTTGACACTGGCGTATTAGAGAGAATAGGGAAGGTTTCAAAATACGTCATCAAGGATATAGCTGCTATTGATGCTTTGACAGTCTTCCTCATCAAACCTTAGGCAACTCACAACGCTAAGGAGTACATAACATTTCCCCAGGGACACAAACAACATGAGGCAAAACAGATATAGACACACAATGAAAACCATAGGGATATTTCTGACTTCCTCAGCAAAGTAGGATAACTGAACAGGAATCATTACAACTTGCTTTCCAGAATGATGGGAGCAGTTCACAGCTCCACAAGCAGTTCACTAGAGCACCTGTTTTGCCCCAGTCCTTCCAACGCTCACCGTCATTCTCTTTGTGCCATCTTTGCCAGTCTGATACGTGTCAGGTACACCCCTGGAGTTGCTTTCAATTGCATTTCTAGCATCATAGTGATTTAGAGCATGTTTTTCTTAATGATTATTAACAGTTTGGATTTCTCTCTTTGAAAACTACACCCGCACGTTCTTTAACCATTATCAGTTTCAATTCAAAGCAAAATTTTGTAGTGGTAACAGCCTATGTTCATCAAACCATTCCCAACACATTTAATACCACAAAAATAAGGTGTAAAACCGGGCAAGACAGTTGTGAGTGATCGCTGGCATTCACATAACTTGGATGAGCAAGTCAATTTCAAATTTTATCTGCTTTTCACTGAGTCTTTCTTCAAAGAAAAAAGTTGTCACATAATTTAACCTGGAGGGTAGCTTTTACATTTTACTGTAATATTAGAAAATGGAATTCCTCCGTGTCCTAATTGAAGAACAAAAATGATGAGCAAACATTCGACCTCAAGTGATGGCTCCAAAAGTAAATTAAGGCACATCAAGCATTGTCCGAGTCTCATGAAGGGATTAAAGACTTTCTATGAACAAAATGCAGTGTCTCCTTAAAGGAAAGTAATATGTTTCCTTAAAAAAATTATTGTTGCAGAATAAATAGAGGTTTTTGTTTGTATTAGAGGGCAAATTTTTGTAAAGCTTGAGCTTCAGAGTTCTTTGCCAGAAAAACAAACCTTAAATTATATTTGGGCTACCTTGTGTGATCTCTGGTATCATTCTTCTGCCCTTCGAATTCTATTTGCATAATATCATATTTTGCTGAATTATTTCTGCCAATGACTTACTAGGGATAAAATAAAGGTATTATTTCTTTTATGTGATGCTTCACCTTCCATTCTCACGTATTAAATGTGCTCTGATTTACTTAATCACAAAAATAAATTTCTCTATGTACATGAGTTCAATGGATTTTGATTAGTTTGTAAATATTTGTCGAGCAATTTATTTGCTATGTAATCATAATTTTGATATTGATCAATTGAGATTTTGCTCTGATGCTAATTATTTTTTAAGTTGTATCAAAATGCAACATCATCTGAGAAACATATATACATATATGCATGTATGTGTGTGTATCTTTCCCAAGACTACTTATAGGTGCTTAAAACCATTCCCTTCCATTTTTTATAGTGCCTTTCTCCCTCAAATACTATCCAATTTCAATTTCTTTAAGCTATTCTTTTCCTCTCAGCTATCATATCCCCCTCTTCATAAAAATGTATATGGATTTTTTTCTACCTAAAAAGAAACCAACCTTTAATTGGCCTTCCTACTAGCTCTAACTACATTCCCATTTGTCTCCTTCCTTTCCCTCCACTCTACTAAAATTGGACTCAGGAATCCTCAGTGACCTCTTAATGGACAAATCTAATGCACTTTCCCCTTTTCCTCATCTTCCTTGAACCTGCTGCTCAACTCAAAATAGTTTCCTTTTGGTTTCCTGATACTATGAGTTATTTAAGTCTCTCTCTTTGGCTTCTCTTTTGTCTCTGACCCACTAAATGTTGACCTCCCTCAAAGTTCATTTCTGGCCATAACTTCATTCTCTCTATGTTCTGTGATCTTAATCCACCCCATAGCTTCAGTTCCATGCTTCACTTCACTTCCTGCTCTTGCCCCCTTCCTCAATTATGAAACCATGATCAAATCAACTCTACCATTCTTCTTGGGTAGAATTTATTCCTATGGTGCCACTCATCATATCCCTAACTCTCTAGATGAATGGATCTTACTCATTCTGCCACTGATATGTTGTTTAGATGTGTTTCCTGACAGTAATCTTTCTCTGTTTGCCTCTCTGTCTCTCTATCTCTCTATGTCCCTGTCTGTGTCCCTCTCTCTGTCCCTGTCTCTCTTTGTCTCTCTGTCTCCATCTCTCTCTGTCTCCCCTTTCCCCCCCCCTCCCCCACAGGGCTCTGGCAAAATATATAAGTTATAGAAAAAACTCTTTCTGGAGAAATTCTCCTCTCTTTCTTGCCCCAATGAAATTTCAAATAAAAACACAGATACTAACAGTGGTCTGTGGCTCAAACCATTTATAGAAACAAAATGAATACTTAAAATAAAGAAATACAAACACACTTTCTCAGACGTAAAGGTTTCAGATTTCTGTAAGGAACCTCAAGAAATGAAAGGAAATTAATGGGATGCTTAACTTGAGGTCTGAGGGATAGCAGCAACAAGACTTCTGACTGAACTTTAATCTAGCCCATAGGACCAAGCAGCCTTGCTCTGAGTCCTGGTCCCTTACTTTGGAGAAGCTGCATCTGCCTATGCTTTCAAGCTCCTGGACTCATGATTCTTTTTAAAGTCACCTTTCTCTCACTTGTATTTCTTCCATGATCTTCTTTAGGAGGCAGATTCCTCTTTAAGTTTCTCCATTAGACAACATGAACCACTTCTAAAAGATCACCTGAAGGTTTAACCCATCATTCTCTTGGGGACTTAGTGACCTCACAAAGAGTTCTCCTCCTCCTCCTCCTCCCCCTCCTCCCTCTCCTTCTCCTCTTCTTCCTCTTCCTCTTCCCACCTTCTTCCTCCTCTTCCCCCTCTTCTCCTCCTCCTTCCCTCTCATTCTTCCCCCTTCTTCTTCCTCCTCCTCCCTCCTCCCTCCAAGATTTCATTTTCTAGCCCCTTTCTCAGATTGGATCTGTGAAAGAAAGATTCTAATTCTGTCTCTCTACATCATCATTCACTTCTTTTAGTTCTGATCTTTGGGATCAAACCAAGGAAGTCTAATGCTTCTTCCATAAGACAATCCTTCAAATCTTTGATGACAATGATCATGATGCCCCCACTCTTCAAGTCTTTTCTCCAACAGCAAACATATCCAGTTTCATCAACTGACCTGTTTTTGCCATAGTGTTGTCCTTCTCAGTCCTGATTACCATCCTCAGAATGTTCTCCAGCATGCTGGTGACTCTTCTAATATAAGTTAGTTAAAACTGAACACCATATTGAAAATAATGCCTAAGTACAATGTCATTAATATATCCAAAGATCTCATTAAGAGATGGATAAGGATCTGATTTTGAATCCAAGAAGAATATCCTTTGATGCTTACTGGTTGGATGACCCTGAGCAAATCATGCTACCTCACTTTGTACAGCATAGATCTCTGAGAATGTAAATTGCAAAGAAAGTGTTGACTTAATTTGCCAGAGGGAATTTCTTTGTCATAAAGTTCCTTATACCAATAAAATCATGTGGCCAGTAGCTGTCCCAAAAGATCTCATTAACTATTCTTTCTGCCATTTAGCACTTTGGACTTACATTGAGTTTGCCCTCACACTCCTTTTTTTCAGATAATGAAACTGAGAGTCAGAGACATAAAGTTATTTGTCAAAGCTCTCCCTAGAACTAGAAGCCAGATCAGAGACCTACAAGTTCCCAGTGCTCTCATAGAAAATCATCATACATTGACAGTTTAGATTTTCTGGAACACAGAGAGATAGATCAACTTCAGATACTGCATCCCTCTCCCACTCAGGGTTAATTGCTTGAGCCTTACTAGGCTTTTCTTTAATAATGCCTCATCATTATTGGTATTTGAAATTTAGGTGCTCCTACATTTTCTTTCTTACTTCACTTGAGTTCTTTGTATTCCTCTCTGCTTTCTTTTCTTTCTTTTCTTCATTTCTTTCATTCTCTTTTTGTCTTTCTGTCCATCTTTCTTTCTGCCCATTTTTCTTTCTTTCCTGTCCTTTCCATATTGTCTTTCTTTCCTTTTCTCATTTCCTTTTTGTCTCCCTGCTTTCTTTTTTCCTTTCATCTCTCCCTCCCTCTCTTCCACTCTGCCTTCCTTTCCTTTTTACTCTCCTTCTCTCTCCCTCTCTCTTCTCCTCTTCTCTCCTCTTTCTCTCTCCCTTCTTTAAAAAAAAAACTTTTTTTCCCTTTCTTTTTCCTTTGCAAATTTTCAATGTACTTTTCAGCTAGTTGTGGTTGTAGTATGTTTTATACTAGTAATAGCATTCTGAGTTTCTGCTCTATGGAAATTACCAGATTCTTATCAGTTTTGCAGATCATTAGCACACTGCAGAATAGAAAAAGAAAAAAGTGTGATGTGTTGCCTAAAAATGCAAACATAAATTAAGTTTCTTTAATTTTGGTGAGGGGTAGATAAATAATGATTTGCAGAACTGGGGGTTCTCATCTGGCTTTGTTCATATTTTAATAGTGTACTCCTCTTTGCAGACTGAGTAATTAAGTCTTATGACATTCCAGAAAGCATAAATCCTGCTGAGATGTTTAAGTTTAGAACAACCTCTTGATGTTCAATCAAAAAAAAAATTTTTTTTAATGGAAAAGAGGAAGGGACACTTTTCTGGGTTCCTAACAAGCTGTTATGCTTTTACCTTTGAAACACAATTGAATGTGGCCCACTCAAACTGTTTAGCCTCATTGTTAACTAGAAACTCCTTTTGAAATTCATTGCATTCAATTACATTTTTAAAAAGAATTTTAATTGCGTGCCTGTAAAGAATAAAGATGCTCTGGGCTCCATTTGTTTATCATGGAGGGGTCTAAAGAAATGAGGACAGAGCTTCCCGGCTCATGCAGGGGTTGCAGGGAGAGGGAGATGACTTTTAATTCGACAAGTTCAGAGAGATTTCTTAGTTTGACTCGCACTGCAGGGGGTCTTTGAGCGCCTGGCAATACTTCAGCATTCTGAGCTTTGAAAGTCTTTCCCTGCAGCAGAAATTGTATCAAAAGCCAATGATAATATTCCCTGCAAGGTAAAGCGCCCTATTGAAGATTTCGAGAGCTGTTTATTTATTCATCACAGTTTCTCTTTTAGGACATATCAGGCATCTAGGTAATAATTCACATAGATGATAGAAAATGCAAAAAAACCCAAAAAACCTTTTCATTAATCTTTCACCTTTCCCTTCTGCTGCTGCTGCATAGGCCACATGTATGTGTAAAATGCTCTTTCAGCTCGCCCCAAATAGATATATATGCATATAAGTATATAAGCATACACACACACACACACATATATATATATGTATATATACATATACACACATCATTTCAAATTTCAATTTTTCCTTTAAAAAAAATTTAAACAAAATTATCTTCTCAGGCTTACTTTATACCACCAACTGAGCAATAAGATGTTTATGGCCCTTTCTCCCTACTAAATCCTCAAAGTGATTAATTAATTTTGTAGATGGATATTTGAGATCTTGAGGGCCTTTTATATGTCTTATTATTTTAAGTATGTTTCAGAAGGCGCTTTTCAAAGCAAATGTTCGCAATCTTGTTGATCTCTTGTAGAATACAGTATTTTAATTTTTTTTTGCATTATGTACTATATGCACAAAACAGACATGTATTTTTCCCCTTCTTCTATTTTCAGAGCAAAGCGTGAATTGAGGGACCAAGACAACCTTTCCCAAGTGTAATGTCAGTGTCGACTATCACTTTGGCAGAATCAGTGAAGACAAAAACAGCCTCTTTGCCTGTTTTTTTCATCTGCTGGTGGCATTAAAAGTGACCTTGCCTTGTAAATATTGGTGAGTGATCACAGGGGAAACAATCTCTCTATATAGGAGATTTCTTCCCCCTCCTTTTATTTTTTTGGGGGAGAAGGGAAATGGGAGGGGGAATTGAAAATAAGCATACCTCATGGTTTGTTACTGCATCACTTACAATTTCATTAATGAAGGAAAACTATGCATGAAAAGAAACTTAGGGAAAAAAAACTCAGTGCCTCATCATATCTGGGCATGTTTATGTGCTCTTCAGTTATAAACATAAACTGGGTTGTAGACTGCATTTAAATATCAAAAGTGTAAGAGAAAATTGCAATGGCGCATAACCACTTCTGTAACAAAATATACATAAAACAGCATCAGCAAATATGTAGTTCACTCGTTAATATTAATTGAACATCCATATGGTGCACTTTGCAAAACATTGAGACAATGCAGTCCCTACATCCAGGATTTTATAACTTGCTGTCAACTCTTGATAATTTTCACCGGTATTGTAAGAGATAAGGAAAGGGGTGGGGTGGGCTAGCCCACAAGTATGATAGTCCCAAAGTATATGTTACTATCCTTCCCCTCTCTCCTCTCTGTATCCCTCCCCTATGAAATAATACTTTTTTTTTTTGGTGGAATGTCTGTTAGAGTAACATTTAACCATTGATTTATCTAATGTAAATGAGAACATAATTCACATGCAGTAACAAAAACCTTCTGGAGGATGGTAGAAGAAAATAGTTTGTATCAAGCCCTGTCATAGGACCTAACAATTCACAATGATGGAAAAAAAAAAGGATGAATGATTGTTGCCCAAACACTATTAGTCATGTAAATAGCCTATTGCTTTAGTTCATTGATAACTATCTGTCTGCCTGCCTATCTATCTGTCTATCTTAGATAGACATTGAAGATTTAACAATTATCTCAATCTAGATATAAATAGGAAGAAAAAAAATGAGCTGCATTTCATTAAAGGAACTTTATTGTGCTTTCGACAACCACACACATATACGTACACCACACATATATATTCACTTTTCCCTGAAATAAACTTTTTAACCTCTTCCCATCTTTTAACACTAATATTCTTCTGTTGATGCTCCAAGACTCTGAATAATGAAAGATCACAATCTCCAAAGACTCAAAATTGCAGTTCACCTAAGATGAATGGAGTGACATATGGTGGTGGGCTTCCACAAGCTATATCATATAGCCAAAAATGATTTGCCTGAAGCATACATTGAAAAAAAAAACACCAGAAAGATGTAAGATAAGAATGGGAGGTAAATAGTGAGTGTATGGAATAACAGCTAGCTATAATTCATTACCCAAAAGACCAAGAGGGCTAGAGAAAAGCACCCAGTATGTTAGGCAGATACTTTATGAAGGATTTATGGGAAGCCATGGAAAAGATATCTATAGAATGAAAAAAGGGTCATGGATAGTTTCTGATCTGCAGCTTTGGAGGAGAGTACCAGTATTACTAAGATGACAGTTTAATTGATATAAATGATCTTGTTTGGATCCAATTCAAAAGAAGTCAAGAGCTGTCCAGTTTCTCTGCTTTAAAGTCTATTTAATTTGGGGGTATAGAGAATTTTTAGATTAATGTAAAGCTTGACAAGTCTGTGGGGAGAGAAATAGTCATATATGCTCCATATTACATTCAAAGTAAGCAAAAGGATTCCACATATAAACATGGCATTTCCATGTGTTGTCAAGAAACCTAAATTTCTATGTACAATTTAGACTTATAATTATGTTCCATATTTGAGTTAAACATGCAGAATAAAATTATCCCTGAAATCTATTATTAGGTTTTGTTTTTGTTGTATTTTGTTTTGTTTTTAAGCCATCACTAGTTTAAAATTCAACAAGTAATGATAAGGGTGCCCAGAGAAGTGTTTGATTGACAAGGAGCTCCCCATAATCTGAATATGTTCAAAACTTGTGATGGGTTACATTTTTTATTTAAGAAACACAAATCTGTTCTTCTGGGACCTCAGTGCATCAACCATTCATGTCAATATTGAATCAAAATTGAGTATAAGAAATTGAGGTTTTGCTAATGCCAGATTTATTCCTCTTTCAACAAAACAATGTGGCCATTAGGATAATTTATTCATAAACTCACCTTCAGATAATAAAAGGATAATTAAGTAAATGTATCAATATTTGAACAAAAATGTAATAAAACATATTTCATACTAAGTTTCTACACTAAATAAATAGTATAACATCCTTTTGGAAGTTAACCTTTTTGATCATGTTCTTTTAAATGACCCTCCCCACCCCATCCCAAAGGAAAAGGTTCTGCTTGTATTAGAGAGTTGTTATCAAAATCAAATGAGTTAGTATACATAAAGCTCTTAGTAAACCGTAAAGCACTATATAAATTGCTAGTTATTATTATACAAAATTTGTAGCTAATTTTACTGGAAGAGTTCATACTTTACCACGTATTGCCTTCCCAGTAACATTCATGGATTGTCATAGGCACATGGGTGCAAACATTTGTAGATGATGTATATGCCTGGTTTCTTATGTCTGTAAAATCTTTAATATTGATCAACTTACAAACCAACGATAGCCTTGATTAAAATAGGAGATGATAACAAAGAAGCTTTTGCAAACAATTTTCCACAAAAAGACCATGTTTTCATATCTCCACAATTAACTCAAAGGTATAAAGTGTGCATGATTTTTCTGTGGTTTTTGTTTGCTGATTATTTTCAAAAAATGCTTTTGAATTTTAAGCTACCTCAATGAAGTGTCTCCTATGCATATGCTAAGATCATATAAGATTTTGTAATGGCTAGCACAACATAGATAACTTTGAGGGACGATTCCGTAGTTGCTGAAATCAAATAATACAGAAAACAAGTTGATACATATGCACCAAAGGTATCTGCCACAATCATGGAAGATGTCTAATGGAGAATCCACATTTCTTCTAACTAGTCCTCACAGGGCCTAATATCATGTCCTCTCACCCTCTAACTGCAAAGTACAAATTCATATAAGACTTAATTGTTAATCTTTGAAAGTGTCTTTCATTGAATGACCACACTCTGTGGTCAGCCTGAAAATTATTCTCTCAGAATTAAGCTAATTTGGTCCTAATCCACAAACATGTGGTTCCTGGCATATGCAAAAACTTTTCTTTTTCCACATTTGCAGTGCATTGAAAGAGCCTTCCAAAACATTCAAGAATGCCAACTTATTGATACAGCAGAGAAGTGCTTTAATAAAGATCACTTGTCAGTGACCTCTTATAATATTTCAATATTTTAACCAAATATTTTACTTTATTAATAGTCTGACTAGGGCCAAGAATAGCAAAACTGTTATTACGTGCCTATGAATATAGCTTGGTTTCTTCCCTACTGCCTTCAAACATGCCCAGATCATTCTCACCCCTAAATTCTTCATTTCAGGCTATCATTCAATATCTCTCCTCCCTTTCTCAGTCAAATTGCTTGAGAAAACTATTCATACTTGCTGTCTCCACTGTCTTTTTCTCAACCCTTTGCAGTGTGATTTCCAGCCTCAATTCTTAACTAAAATTCCCCTCTCCAAAGTTACCAGAGATCTCTTAATTGACAAATCTAATTATATTTTCTCAGTATTCATTCTTCCTGATCTGTCTGAAACATTTGACGTTTCTGATGACCCTCTTCTCTTATATACTCTCCCTTTTTTGAATTCTGGTGACAGTTCTGTCTACTGGTTTTCTTCTTACCGCTCTGACTTTTCTCCTCACTATTGCTTGCTCATCCATAACCTGTGCCCTAAGTACTGATATGTTATAGATGTGTTTCTGAGTTTCTGTTTGAGACCCTCTTCTCTCTCTTCACATTCTCTCTTTGTAAACTCATCAGATTTCATGAGTTTGTCTCATGTTCACAGGACTCACTGATGTGGGTATCATTGTCCCCGGAGCTTCGGTCCCTTATCACCATGATCTATCATTTATTAAACCTCATAATCTCCATGTCTTGGAGACATCTTGTCTAATACTGAGCTTATGTATTTCTTCTAAAACCCTCTACTCTTCTAAATGACTTTCTGTTCCTGTGTCCTAGACTTATAATCTTGATGTTATCCTAGACTCCCCACTCTCCTTCAACCCACGTAGCAGATCAGTTATAACCTATTTTTACAACATTTCTCACATTCGACCACTTCTCTCTAATTTACACAATTACCACTTGAATTCATGCCCTCATCACCTTTCACCTCGATTATTGAACAGTTTAGTAATTTGTCTTATCTCAAGTCTCTTACCTCTCCACTCCATCCTACACGCAACTGTTGCTAGGTAATGTTCCGGAAATGTAAATGCCACCATGTGACTCTCCCATTAGATCAATTCCAATGGCTTCCTCTTGCCTAAAGAATAAAAGATTAACTTCTCTTTATTTTTTGAGACCTATGTAATCTAGCCCCAACCTATCTTTCCAGCCTTGTTGGATATTATTCATTCTCCTATACACCAAGATGAATTCAGACTGGTCTTCTCTCTTTCCTGACAAGACAGCTAGATGGCACAGCAAATAGAAGACTGGGCCTGGAGTCAGGAAGATCCGAGTTCAAATGTAGCCTCAGATACTTGCTAGCTGTGTGATCTTGAGCAAGTTACCTTTCTCTACCTACCTCTAAAATGGTCATAATAAAACCTACCTCACAAGGCTGCTGTGAGGATTAAATACATTAACATTTCTATGATGCTTGGCACAGTCCCTGGGACTTAGTAAAGAGTACAATTGATCATTCCTGTGTTCCCCTGAACCCCACAGTCTATCTTAGGTCCATTACACTGGACATCCTATATGCCTAGAATGAATTGTTCATTTTTCTTCCTTTATGATGCAGACCAAACCATATCTTGTGCATGAAGCCCTACTCAACTACTGGTGTCTTCTCAATCTGCCTTGTTCTTATTCACTTCCTATTTATGCTGAATTATTTCTACATCTATATTGTGTTATAACATATACACATGGACGTATATGTGTTGTATGTTTATAATATGTGTGTATGTGTGTATATACATACATATATATATATATGTATATATACACATTACATATACATATGTACTTCTTGTCTCCACCATTGGAATTAAGCTTCTTGTTAGTTGGAGTTATTTTATTGGCACTTAATAGATACTTGTTGTTTGATTGAATTAGCTTTCTTGTCTAATGCATCATATTTCTGAAACAGTGGTTTTGTAGTTTCCTAAAAATGCCAGATCTTTTTTTCTCATAAATCAGTTCCTAGCCCCATTGCTCCATCCTCTCTACTTAAAAAGTTGTTTTATTAACCCAAGTGTAAGACTTAGGTTAACCCTATGAAATCTCATTTTCTCAGATTCACTCTATTTATGCAGTCAACTGATATCTCTTCAGATACTGATTCCATCTTCTAGCTTGTTAGCTATCTCTCTCATCTTGGTGTAATATGCCATCATCCTGTTTGATGAGCATGTCTTTGATGCCTTCATCCAATTTACTGATAAAAACATGGAAAGCCCAGATATCTTTCCAAGTTGGCATCTACCCTTTAATCATCACTATTTATGTCCAGTTGTATAAACAGTTCTATATTCACTTAAATCTACTATCATTCACCCCTATATCTCTCCATCTTATCCAAAAGGATATAATGAAAGTTGCTATTAAGTATCTCATTCAAGGCCAGGTATACCATATCTACTTCCTGGAATCACCCTTTGAGATTGGTTCCTAAGCAGCTGTTAAAACTAACACCTCTCTTTAGGATTTCTTAAGGATTCTTCTTTTCACTTACTGCAAACCATCATTCACATATTTACAGCTGTTCTGACTGAAATTCCTCTGAGATTCCTGGTGATGCTGCCAGCCAGCTTTTTTCCCTTAAAGGTATTTGTTTGGGGAGGTCTCTGTGTGGAGGAAAGGGTAGGGGGGCATTCAGGTGAGCAAGTGATTAAGCTGTTAAGTAAAGTGAGGTAACCTTATTGGTCTCTCCCCACCACCCTAATGAGGAAGTAATGGTTTTCTTTTTGAAAGTTTTATAACCTGGGAAACTGGAGAACTTGAACATGACTGCGAAGGGTACGCTAAAATAAATTTTCTTTTTACCAAAAGAGTATGTGATATCTAATTTAACATTACCCACAATTTCTAATGGAAAGCCTAAAATTGCTTCGATGAAACAAGTAGAAACAAACTCAGTAAAGTGTTTTTCCCTTCCAGGCTTTAAAGAGAGAGGTGTTTTGGTGTATTAAAAAAAAATGGTAAAAGAACTGAACTGGGAAGTAGGAGACCAAGGTTCTTATCCCTTATCGTGGTTATGCAGATGAATTGCTATGTATGTTTGGATGAGTTATTTAACCACTCTAGTGTAGATTGGACAAGTAAGTGCTTTCAGGCTCTTAGCCTCAGACACTTACTAGCTGTGTGACTCTAGCTAGACAAGTCACTTACACATTGCCTGCTTCAGTTTCCTTATCAGTTGAATAAGGATTGTTATGAAGATAAACTGAAATATTTGTAAAGTGATTTTAAAATCTTAAATCACTACATAAATGATAGTAGTAGTAGTAGTACTAGCAGCAGCAGCAACACTAGTAGTAATTTCTTAGAAATTATAAGTCTACAACTACATGCGTCTTGGAAAAATGATGATGAGTATAGGTAGGCCATGCATTTATTCTTCACTGAGGGAATTTTTCTGAGATTGAGATTCTCTCATTCCCTAGATCTTGCCTAATCTCACTCTTGGATATAGAGGGCTCATATGACCAAGTTTCTAACAAATAAAGAATTTTAAACTATAAACAGCACCAAAGGAATCACCAATGAGAAATGGAACCAGAAAAGGAATTTGGCCATATAATAAGAGTGAGGGATGCCATGCAAACAGACTCCAGACTACATTGTCTTCCACGTAATATAAAAAAGAATGAAAGGAAGACTCACAGGTGTCTAGACCCCCATGAAGAATTTATTATAAGACATGGCAAGAATGCCACAGACTGATAAGGTGTGGGTATGGGTAAGGATAAGTTATGGTCTTCATTATTGAGGGGAGTCTCCATAACAGTGAGAGTACAGATCCATTTAAGGGGGTTTGCACATTTAAACTTTGAGGTACAGACAGCCAGAAATGAAATCTTAACTTTTGAACCGTGGGAGGGAGTGACATTTCTTCTCCCTACCATTGTACAGCAAATAAAAGTTGAGATTAGATTTCAGGAAGCTTTGACCTGAAGCCAGAGGATTGAGCTACTAATGTGTAGTTATGAAATAGGACTACAAGAATGCCTTATACCAAACACCTTCCAAGTAATCATCTATCTTCCACCAGAAACCCTCTACTAAGGGGGAAATCATAGGGTCAAAAATTTAGAGCAGAAAGTGATCTAAGAATGTATCTAGCCCATTACCTTCATTTCACAGAGGAATAACTTGAAATCAAGAAAGGAGAAGTGGTTTTCCCAAGATCAGACACAAAATAAAATCCTTCTGAGGAAAGGAGGCTATTCCATTTTGGGGTGGATAGTTCCAATTGTTAAGAAGACTTCCCTTTCCTCTTTAGTAATTTGGATGACTACCAGAATCTTTGATCTTTGCCCTGTGGGTGCTCTGCTTACTCATACAGACTGTTAACCTGATGGACTAGCCAGTCAAGGATAAGGTTCAAGTTGCAAAGTTTTGGAAAAAATACACATAAAAGCCTTGCAAGTGAATACATGTTTATTGAAGGACACATGGAAAGGATCCTGTGGAAATCACTTGAAGTTACAGATGCATTTGATATTACTTACCCTGTTCCTCAGTTTTCTGAACTCTGGAATCAGTAGTGTTATAGGCAAGACAAATTCTGATCACATAGATATCCACATGAAGCACACTGACACTGAGCTAATGCAGACCAAGGCCCCTTCAAAGGAGAGGTTTATGTACCACAAGAGAGGGTTGGACAGAAAAGAGATTAACAATGTCCTCATGAAATCTTCTGGGTCACTCTTACATAAGGCAATTTCAGGGAGCTCTATAGCTGATTAGGAGAAATGTGTTTAAGAATTGTGACAATGTATATTTGGAAGAGTTCTCTAGAAACTGAGAAAGAATAACAAAAGGGTATTACTCTGGTTATTAACTATTCAGGCCTTCTGAGACATTCTAGGAGCTTTCAATCTTTTGTATCCATGCATGCATCATATCATCTTAGGTACCTCCTCTTAGATCCCCCTATAATTGAATTACCGTGGGGTATACTCAATGTCTTGGACCTAATGGTAGTAGGAGATCTTAGATCTTATAAGTGGAGTTGAATGGGCCACCAAAAGCCTACTTCTGTAGTCCTGGCCATTGTGTGACTACCATGGACATCTCTTCCTCTCTTTACTTTCTATAGTACCATTTATACTCATTGATCTACCATGAGAGGGACCATTATGTTAGGGTTTGAATGTGGTTTCTGGCATGTCAATGATGGAGAAAATAGTTTGTTATGGAAATATTGATAAATCATTTCCACTTTTTGTCATAGTTCTTCTGATTTCATCCTCAAATATGCTCAGGATTGTTTGGCTAATTGAATCTCTCATTAAGTTTCTCTAATCTTGTTCTTCCTCTTCCTTTCCCACCATGCCCCCTCCTCCTCTGGATAGAGTACCAGGCCTGAGTTCAAACCTGTTCTAAGATACTTTCTAGCTGTGTGAACCTGGACAAGTCAGTTAGCCCTCTTTGTCTCAGTTTCCTCATCTGTTAACTGAGCTAGAGAAGAAAATTGCAAACCACTCTAGTATCTTTGCTAAGAAAACCCCAAATGGGGTCACAAAGAGTTGGCCATAACTGAAACGAACAGCTTCTTTTTTTAATAGGATTATGTAATGATTGTTTACCACCTTTCCCTATAATATTAGATAAATGAGTTAATGTTCTAAACTAATATTCTAAGAAATTAACATTCTAACACATAATTCAAACACAACATTCTAACACATAATAAACTAATAGTCTAAGAAATTAACTTACTAACACATAATGTATCCCCACTTACTTAGAGATTAAGTATTTGCTTATCAAGGGAGTTTCTAGTCTCTTTTGGTTTCAGCATTATGGTGATTGATTTCACCAAGTTCCTAAACCCACAATCTGGAGGGGAGAGAAAAACTTTTACTCAAATAATTCAAATCAAACATATTTTCCCTTTGTTCTTTCTCTGTCTCTCTCTATCTATACACATAGATAGACAGACTGATAGACAGGTAGATGAATGGATGTGTGTGTGTGTATGTGTGCGTAGAGAAAGAGAGGGTGCCAATCCCTGTTTTCTCTCTTTTACAACTCCTTATTAACAAATAATGAAGCATACAGGCCAAGACAACTATCAAATATTTATCTAAGCCTTCACTGGTACTAATTAAACCTTTTTTTTTTAAAGAAAACTTTAGAATCAACTTCTGTGAATTTGTTGCCATCTAAACAGGGAGGAGGGGGCAGGTACTAAGGCAGCTCTCCAGAAACTCAGTTGGGATTCAACTCTATGCTATGTCTTTCTTTCCCAGTTACTCAGCCTGAAATCTCTTGAATCCCCCTGTACCTCTCCCTTTCCAGATTGAAATCAAAACTGAACTCCTTACCTGATGAGGAAGCATTCATTTCATGCTCTTCTTCACTTTTCACTCTTCTCTATGAAAATGTTTCCCTCTCCTTGTCCTTCAGGATAAGGGAAGAGCAGACTTCCTTTTCCAAAAGCAGAGACAAACCACCTGTTTCCAAGGAATGGTACTGAGGAGCACTAACATCCTTACTTCTCAACACAGAAATTGGTCTCCACAGGCCATCTGACATTCATTCACTTTGGTTTTAATGCTCTGGGTCAGGTAGAAGAAATGTAATTATTTTCCCCAAATGATAACCTTTCCTTTACCTAAAGACAGCTAAGCACCAGAGTCTATGCATTACCTCTAGTTACTTCCGTGTATGCTTCTATTAAATAATCTCAACAACATTCAGCATTCTGGTCACAGTCCCTTGGATATACATTTCTGAAACAGAGCATTAATCACCTTTATTCAGTCTCATATTGCATAAGATTGTTGATCTCTGTGTAGAAGAGGTCCCAGAGACCATCTAGTTCAATTCCTTTATTTCAGAGATGAGGAGCTGAGGCCCAGAGAGGCCCAGTGCTGAGATCACATAAGTATTAGACTTTGGAGGTAGGATTTCCATGCCAATTCTTTGACTTCAGAACAACTGTTGTTGCTTTTTTGTTTGTTTTCATTTTTCCCATCATATTATTTGCCTCCATGGACATCTCATTGCAGTCCTTTAGAGGTATATTTTAAAATAAAACCACCTTGAACTTTCTCTTGAGTTGGCACAAAGAATTTATTTGAAAAGAATTTTGAAAGACTTGACTGTTTCCCTCAAAGAACATGTATGTGGTCATTTTGTTTCTGTTATTATTGCTAAAAGGAAAGGGATGGTCTTGTTGGTATTTGGAGATCTTCAGTGCTCCTCTCTATCTGAAAACCCATTGTCTAGTATCCTGACATGAATAACCAGTTTTATGAACTGTCGTGATTACCTAACCATTTCTTATAGCATTCAGAGCTAAAGATTCAATCAATCTCATTTTAGATAAATAATTATAAAAAGAAGTTCAACAAAGTAAAAGGTCGCTCTGAGATTGGTCTAAGAGTATATGTGGGAAAAAAAGAAGCATTGTGATTACAAAACTGCACAAAGGGAGAGAGAGAGAGAGAGAGAGAGAGAGAGAGACAAAGACAGCACCAGTAGGCTACAACCTTTCTAATGGCAAAAAGGAGCTCTTCTCTCATTCATCCAGGACGATGGTAGGTTCATATGTCTGATTACAAAAGGAAATAGAAAATGAGTTTTATGCAAATTCCATACAATGAAACATTTTCTGTGTCATTATCCTGAAAAGCTCTTTCACAAAGAGCTAGCCAAATAAAATCAGCTGATCATGTAGCAACATCTCGAGAAGGTAAGGCACAATTATGGATTGCCAGGGTACTTTGTGAACCATCTTGAACAGGGAGTCTGCATCTTGATTGTCCACAGGCTTTTCCTTGGGCTGCTTTTCTTACCTCAGTTGCCATTCTGCAATTTTGTGGGAAAGTTTAAGGGAGTATTTTTAGTCTGTTTCCTACTGCTACTGAGACATTTAAGTTATAGAGCTTGATTTTTATTTTAGTATCATGAGGAATGTTTCCAACTAGGGGAAAACTGAAACTTCAAATACCTATGGAAGTGAGATTAATGTAGTTTGAATTTTGCAGCAAAATAACTTCAAAGGTGACATTTTTGTTGGAGGTTCTGAAATATCTACAGTAATACTTTTAACAAGGGTTACTCCAGAGCATTGCTTGAAGCAAAAGAATCTAACATACACTTTAACGGTGGAAAGGAAGGCAAGAGATGGATTTATAGGGCACGGTTAGTGCTGTCACCTTGAAAGTGAAGCTCTCCAAAAGGCCAAATGAAGATGAACAGTCAGTCTCTTTGGGGGGAAAGTCTTAACCATTTTTTATTAGTTTTTAGAATGATACCATATTGTATCATGGATAGAATAACAATAAAAGCCCACATTTCTATAGTATCTATAGTATAAAAAGTACTTTGCTCACTTTCAGTTTTAAAAAGGACTTTTTAAAAAAAGTTTAAAAAGTACTTTGCTTACAACCATCCACTCAGATTTCTGAGTATTGAGATTAGTTATCACCATTTTAGGGGAGAGAAAACTCAGGTTTAGAGGGATCAAGCCAGTCAATAAACATTTTTTCTAAGTACTTACTATGTTCTGGCAATTGGGTAGTGCAGTGTTTTGAGCACTGGACCTGCAGCTAGGAAGACTTGTCTTCCTGAATTCAAATGTGGCTCCAGACACTTACTAGCTGTGTGACCCTGGGCAACTCACTTAACTCTGTTTGTCTCAGTTTCCTCATCTGTAAAATGAGCTGAAGAAGGAAATGGCAAACTACTCTAGTACCTTTGCCAAGTAAACCTCAAATGGGGTCACAGAGTCACATCCTCCTGAAAAACAACTTATCAACAACAAAAAGTTTCAGACACTAAACTAAGAATTAGGGCTATAATGAAGGGTCAGAACCCTATCCCTGATGGGCTCCTAATCTAATTTTCACCTAAACACGTTACTGTGGCAGAAAGGCACCAGATTTCAACTAAGAGGATCTGAATTCAAACCCATGCTCTTCAACTCACCATTTGTATGGCCTTGGGCAATTCATTTCCTTTTTCTTGATCTCACTTTGGAGCTCTATTAAAGAGCAGAGGTCATGGGGAAAGACTTTGAGATATGGAAATAGAGCTCTTGTGTTAAAATCTGAACTCTGCCTGCTTCTCCCTTTGTGATACTGGGCAATGCACTTATTCCGCTGGCCCTCAGGTTCCTTATCTATAAAAGGGCAGCTGTGGACTAGACCTTGAAGGTCCCTTCTGGTTCAAATATATATGATCGCATGATTAGATGATCTCTGACATTCCTTCCTGCTTTAAAACTTAAGACCAAAGTTAAATGTTAAGTCCTCTTGTCTTCAAGTCTCCTGGTTTTCCCACTATCCGATATTGTCTCAAAGACTGGCAATATAAATGCCGTTCTTCCTGTACTGAGTAAAGCAACTGATGTTCACACCTTATTCTCCTAGAACAAAGCACTTGGCAGGTGGCTGGAGAAAAGGAAGTTAATGCAATGGCATTTGTCTTCCTTGAGACTTTAGTCACCCATTTAAGAAGAGCATAATCCCATATGGATCACCCTTTTCTCCTTTCTTTCCTACTCCTCTGTCTTTTCTTCTCTCAGATCTTATTTCCTTTTTTTTTTCTTCCCCTTCCATGTATTTCTAAATACTGAGGAGCAAGTGCAAACAAAGTTAGTTAAGGAGAGAGGGATTCCAATTTCTCTCCATTTCTTCCCTCTCCCCTTTCTCCAAACTGAACAGAGTTATCAGTTTCATTGGAAAGCACAATACTTTGTCTTGGAAACTTTGCAAAAATAATTTAAACCAAAATAATTCCTAATTTTTTTTTTATGTTGAGGTCTAAAATATAAACACCGATTAGACTCCAAAGCAAATTAGCATATGTAATATTTAACCAATGTTTCTTCTTTTATAGTTTTAAAAAATTATGAGGGGGCAGCTAGGTGGCACAGTGAATAGATCACCAGCCCTGGAGTCAGGAGGACCTGAGTTCAAATGTGACCTCAGACACTTGACACCAAAAAAAAAAAAAACCCTAGCTGTATGACCTTGGGCAAATCACTTAACCCCAACTGCCCTGCCTTCCTCCTCCAAAAAGAAAAAAAAAAGAAATTATGAGGAAGTCAGCATTGTTGAATAGGAAAAAAATAATAGCTAGGAAGTTGAAAATTTATGAAATGCTTTGCATATGTTATCTTATTTGATCCTCTCAGCAACCCTGTCAAGGTAAATGTTACCATTCCCATTTTATGAGGAAACTGAGGAGGGGAGAGGCAAAGTGACTTGTCCAGAGTCACTAGGAAGGCCCAATTAATTCTCTGTCCACTGGGCCATTTAACAGCCAGCAGAATCGCATAAATTCCCTACAGCGGAAGATTGTTTTTTGAAGGTGGACTCAGAAGGCTCCAAGTTCGACTGTCATCTCTTGCTAGTTTTTTGCTTCCTTTGATTACTCACCGCCAGAATAAGATGGTTGGACTAGATAACCTTTAAGGTCCCTTCCAACTCTGATGTTGTTTTGATTTATCAGTGGGACACAGAAAATTATGTTGAGAGTTGTTTCAATAAATGATTTCTTTAAGTTTCATTCATCAATATTTTTAGGTACTTAAATATGTGTCCATTAAGGTTTGTTAAGGGAAAAATAATATATACATAAGTAAAACACAGAAAGTAAAAGAAATGTCAAAAAAGTCAAATGAATTGCATATACAATGAACGCTAGAAGAGTCATTGTTAGGTCCATGATAGAATGGGTTGCCATCGAAGTATGACTCTGTGATAAACTATTCAGCTCTGAAGCCCTGTAACTTCGTGATTTTGTAATAGTAGCTTAGAAGTGAGAGAATTGATAATGTAATACAAGGCCAAGAAAGGCTTCATGGAAATGGTGGGACTTGACCGAAGTTTTGAAAGAAGAGTAGGAATTGAATTGTGTAGGAAGTAAAGATGTGACCTAACAAGGGTCAGCAAGAATGTAGCAGATTGGAACAGAGATATTTGGGGGCCAGTCTGGAGAAAGTGAAAGGTTCATGTATAGGAATAATAAGGTTGAAACCAGAGTGGGAGACCCATGAATGGCAGGAAAATTGCATTTGCTCTACATTTATGGGTAATGGCATGATTACTATGACTATTGAATTCATTAGGATCTGAAAGATATAAAGATTAGAAGCAAAGAAATCAGTGAAAAAGATCTAGAAATAATTCGGTTTCTAAAAGTACCTAAACTTATTCAATCATTTTCTCATCTCTTCAGTAAAATCATGTATATATGTATCTCTCTCTGTCCCTACACACACACACACACACACACACACACATACACACACGTGCTTTCCCTATGTGCTCTGGGCGGATGGGTATAAGTAGATGTGTATTGGGATAAACAAATCTTTGATTTTATCAGGGAAGAGAATTTTGTTGTCAATTCCTAGAAACTTTTCCAGAACACTAAGAGTTTATACTTTCTCACACTCACATAGCAAGTTTGTATCAGAAGCAGAACCTGAACCCACATCTTTTGACTCAAAGCCTCCCTGTACATCTTCTACACCATGTTGCCTCTAGTGAATGCTTGTTATTTTCAAATTTCTTCCCAAACCTAACTTCATAAAAGTGATCTACAGAAATGCCTCCTGAAGTCTTCATAATACCTTGATAGTTATGCAAATATATATGTCCTTTTAATAAATGTAAGGACAGGCTCCATATTCTTTTTTTTTTCTGAAAAGAAAAAAAAAAGGATTTCAAGCTAGGTAAATTTATGCATCAGTGACTTCTTCCTTTTTCTCCTGATAACATCTGATTGACACGGCTACGACGTTACTTTTAAAGAAACCAAAATGAATCGAGCAATGTTATGCAGTGCTTGCTTAAATTGTCAGTGGTTTCTGACCACTGAGGCCTGACTGATGGCACCTGCCACTGAACGGAATGTTTTCTCTCCCTTCTAAGGGCTACAGCTGGGTATATTAATTAACAACTTGGAGAATTAAATATTTGTCAAGTCAAATCAGAGAGGACTATGGCTTCATACCCATGTCTCCTCGCCAGTTCTTCTTTGAGTCTTTTATTCAGTTGGACAAATTTCTTCTTAAGAAGACAAATGTCATCTTATAACTCACCATTCCTCTCCCTCCCCCCCCCCATGTTTTATTGTGTCCAAGTTGTATGGATTTAATTTGATTAGTATGGAAAGCCTCACCTATTTAAGTGGTTAAATGTTTGAGGAAGGAAGAAAGGGAAGGTAAGGATTTATTAAGTACCTGCTGTGTATAAGACATTGTGCTAAGCTCTTTACAAATATTGTCTCATTGTATCCTCACAAAAACTTTGGTTGCTAGGTGCAATTATTAACTCCATTTCACAGTGAGAAAACTGAAACAGAAAAAGGTTAAGTGATTCATCCAGAGCCACATAGCTAGGGAGTGTTTGAGGCGAGATTTGAACTAAGGTCCTTCTGACTCCAGGCCTAGTGCTCTATCCACTGTAGCACAAAATAACCTAAAAACTTGTTTTTTAAAAATCATCCTCCCACCTCTAATTATTCCACAAACTTCAAGTTGAAAAAGGCTGAAATGATAGACCAAAATAGGGGTACTATATTTATCTGGACTTAAGTTTTCTAGGGGCAGATACAGTGGTGATACAGTAGATAGAATGCCTGGCCTGGATTTAGGAAGACTCATCTTCCTGAATTCAAATATGGCCTCAAGCACTGACTAGTTCCATGACCCTGGGCAAGTCACTTAACCCTGCTTGCCTCAGTTTCCTCCTCTGTAAAATGAGTTGGAGAAGCAAATGGCAAACTGCTCTAGTATCTTTGCTAAGAAAACCCCAAATGGGGTCATAAAGGGTTGGGCATGACTGAAAAATGACTGAAGAATAAGTTTTCTATGCTAGTCCTGGCTCTTACATTTGTGGAAAATTGATACCATTTTTTCCCCTAATCTTACCACAATTATAAACTAATATGACTTAAGTATCCTATGAGTACATATAATTCAGAAAACATTTCACAAAGGACAAAGTTCCTGAAATTTAGGAGCTTAAAATTAGAAGAAAAAAAAACAGAGTCTAAATAAAATACGTATACAAATCATGATTCTTAGTGTTGGCATGTGTATCCCTATGTACTGAAGAAGGTAATAGCTTATTACTGTATGGGGATGAAATGTTAGCCCATATCTTATATTCTTTAGGTAAAAAATACTTAAAGAAAGAGGTTTATTTGAGCACAGAATAATGGGAAAGGGAGAAAGTTCATTGGAAGAAAGAAGTCAAACTGATGCAAGCATAGGGGAATAGTTATATGCCAAGGCACATTCCATACAGTCTTTTGTTTGGTGGTGGGGTAGGGGAGATACATTCTAGGATTTCATCAATCTAGGGAATTCCTGGTATAGGAAATTTCTCCAATGAAACATCTGAAGAAGTTACTTGCAATTTATACACTTAAAGATTTGCCTGGGGATATTGAGAGGAAAAAAATGCCTTGTTTGTCATCACACAGCATATGTTAGAAGCAAGATTTGAACGTGGGTCTTCTTGACACCAAAGTGGGCTGTCTGTTTACTATACCATGCTATATATCTATTGGTATAATGAAAAGGAAGATTAGGATAAAATTAAGTGCTGAAAAGGCTTGATTTATTTAGAGTCAATTTAAGACAATAATGTCTAATGAAAATAATAATGGGAACTACTGGGTTTTTGAGGATTATAGTTATATATTCTTAAAAAGGCATTTAAGAAGACTACACAACTATAAATATTAAAGAAAAGAGCACGTTAACCCAATAAATAGCCCAAGTCCTGACTTGTTTCAATAAAAGATATGACTGTGGTTGGAGAAGATTTAGTCTGTTTAAAAGATATTATAGAGCAAGAAATGGTACCTTGTTTCAGCGTTGGTAATTTAGAGAGGCTTCACACAAGCATGGTGGAAAAATTAAATTGTCATATATTATAATTAGATGAGAAAGCTAGAAGAGAGGAAAAATATGTTTTTGAATTCTTCCATGTTTATCTTGAGTTGGTAAGAAGACTTATTTGAGTAGATATCCTATAAGCCAAGTGGAAAACACTTGACTGGATTGAGTTAAAGAGGAAGGGCTGACTGAGATCAGAAAGCATTTATAGAAAGGGAGGAGGGTTGAATGTGACAAATGCTGCAGAGATGTTGAGGAAAGAGGAAGAGTAAAAACTGGACTGGCCCTTGGGCTTAGCTATAATGAGGTCATCAGAGACCTTAGCGAAGGCCAGTTTCTCTGGCATGACAAGGGCAGAAGCTGGGCTAGATAAGGTTGAGAAAGCAGCCTGATGAAAGGAATTGGGGACAGTGGGAGTAGGCTTAACATTCAAGGAGCAAAACTGTGAGGAGGAAGTGAGAGAGGAAAAGTGACTGATAGGGGAATTCTTAAGGCCATTGTGAAATTCTGAACTAGCTTTGAAAGTGGTGTTAAAAATCATTAGGACTGGAAAAATTCTATTTGGGATAGGAAATGTCCCCAGGCACCCTTGTTCCACTACATTTGTCTATTTCTCTTTGTATCACTAAGCTAAGAAAGCAGAAACATCAATCTCTGGTAAATGAATAGTTTACCTTCTCCCCCTAAAAGGACCACAACAAAGTTCATGGGAGTGAGGATCAGAAACACAGAGACAGAGAGAAACAGAGAGACTGAGTCAGACTAGTGTGCTATAATGGGCTGCCTCTGGAGTCAAAGAATGTGGGCTCATATCTCATCACTGATGCTTATTACTTCTGTGACTTTGGGCAAATCATTTAACTTCCATGATCTCACATAAGGAGGCCGGGGGCAGCTAGGTGGCTCAGTGAATAGAGCCCCAACTCTGGAGTCAGGAGGACCTGAGTTTAAATCTGGCTTCAGACACTTGACACACTAGCTGTGTGACCTTGGGCAAGTCACTTAAATCCAATTGCCTTGTCTTCCCCTTCTAAAAGAAAAAATAAATAAGAAGGCTGGATTAGATGGCCTCTTCTAAGGTCACTTTTAGTTTTAGATTAATTATTCTAGGATTTCTAAGGTCTCATAAAAAGCAGACCAAAGAAAATGCAAAGAAGGTCGGGAAAGTGCAGGAATAGTGCCTAGTGCTCATTAAACCTATAATTATTTATTTTATCACCATGTTTTTGTTGCTGCTTTTGTTTTTTGTTGAGGAGTGATTTTTATCCATGTGGGAAAATACCTTTTGAGGAAACTCCTTCTAACAGCCTCAGGTTGACAAGTCTCCTAGAAGAGAACTAAGGACTAAGAAAGACCTTGTTCTTGTTGATTGGTCCTTTTTCAATCGTGTCCATCTCTTCATGACCCTATTTGGAGTTTTCTTGTCAAAGATACTGCCATTTCCTTCTCCAGCTCATTTTGCAGATGAGGAAACTGAGGCAGAGAGGGTTAAGTGATTTGCCCAGGGTCACACAGCTAGCAAGCATCTGAGGCTAGATTTGAACTCAGAGATAAATTGCTAAAACTAGGGTGCAAATCCAGACCCAAACTCTCCATAAACAGCATCTTGTCTTAGTGATTCTAAGTGTGACATTTTATCTACTATATCCTGATGCTTCTTATCTTCACACTCGTGGTGTAGATTTATTTTTTTGTAGCTGTTTCTATAATTAATATTGCAGGCAGCTGGGTAAGAATGCTGCGCTTGGAGTCAGGTTAACAGGAGTTCAATCCCTCCTCAGACATTTAGCTCTGGGTGACCCTAGGTCACCTACCTGACAGGTTTATTTTGAGGATCAAATGAGACAAATTATTTACAATATTTTTCGAACCTCACAAGTCTTCATAACTACTAGGATTTTTGTGAATAATAAAAGTATTTACACCCTGGTTACATGTAAAATGATTTCTAGGTCAGATGATCCATGTTTCATGCAGTCTGTTCTCTAAGTCTGGAGATAGAAGTGTAACTTCTTTTATTTTACAGATGGGGAAACAGGCTTATGGAGGTTAAGTGTTAACTCACTTCTATGTGAGTATAGAGCAGAAGCACCTTGAGGGCAGTCACTTAATCCAGTATTGGGCATACAATAATAATTAACAGAGCTAGAATACGTTTTAGGTCTCAACTACAAGTTCAGCTCTCCTTATGCTGCCAGAAACGGACTTAGGAAATATAAGCACACATTTACAGTCTCCATCCAACATGGTAACTTACATAGAGAGGAAATAAAGACAACTCGGCACCCAACAGGTTAACACCGAGATTTACTCTCTCCCTATAAAATGTGCCAGCAAGCATTAAGTGGAACATCACGCAACTTTTAAATCATCCTACTGTAAGGATGCTATTAGAGGGAGAGTTGTTTCCCGACTGGGGTAAGAGTCCATTGTGGTGTACTCCATACTGTGTTAGGGCAGAGAGATATCACGAGGCTATTATGGTCATGCTAGCACCAGGCATTGATAAGTGTGAAATTATCTACAGATGAACATTGAGGGGGATACGTTTTTTGCCCAGAAAAACTGAACTGCTGATTCCAATGAGTGTACAACTTAAAATGAGCCATCTCTTCGTTGGGGAAATACTCTATGCTGTATTTAAGTCCCTAGGGCTACAGATTTGCTTCTCTTACCACCCGCCCACCTCCCCTTTTATCTTCTTTTTTTAAAATTCCTTTTTTTTTTTTTAAAGTACAAAATAGCTTTCCTTCTTCTGGGTCGGGGCCATGGTGGTTCCAGTTGCAGTAGTGGTGTGGGTTTTATGGGAAAGATTTACACTACACAAAAAAGCAACCCCCAGAAATCCCTGCTTTAAATTGGGAAAAGGTGTTAAATGCAAATATACCAAAAAGGATAAATGACACTGGGGGTCGCCCCTGAATATTCTTTTGGGGGGGCTTTCTCTGTTGGATATGCAATCTCAGCTAAATGTTTTGAAGAGGAGGAATCAAATAAATTGCCCTATTTTGGGTCGTTCTCATCTGTATACAGTGGTGCAGCTCTACTAGACCTGAAAATTGCCCAGAGACAAACTTTAAAAAAAATAGAGTGCTTTTGAGGCAGAAAATTGCTTTTCTGCAGTGTGGTCTAAAGGACAGGATGTGACAGAAGGACAAGAAGTTGTCACCATGTAGCGAGACTGTAAAGCATATCCTACATAACAAAGAGGATAATTTCCCTTTATTTTCTCCCTTATTAAGCCACAAATGGCTTTTGCCGTAGCGGCACTGAGGTTGTGACTTCAGCCCACCAAAGCAGAGATTGAATGAAACTTTGAAAATCCCTCTTTAACCCTTCACTTAGTTTCTTGGGAAACGAATTGCCTAATGGGCTAGATCACTCTGTTTTTATCAACTCCTTCAGCATCTCGAAGCACAAAGTAGGTGATATATAAACTTTAATTGTAAACTGCCCTGCTTTCTGCGTGTACGAGTCAGTTCTTTAGTAACGTTGAAACAAAGGCTTTTGTAGTTTAATGAAAAAAAAAGTATTTTACGTGTTTGCATTGGCCCCTGGGTATTTTTCGAAGATATTTTTATGTGGTTTAATTTCCATTTTTATGGTGGTGTGAAAGAAAAATGGGAGAAAATATGTCTTTCATGTGTTAAGGGATTTGAAACTCCTTTGGGCTTGTTATCATGTTAATGAGACAGTTGAGAGATATTAGGATTTTGTGTATTAATCTTAGTAGACATTTGCACATAGTAACTGCTCATTTGGAGTTATAATGGCATTAGCTGTGAATTTACACAATATTAACAATAATACACTTTAACATTATGGATCTGTTATACCAAGTGTTTATTAAAATCCATTAAAAGTATGGCAGATAAGCAATGGACTCTTTCTAAAACTGAAGTATATATCTTATTTAATAATTTTTGCGACTTTAAAAAGTTCAATTACAAATGTTCCTATCAAATGTTTTCTGCGTTACTTAGAGAAGAGGGCACTTTGGGTATGACAAATACAACTCACAAATCATGAAGAATTAAGACATCATTTGATTGAAAATGATCTTAGAATTTCACTGAACCCATTTACCAGATACACTGAAATTGTTCCCACAATATGACTATGAAGGTTTTTTTTTTTTTAAGGCTCTTGATTCTACTCTGTACCTAGAGCCCATTTTAATGTTGAATAATCACACCCATAGTTAAGAAATAGAAAACAGAATTGTTAAATATAAATCAATTCACACAATTTAAGTCCATTTGTGGTTTTTTTGGTTTTGTTTTTACCTTTCCTTTATCTGCTATCTGAATACAGCTACCAATTGACTCAATGTAGATGAAGATTTTATTAGCTGTTCTTTTCAACAATAACTAATTATACTTGAAAGATGCTTAAAAAATCAAGATTTGTCAAATTTTAAACTCAAAGTATCATTTTACAGTTAATTGAGGTTTAGAGAAGCTGGGGGATATACCTAATAAAGGGTCAACTAGACGGCACAGTGGATAGACTGCCAGCCCTGTATGCAGCAAGACAGGAGTTCAAATCCTTCCCCGTAGCAAGTCACTCAACCCTGTTTGCCTCAGTTTCCTCACCTGTAAAATGAGCTGGAGGAGCAAATAGTAAAGTACTCCAATATCTTTGCCAAGAAAACTGCAAATAGGGTCACAAAGAATCAGACACAATTGAAATAACTGAGCAGCAGCAGCAATATATAATTGTTAATATATAATAATATAATAAGCATATTCTCCGCTCCACACTAATAACTCAATATATACTGTCTAAAGTTAGAGACATTATGCCAATGATTTTTTAAAATTTTTTTTATTCTTAAAAAATTTTTTTTTATTCTTCTGGGCTACCAAACAGCCTTCTATAACCTTTTAGAAACATGAAACCTGTCAAAGCATCTATTGAGTATAAAGAGTAGTTTTTTTTATATATTACATTGCTGAGCAATTTTTCTAATTTTAGATTTAAAAAAACAACAACAAAACACAGCAATATCATAAGAATGCCATAAAAAGATCCAGTATGGCAGAAGGAGCTCTGAACCGGAAGTCAAGAAACCTAGGTCAAGTTGAAACTTTGATGTGAAACAAGAGACAAATCCTTTCTTTCCCTCACTATCAGTTTCCTCGTTTGTAAAATGCACGAATTAGGCTCACGAATAAGGTCCCTCTAGCTCTGTCATTGTCTGATTCTGTGAACATCTATGGAGTTGACCTAGCATTGGCACTGAATTCCCATTTGGATAATCCTTAAAAAAAAAAAAGCCCTCTATATTTACTTCATTTCCCTTGAAATGTCACTATCATGTAATATGTTTTGATACTGAATTTCTTGTGGAATTCATAATTAGATCCTCATGCAAAGACTTCTATGGAATGGCCACACAATGATCTACAGCAGGTGGGCCTTATCTTCATTAGACACTGACGTGCTGAGCCATGACCGTCCCAGAGCTGCTGTTGTCTCTTACTGACATGTTGCACTGCCTCAAGCCTGTTCACTGTTTCCTTGCCTGCCCCTTGTAGTTCTTATCCTATGTTTCCTTTGGTGTAAAATGCTCCATTATTTTCAATTTGTGCTATGCCCATCTCCTGCCTGTACCTATTAATCCGTGGCAACCACAGGGACAAATGGAAGCAGATGATTGCATACTCAGCATCAACCCTGTTGAATTACAACAGATTTTCAATATCATGCCAGAAGTCCACTAGGAAGGCTTGAATGCTACAGGTGGCTCTAGGTTCACAGATCGGCCATCCTATATTTTCCTGACATTTGTCCCTGTAATACATATATGCCTCTCTTTGTCTCTGTTTTTCTTTCTCTGTTTCAATGTGTGTCTGTGTGTGTGTGTGTGTGTGTGCGCGCGCGTGTGTGTGTATATATATATATATGTTCTCAGTAACAAATTGATTTTTGAATAATTCTTGTATATATTCTTTTGTTTGCTTATTGTATCTCCCATTAGATTGTAAGCTCCTTGAGGGCAGGGACTGTCTTTTCACTCCTTTTGTATCCCCAGTGTTTAGAACTGAGTCTGGCACAAAGCAGACACTTAATAAATGTGGAGTGATTGATTGTTTAGACAGTGTAGTGATTAGCCATCTTAATGGTCTTTAAATGGGGAGAATAGTACTGATAAGAATTCTGGATACCATAGCTCTTTAAGGTTTACCAAATGCTTTCTTTGTCTCAACACTAATGAAACAGCATGGATAATGGAAAGAGCATTCAAACTAGAGTCAGAAGATGTGGATTCCAATCCTTTCTCTGACACTTTTTAAGAGTGTATTCTTGGAATAGTCACTTAACTTCCTTGAGAGTCAATTTCCACAGGGGCAAATAGGTGGTGTAGTGGATAGATCACTGGCACTGGAATCAGGAAGACCTGAGTTCAAGTCCAGTCTCAGATACTTACTAGATCCTTGGCAAGTCACTTAACCCTGATTTCCTTTAAAAATAACAAAAAAAGGAAAATTAATTTCCACATGTGTAAAGTGGGGTTATTAATAATAATGATGCTAACTTCCTCACAAGAGGTTTTGTTGTTATTTGGGGGGGGGGGGCAAGCTTTTTGTGATAGAGATGTGATTTGTTATACATGTGGACTGTGTAAGTTATTCGGTTAGCCACAACATCCCATTAGTCAACTATTTCGGATAAATTGGAATATTTAGAATTTGTTCTATAACTATTAAACTCATTTAAAATAAAATTAAATTGGAATATTAAAAATTTTTAATATAATCATAGGACATAGAAGTGAAAGCGGCCTCAGAAGTACTATACTCGAATGCCTTCATTTTATAAATGGGCAAATTGAGGCCCTAAAGAAACAAAATGGCCCATGGTCACACAAGCAGAAAGCAGCATGGCTTGAATAGAACAGATTGTACTCATATAATGCCTTCAATCTGAAATAAATTTTTATGCTATTAATTAAATCCTCTACATGTTCCTAGGTTTTTAAAATAGATTTTTATATCTGAATTTAATTTTAATTTGAAAATTTTCCCTGTCTAATAGATTGTAGCTTTTAAGTCATTAACATACTTCTCTCAGTATAAATAGGATCTCTGATTTTCCACAAGTGATGGAAAGATAGATAGATAGATGTGTGTATATACATTAAAACCTTGAGCTTTAATCTTTTAGCTGCTTTGCTTGCTTAATTTGTAACTAGATAACTATGTGCATACAATTTGAAAATATTTTGTGGATAATTTAACTATAACACATAACAAATGGAGTGTAATTTCATTTTAAATCTGGTTGTATGAATTCTTTGTTTTCTTGATGCACTATTTTTAAGCACGATATTAAGAGCTAGCACTTGTATAGTGGTTTAAGATTTACACAAGTCTTTTAAAAAAGGTTATCTTATTTTATTCTCACAACACTAGGAAGTAGGTGCTATTATCATTCCCATGTTACAGATGAAAAAACTGAGCCAGGCAGTGGTTAAGAGTGCCCAGAGTCTCACAACTATTAAGCGTCTGGGAATGGACATGCCCTTCATGGAAGACGATTGTAACAAATAGTCACGGTCAGGCCAATTAAATCACCACAATGGGCCACCTTTAGAAACGTAGGCTTCATTCAGCTCTGTCATCTACCACCTCTGTCATCAGTCCTCTGGAGTTACAATAGTAATTCATAGGAGTTCTGGAGTTTTTTAGGGTTGTTTTTTTCTTTACAGTATTACTGTTATTGCATAACTGTTTAATTTATTCTAAATTCATCCAAGTCTTGGTGACTTTCTTGTATTTTTTCCTATGTTTATTACATCGGTACAAAACAGTTTATTCTCTGATATCCATTCACTTTGCTTTGGCTCTTTGAAACTACAAAAAAAGTCCTAGAAAAGTTTCATCTATCTTCTTACTAGTTGGCCAACATGTTTTAACCTTAAAAATATATTTTCAACTTGGAAGCTGTTGCTCGCTAACATGTCATGACGCATTATGCGATTAGTCATAACTAATAACTAAATATGTATACAGATTACTTGAACACACTTATAGGTGTTGTGGCGACAGTCCTGATGTGCCCTCATTTAGCACTATATCCCGTTGTTCATTTGTACCTGCTATCTGAGCAAATCAAGGTCTTGGGCAAATCTTAGGCTGAAATATTCCTGGCTTGACAAAATGACTGCAATTTTATTGAGGGATGAGGATTAGGGATAGTTTGGCTCTGATCCAAACTCCCAAACTTCTGCAAATGATGCTTCTTTCAGATGTTTGATAAGCAGAGGACAGAAACTGACCTATGGGATTCACCTAAAATGTAAGGAATTTAGGAAGAGTAGGAATTGTTAACCAGTTTAATCTGGGGGAAAAATTATTTTTTCCGGAGCACAACTGGAGCCCATTCAGGTGGTTTTCATATAACAAATAAATGTCAGAAACAATATACAGTGCCTATGTTGATAAAAGTATTTCATGCGGAAAAGTGGACCTAAGGCATCAGGGTCATTTGAGGATATTTAACATGGTTTTACTTCAAAGACAAATATACATTTATAGTCTGTAATAAAGGAATGATTAGACTGATTGTCTCCTTGGGGAGGAGGGATAACCTAGCATATATTGATATGATACAGAAGAAAATTATTTTCCTGATGGACAAATGGTATACCAATTTTCATGAGAGCTGCTACAGTGCTACTCAGCAAGGAGGGCAGACTGAGAAGTAGACTTTCTGGAGGAGGCCTACAGAATTAGTTTCCATAGGTGTGAATGCCTTCTCCTCTCACATAGACTTCCATATACTTTATATATCTTGTAAATATCTGGTTATTTACATCATATCTTTGCATTAGAATGTAAGCCCCTTAAGGGTGGAGACTATGTCCTCCCCACTACTCCATTCCTTCCCTCTTCTCCTCAACTGCAAGGATTAGACAGGCACATAAGTGCTTAATAAATGCTTGATCACTGAATTTATCTAATATAGTCGATAAACATGGGTTAAGTGCCTACTGTATGACAGGCAATGTACTAAGCACTAAAAGAGGCAAAGAGAGCCCTTTCCCTGAAGGAGTTTACAATTTAATGGTGGAAACAACATGCAAGCAAACACACACACACACTCAATAGAAAATGGTTAACAGAGCGAAGGCAGTAGAATTAAGAAAGTTTGGGAAAAGCTTCATGCAAGAGATGAGATTTTAGATGGGACTTAACAACCAAGTAAGTGACTACCAATCTATGTACTGGGTAAATAAGAGATAACAGAGGGAAGGTTCTAGAATTAAGAGGGGTTAGGGAAGACTTGCTATAAATTACATTTTTGTTGGGACTTAAGGGAAGCCAGAAAAGTCAGCAAGTGGAGTTGAGGTGAGAGGTCATTCTAGGCATGGTGGACAGCAAGAGAAAATGCCTGAAGCCAAGAGATGGAGAGTCTTGTTGGAGGAAGAGCCAGGAGGCTGATACAATCACCTCATTTTGATGGGGTGCAGCCTCTGGGAGCCCCCTTGAGCTCTCCTTGAATCTTTAATCTGAAGACCCTCCCCAAACTCCTTGGGAGTCTGACCCCACTGACTCCTCCTGAAGACCCTCCCCAAACTCCTCCTCTAGACCACCCCTAGATTCCTCCCACAACCTTTCTGTATGGATTTCTACCATTGGAAACCAGATCAAATCAAGAATATGGCTTCTAGTGGAAGCAGTCTTGTTCTTACTCTGTCTCATAAAAGTTCAGGAGCAGGATGCAGAATTATACCCAGGGAGAATGTAATTTGCAGAACTCAGGAGAAATAGCTCCAAAGCTTAAAAAAAAAATCTAAAAATTTCACAATAAAATTGCTGACATTTATATAACGCTTAAAATTTTGCAAAACAGCTTAGATATAGTATTTTATTTGATCCTTAAAAAACCACTCTAAGGGGTTCATATATTGTTCTCTTTTTTTAAATGAGGTAATCGAGGCTCAGAGATATTATATAGCCCTGTCAGGGTCACAGAGTAAGTTTCAGAGGAAGAATTTAAATACAGGTCCTAGTTCAGTATCAACTATGGTGGTAGTTAATTCTAGGCACTAGAGGAGACAAATTGATTTAAAATTCAGTACTCAAGCAGTCTGAAACATAGATCTAGGTTACATAAAAGAAATGGATACAGAAAAGCAAGCAGAAATGTGATCGAAATGTTAAAAAGTCAAGACATTTGAGCAAATGTGGAAAATACTA
>CM053583.1:153400800-153422175 GCA_028627135.1 Pseudochirops cupreus
TTCTCTTGCTCCACCCCTTCCTGCTACATCAGCAAGCTCAAGGGGCGTGGAAGATCTTCAAATCCCAGTATCGTTACAGCAAGTCACTTAATCCTATTAGCCTCAATTTCCACATGTGTAAAATGACTTAGAGAAGGAAATGGAAAATCACTCCAATATCTTTGCCAAGAAAACCCCAAATGGAGACAGCAAGAGTTGGACATGACTGACAATGATTAACAGTAGCAACCTCAGCAGAGTTGTGGGGGCACCAAATGAAATAACATATGTAAAGCATTTTGTGAACCACAAAGTGGTAAAAAAACAACAAACAAACCATGCCAGCTATTATTGTGGCATGCGAATTCATTTTATTTCTTTAATTTTAAAGTGTTATTGAGTAAAGAACCACAGGATTTCATTTTTTGAGATGTGAATTTTTGGTAGAAGGTTTATGGAAAGGTCAAGAGCCAGATCTGATCTGGAAGTATTCTGCCCGAAGGAAGATGAACTTTGTTGACTGAAGCCGAGCTTGATATCTGGGGCTTTACTGACTACGTTGCTCTCTCAAGACCATGTCTGAAATGCAATTCACTCCAGCTCTCATTGATTGGCCAACAATCAATAGGCCCCTGCACAAGTTAATGGTTAATTCTAGGACCCTGACTGTTCAGAAGGAATGTAAATAGTACTGGTTTCTTTTCTGGCCAGAAACAACCCCGAGGGTCCTCCCCTCCCAGTTTGATAGAATCCATTTATTTACTTACTTACTTACTTACTCATTTGTTTGTTTGTTTTAAGACTAAAGGGGCCATCCCTTGGCTCACTTCTTAAGCAGCCCTCATTGCTGGATGAGCACTGCCTCAGTCCGAGGGAGTACTTGAAAAGACCTTACCTTAATAGTCCAAGGTCTCTCAATGCATCCTGGGCCATCTCCAGTTGTCCTCATCTCCAGCTTGTCGCTGGACCCAGAGAGCTCTGGAGGAGAAAGCGAGGTTGATGATTTTCCACAGCCCTCCTTCGTTGTCATCCCATTCACTCGCAAATCAGGCATGAACTTCCTGAAACTTTGGTCCTCTTTGAGAAGGAAGAGCAAACCACAGGAGGACAAGGGATCTAATCTGGAAGAACAAAAAAAATGAGATAGAAGGTTGAATTTGGAGTCATTAAAACCTGAGTTTCAACCATGACTCAAGATATTTTTTAGATTTCAAAGCAAATCATTAGACATCACTCAATCTCAATTCACCTATCTGAAAAACTGATGTAATGATAGCAGCTCACTGGGTCGTAAGGAACAAGTGAGATGTGAGATAAGGCGGAAAATGTTTTACGTTCCTTAGTACTATTTAATTAGTTCCTTTAATCCTGATTATGCTTTCTACCACCCCTTGTAGCTCTAATAATAAATAGCTAAGAGACACATAGTTTTTTCAGAATTGTTAAGTGATTTTTATATCTCTTTACATCTTATATAGTGTTTCATTATCGCGTTACATCATCATATCTTTATATTAACTTTTTATTTTCATCTTTCATTTGAGCCTCACAACTACCTTTTTAGGTGGTTGTAGGTAGGCTCTTTGTTTAGGTAGAAGTCCAGAGGTTTAATTAATTAATCCCTCAAATTACATGGTATTCCAAAATCTTAGTGCTCTTTTATACTAATAATCTTCAGTAGCTTAATTCACTAAGGTTTTTTTAGACTGCCTTAGAAAAGTATTGGATTCACATACATTCATCTAATTCAACTTTGTTGACTTATTATTTTTTTTAACTGGTCCTGAGATTTCATTGATCAACCCAGGGAGCTCCTGATGAGGAACCGTCTGCCAATAAAATTGGGCATGTCCTTTGCAACCCAGAGTCTTAGAGAAGTGTCTGGGGCATTGGCAGGTTAAGTGACAGTCCATCCAGAATCACAGAGTGAGTCTACATCGGAGGCAGGAACTTGAACTCCAGTCCCCTAACTCAGAGGTAAGCTCGCTCTCCACTAGGATACCCTACCCCTCCTTATTTCATTCCAGGTAACTTCATGAATTTCTCATCAGGAATTCACAGAGCTACAAGCCAACAACAAACAGAAAGATGTGTCAGTTCCAGCTGAGTTGAGCTGTGCAGATCTGGCCTCAGTTTCTTTCTGAACCTTGCATGGAAGGAAGCAGTGTCTCCAGCATGACTTTCTTGGGGTTGTTTGTGTTTGTTTCAGAGCAGCCTGACAGCTGCCTTGAAGTTGCTTTTCCTTCTCGCAGTTGTTTTGAACTAGTGAGGAGAAATCTACCTGTCGCTCACAATATATTCTATTACCTGCTTATCACAATATACATGGATATTTCTGATATCCATTTTGTGCTGTAGTGTGTCTCTCTTGTATTGGAGGATGAGCCCTGATGGATTTGGCAGTAAGTCTTACAGAGTCCTTCAGTTTTAGGGAAGGCCTATGCAAGTAGTCCTCAAATTACTGAGGTATTGCCCTCCAAAATTTTTTCCTTTTAAGTTGTATGGAACCCAGGAGGTGCTGTGTTTTTTAAGCTATTTTGTTGTCAATAATTAGATTACCAGACTAATCTGTAAGAGTCCACTGAACTTGGAGATTGGAAGACCTGTGTTCAAATCTCACATCAGACACTCCTTAGCTAGAATCAAGGGACTAGACTTCTAGGAATTCAGTTTTCTCCTTTTTAGAAAAGGAATTGCATCCCCAAAGCATAGTGCAGTCCTTGGACTACAAAATGCTGCTCATCGTCCGTGAGGGGATAATAAAGCTTGTAGAATAAACCTCACAAGGATGTTATGATGGTCACATGAGATAATGCATTTAAAGTACTATACCTGGCAAACTTCTGTGCAAATGTAATTGTTGTGGGGGGCAGGGGAGGGGGGAAGACAAGTGGAAGTCAGAGTAGTAATTATGATTTAATCAAAAAAGGCAATTCACAGTGAAGAAATTCTCTCTCCAGATGCAAATTAGCATCTGTTTTGTGATTTAGAGAGCTTTCTGAGGACAATGACAGCTTAAATGACTTGCCCAGGATCACACTACCAGTATCTGTGTGAGGCAGGATTGGAACCCAGCTCTTCCTCAGTCTTTGTCTGTATTACTTTGTAGCATAGTGGATATTATTATTTTTTTAAGAATTTCACTAATTTCAGTCAATTAAGTTTTATTAAGTGCCTGCATGGTGCTAAGGGCCTGTGATACAAGGACAAAGTATAAAACAATCCCTGTTCTCAAGGACCTTATGATTCAATCGTAAATTAATAAAAAATAAATCTAATAATAAATTATAATCATCACTGGGCAGCCAGATGGCACAGTGGATAGAGTGCTGGGAAGCCTCATCTTCCTGAGTTCAAATTTACCCTCCAGACACTTACTAGCTTTGTGACCGGGGACAAGAAACTTAACCCCCTTTGCCTCAGTTTCCTCAGCTATCAAATGAACTGGGGAAGGAAATGGCAAACCACTCCATTATCTTTGCCAAGAAAATGCCAAATGGGGTCACAATAAGTTGGACATGACTGAAACGACTGAGCAACAACATTATCATCACTGTGATTATGTCCTTTTCATCTTTTTGGATGGGATTCAGATAGAAACACTGTAGGGACAAGTCACCATCCTGCTTTTATTTTTTTGGTCAAGCATTGATTTATTACTATTACTAAGAATGAATATTTACTTAGCACTGTGTGAGATGAAAGAGTTCAGAGTCTGAATCTAAGGTCAGAAAAGGTTTTTATTCTTTCTCATGAGAAAGGACTCTGCCCCTGCCGCCCAACATGGCATCTGCAAGGGAAAAGCAAGAGGTAGAAGGCAGCCCATGGTTATATAATCTTCTAATGCAGAAACCCAACCCCCCCAACTGGCCTTCACTCTTATTGGTAGGGGGGCTGTCCCACAACCTAAGCACGGGAATCTCTCTGAGACAAAGGACCTGGAAACACATGGGTGTCCAATGAAAGCAGTCTTAACCTTATTTGGCATATCTTCTGCCAAGTTGGCTCTGGGGGAGGGTCTCCATTGCTCTAAGCCCCAGATTGCTCGAAGGTCAGGTGACCCTAGGCCTAGTGAATCCTGAAGCCGTTCTAGATTTGGTTTTTCAGCATGGGGAACCTTCACTATAAATTATCCCTCACAGCACCTACTCTGTGCAAGGCATTGTACTAAGCACTTTACAACCCTTACAGATAAATGCCAGGATTCCCATTTTATAGTTGATGAAACAGACTACCAGAGGCTAGATGACTTGTCCAAGTTGACGTAGCCGATAAGACTGAGGGGAGAGTTAAACTCAGCTCTTCCTGACTCTAAGTCCAGGGCTCTGTGAACTGCCATCTAGCTGCCTCAGGTGTGTTCCAGGCATTTAAGGATTGGTGGTCTAAAGAAAATCCACAGCAAAACAGAATTCCTGTTCTCAAGGAGCTCAGTCTTTGACGTTTAATGTTTATTCTCCGCCTAATTGTCCAGCTAAAGAACGTAATTGCTTTTTGTAATTGGCTAAGATGGTTGGTCTATGAATTCATTTTCATTATTGTTATTGAGTCATTTCATTCATTCCACATCTGACTCTTTGTGATCACATTTTAGAGTTTTCTTGGTAAATATACTGGAGTAGTTTGCCATTTCCTTCTCCATTTCATTTTACAGATGAGGAAACTGAGGCAAACAGGGTTAAGTGACTTGCCCAGGGTCACACATTTAGTAAGTCTCTGAGACCAGATTTGAAGTCACAAAGATGATTCTTCCTAACTCCAGGCCTAACATTTCTATCCACTGTACCACCTACTTCCTTGGTCACTTGATGAGAAACATTAAAAAAACCAAACAGTGGTGGCTAGGTGGCGCAGTGAATAGAGCACTGCCCTGGAGTCAGCTTCAGACACTTAACACAAAAAACTAGACATGTAACCTTAGGCAAGTCACTTAACCCCAATTTCCCTACCTTCCTCCCTCCAAAAAACCAAAAAAACCCAAAAAACAAAAAACAAAGAGGGCGTTTACACTAAGTCATTTTCAGGATACTAGCTGAAATCCTCTTGATGACTACCCTAGGAGCAGAGAGGTGGGATGGTTATGATTATGATTATTCCACACTGTCTCCAAAGAGATCACTGTGACAGGATGGCTAGGGTGCTGCATTTGGAGTCAGGAAGATCTGGGTAGAAATCTCATCTTGATCCTTATTAGCTGTGAGAACTCTTGAGGATCACTTAAGTTCTAAGTGCCTCAGGCAAATTCCCTAGGATTTATCTAGTAAGGCTTTGAGATTTGAATTGCTGATCACTGGAGAGAATTCCCATACTAGGAGTTCCTTTATGCTGAAGAAATGTCTTTCAAATGTTCTCTTAATGAACCAGTTAGTATACTATACCATCAATGGTACCATCAAAAGAAACCTCCTAGAAGAGTGTTTCTATGAGAAAAGGAATTTGAATTCTTAGTAGGATTCCAGGAACATGGTAACTTCCTATATATACTTAGGTCTTCCTACATACACTTTGCCTACACACTGTCCTTGGGAACAGGAGCCTTTCTCATGTGACTGACAGTTGACTTCATTCTTGGAATATGACAATCATCTTTCCCTCAAAGGAACAAATTGTTCTGGGCATAAAGAACTGAATGGGGAGACCCCTGGGTGAAGACTCCCCAGATAGGTTTTATTTTTCTTTGCCTCACTTATTTACCTCTGTATTGGAATGTGCACTGGATCCTTTATTGGGGGGCAGGGTGGAGACAGACCAATGAGGACGGGAGTTGCCTCCCTACGTCAAGAATGTGCACCTGACTCTTTGCACAAGCAGAGGCGAGGGACAGCAGGGGAGGGGGAGCTGAGATTTTCTTTGTTTGAATTTGCGCGTAAACGAGACCCCGCCCTTCCTCCAATGAGAGTCAAGGGGACTCCTGGAAAACATTCTCCTTCTTTGTCCTATTCCCGCGCTGAGCTTGTACCCCCATTCTCACCCAATAGAAGTCAGAGACGACAAAAGAATGTATTTTTACGATACTCAGGGTATAAAACTTCAACCCCCAGAAGGTTGGGCGGCCTCCTTCTTTGGACATGCATTGAGGAGGGACGCCCCCATTCCCGGGAATTTGGTAATAAAATATTCCTGTTCACTGCAAGTGTTCCTCTGAATTTTCTTTAATTGGGTAAGTAGGTCTCTGACCCACACAGAACCATGCAGAATGGATGAGCAGAGAGGCCTCTGGGTTGCTTGTCTCTTATTCTGTTTTGGAAGAAAGAAGGCCTCTTAAAGTTCTCTGGCAATGAATGAGGAAACCAATTGACCAACCAAAGTTAGGCAACCAAGACAGCCTCATCTTAAATAAAACTCTCTCCTCTTGGTATGATCTCTAAGTCATTGGTTTAAGGGATAAACTCTAATTGCATTGAAGCTTTGGGGGTTGAAGATGGGGATAAAAATGCAGAAAGCCTTGTTAACACAGCAGGAAACTTTGGGCACTGATCCCAAGGGAGTGTGGGATGAACCAATAACAGGGCAAGAAAACGAGTGGGGTCCTGATGACAGGCAGCCTCTCATGGGTTTTGTCTTCAGCACAACCACAACAGTAGTTCTACTAATCCTCCTCCATTCTGCTCCTTCCCTCTTCTTTTTTGTTTGTTGTTCTTTCCTTTCTTCTTGACTCCAGGTCCTCTCTCCACTATACTCCCTAGTTTCCTGATTCCCTCTTCATTACAAGCTCCCAAATTTCTCCCTTCTGAGTGAGATCTTGGCCCCTTAGGGCAGTTCTTAGCCTAAATCTGCAAGTGTCAGTGGGAATGACATCTTCCCAATCTGTACCTAAATCCAACAGCCCCTATCATTTTGTGGCTGCATAGAGGTGTACCTCAGCATATGGGTTTTGTGCAACTTGGAAGTAACCAGGGAGTAAGACCCCTGACATCCCACTTCCTATTTTTATCATGAGTGGGGCAATGACTTACACTAATTATGGCAAAATATATGAGTTGTTATGTGCATTGTAAACCACTTCCAATTATTTTACTCCATCCCACCTCACACCCACCTCCTTCAAATTGCCCATTTAACTGTCACAGTCACCACCATCCCACCATTCACTCAGGTTTGCCCTCCTTCCCACATATCGCCACTCTCCTGGATTATTGAAATAACCTTATGCTTGGTCTCCCTGTCTCGTTTCCCACACTCCAACCTTTCCTTGACACAGCTACTAAACCGATTTTCTTAAATTTAACCATGTCCTTCCCCTACTCAATAAATTCCATGACTTCCAATTGATCCCTAGATTAAATATTTCATTTTTTTTTCATTATCTTAAACTTCTGCTCTTGTGTTTTATAATCTACATAACTGTCAGTACAATACAATGAGGATGGGCATAACTCAGACCAGCCTTTTGCTTGTTTAGGTTCTATAACAGAAAGAGGGTTCCTTAGGCATAAAAGAGAAGAGAAAGAGATGAGAAAGCACATTCAACCAAGATAAATAATAATCCACCTCTCCATGCATCTGGTCATCAGGGCAGGGAACAGTGACTGTTTTACTCTTGGAACATCCGACATTTCTATAGGGCTCCAAACCCTCTTGGATGTCCTTAGTCAAGCCAACAGGCATTTTTGAAGCACTTTCCATGTGACAGCACTGTGCTAAGTGCTTCACCTTGCAAACTGAATAATGGGTAATGTGGTCAGATATATGCTTTAAGAAAATCACTTTTTCAGTTTGGGGAAAATGGATTAGAGGTGGGACAGCCTTGAGCAAAAGCCTTATCCTCCAGTGACAATCAAGTCCCTGGAATAGCTACATCTCTTTTCAAGGAGAAACCAGCCCAACCTGCTTTGGGGAAGGGATCAGAACATTATTCCCCATAGAAATATGTAAAGAATTAAATCTACCCAGATTATTGGTGATATATGTTAAGACATTTCTTACTGTTTTACACACACACACACACACACACACACACACACATACACACATACACACATACACATACATACACACATATTTAAATGTTTGTAGACCACTGATGTAAGACTTACCATGGGCTGGTCCAAAATAATGAGTACCTGTATTGGAGTGATGAAAGAAGATAAAGATATATAGGAAACAAATTAGAAAATAAAAGAATTAATAGTAAGTACTATAATAGAAAAGGAATTGGGTCCTGATTGCAGTTCTGTGTCCTTACTACCTTTATGACCTTGGGCAAGTCACTTAAACTCTTAGGGCTTTACTTTTCTTGTATGTAAAATGAGAAGGTTGAACTTGTAATCTCTGAGGTGCTGTAGATAATTAAGAGAAATTAGTGATTGAATTTAGGGGATAAAGGACAGGAATAAGATGCCTGCTAAAAGTGAATTATGATTCTTTTTTTGCATATAGAAATGGGAAGCGTCACTGTAAATCATTTCCCCTCTCCATTATGATAGATTTCCTCAGGATGGCTACTGGGCAATTTATGTTGCAAGGCAACATAAGGCAATGATGTGTTCTTGGCTGGGATAAGGCTAAATCATGGAAGGATAAGTTTTTAAATTCATATTTTTTTCAGTAATTTCGATTTACCTTCCTCCCTAATTAGTAAGGTTTTATTGGTGCTTCTGGAAAGCAGAGTAACTCCTACTCTTGTGATATCAGAAACATATAAAAAGATTCATTGATGAATAAGGGAATTAGTGAGGGAAGGCTGACCTCAGATAAAATGGCAGGGTAGGTTGCTTTTGTCTTCAGTGGCAGGATAGTGAGGTCTAAAGGGCCCTGAACCTATCATCAGGAAGACTGGGCCTCACCTTCCTTGGAGACTCACTCATACTGTGACATGGGCAAGTCACTTACCTCTGAGTCTCAGTTCCCTCATCTGTGAAATGGGAAAACTATTACCTGTATTACCTAACTCAGAGTTTTTGTGGAGAAATGAATCAGCTTACTTTTATTCATCATTTACTATGTTCCAGGGATACAGATATGAAAATGAGACTGTCCATTCCCTCAATGAATTTACATTTCTGGTAAGATACAACATTTTTGTATGAGTAGTTACAAGATATATGCAAAAGAGATAACATATTATTTTGATTTGAATGGTACTAGTTAGTAGTGGAATAAGGTAAGGTCTATTTAAGAAGGTGACATTTGGCCTGAACCTTGACAAGAGCCTAGGAGTCTGAAAATCAGAGTTTATGAGGGAGAACATTCCAAGTTTAAGAGGCATTTAGTGTATGGAGACAAGAGATGAAAATTTATTCATTTTGCTTACTGGAGAGTGGTAAGTAGGCCACTTGGGCAGAAGTGTGTAGTTCACGAGGAGAAGTGATTTGTAATCAGTATGGAAATTTTAATAGAAGTCAAATTGTGAAGGATTTTAAATACCAAACAGAAGAGTGTTTTTTGTTTTACTTCATTTTTTTTTATCTTGAAGACAACAGAAACCCACTGGGGCTAGATATGACTGGACCTATTTGTTAGACATATTAGTTTGGAGGACAGATTGAAGACAGGCTGGGAAGACTAGGCTGAATGAAGCCTGATGTAATAATGCATATGAGTTAGAATTACAGTAATTTTAATGGGAATGAGAAGAAAGGGATACATGTGAGATGTTGAAGAGGTTGGATAGACAAGGCATGGCAACTGATTGAATATAGTTGAGAAAATGTAGAGTCAAGGGTGATTGCAAATTTATAAACTTTGGTGCCTGGAGTGATCATGGCATCCTTAAGAGAAATGAGGAAGTTAGGAGGATGAGTGGGTTTAATGGGGAGGATAATGAGTTTGGCTTTAGACTTGTTGTTGGAAATGTCTGTAGTACAGATAGAAATCTTTATCAGGTAATTGAAGATATGAATCTGGAACTAGAGGGAGATCAGGGCTGCATATGTAGATTTAAGTTATTACATAGGGATAATATTTGTGTCTATGGGAGCTGAAGAGCTCACAAAGAGAGAATGTGGAACCAGGAGAGCGGAGACTCCAAATGTATTCTCATATGTAGTGGGGGTGGTGGGGGTATGTATGATGATCCTGCAAAGAAGACTGAAGATATAGGTAGTAGGAAAACTACAACAGGCCAATGTCAATGAAAACCCAAGGAAGAGAGAATATCGGGCAGGAAGGGTTAGTCAATAAGGTCAAATGCTTTTGAGAAGTCAAGAAAGATGCCATGGCAAGAAAAAGTAATTAGATTTAGCATGAACAAGATCATTAGTGACCTAGAAAAGAGTATTGCCAGCACAGGAGTGGGGATAGAACCAGTTTTCAAGAAACCGAAAAGTGATTAAGAGAGAGGGAAGTAGAATCAATATGTATAGACACTTTATCTAGGACTAGAGTTATTACATGGAGTAACAATATTGGAAGATAGCTTGAGGGAATGGTAGGTACAAGTGAAGGATTTTCTTATTTATTTTTAAGGTTGGAGGAAATCTGCAAATTATTGTAGGTAAAAGGGGGGAAAAAACAGTGGATAAGCTGAGGAAATTAGGAATTGAAAGGGTGATGGAGAGGGATGATGATGATGATGGTGATGATGATAACATTAACGATAATATCATACAGTGCTTACTTTGTGCCTGGCACTGTGCAAAGTGTTTTATTCCTTATTTTCTCCTCTGATCTTCACAAACCCCCTGGAAAATCGGTGTTATTATTGCCAATTTACAGATGTGGACACACATGGAGGGGTTGGCATTGGCAAGGCAAAAGGGATTTCGAACCTGCAGCCTGAAGGCCACATGTGACCTTCGAGGTTCTTGGGTGAGCCTTTTGACTGAGTCCAAGTTTTATAGAACAAATCCTTTTATTAGGGGGATTTGTTCTGTGAAGTTTGGATTCAGGCAAAGGGCCACCCTTGAGGACCTAAAGGGCCACATGTGGTCTTGAGGCCATAGGTTCCCCGCTCCTGGGCCAGGTCATCCTCTGAAATGAGAATAATGGAGTGAACGGGGTTTGGTGAAGTATAGACTAAATATATATTAATATTCGTTGGGCAGCTCACTTTTTTCAATGGAGTGGGAAGCAAGGCCTTCTGCTGAAAGGAAGGGGAAGTACTGAGGAGTTCATTTTTCAACAAACATTTATTAAGGACTAAGCACCTGGCTAAGTGCTAAGGGCACAACGAAATGAAAAAATAGCTTCTGCCCTTAAGAAGTTCAGATTCTAATGGGGGAGACAAAGAATAGATGTGAAGATAGAAATCACAGAACAGAAGGTGAAGGGGGAAATCCAGGAATGGGATAAAGCCTGTGCAAAGGAACTGAGAAGTGATGGGTCCTATTTGAGGAACAGGAAGTGGGCTAGTGTAGCTGTCTTGTAGACTTTGTGGAGGGGAATAAACTGAAAGGAAAATGGAAAGGTGGTAAGGATCCAAGTGGCAAATATCATTAAGTGTTAAATAGTACTTAATATTTTATCCTGAAGATATTAAGGAACTATTACTATTTATGGAATAGGGTAATATGAGTACCTTGCTTTAGGAAAATCACCAAGTAGAGTAGAGAGACAGGGAATCAATTAGGTGGTTGCTATAGTAAAAGGGAATCAGCACCAAGCTGAGGAAGTTAGGAAGATCTGGGTTCAAATGCTACTTACTAGCTGTGTGACCCTAGGCAAGTCACTTAACTCCTATTTGTCTCCATTCCTATTCTATAAAATAGGAATGTGGAAACCATTCCATGATCTTTGCTAAGAGTTGGACATGACCGAACAACAGCATAGTACTAAGACAGGAGGCTAGCTTTATAGATTAAGTAAGAAATCCTATCAAAATAGAAATACTAAAGAGTAGATGAAAGTGCAAAAGCAACCATCATTACTGAAATATTTGCTCAATTTTATATAAATCTGAGACACAAGGACAGCTTTATTTTTATCTAATGGTCAAGGATAGACTCAGAGTTGAACAACCTCTACAAAACCTGGCAAGCAAATTTTCCTATTGGGGACAGGTTCAGGGGACAGCAAGGTCCCCTATGTGACCCAACCAACAAGAAGAAGTGCCAGTCATTTCAGTAGGCCCGAGGCAAATGCCTAATTGCCCTCTGGAGATGATTTGAGACTGAGTAGCTTCTTAGTCTAATGAACTAATACAAGAGAATCATCTCCACTTTGGGGTCAGAGATATATGTTACTCAACAGAGAACAAAGTACTTTTTTGTGAACTTCTTGAAATGGCAGCTAGAACAAAAGCTGCCTTTGTAATTTCCTACTTTTTCTAGTAAATTCTTGAAAAAAATAGCAGATGATATGGAAATGGTGTTTTAAAATTATCAAAGTAACTCATTTGACCTTTGTGACCTTTTGTGTACATTCTACTGGTATTATTGTGACCATTAAACAGATTAAAAAACTGGAGTTAAAAGGCTCCTGGTCACTTGTGCCGAATCACACAGATCAAAGATAGAATGTCACAGTGTTGAAGGTAGAATCTGAATAAGTCTTCCTGACCTCACATCTCCCCTTCTATCTAATATACTGCTCTGCTCATTAGAAAACAGGACAAAACAGACATGTGCACACTTTAAAGAAAGCTAGTGGCTCAGTGAGTAGAGCACTGGGTCTTCCTTCTCCTTCCTTGAGTCATGCATGAATCATTGGCTGCTGTATTTGACTTCTTGAGTGAACAGAACGCAGTACAACAAATGTACACACTCCTGTCTCCATTGGTTTGCATTTCTTCTTAGCCAGTGACAACTTAGAGGGAAACTTTGTCTCTTTGGGAAATATTATCTAGTCACAGAACCCTAGAGTATCAAGGCTAGAAGAGTTGTTCGTTTGAAACAGCCTTGGTTTGTGCTGATCTTGAGAGAGAGTTCATCCTGGAAAATTCTAAGGATTATCATGCCTCAGTGAGGGTCCAACCGAGATGAGGTAAGATAAATTTGTTTTGGACCTAGTCAGCATGCAGAGGTTTTCTACAACTCCTTATCAGGAGGAGAGAAGGTAGATTGTGGGAGCAGTCTGGGTCTGGGTTTTAAAAAGGACCGAATATTGATAGTAAAGAAGGACAAGGGATTCAAGTGTGGTCAGGGGAGAATGTAAAGTTGAATTGGTTCATTATAGGATCCCAAAGTAGGAGTGATGACCTAGGAAAGCAGGAAGAGGTGAAGTGAATAGAGGTTGTCTTGCACATAGGAAATAGGTTTAAGAGAGGTAAGACACAGGAAGATCTGAAAAGAGAGTAGCTTTATGATAACCAAGTACCCATATTTCAGAGATGAGGGGAGAATATGTAAATTAAAGTCCCCAACTATAAATCTAGGGTTTGGGGTTTGTATAAAGGAAGACAACCATTTAGATATTGCCCTCCTAGAGGAAGGAGATAATAATGACCTGCCATGGGAGCTGGTAGATAATAGCCTCCAGGATGTGGCTAAGGCACCATTTTTGGATAGAATGAACTTTCCAAAGAGAAAAGGTTTCTAAGTAATGGCCATATAGAAAGGAGTGGAAGAAGTATCAAAGAGGAATTATGATATGGCTACTCCTCCCATAGACCCAGCATGCTGGGGGTAGGGTGGTAGAACATAGTGGAAGGCACATTCCTTTTTGGAGAAGATAACCTAGGGAAGAACCAATTACCCATGATTTGAAGGATATTTAAGGGGAGTGAGAAAAGGTCTAATTTGAAGGCTATTTTAACAGCAGAATTGGTGTCCTTGAGGTCACAGTTGAGGGGGACACCTGAGCGGGAATTAGACACAGGAAGGGAAAAGAACTAAAATGAAGTTTCTAAAGGAGTAGAGAGTAGTAGCCAGGGAAGGGAGGCTTTTTTGTTTTGTTTTTAGGGTTTTTTGGACATTTTTATGTAAATGAATTATTGATAAAGCATCAGCCTACATACACTCTCATCTTAGCATTTATTATAATGTTTTAAGGTGAATAAAACACTTTACATATATTATCTCATTTGATTCTCACAATAATCCTGTGAGGTAGGTTGGTACTGTTATCCCCATTTTATAGACAAGGTGAAGTGACATCTTGAGATTACATACCTATTAAGTATATAAAGCAGACATTAAACTCAGGTTGACCTCCTTGTGGTACAATAAGAGTACTGCACCTCGAGTCAGTGGATCAAAGAACTTGGGTTCAGATTCTGTTTTTTCTGCCTACTATTTAAGTGATCTTGTATGTGTTATTTCACCTGTCTTGCATCAGTTTAATCATCTGCCAAAAAAGGGGTATAAATTAATTCACCTTTAAAAATGCATTTCAGTTTTAAATTTATCAAAGTTTGACTCTCTGATCTCCTGCATTCTGGTCACCTAGTGCTTAGTGTTTCCATGATTTCATATGTCATTCCTCAGGTGATTTGTATTTCCCAAAGTTTCCAAGGCTGATAATTAGAGATGAGGTAGGGTGGGAGAAACCGTACTAACAGGAAGGGGCTAGAGAAAAAGGCTACTCTTTTATCTCTTCGTTATCAATAGTCTTTAGAGAGAGAAATGTAGCTAATACAGGCCAAGTAGGGGCTAATGTGCAAGCAGTGTACGACATATTTGGTAGCAGTCGGGGCCTTGCAGGTCCCCTAGAATCATAACGAAAAGTCAGCAAACTATTTGTAGGGCTGACTTCTGAGTAGGTGGCAATGATAAATGTTTGTGAGACAGATGTTGCAGAGGAAATAGAATTTCCACAGGCTTAGCAATTCTCAAAAATTGTCTGGAAGCCTTATTTAAAGATATTTTTTTTTCCAAAAATGGAAATAATCCTTTTTTTCAATGAGGGCAATCTTTCAAAATTTGAAGGAAAGGACTTAAAAAAAGAAAGAAGGAAGTGAGCTACTGGTTAAGAATATGGTATCAGAAAATGTGATTTGGATTTCTGGACTGATGCTTAAGATACAAAGCTTAGCCTAGTGCTTGGCACGTAGTAATCACTTTAATAAGTGACTGTTGCCTGCATGCAGCAGAGAAATTAAAGATTTGCATTGTTCATGAGAAGTGGTGTGGTATAGTAGATAAAGGACTGTCCTCAAAACCAGAGAAACCTAGTTTCAAGACTTGCCTCTGACATGTACAGGCTGTGTACAATCCTGTACAGGTCAATTTAACTGTTCAGTGATCAACACCAGCAATTCTCTGAAGTGTAGTCCAGGAACCCTTGGGGCTCCCCAAGATCTTTTCAAGGAGTCTGTGATAGCAAAACTATTTTCATAATGCCGCTAAGATATTTTAATTTCTAATATGACAAAATATCACTAGATATGACCAATGTTACTGAAACCCTTTGGGGTCTTCAGCAATTTTTAAAAGTGTAAAATGATCCTGAGGCCAAAAGGTTTGAAAACTCTTGATTTAGGCAACTCTTTAAGATAATAAGTTGTCCTGAAAGTGTTGACCTGCTTTGGTAGAAGAAATTTCTTTATTTGGGAGATAACCATACCAATTAAATCACAGCTCTAATCTATATTTTCAACTCCTTTGCCTGGTGCTAACTTCATCCTTCAGAAGGAAGGCTTCAGGTTTTTGGAAAGGGAGGTAATTGGCCTACTGTTCTTGGCCCTGTTCAGACCCCATCTGACATGTGGCATTCCTTCCTGGCCGTGACATTAATGAAACAACATTCATGGAAGGAAATTAATGAATTGATGCACATTCAGAGGAAGGTGAGCAGAATGTAGAAGAGACATGCTTATGGTTATGTCACTATGAGGATAAGCAAAACAATTCACATTTGTATGGTGTGTAAGATTTTCAAAAGGCTTTCTTTACGCCAATCCTGTGGGTTCAGAAAATATCCTCATTAACTCATTAAAAACAAAACAAAACAAAACAAAAAAGACTTTGAGGAGTAAAATGACTTTCTTTGGCACCTTATACAAGTACAAATAAAATATCTCAGTAGATTGTCAGCTTTCTAAAAACGTGGACTGTTTTTAATCCTGTATCACTCTCATTTACCTTACAGCTTTCAGGGGTGCTTTAAATATGTTTGTTGAATTGAATTAACTGAATAATAAGTTGTCTGAAGTAGCTTAAAAGGCTGGCCTACATGGAGCTCAAAGTATAACTATTGGAGCTCTCTCTCTCTCTCTCTCTCTCTCTTCCGCTCTCTCTCTCTCTCTTTCTCTCTCTCTCTTTCTCTCTCTTCCTCTCTCTCTACCTCCCTCCCTCTCCATCTCCCTCTCCCTTTTTCTCTCTCTCCCTCCTCCCCCCCACAAGCATGAACACCTGGAAAATTCTCTACTTGAGCTGCTGAGTATTTGATCTTTTAGAAGGTGAGAGACCTGAGGAGGGAAACAGCTGTTTATTTATTCTGGACCTGATTCTAACCATAAGGAACTCATAGACAAAATAGTAATGGCATGAACCTTTCAAGAAAGAGATCATTCCATCTTAGATTTCATGATAGAACAAGAGGGGAAAACCTTAAGTCATCTTGCCTATGCCCCAGGCTATGGAAGAACGAATTTGAGAGTTCAGAGAAAGGATATGATCCCATTACCTATAAGTTTACGTGAAAAATCTCACCAAGTTGAGTGGACAGCTCATAAGAGTCAGTCTGATGAAATAGTCACAGATAGTTCTGAGGAAGAAAGTAGACAACTGTCTACAGACCCACCCTGATGTGACTGCAAAAGGAGTTCATTTAACAATGTAGGCTAAAAAAAAAGAGTTGTACATAAGCAAATAGACTGAAAAGTTGCTTTAAAAAAGAAGTTATATTTATTTCAGTTTTGGAAAGCATGAAATTCTCAACTTTTGGAAAGAAGAAATTATTGGGCACGTGGATTTGGTTACATAAAAATGAGCTCTATGTAAGAAAAATAATGTTACAAAGTTTAAAATGAGATCTTTATGTTTGAAAAAAAGCATAGCCAAAATAATAGATAAATTAATACCTAAAGCTGCTAAGAAATGGACACCACTGTTCCAGACCAATGTCCCATCACCATTGGATAAATGGGAGGTGAAGCAGTGTGATTCTAGGGGACATATTCTTGATCTGGACTTAGAGGGCATGGGTTCAAATGTTAGCTCTGCCGCATAGTACCTTTGAAACCTTTGACAAATCACACAACTTCTCTGGACCTTGGTTTTCTCGACTATAAAATTTGGACTCTTCTAATGCTAAGTCTTAGTTGATAATTTCTGAAAGTAGAAACCTTGGACAAGTAACATCCTATCACCCTATTAATGACCTCACCACCTTCTCTCTCCCCAGCCCATCCCTTCCTACCCACAGGCACTGCCCAAGACTATTTTGGAGACCTGGACATTTTTAGTGTATAATGTCTTTTAAAAATAAGTATTTGTTTTGAGTTTATCAAGTTAACCCCCTAAATAGACAAAGACGTCATTATCTGATTGAATCTGATGAGCTCCAGAAGTTGCTGTATTGACTTGTTACATGAATATTTTCTTGTTACTGAAATGATACCGAATGAAGCATTCTAATGGCATTGTATCCCAAAGTGCTATTTTAGGGGTCAACTGGTAAGTGCTCAGAACAAGTACAATTTCTTCTTTTCTTGATTTATGAATGCCCTCTATATCAGGCGTGGTCAGCTTAGTAATCCTGTAAGAGGAATATGAGGCACATGTCTGAGATAAATGAAAAAAAAAATCTCAAGGTGATGCTCTGTTCCTTTCATTTATACCTTGGTAGCTAACTAGAGACAGTCAAACAACTGCAATTAATTCAGCACAGTTTGGCACAATTGGCACTCCCTGCTGAGGAGAGACCCAGATCTGAGCTAAGCAAGAGGTTTGAATTGGCTCTCATAGTTAGAGAGATGTGTTCTCCCCAGATAAGTATCACTGACGTTGCATACAGTGCATTCTGGGGTAGCTAACATTGCAGCGTTGGGCATCACACTTAGCTGCTCCATCAAGGGATCACTGCTACCCAGCCTTTCTCCTGTAATTGAAGAGTCTTAGATTTTATCAGTTTGGTTTTCATTTGGTTGTGAATTGTTGCTATTGTTGTTATTTATTTCACGCATTGGTCTTTGCAATTCAAGCGTGTTTTGCATGTGTGAGCAGGTGTACATGCACAAAGTACTTTTTGTGTTTATTTAAGTATATGTAACTTTATTTGCTAAATTGAGTCTGGTTAAAAAAAGATTCCGTGAATCTTCACTTTTGCCTTCATGTGGGAATGAGCACATTCTAAAAGTTTGTAGCCAAGGGCATCCTTTTCCAGTACCCATTTGTAATCTATTAACCTTTCTTTCTCATCTTTTAAAGCATTTTTTTTCTCTCCCTGTCCTTGGCAATTTGGTGTCAACTATTTTGAAACTAAACCTATAAAGTATTTTTTAAGTATCACCTTGATTCCTGTCTAGGAAATCTTTGAAAGTAAAGTTTATACCTTAATGAGAGGCAGTAGGATTTATTGGAAACAAAACAAATAGTTCATTTGATTTTTCCTCCATCACATATCCATGTAACTTAAAATTAGATTTGACTGAAAAGGATTATATAAATGGAGTATTGAGACACGTCCAGGACTAGAATACCACATTTTTGTGATGAAGTTCCTACTCTGAGTTTATCAAGTGACTCATCTCATGTGAATAGAACCACTTCTTTGCCTTTATTTTTTTAAGTTAATTTACTTTTTGTTTTGAACATTCACTTCCATAAGTTTTAAATATTCTGCCTTTTCTTCTCCTCCTCCCTCCCCAAGACAGCATACAATCTGATATAGCCTTTACATCTACATTCTTATTGAACATATTTTCTTCACATTAACCATATTATATGGGAGGATTAGAACAAATAATTCTTGCCTTTATGATAGTTCTGTTAACTATGAAAGGAGTGGGGTGGCAGTAAATAACCAAGAAATTCGATGAAAAAGGTACTGTATCTGTTTTCTGTTAAAAGCAAAAAAACAAAAAGCCTACTCCCTCAGTAATTTCAGATAGTGTTTGCTAAATATTCATAGTTTTGGAGTATTTAAGATGAGTTTGTTTCTGGAAGGGTGGCAGAGTTTTGGCTGGAATTCTGTTCATGACTATAAAATGAAATGTTCCCCTCCTCCAATTCCCACAATTGAATGTCAGATTGGTTGCATCCTTTGCGCTTACATAGCCCTCCAGGCAACATCTGTTATTAAACCATAGAGAGTCACCAGGGATACTAGTGAGCAAGTGGGAAATTAGGGTTCCTGAGTGAAGAGAAGTTGGTAAATCTATAAAACTCCAGATTATATCACTCCTGGGCCATCTCGCTCCTTTAAATTATCCCGATTAACCAAGAGAATCAGAGGATTCCTGCCATATTCCGTATGCCTTGATGTACTTTAATTGAGTTACAGTCAGGACTTTTTGTCTTTTCTTCCTTTAGCAAGTGTTTTCTCCTGATACTCTGCACTATTGATTTTAAGGGAAAGGGGGACTTGATCAATGAGGTGACAGTTCTAGCCTAAAAATGATTAGGACAGGAACTTTAGTAATGACATGCTAACCTCAAAAACTCAGCTTTGAGGTACTTATCTAGACCTCCTGCCTTTTCAAAATTGGGAGGCAATCCTGGGAGAACTGACTTTTTGTGCCATCTTTGGTGATACATGCTTCTTGTCAGGCCAGAAATTCTTTAGGAGCCTCTTTTTCTCAAGATTTTAGCCGAAGGGCTCTAACCTTTTAAAGTGCCCAGGCATGAAAATATAAATAACCAAGTCATATCCAGCAGAGAGCAGAAGAAGGTGATATTAAGTCTGCTCAAACTTGAGAAATCAATCTGTTTTGTTAAGATTCTAATTTGTGCAGAGGACCAGTTGCCATTTTATTAATTTGTGATGACTTTGGCTATTAGAAAATTCAGTTTTCTTTTCTTATGGAGCTTAGTAATCTATAGAGTCACATCTGTTGTATGTCCTACCTGCTTATAAATTTGCAAATTCTGGGTACATATACACATATACATACATACATACATACATACATACATACATGTACATGTATATACAGACACATACACATGTCATCATTCTTTTTTTTTTTTTGCTTTTTGGAGAGGGGAAGGCAGGGCAATTGGGGTTAAGTGACTTGCCCAAGGTCACACGGCTAGTAAGTGTTGAGTGTCTGAGGCTAGGTTTGAACTCAGGTCCTCCTGACTCCAGGGTTGGTGCTCTATTTACAGGGCCACCTAGCTGCCCTGATGTCATCATTGTTATATGGGTATATGCAAACTATTGAAAGATTTGTGATTTTGTCAGTGAAGATAATTCTTTATGTGAGGATTCCTTGGAACCTAAACAGATTGTAATCTGACTACAACCTGGTAGATAAATCCTAGGCAGCTATCTGAGGTATAGAGAGTTTAAGGTACTTGTCCAGAGTCACATATCTAGTCAATGTCAATCATCCATTCTGAATCCCAGTTTTCCTAACTGTTAGTCTTGTATTCAAGCTCTGGCATCACAATGTCTCTAATTTTATTGTTGTTCAATCATTTTAATTGTGTTGATTCTTCATGACCCCTTTTAGGATTTTCTTGGCAAAGATACTGGAGTGGTTTGTCATCTCCTTCTCCACGTCATTTTGTAGAAGAGGAAACTGAGGCAAACAGAGTTAGTGACTTGCTTAGGATCACACAGTAAGTGTCTGAGACTGGGTTTAAAATCAGGTCTTCCTGACTCTAAGCTCAGCACTCTACCCACTAAGCCAATTAGTTGCCCCTATTTTAGGTGTATATTATTCTTAAATGCCATCAAGAAATAAATTCACTTTTGGATTACCTATGATTTAATAGAACAATGTAAATAATCATTAGTAATTACATTAGTTAGTCAATCTATTCAGCACCATCACCCTGTATAGCACATTTGGGGTTGGGAAATCTGTAACTAACAATTCTGGATCCCAGATCAAATTGGTTGAATGAGTAATGGCAACCTGCTGACTGCACCAACGAGGCAGTGCACACGCAGGAGAGCGTGCAACGAAAAGACACGAGCTAGGTGGGATCTGTCAAAGCAGTTCGTTTATTTGTCTGAGGGTCAAGGTTTATAGACTAAGCACAGAGCCATCACTTCCTTTATTCTCATGAGAAAATGTTTAACTAGCTAGGGTAACTTCCTTGTACTTTGTTCCTTTGCGCACATGTACTATGGGGTCATTTCTTGGTTATCACGTTCTGTAGTCTTACAAGTCACTGAAGGATGGTGAGCCAATATCTTGAGAAACAATGTAGCCCTCATGGCGAGTGGGATCCAGGGAAAACCTGGCCGAGACTCTTCCCATGCCTGGATGTCTCAGTAGTGGCCCTCTATGGCAGCCATAGGACTAGATTAAGAAAACCAGGAGTGGGGGGACGGAGCCAAGATGGTGGCATAGCAGCAGCAACATATCGCAGCTCTCACGTAGCCACCCCAAAATACCCATAAAACAGGACTCTAAACCAATCCTAGAACTCCAAAACGCACACAAAGATACTTCCCACTAAAGTCAGC
>CM053583.1:153422675-153458649 GCA_028627135.1 Pseudochirops cupreus
AAAGGCGACTTTTTAAGGCATTCTTCTCCTCATTGGGTTTTTGGGCCTCTTTTTGTCATTTGAGTTAATCTATTTTTTAGGGTGTTGATTTCTTCAGTCATATTGCTGACTCTCTTTTCATGATTTTCCTGCAACATTCTTATTTCTCTTCCCAATTTTTCTTCCACTTCTCTGATTTGGTTTTCAAAGTCCTTCTTCAGCTCATCTCTAGCTTTAAGGCATTCTTGATGTTTATTGGAGGCCCCTGGTCAGGGAGCTCTGGCTGAACTCTCCTCCTCCCTCTCTTTGCCATGATCTTTCTTTTCCCCAAAGAAGGAATCTATGGTTTGGTTGCTGTTCTTACTTTGCTTGTCATGTTTATTCTTACTCATGGTTGGTCCGTACGTGATTTTTTTTTAAATCTCTGTGAAGCTCTGCTTCCAGAGGGGAAAGCTCTGTGCCAAATCGCTGGGGTCCTCCCGGCTGCCATAGCTCTCAGGAAGGTTCTGGGTCCCTTTCCTACTTACTTCCGGCTCACTGGATAATGAAGACTCCAGGACCCAGACCCAAGACTGCGATCCGGATCCAGGCCGCTCAACGTAAGAGCACTTGGCCTCTGAACAATTGCTTAGTCCCCCTGCTGTCTGCAGGCCATGGGTGCAGAAGCTGCAACACGGAGGCAGGTGCAAAATCTCTGCCTTGCGCTTTCCAGCCCTGGAGGCCTTTTGGCCGGACCACTTTTCTCCCCCCATTTCGCAAGCTCCAGTGACCTAATTCTGAATGCTGCTCACAGCTGCTGCTAATCCAAGGCTCCTCCCGTCTAGCTGCCCCCGGGGCTCAGCCAGGGCTTCAGGCCAGGCTGGTTTCAGTTAGCAGTGCTGATATGGTTCCTCGTAGGCCAGCTGACTTTAGTGGAAAGTATATTTGTGTGTGTTTTGGAGTTCTAGGATTAGTTTAGAGTCATATTTTATGGGTATTTTCGGGTGGCTATGTGAGAGCTGCGATGTGTTGCTGCTCCTACGCTGCCATCTTGATGGTTTTCCTTACATTTGAAGCAGAAAGAGGTGAGAATCAATAAAGTCCTATTTTGACTTAGACTATTCTTTATTTGCACAACTCAGGACAGCAGAAAAACAGTCAGGCAATGATCTATGGTAATCACACGTGCCTTCAAACTCACACTGTCATGTGTCCTGGGTGACTCCAGCTACAGGAATGTGTACCTTTTTTACCCCCTTTTCCTCACCTTCCTGTTTATCGTTATGTATGACATGCTTCAGCTATAGCAAGCACACAGCAGCCATACTACGTTCAACCTCCTTGGCAGGCAGTCTGAACCAGGTTAAGGGTAACTAATGGGCCTCAGACACAGTCAGTGAGTTAGGGGTTGTCTACTCCAAACACGTAATGATGTCCTCTACTGGAATGGGCAAATGAGAATAATTTTTTTTTCAAAGACCCCAAAGGCAGCTGAAGAAGAAACTGTGGAACTTGGTCAGACAGTGAGGACATCAAGGTCATCCACTGTGTCCCAGGCCATCACCACCAAACTTTGATGACTCTGGAAGAGAGAGTGAGGCTGATGACTCTGCAACTTTTCCTCACTTAAATCCAGTTCATTCACAAGTCAAGACATCCTCCTATGATGTCATTGGTCCTCTTCGAAAATGAAGGACAAAAAAACATGTGTGATATCCAAAGTGTGTGGCAATCCTTGAGAGATATTTATTGGAATTTCCTTGATGCTTGGTCATCCTGCTTTAGCCTTTGTCTCAGTCATCATGTTCTGATCCCAGAATTAGCAATGGGTGTGGTTGTGATGTCTGTGAAGGCAGCATTTGGGCTTTTTAAGTCAGGCTTCATAGGCTTAAAAAAATAATGACTGATTGCTTTATAACTGATGTGTCTGACAATGACTTGAGATCCCCAAATATTCTTGTATCCAGCCAACACCACAGTCACTTGATGCAAAAAAAAAAAAAGACATTCATCAGACATTGCTAATATAATTTCAGAGCTAGAGGGCTACTGCCCCTCTAATGTTATAGATGGCAAAAAACAAAACAAAACAAAAAAAAAAACAGAAGCTTATCTAGCCAAAATTACTTGTCACAGAAATAATTGCCAATAATATAAAACTGGAACCTGCATTTCTTACTTGCCATTCCAGGAGTCTTCTCCCATATCCCATTGTCTTATCTTCACTTAGGAGGATATGTGAATAGAAGATTATCATACCTCTATTAACATTTGGTGTTTGGAATTATTTGATAAATGGACAACTCTATGGTATCGTTTTTAGAGTGCCTAGACTTGGAGTTAGCAAGACTGAATTCAGATTCTTTCTCAGACACTTAATAGCTATGTGATCCTTGGCAAATTCCTTAACATCTCTCAACTTTTTCTGCAAAAGTGTTAGAATACTTTAAAGGAGGTAGGGATACAGACAGTAGTCTGAGCCTGTGGTTTCTTTGATACAGGGAAGTCCTTTGTGAGAAAATTCCCCCTACCATAGTAGATCAGACCCTTCTCTGCATCTTGTATCCTTAGAATTAACTAGAACACAAAAATTAAAATATTTGTCCAGGGTCACATGGCCAGTTCTATGAGTCAGGAAGAAATTGAACCCAGGTTTTCCTGACTTTGAGGTGAGCTCTCATTGCCTACTATATCATGTTGCCTCAATGCAAACTTTAGAATTCGTTCTCTCCCCCTCTCTCTGTCTCTCTGTCTCTCTGTCTCTCCCTCTGTCTCTCTGTCTCTCTGTCTCTCTCTCTCTCTGTCTGTCTGTCTCTCTCTCTCTCCATAGTATGTATGTATTACTATTAATACATTTTATAACATCTCGTTTTGTGTCTATTCACAGATCATCTTCTATAAAATCACAGCTATTTTTTTTTCTTTTTGAGAAAAATGCAATTCAATAATATCATTGGTATAAAGAACTCCCAGTATGTAAACTCCTTGTACCAATGCATCTTGACAATGAATCTGCAACTTAGAAGTCTTAGCAAGTTGTCTTTTTTAGTGTTGCTTGTGATGCTAAATGACAGGTATTGGGTTTAAACACTTAGTTCCTCTGACTCCACATTCAGGACTTTTTTGACAGCACCAATCCCAATTAACTTTCTTTAGCAGCATTCTAACTTATCAACATCCTTCTCAAAATCTGCCACCCAGAATTCAAGATGATATTCCAGGTGTAGATTGCCCATGCCAGAGCATCCCAGGACTATAACTTCCTTTATTCTAGACACTATGCATTTCTTAATGTAGCCTGAATTTAGCAGCATTTTTTTTTGACTGACATGACTCTTTCACCCAAGTTGAATCTGCATTGCATTAAACAAACAGGAATATTTTTTTATTAGAGGTAGAGAGGGAAGTAGAGGCAAATGTAGATGAAGCACCATAGTGGCATCTTTGTAAAGTCAGACAGTAATATGAAAGAGGATACATGTGACTGGGAGGTAAGAGGAAATGATGTTCAGTTCTCACTTCTGGGAAGCTAGTCCTTTTAAAAACTCAGAGTGACCATTAGAAATATTGCCTGGAACTAGTACACTTGCCTTCTGGCATTAATGCTCCCCCAAATTCCACCTTATCACAATCTTCAGGCTTTATCTTTGGTGCTGCTGCTAAAATTTGAATCCCAGATGGTGGGATTTGACAGAAGATATGAGAAGGATGTCAGAAATAGGTAGGGGATGCTGCCAAAGGCAAATCCCCTTGATTTCACAATTTTGCAAAAGGCTGACCCTTTTCCTGAAAGACAAAGAAAAACTCTGCTTATACCTGGTCATGCTTATTCATGGAAAAATTAATGGTAATGAGATCTTTTTAATCCTTTAAATGTATTCCTACTTGTTTGGCTCCTGTCATATGGAGTAAACACATTATTTCCAATAGGAAACAAACTATTTTATTTCATAGCAACCTGATTAGTATGATAATTTTTTTGGTTGTCACTGTTAGACCTGACCCATGATCCCAGTAGACCATGATGTTCCATGTGACTGATTTTCCTTCTCAGTTTGTGTGTGTGAGAATAGTTAGTGATTGTATTAGACCCAGATAGTAAACGTGCTTCGCCATTGGGGACCCAACAGGATGACATTGGCAGTAGACTCCAGTTGCTTCCTGTCATGGTTTTCTACATTTGCCTTTAGAATTATCATTTGGTTTTGTTTGGATGAAAACATGAAATTTGTCTTTGAATATGGACAAGAGTAGCTATTTACTTGGGAGCGTGGGGGTGAGAGAGATCTCTTCATGTCAGTTGATTATGGCATCTTTGTGTTAAAAATAAGTTAAACCCATAATATGTGACTCATGTAATTGACCAGGTAGTGTGTTCCCTGGAAGGAGGTAATTTAACACAAATAAGGCATCACTTAATGTCCAAGAGGGAGCAGATTTTACTTGCCTTCTTACATGTTAGTATTGGCCGCATTATTAATAATGATAATGAAAATTTAACATCATAGATACTTATCTGTGATGTTAAATTTTTATCACTATTACTTATTATTTAATATTAATCAAGTACCACAGTGCAGGAGGTGCCTCATTAAGCCAGAGCTTTTTGATTCAGTGGATTGCTCCAAATGACCTTTCCAAATCATCTGCCACTGAACTTAGCCATATAGAAAGGAAATTCAAAGTCTTTCCTACCTATTAACATGAATCTCTATTTTTTATGCCCACTAATAGTGAGGGCTTCTGAAATATCTTCTCAGTTCATAGGGTATATGTAATCATTGAGTATGAATTTTCTCAGCAAATTTCTATCTATAGCAAGAATCCTAGAATTCTAGAATGTTCAAGTTGGAAAGGACATTAGAGGTTGCGTATACATTTTCTTCCCTATTAGAATATAAACTCCTTTTGGGCAAGAATTTTTTCTTTTTCTCTATATCCTCAGCATTTAACATAGTCCCTAACACGTAGTAAGAGCTCCAGTCCTGTATCAACAATTGCTTTTTGACATTTCAAATTGGATTAGACATATGAAACCCAACAAGTGCAAAACACAAGTCATTATATTTCCCACAAATCTTCCCCTTTCTGATGTTTCTATTTCTCTGGAAGTCATCACTATCCTGCCAGTCACCCATGTTTGCAATCTGTCATCCTTGACTCCTCTCTCAAACTCAGCTCATGTTTCCAGGCCATTGTCAAAACTTATCTTTTCTAACTTCACAATATCTCTTGTATGTGCCTCCTTCTCTCTGCTCATGTAACACCCTCCCTTGGACAGGCCTTCATCACTACTTTCTTGGACTATTACTATAGCTTCCTAATTGGTCTCCCTGCTTAAAATTTTTCCCCTCTCCAATCTGTCTTGCACTCAAGTACCAAGACTTTTGTAAAACACAAAAATGGCTATGTCACCCCCGCCCCCCAAAAAACCTCTCCATTAGCTCTTTATTATCAATAAGATCAAAGACAAACTCCTCTGGTCTTTAAAGGTCTTCACAATCTGGCCTTTGCTACCTTATAGTCTTACTTACATTTTCTTCCCTTCTATATATTCTTCCCTTTGTGTATATTTTATAATCCATCTACAGTGGGTTTCTTTATATTCTTCACTCGTGATAGATTGTCTATCAACTGACTCCATGCCTTTACTCCACTAGGCTTTTGCAATTACCCTTCTCACCCTGAAGGATCATTCTGCCTGCTTATCTGACCCCTTCGTGTGATTGGTTAGTACCTTCCAGATCCCCCATTTTATGAAAAATGACCAAGAAAAGACCAGATATATTCGTGCCTTTATTTCTCTTCCAACTTAAATCTTAAAGCTCCAAATTTCTTTGCATAACGATGCTTAATGGGAAAACCCATTACCTATAGTCAGATGATTCTTGAAATTAAGCCTACTTTATTCTATACAACTTTTATTTAATTTCCTGGGAGATATTTTTATGATTCATGTTTAAATTTACCTTGTTGAGGCAAAAGCACGTGAGATATATGTTTTAAAGTCACTGATTATTGAATGATCACCTAGTAATCCTAAATCCTCTGATGAGAAGTGAAGTGATACTAATAAATACTTTGATGCTCATCTGCTATTTATTTAACAAAAAACGATCATTTAAAAACCTTCTCCTTGAAGTGTTAAATTAAAGGGTTTTTCCTTAGTTATGCGATTTGTTCATGCTGTTTGTGAGTTGTAAAAACTTTGTTGTTGTTGATAGTCAGTGTCATTAATAATCTAACTCCTTAGACTTTAAAAATCACACCCACACACACACACCCCCCACACACATACACACCATTAATTGCTCAATGGCATTGTTCCTTGGAGCTTATACTCTTCATGCTGAAGAGCCTCAGAAAAATGGTGTTGGTGAAAGCCTATTCTGATCAATCCCCTCTCTTCCCTTTACAGATTTATATTCCCATATCTCTGTGACCTAACAATTTTTCCCTTTTTTGGTCAGTATGTGTCAAGAGATTTCTGCTAACAAACGTAATGTGTGTGTATGCATGTATACACATATAAATACATGTATGTGTATACTCATATATATTAATTCTACATAGCAAATATAGAATGTAATTAATGTCTGACATAACCTCTCCTTTGCAGTCAGTTTTTATTTTTTGCTTTTTCTTTGGGAGGGCAATTGGAGTTAAGTGACTTGCCCAAGGTCACATGGCTAGTTTTAGTGTTAAGTGTCTGAGGCTGGATTTGAACTCAGGTACTCCTGACTCCAGGGCTGGTGCTCTATTCACTGTGCCACTTAGCTGCCACCTAGCCACCACCACCCCCAGTTAGTTTTTAATTACCTAAGAATTTATATATTTTTTCACCACCTAGTAGGATACATGGAAATGATAAAATGTATACTTGATACTAAAATACAAGATGGTTGGAGCAAAAGCAACTTTAACATAAAGAAGGTTATAAAAGATTTGTAACATCTATCTATCTACACACATTTACATACACATAGATACACATGTGTGTATATATATATATATATATATATATATATATATATATATATATATATTCATTGGACTTTTAACTTCATAATTCCTCAAAGCATGACATTTATTAGTCAGAACTTATGGTACATAATCTTTAAGGTAAAGAAAAGGATGACTTTAGAAGCTGTAGCAAAGTTGGAAAACAATCACGCTCAATATCAAAGCACATTTTGAGTGGCATTACTCTGTGAATGTCCAGAGAAGTTCGAGCTCGAGTCTATGCCAGGATAACTGTGCCTGATGAGGCAGGTACAGCATTCACATGAAATGTTCATTTTTAGTCCAGTGGAGCACTAACTTCTCAGATGTTGCCGGAAGTTGACACTGGTTATTTGTGGTGGCAAAAACATTTTCAGGGGTATCAGAGTGAACCCTTTTAGTCAATTCAGTTCAATTCAACTAAAAATACTCTTATTAAGCACCTTCTAAGGATTCTTCAGGGAGAGAATAATACCCAGCGTTTTTACAGCACCTTAAAGTTTTCAAAGCATTTTATGAATTTTACTTCATTTGCTCACATCAATCCTGAGATAGAGGCATTAATTATATTATTAAAAGAATACCTCTTTTACACATGAAGAAACTGAGCCAAATAGTGGTTAAATGGCTTGATCAGATTCACAAAACTCTTAACTAAGGAAGAGTTTGAATTAAGTTCTTCCTGATCCTATGTCCAGCACTCTATCCTTTGCACCACCCAGCTCCTTACACGTGTTGGATCCAACAGGAAGGGGAAGGAGATATGCATGGTGTAGTAAGATAATAAGCTTTTATTAAATATCTACTACATACTAGGTAATACGTTAAGTGTTTTACAAATATTATAAGACAATTGGACAAATAAGTGTGATACAAGGTAGAATTAAGGAGGGATTAAGGAATAGGACAGGTCCAGACTAAGATTTAGATGAAAAGTCAGTATTAGATTTAATGATCCTACCACTCTCAGGCCTGTGTAAGTTATATAACTTAATAGAGTATACTTATAGCTAAGTAAAGTATCAACTAACTCCATAATTATATATTATACCTTCTTAATGAATATGTTCATTGTAACAACAAAATGACTTATGTTAGATTTCTCAGGAAAGCTCCGCTTATCTTTGAATCTCAACTCTCCCTGCCTCTCCTCTTCTCCCTCTCCCCAAAAAGAGATTGGATTTTTTTTTTCCTTACATGGGTAAACCGTCATCAAAATGATACATGATGGTAAAAGCCAGTAGCTCAACCATATAACTAAACCATGGGAATAACATATGAACAGCCCATTTGCCACACTTAAATTCAAGAGAAGAAACATCTTAGGTAGGATTTATAAGAAGACATGAAGGGGTGTAAAGTTAGGACTGAGCTGAACTCCGTATTTCTAGAGTGCCTACTTTAACGGGAAATACTGGATTGTAGAAATGTCAAAGACAAAATCAGGGGGCAAGGGCAGCTAGGTGATGAAGTGGATAGAGTGCTAGACCACATCTTCCTGAGTTCCAATTTCAGAGGGCAAGTCACTTACCCCTGTTTGCCTCAGTTTCCTCATCTGTAAAATAAGTTGGAGGAGGAAGTAAGAAAACACTTCAGTATCTTCGCCAAGAAAACTCCAAATGGGGTCATGAAGAATTCAACAAAAAAGATAAAAATCATGCTCTGCAAATTCTAAGAAAAATACAATTAGTTCCTATGCAATTAGAGGTATTTTATTTCATTCTTAGGCTTTTTCCATCTAAAGAGAGAGGGAAGTCTGTCATTTAATGAGATGAGATTAAAAAGGATGTGAAGCGCTTTCTGGTCTCCATCTTCTCCCCAGCGGAAGCAGCACTAGCATGTTTGAGTCTCCACCATGCAGCCGTTTGTCCCTGCGCAGGCTCTGCACACCCTTGAGGTGACGGGGCGGGAGCCCGTCTCCCAGATCAAGGCCCATGTGGCATCCCCGGAGGGCATCGCCCCCGAGGACCAGGTCCTGTCCACCCTCAAAGTGGGTGGCTGGATGCTGGGAGGTAAAGTCCATGGCTTTCTGGCCCAAGCTGGAAAAGTGAGGGGTCAGACTCCCAAGGGGGAGAAGAAGAAGAAGAAGGAAGAAGAGAAGGAAGAAAAAGAAGAAGGAGGAGGAGGAGGAGGAGGAGGAGAAGAAGAAGAAGAAGAAGAAGAAGAAGAAGAAGAAGAAGAAGAAGAAGAAGAAGAAGAAGAAGAAGAAGAAGAAGAAGAAGAAGAAGAAGAAGGCGAAGACGACGACGACTGGGCGTGCTAAGAGAAGGATGCAATACAACCCACGCTTTGTCAAGGCAGTGCTCACCTTTGGCAAGAAGAAGGGCCCCAATGCCAACTCCTAATCCCCTGGTACTTTCTGTCTGTCCCCAATAAAGCCACTATGACTCTAAAAAAAAAAAAGGATGTGAAGACAACAGGTTAAGTTTCATAGGGAAGAGATTTCAAGTAAATGAAAGGAAAATCTAAAATTTTGAAATTCTGACAATAAAATGAAGTGCCTCTCATCTGTATGGACCACACACTCCAAGAGTATTTGAGCAAAGGCTAGGTTCTTCTCAGAAAAGTTGTAGAAAGGAATCTCACATTAGCCAACACAATTTTTTTTATTAAGTATACACTTTGTTGGGCATTATACCAAGAACTGGGGCTACAAATAAAGGCAAAGGCCATACCAAAACCAAACAAAACCAAAACAAAACCAAAGCTAATCTTTGTTCTCAAGGAGCTCCCTGTCCAATGAGAAGCAAAGTTGGACATCAAAGTTCTTTTCCAACTCTAAGAATCTGTGTTTTGATTAATAATAATTTGCATAACAAACAAAAAGGAACATGATAGGGGAGGGAAAAACATTTTTTTAACAAAGACAAAATTTCATCACCAAGATTAGGGAAAGATTCAAAGGGTATGTAAGTACCTTAATAGAAGAGAGACTTAAAATTGCAATATATTCCTCTCCAAAATCATTTTCCTGAAAACCACTCATCCCTTTTTTGCCACTCCCTCCAAGGATTCTCCTTTCCACTAAGGAGTCACCTTTCCACCTAATCAAAGGTGAACTGAAGAGATACTTTTATTCTTAGGATTAATCAGACTTCTTTCTTCTCCTAAACCAATTATTACTCTAATCACTTCAAGGTGGAATCCTTCCTGGATTGATTAGGAGAGAGCTTGGAGAGAAGCTAGGGGAAGATGCATTAAAAAAAAATGGTTAGTCACTTCATAAGAATGATGTAAAAAGAATTCAGTGCAATATATTGCTTTAGAATTGATAGTTACTGAAAGACTGGTATTTCTCTCACTCATGTGAGGCCAAGACTTAAGACTAAAGTGCTGCTATATTTTTATTTTGTAATATGTAGCATACAGAGGTGAAGAGGCTGTCTTCATGGATTTAAGTGTGACTTCATGTGTACAATTTATTATTGATAATATTCTATAACCTACATGCACCTGTCATGTGACTGTCCTTTGCCCTTTGAGTGATCTGTAGTTTTGATTCCCTGAGGTTATATTTTGTGATTCATGGGATACAGTAAGCTTGGAAGAATGTTGGTATTAAAAGAGTAGCATTATATTTTAGGAAGGAACTTTTTAGTTGAGAAAAATTAAAGTTTAATTTATTTGTAAACTGTTTATACCCTTCCCATTGTTAGTAAAAGTCAGCATATTCATCTTCAGAAGTCAAAATTAAACAAAGAAATAAACTTATGGGACAAAATATCCATTTATGTTAAAAATTACTAGTTAATATTGAAAAACTTGAAGCTAGAAAATGTGAAATTATTTTCATTTTTCTATGTAATTGTTTGACTACAAGCATACATGTTTAATTTTGCCTAAACCATATAATTTGATAGTCTAAGTGAAGTGCTTTGATGCTGTAGGAAGAATGCTATAGAAAGTGGAGTGCTTTGATATTAAGGAACCTGAAATAGTCCTTTTAAAATTCACTTTTGTTGACAGCACTATGCAACTCAGTACTTAAGAAATGAAGAGGTTTATTGCTATAATTAATTTTTAAAGCATTGAAGGCAATTATTTAAGACAAATATATATATATATATATATGTATATGTGTGTGTGTGTGTGTATATATATATATACATATATATTTATATATATATATACATATATATATACATATATATTTCTTACTTTCACAATTGAGTCCTATATGTGGCATGTTATATTTATTTTGAATGTGGAAATGTAAGATCAACTTTTTAATTATCTCTCCAATGACTGTTGTTGTACTTGACCTTGAAGGCAATATTAATTACTTTATCTAATATCTGGCAGCAGGTGCATATTATTAGAGTACTGTCACTGTTTTATCTTATCTCTTGAGTAGTAACTTCTTCACCATTAAAATTTGGAATTCAAACAGAATTTTATGTATTTTTTCATTTAGTAGTTAAGAAGATATTAAAAATTAATCTCTTGGTGTAAAGGAAAGGCAGTATTCTACCAGTGAGTTTGGCAGCTTATGGTGACATTTCATCAATGCGCTTATGAAATTGTAGCTAGCAAACTGAAAGTAGACTGCAAAATAATACATTCTACAAAAGGCTAAAAATCTTTTGTTCAAATTAATTCTCTCATCTATGAAATGGAAAAAGACAGATGCTAGCCCTACAGTGTATAACACTTTTATCAATGAATTGGTTGAAGGAATAGACAGGTTTATGACATTTACAGATGATATAGAACTAAGAGGAATAGCAAATAGGTTAACTGATAGAATTAGGATCCAAAAAGATCTCAACAAGGATAATGGAAAGAATTTGAGATTAATGAATTTTAATTCATATACTTGGGTGCAAAAAATCAACTTTACTAATGTAAGATAGTAGGAAAGGTACCTAACTTTCAAAGCAGAAAAGGGGCTATAGGTTTTTCGTGGATTGAAATCTCTAATACAATGGTGTGCCATGGCTGTCAAAAAAACCCAAAGCTACTATTGTCCTAGACTTTGATGAAAAAAAAAAATAGGATAGTGTTCACAACAAAGGGAGATTAGAGAATGATACTGAGCATTACCATCAGTTTTAGAAGCATATTGTTAAACTGAAACCCTTCCAGAGCAGGACAACCAGTACAATGTAAAAGATGTTCTCTGATCTTCTCAAGGAGTGTTTGAAAGAGCTGTCTATGTTAAGGTTGGAGGTAAGTATGCACAATGACAGTCTTATGCCCATTTTCAAATATTTCAAGAGGAATATTTCATAGGAAAGAATGATAAGTCTTTTTCTTGTTTTACTTGATCCCAGAGGTCAAAATTGGGAGCTTTAGGTAGAAGCTGCAGAGAAATAAAGATTTAGGCTTAAGATAAAAGAAATATCCTAATAATTAGGGTAGTCCAAGAGTAGAATGGGCTGCCTCAGGAGGATGGGTGGCTTCTGTAAAGGCTGAATGATCATTTGTTGGAGATATTGTAAATGAGATTCCTATTTAGGTACCAGTGGGAGTCCCTTCCTTTCACCATAAGCCATTAATCGAAGGCTGGATGACTATACATGAAAGTGGTTATGAAAAGGATTGTATGGGTGGGATTCTATGGACTTTGATGTCACCCCAGATTCTGAGGGCCTAGAAGGCCTTCCATACATCCTAAGACATGAAATGTATTGGATGTCTCTTCTATTTCTAAAGTTCTATGAATTTATGAATGAGACATATGAAAATAGTAGTAGAAATTTTTGTAGTAGGTTTTCTGGAGGATATACGCAGGGCTGATCTGTAAATGGTGTCTTTTTTGTGTCTTATAAATTTTAAAATGAAAAATTTCTGTACACTTTTCAGAAGTTTCCTTTGGTTGAAATTTAGGAAAATGGACAAATTTTTTTTCATTTCCCACTAATCCTGGCTAGGTTCTTCAGGGATAGTGTGAGAGATAGGTTTAAAGCTAAGCATTGGGGCAGCTAGGTGGCACAGTTTATAGAGAACCAGCCCTGGAGTCAGGAAGACCTGAGTTCAAACCCAGCCTCAGACACTTAACACTTACTAGCTATGTGACCTTAAGCAAGTTATTTAACCCCAATTTCCTTGCCTTTCCCCCTTCAAAAAGAAAAGTAAGCATTGAATGAGAGAAATAGGGTGGGGGAGTGAAAAGATAGATGAAAAATTAAAAAAATTGACACATGGTTGTGGGAAAACATGACGAAGAAACCAAAGAGATTGACTTTCCACAATAGAGTGGAGGAAGGATATTTCTAGTCAGTTCTAGATAATAAAAAGGAAAATAGATGCATAATTCCAGATAAGTAAAAGGTATAACCAAGTGCCTATTTTATTTGATTTTTTAAAAATGTACATCTAAATAAAAAAAATCTTATTTCAATGAATGTAATTATTTTGAGAAAACATTTCAAAACTGTCTTCATTTAAACTTAACAGAAGAAAATGAACTTAAAAGTACAAATTCATTCAGCTACACAATGCATTGAATAAGATTTTTAAAAATACATCAATATTAAAAATAATGTTAGAATAAAAGCAATTCAGAGGCATGATCCGGTGAAGCATTGGGTGATTCCTGGCAGCTTGGTAGAGAGAGGAAATGTAAAGAACTTTTCAGTTTTCTCTAAAATGGTCCAGATGTCATCTCTCCTGCTTTGACCACACTCTTCAACAACAGCTTTAATTTTTAAAAAAATGGGGAAGCTAGAGATTGTGATTCTACTGTAGGAAAGCTAAGTCATAGGTATGGTGATAGCATTACATCCAGGAAGAGAGATTATCTGTGGCGTAAAGGAGAGCCAGCTTTGAAAGATATTGCCCCCCCCCCCCCCCAAACCCAAGATATAGTTCATGCTGGTTCTAGAGTTCTTTAAGGGCTCATTCTCAGAACCTTCAACATGGCATGAGTCACTCATGGTTCTTGCACTAAGGGTCAGGCTGAGGTTGCGGAGTAGCTAATCTATCTGTAATTAATCATGTAAATTGGTACTCTTGTGAAGGGTAGTAAGAGCCGGCTTTGGAGTCCTGAAAATTTTGACCTCTGAAGCACACTGTCTGTATATGCTATATGCATTTATAATATATTATGTATTGGTAACCCTGTACAAATCACTAAACTCCTCAGTGCTCCAGGCAAGTCTCTATGGCTCTAAGTTGCAGAGCAGATGATAGTTAACAGTGAAACCAATTTTTGAGCATGTTAATTTAGTTTTGTTGCATTGAGTTCAAAAACAGCTAAGTTAAATTTTAAAAAACATTTCATTATTGAGTTTAGTGAGTTAAGAAACAATTAAATTAATTTTAAAGCATTTCATTTAGTATAGAAAACAATGAAACTTTTATTAACTTAATTGTTTTTGAACTCAATGCTTTTAATCCCAGTCAGTGTTATCTTTTTCGATTAACTTCCTTACACTCTAAATGAAGCTTTAAAAAATTTTTCTCAGTACTTGGGCACCACTGCTTAGGAAGGACATTAATAAGTTGGGGACTATTTTGAGGAAGGAAGGACATCATGATGGTGAAGGGCTTTGAGACCATTATATATGATGATTAATTGAAAGGACTGAAGATTTTTTTAAAGTACTTTCATACAGAAGAGAGATGAGGCTCACACAGGCTCGTTCCATATAGGAGAGCTAGGAATAATGTACTGAAATAGAGGAAAGGAAGATTTTTGTTTCATGGGAAGGAAAATTTCCTTAACGATGAGAGCAAAGCAAAAAATGGAAAAGGCCTCCTTGGGAGGCTGGGACTCTCTTTACTGGTTGTTTATAGAAGGAATTCTTATCCTAGCATGGTTCGGGCCAGGGGAGACCCAAGATCACTCCAGAGTCTGCACTCCTGCAATCAGAGCGGTGCTGCTAAATGTTTAACTGGGTTTGTGTGTGTGTGTGTGTGTGTGTGTGTGTGTGTGTGTGTGTGTGTGTGTGTGTGTGTGTGTGTGAAAGGACACCTGACACACTCTTAAATTTAATCTGGAGAGTTAACATTTTCTCCATCATGATCTTAAATCTAGACAATAAACAAAACAATAAATCCAGCCTGTATTTGTAATGTTTACCGGTGTTCTTGGTATAATTGCTCACACTGAAAATTTACTGGTTGTCTCTTGGGAGATAATCTGAGCCGGCTCCAGCACACCCCTGCTTATAATTCTATGAATCCTGCAACTAAGTTTGAAGATAGAAGTACCCCTCTGCAGATGATCACATTTAAATTTAGCGAACCTGGATCTATATATAAGCCGTGATCTAGAACTCCAAGTTCTGGTTTTATATGCATTGGGTTTGAGCTAGAATTGTGTGTTTGTCCTTCATTCTCAAAGAGGCCCATGACATTGGGGGATAATGACATGACTTGCAGTTGACTTGTATTTGAGTGAGGGAGGGCTGTGGAAGGTCACCAGCCTCATTTTATCCTCCAGAGCCATCTGGGTCCAGTGGCCAGATATCTATCAGGATGACTGGAGATGGCCCAGATGCCCTGGTGCTTTTAGGATAAGGTCTTTTCAGGTTCTCATTTTGAATAAGGTAACACCCATTCAGTGAATAGGCCTCTTTAAGAAGTGGGTCATGGAATGGTCTCTTTAACAATAATAATAATAAAATCCAACTGGGAGAGGATGACCCTCAGGGTTGTTGGCCGAAAGAGAAACAGTTACTATTGACTTTCTCTCTGAGCTGAGAGGGTAGGCACCTATTGTTGTCCAGTCTATAAGCTCCAGAGTGAATTGGGTTTAAGACTTCCTCTTTGAGACCTAGAAATCTAGTGTTAGGTGTTAGGAGAAAGCTGAGGAGTAGGTTAGCATGGCTTTAACAAATCTGAGCAGCTAGGTGGTATAGTGGATGGAGCACTGGGCTTGGAGTCAAGAAGTTTTATCTTCCCAAGTTCAAAGCTGGCCTCAGACTAGCTGTGTGATCCTGAATGAGTCACTTAACTCTGTTTGCTTCAATTCCTTATCTGTAAAATGAGCTGCAGAAGGAAATGGCAAGCCACTCCAGTATATTTGCTCTGAAACTCTCAGATGGGGTCATGAAGTATTTGACATGATTGAAATGACTGAACAACAAACAGGAACTTATCATGTCTCCTTTTCTCATTTCTCAACATCCAGTTTCTCCTGGGAATTTCAGAATATAGTTTAATTCTAGGTCTTCTTAGATAGGACTTAAAGAGCCTCACCTAACCTTCAAACACCTACTTCACAGTGTATTTTGAATATAGGACAGTTATTATTTCATCTTATGGAAAGAATGCCAACATACACACACACACACACACACACACACACACACACACACACACACACCCCTTCCTGTCGCCCAGGAGATCTACTTCTTCTTCTTCCCTGTTGAGACCCACCTTCTTCCATGAACCTGTACAATCCTTTAGTCAAAATGGGGCTGGATTTGGTGTCAGAAGACCTGAATTCAATCCCAGTATTTTAACCTTGGGCAAGTCACATGACATCTCATCTCAATTTCCTTGTCTATAAATGTTGTTGAGCTGGATCATTTCTGAGGTACCTTCTAACTCTAAGTTTACTCTCCTGTGACTCTACTCCTTTAGTATTTGAGATTCTCCTATGAGGAAATTAAGCATTTGGAATCAATTGGAAGCTGACCCATCTTATGTAAGACTTGCACAGCCCAAATAACTAAGTTGTAATGGAGACTATCTAGTCCCACCTCTTCTCCCCTGCTACTCAGTTCTAAGATTCCCATTCCTCTTTTTAGAAGCCCATCCCTGGAACTCTCTAGAAATGTCATGTAAACCTTCCCTTTCTGCTCTGCTGCTGTCTTTTCATGGTCAGAGTCAGGAATTCTTATCAATATACCATTGCCCTCATGTGCAGTCATCTCTTAGGCTCACAGGCTCTATCATTGCCTTTTCTTGGGGTTAGTGGGAAGGGCTTAATCCCTGGTGATTCTGCTAACATTCAAACTTAACCAAAGTCTTCTCTCAGGTCCCTCTTCTCTCATCTGTTCCAGCTCTTCTGAGTCTTTCTCTGATTCAACTCCTGGCAGATCTGTCTGCCCTCTGGGATTGACATAGTCCAAAATCATGGCTCTGATCCACAGTAGTTTGATCCAAATAAACCATCCCCCAAAGCTGGAAATAATTCCACAATAATAATTGTAGTAATGTTTAATAAACCTTTGTGGAAGCTCAAAGTATCTCACATCTACCAGGAGAGACATCATCAAGTCCCAGACAGTGGACTCATCCTCAATACTGGACACACAGAGCAAGTCAACACATTCATAAACTGACAACTGATTTTTAAAAAAATATACATACATATATATAATGTATCATATACTCTCACTTATATTTCCCCAAAGTAGCATAAGCAGAAGCTTCCTAGCTAAATTTGCTTTTTTTTTGGTGGTCAGGGGGTGGGGGGGTAGGGAGGGTGGACTGTGTGAATATTCAGTGATATCTTCAGCAGCATGTAATGTCATTAGCATGTTCGCACATTTTGCACTTTATTCTGGCCTAAGCCTGATTTAGGCCAGTCCCCTTGTAGTTTGTACTGAATATTAGAATAAAATGAGCCACTCGTAGATTATTCAATAGTTACCTGAAGATTTGCTTAACCATAGTAAAAGACGATATTCCATAAGGATATATATTAAGGACTCTGTGGTTTGATTCAGCCTGATGTGTATGATAGAAGCAATATCCTTCCAATGTATTGAGATCCTCTTCAAGGCTTGTTTAGCTTAAAGGACTAAAGGTTCAGGCTATTGATATTATTTCCTAGTCACCTAAGTACAAAACACTCACAAAGAACTCCAAGGACTCAGATAGAAAACTGATAGAAATGATGGGCAACTCAGATAAGGGAGCTTTGTTCAGCCAAATCAGCTGGATGGGTCCTTGACATCTGTCCTTGAATATCTTTTTCCTGCTATGGCTAAGTAAATCTCCTTTTGTTAAATGTTGAATGACCTACAAGTGTCTCATTTTATTATAATGTTGAGCCTAAACTACCAGGGGCCGGGTCTTTGTCTGACCTTGCCCCAACACCTAAGTTGCCCATCATGGTTGGCCCCCAAGCACCAACGATGGCATCTGAAGCTCCTAGGAGCTGTTTTGTACCCAGACAAGAAAGTGATGTCAATAGCCTCAGCCTTTAAACTTTTGAGCCAATCAAGTCTGGAAAATAGTTTCAGTATCTTTGAAGGAAAAACTAGTCTAAATTGCATGGAGGAAGAGGTTAGGATATTTCTCTTATCACACACACACACACACACACACACACACACACACACACACAGAATTCATATATATATATATATATATATATATATATATATATATATATATATATATATTTTTTTTTTTTTAGACAAGTCAGAATTCAGAGTTGAACTTGATATTTTGTGCCCTTAGCAAAGTCTTATTTGCATCTCTTCCACGTGACCAACCCTTTCTGTCAGACTTAACATCTAAAGTCTTGAACAAGAACAGAGCAGGTTTTCTCAGTGAAACGTATGTCACTCTGATGGCTCTTTGTTCACTTTTGCTGACTCTTCAAGTGACCTAAAGGAAATGCTCAGAAACCACTGTGGTTCTTGGACTCTGATTTTAGTTTTATTTGAAATCAAAAGAGAGCAAAAAGCCCTATCTATGTTTCCTGTCTAAGAAGCTGGAAAAGGAGCTGTCAGACGGAGACCCCAGTTAGAGAAGTGGACGTCCTAAATTTTTTCACCAATTGGTTGACAGTCAGAGCTTAAGGATCAACAGCTGTTAAAGCAAATTTAGCCTGAATAGAGGGCATTTCCCCCATCTATTTAAATTAATTACAATCCTTTTCAAATTCTCTTTCTCTCTCTCTTTCTCTCTCTCTCTCTCTCCCTCTCTCTCTCTCTGTCTCTCTCTCTCTCTGTCTCTCTCTCTCTTTCTCTCTGTTTCAAATGAATAACTCTAAGTAAGAAAGGGTAACTAGGTGGGCCTACACTTCCATTTAAATAAATTATTGAAGTTAAAGTCTCTTTTGTCTGGCTGAGCACTTGGTACATGACCAGCTACCAATTAGTTTAGTTTATTCATATAGAAATTTCTACTTTGGTGTAAAATATTAGAATGTTATAAATTAAATTTACTTTTATTTTACTTCAAAGATCAAAGCATTGATATTGAAGTACACAGATTTCAAGGACATGGAGTGTTTGTGAATATAGGTATCATTAGTACATATGTCTAGTGTGTGCAAAAAAAAATTGTACTATAAAACAATGGAAAATTATCCATGTCCTATACTTATACTATATATTGAGCATGAGAAAAATATGTTGTAGTTGCAGTATATTTTCCAAAACGTTGTATTTCAGAGTGTAGCATAACAATGTTTTTAATGGGTGCATGCTCTATTTAGTGGAAGGTAAATAACCAACTAAAACTTACAGAGTCTAACTGGTTTCTCTACAGCTTGTCTTACCCATACCTGCATTTTGGGCCCTCCAGGCTTACAGTGAATGTCAATGTTAACTGTTTCTCTTTGGAACAGGAACCCAGAGGGTCTTCCCCTCCCAGCTTGATTTTTTTTTCTTTTTCTCCAATTAAAGTGGTCATCCCTTGACTCACTTCTTAAAGAATCCTATTGGGGCAGCTAGGTGGCACAATGAATAGAGTACCAGCTGTGGAGTCAAGAGGACCTGAGCTTAAATCCCAGCCTTAGATATTTAATACTTACTAACTGTGTGACCTCGGGCAAGTCACTTAACCCCAATAGTCCTGCCTTCCCCTCTCCAAAAAGCAAATAAAAAAAAAAATGCCTATTCACTGAATGGATCTTACTTCATTCTAAGTGAGTCCATGAAAAGAACTTAGCCTAAAAGGGCCAGGGTCTCCCATTGCATCCTGGGCCGTCTCCAGTCATCCTGATGAATATCTGAGCACTAGATCCAGATGCCTCTGGAGGAAAAAGTGAGGTCAGGGACCTTGCATAGCCCTCCTTCACTCACATCAGTCAACTGTAAGTCATGTCATCATTTCCCTGAAGCCGTGGTCCTCTTCAAAAACAAAGAACAAACACACAACAACCTATCTATAGTTGTATGCATATTGATATAGATAGATATAGATATATACACACATAGTCTTATATGTATATGTATATTGGATATCATATACAATGTAAAAGCTAAGCTGTATTGGAAAATATGTGCGTATGTGCATACATATAGATATATTTAAGATAGGGGATATATTACATATAATAACATATTTATATTATTATACATAATCATATGTTGATTTTTGTAAGAAAACCTACATTTTACCAACATATTTTAAAATTATTATCATAAATTCAAATTTATTTATCTTCACTCATAATTTAGAATTGCTAGAATCAGCTGCTTTTTTCCATGTGTTGAAACCGTTTTCTTTGGTTTGGAGCTTTAAGGGAAAAGGAAGATTTTGTTATTACAATAATTACACATGTTTTTTGAAATGTATCATTCACTCAAAATTCTTTAAAGTGCTTATTATACACAGGACTGTCATTTATTAGGAGTAATAGAGAGTTTAGATATTTCCTCTTCTTGCAAACCTAACCCAGTGCCTGGCTCTGTGTATAATAATAGGTATATAATATATGCTTAATGATTGATTGAATCATTGACACCAATATAGAAAACTGCAATACATAATAAGACATTGTAAGCATATGAGAAATAAATATAACATTTTCAATATTACATCTTAAATGCTCTAGAGATTTGGGGGAAAAATAACTCAGAGTATGTAGGCCATTAGCAATCAAAAACATCAAAGAAGTTTTATGGAGATAGTCGTACTTGAATGCGATTTTCAAGAATTTGTAGAAACCTAGCAGGCACATGGGGAAAGATGTTCTCATCATGAGGAAACCCGAGATCAAAGTTGTGGAGGAAGAAAATGTGGCATAGGGTCCAAAGGTGCAGTGGTATGAGAGAATGTCTACAAGACCAGTATGTGATGGAGCTAGAAAGGTAGTAAAGCACCAGATTGTGGAAGGACTGTGAATGTCAGGACAAGACATTTGGAAGTGACCTAAATAATGGGGAGCCACTGAAGGTTTTTGAGCAAAGGAATAACACGATCACATCAAAACATATTATTTTGTCTACAATTTGAAGGATAATCAGAGTGGCAATGGGAAATTCTATTAGGAAGCTTTTGGCAAGAGTTAAGTTGAGTGGAAATGGGGTGTGTAGGAGGGTGAAAACAAAGAAGAAAGTTATGCAAGAGGTTAAAAAAATAGGATATGACTTGCATATGAAGGGGGAGTATAAGAGAAAAATAAAAGATAAAGCTATGATTTTTGAGTACATAAGGGACTGGGATGTTACAGAGAAGCCACAAAGTCAGAAGAAGATAGAACTTTAGAAAGAAATAAAATAAACTCAGTTTGGGGCAAACAAATCACTTCATAACTACAGAAAGTTGAGGTGGAGACCGAGATAGGTTACTCAAATTTCTGTGCTATGCATAAATTCTTCAAAAATCCATAGTGGCAAGACTTCAAGGATAATTTATTTTGACCAAAGAAAGGTATCTAATTATTTGACAAATTCTGAGGAACCTCCTCCCCCTTTCCCTCCCACCTCCAAAATCTCCCATTTAGAGATTTAGAGAAATTTATAAACTGATTGAAAATGATAATGGAACTTGTCTGTTTAAAAACAATAAACATCACATTAAGCAAAATAAATGGTTGAAAACTACCAAGTTATTTTCAAATTACTTCCTTGAATTAAATATTTGTTTTCATTTTAAAGAAATTTTCATATTAAATAAATAAATCGATTCAGTGGGAGAAAGCATTTGTGGGAGTGGGGGGAGGACTTCTAGAAAGAATCCACATACGTACACACACCATGTCAGCAACTACAAAAAACACAAATAAAACCAGAGAGGTTGCCTGAATTGATTAGATAATTTGCAGGAATTGTTCACTTTCCTCTGTCAGAGAAGGAACTTGTTCCTTGTACTTTTTCGAAACAGTGTTTGGCTAATGACTCGAGAGGACGATTTCGAATTACTGAGGGGCACCCAGAAACAGATGCTAAATGGACTTCTATCAGATTGTACTAGTGAAGTGGTCAGTGAGACAGAAAGTTTGAATCACTCGAATGGAAATAGAGGAGGCTGTTATTTATGGATACAATTGCATTTGTAGCTCTTTCTGATCTCGGAATTTAGAGACAACAATATATCACATGTTAGTCTTCACTTCGGGGACCCTCACAAATTCCCTAAGTAAGCCCAAAGGGTTGTCTTAGGAATTATGTGATTGCATTTTGGTTCTTGCCATTTTAACTCCGTGTAATTAATATGGATGTTGTTTTAGTTAGCTAATCTCTGCTACTCCCCACCATGATCTTAGAATTTGTGTTACAACTATCTATAATTTGTATTATAGTAAACACCACTATAAACAGTATGCTTTATTTTTTTGGAGGGGGGGGGAAGGCGCGAGCATCTGGCAACCACACCTTGATTCATTTTGGCCCCCAGAGTCGCGGTATGGTGCATTAATTTCTCAGTTTGTAATTTGCCAGCTGCATTTAATGGAACCAATTTTCATTACATCTGTTCTATGGTTCAAAGAGCTTTTTTAGTTGCCAAAGGGGGCCAGCTTCACACACATTCGGGGAGGGGACTAATACAGTGTTTCTTGAAGTATTAGATAACTAGGGATGGTTCCAGTTTTACAGCAAACAGATTATTTTTACAGAAGCAAGTTTTATATTCATGACTTACCACCACTAGATTTCAAATTAAAAGTATAGCATGCCCTTTCCCCAGGAATTACATATTGATTTTCATGTCATTTTCTTCATGATATCCACAGATCTGCTGATCACTTATCTTTGCATTCAGTGAGAGATTTATTGTTTGCTAGTTAAAAGAAACATAATTATGCTTAAGTAAATCCTCTCTTTAAATTGCAGATGGCTAGAAGAGTATTTCTTAAGAGACCATGAAATATAAGAACTATTTTTAATACATTATGGTAGACATTATTGACTTACAATAGAAGGTCATAGCTGTCTGCCTTTTGCTGTGTGAATGTTTTTAATAGTAAAAAATATTCTTGCTTGGGCATCTCTACGTTCTTGGTCTGTAATTCTAATCTTCACAAAAATATGTCACTGTTGTGTAATATCAAACAGAGGGTTCTAGTTGATGGGGACTTTCTGTGAAAAGGGTTTTCTCATGGGCTGAAGAAAATTTGAAATGTTCTCCAGTGCTTTGAAGTTCTAAAGCTTCAGCTAAAAGAATTATAAAGCATTAAACCTGAAAAGTTTCCACCTGATGGTCATGAAATAGCATACCCAGGGGAAACTGACTCAGTTTCACTTCCTAAGGCATTTCATCAGCTGAATTCTGAAGCTTCAGCAGCTTCAGAAATATCATGCATCTTGTTATAGTGAGAAGATGGCCTTAGAAAGACTCTGCTTTTGAAATCATTAAAGTGTATAACACTATTAAGGTTATATAAGATATTCTGATGATTTTTAGAGAAATCTGTTTATATGGCATTTTTCGGCATGACTGAGTCAGTTGAATTTGCAGCAAGGTTACAGTTACTTGAGTGCTGATTTTTACCATAATTTTAAATTAATATTTTTGCACAGGTTCAAAAGCAGACGATGTTGAAGCCTGGGTAAGAAGTGTGAAGTTAAATGGATAATTTTTTGAGAAACCATAAATGATGAAACTCTCCAAATATTCTCTTAATTGTTCTCACTGGTTTGGCAGAATGGAAACCAGTTGGGGGAGGGGGAGTCCCACTGGAGACAGTTTTGAGGATTGAAGATATAATAGCATTTGATATTTGGTGCTTTCTTGAAAATAACCTGGAAAAAAATAATCCCTCCATTGAGGACATCAGGACAAAAGAAATATTAGATAAAATTTTAGGAAACATTCAACCTCTTAAAGGCAGGAGAAACCCTGAATCCTCAAAGGGTATGACAGTGGAGTATAATCTCTGACACATCCCACAAAGCTAGAAATCCGAATCAATTCAATGCATTTTTATTAATTACCTAAAATATGCTAGGTTTTGCTAGATGCAAAACCAGAGAAACAGAGAGAAAGAGACAGATGAAGAGACAAGTGGGGGTCAGGAATCAGAGGGAGTGAAGGAGGTGGGAAGGGAAAGAAAAGATGGGAGAGGGAGAGAGCAAGGAGGGAAGGATTTCAATTTCACCTCTTTTTTTTTTAAACAAAATTTGCCACAGTTATGGATAGAAGTGGTATCAGGTGGCCAGTACCTCAGCCTTAAGGTTCTCTACAACCCTAAAATTATGGTCCTTTAGCATTTCAAAATTATTCCAAAACGGAAAACTTCAGTTTCTCATCCTACTCTCCCTAGCAGCCATGCTTAGAGAGAAATAAAAAAGAAATAAAGGGTCTCTGCTCTTAAGTTACATTGTGTTGGAAAGTCTTTGCATACAGGATAAGGATGAATGATGCTCCAAAGACCAACCTAGATGCATTTGATATGACTTATCACTGGAGGGTTAGCACCCACATGAGAAATGACTTCGACCTTACCTTTCCCGACACAGTCTGCCAAAATGTGGAGAATGTATGATCTGTTTCACAAAACATCACAGATATATGGAAGTGATGCAGTAAATATTTAACCTGAACTCACTATCATACAGGAGCAAGAACACAATTTAAAGACTGTCACACTTTTTTTTAACTAACCCTTCCCAACTTAACCAGTCAGTCAGTAATAAGGCAACATATTGGAGTGGAAGGAACCTTGGATTTAGAATGAAAGGATATAGGTTTGAAACTCGGCCATCCTATTTACTACTTGGATGATTGTGGACCAGTCATTAAATTTCTCTAAGCCACAGTTTCCTCAGCTATTTGTGGGGTAACAGAGGGATTTTTTTGGGGGGAGGGGATTTAGGGAGGGAAGGATCTATGATTTTACCTGATAAAAGAACTCAGTGAATGGAAACTCCCTTCATTTGATGCAAACTGGCAACTCTTCTGTAGTTTACTGTTAATTTATTATCTCAGAGTTGCCAAGCTCACTGAGCAATTGAGTGACTTGCCATTTTCGTATAGGTAATACATAGTTCTTGGCTTGAACATGCTTATTAGCTGGCTAGGAAAATAATTATATCCCATACTTGTATAGGATCACAGTTTCTTACACCAAGGCTTGGAAGGAATCATCTAGTCCAATCCCTTCATTTCACAGATGAGGAAACCCAGAGAGACTAGATATTCTATCCAAAATCACACAGATGGCAGTGCTGGAATTCAAATTCAGACCCCATGACTCCAAATGTAATTCTCTGCATTCAGTTCTCTTTCCACGAAGCACATAAGACTTAAAAAATGTTTTACTCAAACTTCTATGAACTGATGCAAAGTGAAGTGAGAAGAACCAGGAGAATATTGTACAAAGTAGCAATATTGTGCTGATGATCAATGGTGAAAGATTTGATTTATCTACTCAGATCAATACAATGATCCATGGCAATTCCAAAGAACTTTCTTTATTATTCTTATTTTTCTGTTTTGTTTTGGTTTTGGTTTTTTTGCGACATAGCTAATACAGAAATATGTTTTGCATGACTTCACATGTATAATGGGCATCTATTGCTCACCATCTCAATAGATGGGATCTGGAGGGAAGGGAGAGAGTTTGGAACTCAAAAAAGAAACTAAACATAAAAAAAAAATGTTTTCCTCACAATAGCCCTCTTATGAGCTATATACCTACAGGCATGTAAACAAAAGCACAAGATTCCTGAACAATATTATCCCTGAATATCTTTAAAATTCTGATATTGGCAATCACTACCTCATGCTATAATACATTCTTGGAAACAACATTTTAAAGTTAATTCCATTTTCTCACAGAAACATTTTAAACTATGTTACAGTTGTTGCTTGTGTTTCTAAGTACTTAGCATTAGGCAAATTGTAGCTATAACCAATATTGCACAAAAGCAAAGATTCAACTATAAAACCTCTATAATAATTTAAAATAGTAAAATTATACTCCAAGTCTTATAAAATGGGTATATAAAACATACTATACACATTGATTTTATAAGGGGCCCCAATGTACTGTAAAGTGCATATACTGCCCATAAAAATACAATTCTCATATGTCATAAATTTGACCTATCTCAAGTGAACATGCTGACTGTAATATGCATTAAATAAACCTTTAATTAACAGTAATTTGATTTGCTTTCTTAGAATTTAGAAGGACATTTTTCTGTAATTTGGATAGCTAAGGTCCCTTGAAACCACTGTCTTAGGAAGCTAGCACTAGTGACTTTTTTCTCTTATTAGGTTAACTTGTAGCAATCAAAGGAAAACAAAATCATTCCACTGACATTTCAGTGAAACTCATACATAGTACTTACAGATTTTTAAATAACTAATAAAGCATTTGAAACTCTTTGTAAAGTTTTGAATGCTATCCTTTGTCATAAAACAGAGAAGCATCTGAGAAAATGGAGAAGTTAGTTGTTTTCAGGATTGATTGATTGACCAGGTTAAAGAATCATCAGTGGCTCAAAGTAAATTTGATTCAAAGTTTCTAGTGGAGAACCCCAGAGATCTCACCTTCATCTTGGCAGCTTATTAGCCTTCCTTGCTTCCTTTAAGCCTCAAATCAAATCCGACTTTATTTAAAAAGTCTCATCTTCCTCTCTGTTAGTACTTTCCTATTTAAGATTAGGCCCCATCTACTTTCATATATTCTCTATGAACCTAATTATTTATATGTTTGCCTCCTGCATTAGAATGTGATCCCCTTAGGGGCAGAAACTTTTTTATGTATTTCAAATGCTTAGCAAAGCCTCTAGCTCATAGAAAGTAAACACTTAATCAATGTTTTTATATTGATTGGTCATAATTTGTTGATTGGATGAAGGTGGAATGCCAATCTCATTTTAAGATGACAAAAAATGGGGAGCTCAACAGGTCAGAGCATTTGGCCAAAGCTAGTAAGTTTAAATTTAGCAATCAATTTTACAAAAACAAAATCAAATAGATGTTGCTAGATAGAAATCTATCCAAAATGGATCTGAAGTTTTTAGTTTTTGCTTGTTTGTTTTGAGTAGACTACAAATATATGTCAACAATGCAGTGTGGCGTCCCCAAAGTGGCATGTCTTAGTATGCCTTAAAAGAGGCATATTATCCAAAATGAGAAACGTGATTGTCCTGTAGTATCTGTTGGGACTCCAAAGTATCATTTTGAGTTCTGCATATTCCATTTTGGGGAAGGACATTGATAAACTGAAGAGCATCAGAGAAGGGGCATCACGGTGGTGACAATTCTTGAGATCATGAGGTTGTTAGGAGGGGGTGGAGGAACAGAGTAAGTTTATCTAGGAGCAGATTTAAAGTCTTCAAGAAGACAAGAGTCTTCAAGTATGTGAATGGTCGCCACATGAGAAGAGGAATTGGACTTGTTCTATAGGGTAGAATCAGGAACAATGCAGAATCGTGTGTGTGTGTGTGTGTGTGTGTGTGTGTGTGTGTGTGTGGTGAGATCAGAGATTAAGATGATGAAAGAAAACTTTTCCTAACATTTTTGCATTGACCATTAAAATATCTCTCAAAAAGTGATACACACGATATTTTGATTGGACACATGATGTTACATCTGTTGATTTAGACATGAACAGTATTTCTACAATGACCACATATAGGAAGCAAGAGGTTGTTACATCCATAGCTCAATTAAAAAAGTACTAAATGAATGAAATCTAGAAATATGAATTATAAATAATAATAATAATAATAACATGAGAAAAGCTAGAATGAGAATGTCTTGTTTCTGTAATACTTTTAGGTTTGCAAATCACTTTCCTCATAGCATTGCTGTGATGGACACAGTGTATGACATTATCCCCATTTTACAGATGAGGAATCTGAACTTGAAGAAACAAAGTGATTTCTCCACGGTCATATAGTTAGTGTCTAAGATAGTATTTGGAACTGACTCACCAAAATCTAGAATTCTTTACACAGAAAAAAAATACATCAAGCTCATATTTCATCATTTGTTTTAATTTGATTTTTTTAATAATAGAATTTTTTTGTTTGTTTCTCCTATTTTTTTTTTAGACAGTCCAATTTATTTTGAGTGCTCTGCCTGCGAGGGTGTGCTCATTTGCTTTGTTGAAGTAAATTTACTGATACAATTGGAAACCAATGCAGGGGGCCAGATGCTCACACACTGCTTTGCACCTGTCTAAGGCCAGCCCTGCACATTTATCTGTAGAAGACACGGAAACGTACACACACATATTCAGACCATATGTTTAAATCTGCAGAAAGCACTATTAAACATCTCTCCTTTGTAATATGCCTCTTCAGGATTTGCTGAAGGACAAAAGAACACAGACTTTGAACCTCTCCCAGCCCCTTACTCTTTTTTGTTTGTTTTTGCTGTTGGTTAGCTCCCTTAATACTCATTGCTGTTACTATTTCAAGCAATTATATTTGAGGGCTCTTTGTCAGTCTTTTAAAAGTAGTACTACGGTGCATATTTCTTTGCCACTCAGAGAAAACTTTCCCAGCTTAGTCCCAAGATAATTTAGTTTGTCCTAAACAAGAGCAAGGGAGATAATTCATCTAATTCTTCCTCAAGTTGGAAGACACCAGCGAATCCTGGTTATAAAAGTAATTGCATGAACACTAACATAGAGAAAGTTATGTTTATGCGTTTTCAGCAATATGCTAAAAGCAGCCAGAGCTTTCCCCCCAGTATGAGCAAGATCAATCACAAATTTGCAGCACAGCTTCTCTGTGGGTTTTAGATTGGTCACTTTATTCAAAATAAACTGAGGTCCATATTGTAGGCTTTCCAACCCTGTCAGCTTTGGAGACTAAAAATGCAATTCCTTCTTCCAAATAAGAGAAAAAATTCAATCCTCTGAGGCTTCTAATCTCTTGTCTTTTCTCATTACATGGAAGCAAGAGAAGAAAGGAAGCTCTAGCAGATTCTAAACATCCTGGCAAACAGCAGGACAGTTGGGAGGAGGTTTCTTTTTCTTTCTTTCTTTTTTTTTGAGGGGGTGCAAGTAGGGGGAGGGTTACTTTATGTGCTAAGCTAATGGTCTCATTTGCATATTTTTCCAAAATAAGAATAAATCTTATTGTTGGGATTGGCACAGTTGTGGTGGAAATTGAATGAATAAAAATTTAACATTTTAAAATCTTAAGGTAATGCCACAATAACTTCTGTGTAGATTAATGGAAGAAAAATAACATTTTATGATTTTTTAACTGTTGAAAGTTTCTGCTATAAGTCTCCAAGTATAAATATGACTTAATATCACAGATGGATTACAAAGAGGAGCACAGCTTTAGTATTGGAATTTAGGCATCTATTAAATGCCTGCCATGTACCAGGTGCTGGGAGACAATGATAAAGATGAAAGAGTCCTACCATCAATAGTTTAACATTCTATTAGGGGAGACAAACTGCACAGAAACAGTTATATACAAAATAAAGATAAGACACTAGTTGGGATGTTTTTTCGGGGGGGGGGGTGTGAGGGAGGGATTGTCCTAACAGGAAATGAACAAAGATTTCATGAAGTTAGTGTCATTTGAATAGAGTATTAAAGCAAACAAGGTGTTCTAAGAGGTGAAGATTAGATGGGATTGAATATGGGTGATTTCTATTGATCTGGAATTTAAATAGATATAAAAACAACAGAGATGTGTAATACCTCCTGCACTAAGCATTTGGAAAACAGAAGGAACAGGTCTGAATCACATGTGAGTCATATAAAAGGAACCATGTTACTAGGAAGCAGGTGGACATTTAGAGTTTTCTCTAAACCAGATCATGACATTTCTTTTCTTCCTTAGCTTTGAGAGCCAGTTGCTCTTCTGAAATTCTTTGTAACTTCAGTCATCTAGTTGAGTTTTTCAAATAGTTACCTCTCAGTGTTGTTCTTAAATTACATTTTGTATAGTTTGAGCTATTCTAACAGGGTCTGGCTTCTTTTGTATTCCTTGCAAAAGAGAATACATCTCCTAATTCTGTGCATTTTAATGGCAATCCCTCATGCCTGGAATTCTCTTGCTCCTCATCTCCACTTCCTGACTTCCTTAGCCTTCCTTCAAGTTTCTGCTAAAATTTCACCTTCTTCTAAGAAGCCTTTCCCATTCCTCCTTACTGTCAGTGCCTCTCTTACAAAGTTTATCTCCAGTTCATCCTGTCTGTATCTTTTTTGTATGTAGCTATTTCCATGCTCTCTCCCCACCTTTAAATTGTGACCTCTGTGAGGGCAGGGATTGTTTTTTACCCTTCTTTGGATCTCCAATTCTTCAGTGTATGACACATAAATATTTAATAAATGCTTATTGCTAACTTCTAAGAAATTATGTCATAAAAGAATTCGTATTGGATCTGGAGAGGCAGAGTGGCACCATAGAAAAGTGCTGCAATAGAAAGCAGATGATATGAAATCAAATACTTCTTCTGGCACTTTCTATACATGTCCAATGAGTCAAGTCACTGAACTTCTCTGGACCTTAGTTCCCTCATCTACCACTTTTTCCACTTATGTTTCTGTAGCAGATAGCAGGCTCTGTTCCCCTCACATCTTCCTGGTTCATGGCTAATTGCATACATTTTATAGGACTCTGCCTTCTCCAATTGGTTTGTTCATCACTAATGGAGAAGTATAGTATAGTCAAGGGCAGGTCAGGTACTCACTCTTCCCAGATTGTCTTCTTGCTTTTTCTACCTTTCTGTGTTTTTGAAGTTTACATTTTTCTCTTTCCTTGTGTTTAGGTTCCTCGTAGGGCCAGTTACTTCCCACTCTGTTTCTTTTACTCTTTTTTAGTATTTTGACATTATTTTTATAGGGAGTAGGTGTGGTGTGGATTTTGCGATTCTTAGCTGAGATCTTCAAATGGGACATAAACATTTAACCTCATAACTCCTTTATACAAGTGATGATGTGATACACTCGTGAGATCAAAGATGGAGACAGGAAGTAAGTAAGGTGAAGGAAAAATTTAGCTGCATTATCAAGTTAGGCTTGATGGAGGCTGTGCCACCTAAACTGGACCTTGAAGGGCAGGATTACAATAGATAGTACTGATTTCATACAATTTCCCAGAGCAGGAGGTGTGAAGCTGGTGAGAGTAGGTGAACATCTGCAGTGGTAGATTAGAAAATGGCTGTGGTGAAAACTTAGTTTAACTTAAATGCTTAAAGGTTTTCAGAAAAAAAGTGGGAAATGACAAAACTAGTATTAATGTTTACCGAATGCAGATTGTGATAGTGGTTTGGGAGATTTGATTTCTTGCAACAGCAAAACTCACCGTGCTATTAATATTAGGAGCACCCAGCGACCACCACCACCAACTTTCAATTTCTCAAGGAAAGAGTACAATTAAAGTTTATCAGCCAAGCACCGAGCATTTCTTCTACCCTATTTTTCAAAACATGGGCAAAAATATTGAATGAAATTGATAAAGGAATGAAAAGTAACTTCATGTTACTGTTATTTTTCCACTTTAAAATAAAAAAAGTTTTAACAATTCTGTTTAAGCTTTGACCTAAATTAAAAATAGTATACATTTATCCAAGAATAAATTAGAACCTTATCATAAACCTATTTTTAGGGTCCATGGTCCCAGACCCTATTATTTGGAAACTACGTTAAATTGACGTCCTTTCAATGTTTTTGATAATTAAATTTCCTTAATGAGTTCCAAGATTGAGTTATTTCCCCCAAAATTCTGTTATAACAATTTTTGTTTTGTATACTTCAAGCCCTGCTTTGTTTATTCTTCACGTCAAGGATGTGAACTTCTCTTTTTAAAGAGTTTGCCAATATCATGTCAAATCTGAAAGTATCTACCAAGCTGGAAAGGCCATAATTTGAGACTTTGTTTTGAGCTGAGATCTTCTGGGATCCATTCTTATGAAGTAGACTATACAAGAAATAAAGTCACTTAGGGAAACTCCAAAATAATAGTATGTTGATGGAATGACTACCCTATCTGATTAAATCACAGATTTTTGGATATACTGAAGTATGTTATAGGCACACTAGAGTTAATAAACATGTCATCACCATCCTAGACTATATATGATACAGTAAATATGTACATGCTTTCAGACTCCACTTTTTGCTTCAGTGTGCTTCTGCTCTAAAGCAGACCATATTTTTCAATAACATAAAAACTGGACCTGTGAATTCATTATTTAAAACTCCCAGATGAGTCAAGACCCTCTACCAATACAGGTCAACGCCTACTCTGCAAGTTACAGTTTTAAGTTTCCTAGGGCATGAGAAAGGGAAGAGATTTGTCTGGAGTCACACAGATAGTGTGTCTAAGACTAGACTCAACTCAAGTCTTCCTCCATGTGAGGCCAGTTCTCTATTAACTGCATCATACTGCCTTTCCAATAAGAATAGAATTTAAAACCAGGATTGAACCTGCACCATAAATTTGGCAGCAAAGAATATTATGAGCTACAAAACAGTAATGTAACAAACTACCTTTCTAGTTTTATTTCACATTTCTCCCTCTAGGTTCCAGACACACCAAATTGCTTGGTCCCCCTTTGGTTCCCAGTCTTGGAAACCTGGGCTTTGGATTGGTGAAAATTCACCTTATCCTATTGGTCCCTGTCTCCACTATGTCCTTTTTCAGCCATTCCCAAGTCATGCTTCCAAGTGCATATTTCCCTTTCTCACTTGCTACCTCTGGTTTCAGTAAGAGTAATCAAGTCAATACTCTCTCGTGAAAAGGAAGTCAGTCACTTGCCTGGTGATTTCTTTCACTTCCCTTTGATTTTTTTAACTAACACTCTCCTACTTTGTCACCAGTTCCCTAGTAGTATTGTCTCACCCTATCAGAAAATAAGGTTTCAGAGAACAGGAATGATCTTGCTTTTTTGTATTTGTTTCCCAAGCTCTTAGCACTATGCTTGGCACATAGTAGGCACATAAGTCATTCATTCATTCACTCCACTAACTTGAACGTGCCATCTCCTTTCTTAAATAGTTGTGTAGGCTATGTCTCATGTTTGGAAAGCAATCCCTGCTCATCTTTGCCTTCAGAATGTTTCATTTTCTTCAAGTTGCTCTTGTGGACCATCCCAATCCCCACGGCCAATGTAAAAATATTTTCCCCTTCCTCAGAATTTCTGACAGCTCTTTGTTTGGAACCCCTCTCTACTTTGTATTATACTTTGCTGTGTATGTGCTTTATCTCCTCCTAGAACATAACCTTCCTAAAGGCAGAGGAGGTATAAGGTATAATTTTAATTCTAGTATCCCTAATTTCTAACAGTTCCTTGCTTAATGAGTAGGTATTTTTTAATTGTTCATTGAATCATTGAACTATAAATTTTTCTCATCAATTAAAATTCTAAGTATGTAGAAATGAACTATGCCAGAACTGATGTCCTAAAATTTGGATACAGTGCATAGATGTATAATGCCCCTATCTTAAATTTATTTATCTAAAGTGAACATAATAAATTTTAATAAACATTAAATTCATTAGCAAATGTTTATTGAGAAGTAGCTGTGTTCAGGATACTATGTTGAACACTGGGAATGTAAAATTAAAAAGAAAATATTTTTAGACTTCAGTGTCCTTAAGTTCATTCACAAATTAATTTTTAATACTTTTTCCTGTCTTCTTTTGTTTTGTTTTCCTATGATTTGGGTGGCCCTATTCATATTCATTCTCCTCTCTCTCTCTCTCTCTCTTTCCCCTCTCTCTGTCTCCCTCTCCCTCCCCCCTCCTTTTCTCCCTTCCTCCTCTCCCCTTCTGTTTAAAAAAACTGTCTAGGGAAGCATGAACATATGTTTTGTCTCCATAAACTTTCCTGTTGAGCTTTGGATCTAGAATCAAATAACCTGGGTTCAGATAACAGTTTGGCATTTATATCTGCAGAATGAAAAAGGAGACCAGGAATCTATACAGTGCTGATAACAAAACAGTCCATTATTGCTTTGCCGTATTTGACTCAGAATAGTGCAGCTTGGTCATTTTAGAAAAAATCCACCAACCCATCTCATGACTTCAAAGCCAACCCTGTTTGGGGTAAGTGTGTATGCTTACAGATGGGAGGTTTTAAGTTGCAATAGAAAAGGAAAAACCTGAGGATGTAGGTGTATAGAAAAGAAGTGCTGGGGTAGACACACGTCTTTGACTTGGTTGGGTGGTGGTGGCGAGGAAGGGGCAGGACAAAGAAGCTGAAAGAGAGAGAGAGAGAGAGAGAGAGAGAGAGAGAGAACGCTCATGCCTGGTGTGGTAAACAAAGTGGTGGTTGAGTGAATGCTTGGAAGTTGAATGGGAATATCTGGGTTTAGGTCCAGCTTCTGAAAAACATGCTGTGTGACCTTAAGTATGGTCTTCATCCTTTTCTTCAGCCCTCACCCTCTCTTAACTTTCTAAAACTATACAATGCAGAACTAATACTAGTATTTCTTCTTTTTCGGGGGGGGGGGGAAAGGCAAAGTAATTGGGCTTAAATGACTTGCCCAAGGTCACACAGCTAGTAAGTGTGTCAAGTGTCTGAGGCTGCATTTGAACTCGGGAGCTTCTGACTCCAGCTCCAGTGCTCTGTTCACTGTGCCACCTAGCTGCCTCTATTAGTATTTCTTAGTAGGAGTTTTCTCACAAGGTGTGCCCCAGAACAACAAAAACATAAACATAATGTCCACCCTTCACCAAGAAGCTCCCCCCCCCCCCAAAAATAAAACATGTGGAACTCAAGGCATTTTTTTTTTACTATCAACAGGCAGATCTACTTTTTCATTATAACCTTAAAGCTCTGATCTTTAACATGGGGTTAGACCAGAGTAATGCTATTAATATGTAAAAGAAATGGGACCAGAGCCTGTTCATAGGAACTCCAAAGCAGGCCCTTAATCCACTACTGTGCCTTTTCCTCTCTTCCTTTCTCCTCCTTTTCAACAAAAAACGAGTTTGTACTGTATTTCTTTTCTAATGTCCTTTAGAATGTAGGTTTCATCTGGAGGGGAAAAAAAAACCTTCGTTCATAAATTAGCTATTGAAAGAAACTCAAGAAAACAAAAAAATGTATATTCATTTCTCCTAATACATGAGAGATGCTTTTGCAAAGCCAAAATCAAATTTGCTTAATGCATATAAAACAAAACTAATAAGAAGATTCTCCTCATTATCTCTCCAGAAGTAACAAATACTGCATGTGTTTTAAAGATAGTAGGGTAGCATTAGCCAAGAATGGATGGTACCAGTACCTGGACTTGAGTTCCTGGTTGAAAATACTAATTTGGTGGCAAATATATTGAGCCATATGTGGCTTGTACATTTTAGCATCTTGCAAATTCAGCTATTCTTTCTAAACCTACTGTAGCTGATGTTACAAAATTACCAGCCGCATTTGCCCATATACCTGATTCAGCATCTGATCCATAATTTGTATATTGAAAAATAGGCTTAATTGATGGGAATGTTGACCTTTCATCTAAGGAATTATACCTTTAATTCTGGCAGTTTTGTTTCAGTAGACTCAGCATTAGTCTTATGTGTAGCGGAATTGTTGAACTAATGCTTGCATTGGATAAGACTGGTGACAATTTATTCATGAAGCTTAAAAAAAAGACCTGACGTGAGGTAGCATGGTGTGGTAGAATAAATATGGAGTTGGGAATTAGAAGACACTTGTTAGAGGATAAGAGACTCTGGTTAACCACAGCAATAACCCTTATGGTTATTTTTAGGTTGACTACTCAATAAATGGCATAAATATATTTATTTCTCAACTCAATGAATGCTATGACAAATGGATTTTTTTAAAGTATTGATTCTTGATATAAAAAAGCATAAATAAATGCTTTTCACTATAAGCATTGCCTATATGAGAATCTAGTCTTTCTTTTTTTTTTTAATTAAATTCTTTATTAAATTTTTTTGAGTTACATCTTTTCTCTCCGTCTTTCCCCCGCCCACCACCCCAAAACAGCCATCCCAGTATTTCCCCCCTCCCCCAGTCTATTCTCTCCTATGTCACT
>CM053583.1:153459149-153498234 GCA_028627135.1 Pseudochirops cupreus
ACTTTAGTGGGAAGTATCTTTGTGTGCGTTTTGGAGTTCCAGGATTGGTTTAGAGTCCTATTTTATGGGTATTTTGGGGTGGCTATGTGAGAGCTGCGATGTGTTGCTGCTTCTAGCCGCCATCTTGGCTCCGCCCCCGAATCTAGTTTTTCTTTAAACCACAACTTGACTGAACATGGAGAAGATTTTGCTCTCTTAAATATTAAGCCGTAGATTATATCAAAATCACTTTGTATTTCCTCAAACACCTAGCAAGTACTCTGTACGTTCAAAGCACTTAATAAAAGGACCTTAAAGGAATGAGTGAATGAATACCTTAGCAACTCATACAGTACTTTATAGTTTACAGATTTCCATCTTTAGAGCAATTTTATAGGTATAGCGATACAAGAATTATTGTCACCATTTTCCAAATGAGGAAACTGAAGCTCAAATAAACTTGATAACTTTTTCACCAATGGTGGAATTTGAACTCATCTTCCAAGTTCAGAGCCCAAGTAAAATGATTTTTTTTGGTTTTAGATTTTCTCTAAGGTTCCTATCAGAACTGCTTACTATGATTTGCTTTTTAGAAAATTCTAAAGGTCAGCAGGACATACTGGATAGAAAACTGACCTTGTAGTCAGCAAGACCTGGGTTAAAGTTCTGCCATTGACTCAAAGAGCAAAGTCATCCTTGAAGGTCATTTACCTTCTCAGTCCCCCTAGAGAAATCTCTAAGATTATAAATTGAAGTGCATTTGCTACTCTGCATTAATACAAAGAGTTTTCTTTCTGGGAGTTCCATATAGCAATGAAATCACTGATCTGGTTAAAAACAAACAAACAAACAAACTGAGAAATATTCAAAGCTTTCAAATTTTTTTTCAAAGAAAAGAAAAAGAATTCTATAGTATCATACTTCCATCTAAACTAGCAAGATCAATCAGCTCATCAGTTTAAAAAACATTTATAATTAAATTAAATCATTTAACAAGAGCCTACTAGGTTCGTGTAAATAAGAGTGCTTGAGCTGCTTTTGGAAGGAAAGGAGGATTCTTATGAAGCTAGGTATTGATGATGGCCAGTGCCAAAACACAGGAAATGAGATGGAGTTTTGTGTGTGTAGAACAGATAGCGGATCAATTTCACTGGATAGCATCTTGTGAGAAGGGCAGTAGTGTGTAGCAGTGAGAAGGAAAAAAATCATTTGTGGCCAGGTTAAAAGTGGAGAGGTAATATTTTATCCCAGAGAGAATGGGGAGTCAATGGAGTTTATTAGGTTGGAGAGCAACATGGTCAGATATGTAATTAAGGAGAGTCACTTTGGTGGCTGTGTGGGGGTTAAATTGGAGAAGAAAGAAAACTGAATATGTAGGATAAGGGAGAGGTGAGGAGATGAGGATAACACTGAGGTTGTAAATCTGGGAGAATTGGAGAGTTCTGAGTACTTCAGCGGAAATAAGAAAGTTCAGAAAAGAAGGGAAAATAGAACCAATTCTTATTTGTCCGTATTGAGTTTGAGATGTTTTGGGGCCATCCCGTGTGAAATAACCGAATGGCAGTTGATCATGGGAAATTAAAGCTCAAATGAGGAAATGGGACCAGAAATAGAAACCTGTGAATTATCAGCGCAGTGGTGCAAATCCAACTCCTTAGAGTTAAGAGAGATAAGGGAAGTGGAAGGGGCTGGTGAGGGACTGGGTCACCTCTCACTTTTCCTCTGGGGCTAGCAGTTGGGGTTTTGGTGGTAGGTACATCATTCCTATACACAAAAGCTAAAGAATGCTATATCGGGAAAGGACCTTATAGATTATTTCATCTAAGAACCAAAACCCTGAGAAGTTAAGTTACTAAAGTCTCAGTTTTATCTCAACATGATTTTAAATCTAAAGTCAGGTTGGCTATGAGAAATACTTCTTTTCTTTTTTATAAATTTAATTTAATTTATGTTTGCTATATTTTAAGTTGTGAACTGCCTCCCTCTCTTACTCACCAAGAAATACTCCCCCAATAAAATAATCTATATAAGTTAACTCTGAATGATAAATAGAACAGGGTTTTTATTGTTAATAATTTTTTATGAGACAAATTATTCTTTTTTACAATAATTGTTCTTATTACCTATTTTTTATTTGAGAAAGATATTGCCAGCATTAGATTATGGTTATCCTACTAGACAAAGATAACCACTATTTTGAGTACCTAGTAGAAAGTGATAACTTTAATTAGTCTAAATATTCATATCTGTATATTTTCTACATTCTTTTTAAAATGTAAGTGAATATCACACAGAAATCACTAGAAAGGCACAATAAGCATGAGTGGCTATAATATATAACTATTGAGTTATTTCAAAGTACTAGAAAAAAAGTTGTCATCAATGATTTACATGGTAAGAAGAGAAAATAGTTTAGTGTTGTGGCAAGGATGAAAAATACTATGTGGCCAGACAGTGATCCCTTATTACTTTTGTAATGTCAGGAGAAAGCAATGAAGGTCTCATATATATTGGATGAACCCTTTGTAGAAAGTATATGAAAATTTCAGGACAAGGAAATCCACTAGATTGTGAGCTCCTTGAGCTCAGGGTCTGTTTTTTCTCTCTTTATTACCAATATGTTAGCCCAGTGTCTGCTATGGTAGACACTTAATAAATGCTTATTGATTTGACATGAATCACACAAATAGGGCTAGCATGGATGGTATACATTTTGCATTTTTTCACCCAGGCAAACCATGAAATGAGCAACTCCAGCCCTCTATCTTGGACAGTCAGTTTTCCTTTCTGCAGTGGCAATGACAGAGTTACTGAGGAAGGAGCAGAAAGTACAAAGAATTGTATTCTTTTTAGGCTACAAGTAAACTTTAACCAACGACACATTTGAACCAGTCATCTAGTATTCTAAATGTGAGATCTTTGTCCAAGGAGCAATAAAGGAACAACAAAAGGAGATACTATGATACATTTGAGAAGTTTAGTCTATTTTCTATTACACTTTGCTTCATATCTAAGTATCCACATCTTGGACACATGCTTTTTGTTTTTTTTTTTTTCTTAATAGTGTAAATTGTCACATTACCTTTCATATCCCAGTTTTCCTTTTCTAATTTTTTTTTTACAAATGCTGTTATTGGTGTAGTTAGCTACCAGGAAAAAAAATACCAAATGAATAGTTGAAGCACATTTATTTTGATTTGCCATAATTGATCCATCCTTTGTTTATGGTAATCACTTAATTATTTTAACTAAAAATCTGATGAAATCTTTGAGGGTGCCTAGATATGTTATTGCTTGGAAGCTTAAAGAATACTTTCAATTCATAACTTTGAAATAATTTACCGCTCTTCCTAAATTATCTTGCTAGAGTAGTGTATATTTCCTGAGGGTATAATAAAAGAAAATCCTCTAGGAAAAAAAATTCTAGACATCTGACCACAGTGAACACTATCTTTGATGTTCAACCTTGAGGGATAACAGCTTTTGGTTATGGAATTATTAAAAAATTCTCAACAAAAGTACTTAATTTTAAAAAATGATTTTATTTGTCCCCTGTTTTAAGTGCAGCTACTTTAATGCAACCAAAACCCACAATCTCTTGCTTACTTATAGCTGAATTCTAGAAAAAAAAAAAAAGAACTATTATTTTCCCCAAGGCAGTCAGAGTTTCTTAAATTAATGTATTAGTACGGATTTATTTAAGCAATTGTATAGTTCAGAGAAAGGCTGGATTTTTCTGACTTGTGAATCCCTCTCTCCATGTAAATGTTAATCAAATTGCCACCAACTGTTATAAAAAAGGATGCTCTAAGACTTGGTCTACAGTACTCTGATGTTTACCATCTTAGCACCTAAAAGTATTTCTTTGGTTCTAAAGCACTGCTTCTAAAAGGAGTCAGAAAAGTGCTGAAATACTAGCATATTGTGTTTATCTAGACTCTTAAAATTAATTGACAAGCCTAAATAACAGCAATGAATTATTTTGAATATTGAGAGAATTTTAATTTATTTAGCAAGACACCTGCAAATAGCTTGTGTTATTTGCAAAGAAGGAGGAAATCAAATTTGTCACCTGCTGAAAATGATACCCAGGCAGAAAAATCTATGGCAGATCCCATATTTCAGCATCAAAGATTTGCAGAGAAGAGATAGACAACTGTTGTGATATTTGCAGTTAACCTGTCATTTTCAGACCAATTCATATTCCCCTTTGAGGCTCAGCATGTAGGCATTTTGACATTGTTGTCTTCTTCTGAGTTTGTGCTTTAATCTTCCCTGTCGTCCTAGTAGCTTTCTATGGTCAAAGCTCTTTTCTGTTTTTTTGTTCATTTTTTAGCCTATTTCATGACTTTTAAAGTTGAACTCTGCTACTAGGGAACAGGGGCCACTGTCCAAAGCTTCTTGCACTGGGGGCCAGGAGTCTCTGGGGCTTGTGGCTTGCCTAATACACTCAGATGGCCCGGCTTCATTGTGTCTGTTGTGCTCTGAGTTCCAGGATCTTGATTTGCCTTCTGTGCTGGGGCTGGAGACCTCTCAAATGGCTTGCTGAGCCAGGGTCTCTCTGATCTGTACTGCAGTTATGAGCCTCCTACTGCCTTGCCAGGACACTGTCTGCCTGTGCTCCCCTTCTACCAAAGTGAGACAGACCTTTTCTGAAGTCCTTCTAAATTATCTTAAGCTGGAAAATTGATTCATTCCATGTTTTTGTCACTCTAGAATCCATTTCAAGGCTTGATTTAAAGTTGTTTCCTAGGGAAACTGGGGAGAGCCCAGGCAAATTCCTGGCTTTTCTCTACCATCTTGGCTCCACCTCTTAACCTCTCATTTTAAAAAAGACATTTTATTTTATTCTTCAAAATTCTGAATATATGCACAGTTTTCAAACTATTCTGATGCAAGTTTTCAAAGATTATTGTTATATATCTCCTTTTTCTTATAGTGCAAAGTGAATCTAATGGATCTCTGGATTCTGAAAGTCTCTGCAAAGCACATCAAACCTATCTCATTCCTCAATCCTTATTTTAAAACTTGTGCTTTAGCAAGATCTGGCAACAAAAGAAAATTTTATTTTTGGTTTAATTCCAGAATACCACAGACATTTCATTTTTTTCTTACATTAAAATGCATTTATCTGTTCACTTAAGATTATAATTTTCCTGACAAACATAGGTACGTCAGAATGTTAAGTTCTTTTTTTGATTTCCTTATTAACATTTTCCTTTTACTCGTCCAGTCATAGCCTTAGTCTTGAACACATGTTATCACTGTGTGTGCATATGTATTATACACAGTCCTGCTTGGAGGACTTTAACCCAAATAAATGCATCATTTACAAAACTTCTTGGAAGGTGTTACATTTTTCTTGCTTCCTAAAGAGCATTTATTTACAATAATTTTGTGAATTATAACTGAACCTTCTTTGATTCTCACATATATAAATCATAATTTACTCTCCTTAAAGATAATACTAATTTTCCCTGGTAATTACAGGTTTTTTGATTGAGAACTACAAATTCTATCAGTGGTCCTCTAGTATAACACCCAAATTTTATAAATGCAATAATTAAGACCCAGAGAGGTTTAGTAGTTTCCCTAAGGTCCCACAGGTGAAAAGTAGTAGATCTAGGACCTAGTAGATTTTGACCCTAGCCCAAAAGCGCACAACTTTTCCAGGGCACCACAATCAAGCTTATTCTCATATGTCCTTCTACTCTTGTGGTCCTATAAACCATATTTCCTTATTTAAATCTTAGTATTTTAAATGTTTTAATCTTAATTAAGTTGTATTTTTTCCCCATCTATGCATGATATCCCTCATAGCAGCTGTCCCTGCTATTAGATGTTCAGCCTGGAGAGAAGGGGGGAAAAAAAGGCAGGGGAAACTTGATAGCTATATTCCCCAGGAACTATTTTTTAAAAATATGTTTGGAAAGATATTTTTGAGTGAATATTTGTGGGAGAAGGAGGAAGATATTGAGATGACCAAAAATTAAAATTAAAAACTAAAACACAATAGTGAGATTTGCACTTATTTTCTATTCAATCCTTCATCAATTGCATGCTTAATAAATAAAGTACAATGCTTCTTAAACTGTGGTCCATGACCCCAGGTGGAGTCAAGTAACTGAATGTGGGGGTCTCAAAAAATTTCTGAACATGCAACAAACAAAAATTAATTCAAAATCAAATGTATAATGCATTCAAGGTGTTTCTGGCAGTGCTTGCCCATGTTGCATAGTGCAACTTCACTGCAGCCTTGGTTCTGAACACAGCATTGACGATTTTAAAATCAAAATGTTGATCAACTCTGTAAAACGTTGAAGATGCTCTATGTCTTGCAGTCTCAAATCTTCCACCAAAATTTAATTCTTTCTGTAAAAATAAACAAGTATATCTATCTCATTATTATACAAATTTTCTTTCATCATTGATAAATGGTAATATATATACCAAAGAATTGTTTTAAAATACATTTCTTTATTATTTACTATCAGTAAATGTTTGATTTATAGACCTGTTTTCTATACCTATCTACCTGGCATCACATAAAAATTTCTTGAGTGAAAAGGTGTCTCAAGCAGAAAATGTTTAAGAAGCCCTGTTTTGCACCGTCAGTTGGTATTTGGTTCTTTGTGCTACTGTGCTTAATGGTTTAATTCTGATATACTCAAATACTCAAACAGATATATAATCTCCCGATTTGGTAGCTCTCCCTAGCAATTAGGATCATACCCATACTTACCTGTTAATCCTGTTTAGCTCTTGTTTATGTCCTCCCAATAATTCGTCCAAGGTGCTGGAGGCCTTCCTTACATTCTCCTCATATTAATTCATTACTAGCAAAGTACTCTATCACTCAGGCTGCTTAGCCTTTTCTCTCACCATGTAACCAACCCATTTTTTCTTCCTATCTTACAATTCCAAGATGTCATATTTTACTCCTATTTTTTTCAGAGTTCTACATTTGTTATATGTTATAGCTTGCTGACACTCACCATGCTCTTCTCCTTTGACTTCTGTGTAATACTCATTTTTATAGAACTTATGTGTGATTTAAAAATTATAAAGAACTAAATGAAGTTTTTTTGAAATGCATCTTATTAACAGTAAAAATAACATGACAATTCCCTACATAACATTTATTCCTCTGAAAACAGAAGGAGTACTTGCATCTCATGGATACTGAGCATTCTTTAGGGATCTTGTTCTTGCAATTTGACTAGTTGCCAATAGATGGTGTCTTGACTTGGCATATAGAGTAAGGAATTAGATTTATTCAGTAAAGGTTATTGAAATGCAATAGAAAACGCACATAATCATGGTAAATATTTTGGCTTTTTGACAAAATAACATTTATTAAAACATTACAATATTATATTTAACTAATAATTTATAGGAAAAAAGAAATCACATAGAAATATAGCTAAGAGCAAGATTTAAAGGAATAGAACTCTAAGCAAAGTTAGGTTCTCTGCTGACTAACATCACTTTTCTGTAGCTATTTGACTCTCTTTAGAGTTTCAGAATTACTTAGAACTTACATTAAAGCTTCAAGATAATGTAACACAGACCTGGGTCTTAACCTGTGCACAGTTAGCCCTGAAAGCCACTGGTGGTTTTGGTGTTAAAAGGTTCCAGACGTTTAGCTTTTAGGGGTTTGGAAGCATCTGTACTTCTGGGCTTGCTACCTTCCTACTAAAAAACTTCTTCTCTTTTGCCTATACCTGGCATCAGAGGATCATGAAAGCTTAGCACCTCAGCTTGCTCCCTCTCCCTTCAGACATCAAGGCTTTAATTAGGTGACTAATACCTTAGTCAGAACCTTATCTGCCTGTATCCTGCAGGGATTTTCTGAAGTCCACGGGAGAAAAAGGCAGGCAAGAATTGCCTTTCTCTATATAGCTTTACTCCCCTACTCCTATATTCTGTTTTTTTTTTCTCCCATGCCTCTCTATAGCTGAACTAAAACTTCCCAAAGCATGGTGGCTTTGCAGCCTGCCCTCTTCTCATGACCCTAAACTTCCAATCAGGAGAAACCCCATGAGCAGGACTATTCAGTGTTATATTGCTTTTGACTACGTGGCTTTTCCTAGTTCCCTTCCTCTAGTCAATAGGCCTTTTAATATTTTACAGCTGCTTTTCCACCCTAGGCCTGACAGGTTTCCAGCCTAGATCACTTTTGCTGACAGAACTCATTTTTTAAAAATTCTTTTTTGTCTTTATGAATATTTTAAAGCATACTCTGAACATGACAAGGCATAAAATAGGGTAGAGGAGCATCGTTGAAGGAGTAGACAATTTGGTAGTAAAGGACTTGCATGAAAATCCTAGCAATAATACTTTCTTTAGGTTTCACCTTGGACAAGTCACTTCATCTTTGTAAGGCTCAGTTTCTCCATCTGTAAAATAAAAAGCTTGGACTAATCAAAGGTTCTTTACCTGAGGTGAAGGAACTTTTAAAATATTTTTATAACTGTATTTCAAAATAATTGGTTTCTTTTGTATTCCCATGCATTGTATTTTATGTATTTAAAAACATTATTCTGAGAAATGATCCATAGATATCATCATACTGCCAAAGTGGTCCATAACACACAAAAAAGATTAAAAACTGCTGGGCCAGATAATCTCTAACATTCCTTCTAGCTCCAAATCTATGATTTTATTGCAAACTGGATTTAAGCTTTAAATTATGAAATATTTTCTCCACTGTGGGCAAACAAAAATTATCCTGGTTGCTCATTGGGTTAATGTGGAATAATGGAACAAAGTCTTTGAAAATGTTTAACGTCTGTATTTCATTGCCCCTCATGAAACGTATTTAAAGGAAAATATACTCAATTACTTTGGAAAGGTCTCACTTAAAGCTATATTTGGTGATAAATAATTAATGTGAAACTTGATGCATTTCTAAGCAGCATGCTTCCACATTTCAAAAAGGACACCTTTGAATCATCACCAACATAAAATATTCAGTGCCCATGTATATTTGGCACTATAGGGTGCTATGCAAAGCTAAGCAGCTAGATTCCCTGACTCAAGAACTTAAAAATCTAAAATGATATTGACATAGTCCGACATATTATTAGGATGCACCTGCCAGAATGTTGGCTTCCCTCTGACCACATATTCTTCATCTTGGCCCTTTGTTCCCAATTAACCACTTTTGCCTTCATGGCTAAAGCAAGCTATCTTGGGATAGTAGGAAGGGAAGGTATCTCATTAAGAAGCTATTAAAAGTTTGTTTAAAGCCAACAACTCTGAGTCCAAGACAAGAAATTGGCTTCATATCAAATTTGTGTTTATTGCTAATGCCTTCTGCCGTGGACTGTGTGGCCCATTACCGATCTCCTTTACTGAATCTTGACCCCTTGTTTTCCAGACCAACTATTTGAACTCCAGGTATATTTTATTTTTAATACTTGTCTTATTCTCAAGTCATACATGAAGAGCCTATTATCACCTACTTATAGGTTCTGATTATATCTTACCAAGATGGAGCAAGCAGACTAGATATGAAACCTAGTTCTGTCACTTAGTCTCTGTGTGAACTTGGATGATTCACTTAATTTTTAGGGACTTTTGTTTCTGCATGTCTAAAATGAAGGGATTGGATTAGGTTATTTCTAATACCCCAGCTACCTCTAAATCTGTGATCCTATTGTAGTGAAGGTTCCCCAAGCTGAAAAATCAAATCTAGAACGGCTTCAGTATTCACTAGGCCTAAGGTCAGGTCACCTGACCTTCAAGCAATCTGGGGCTTAAAGCAATGGAGACCCTCCCCCAGAGCCAACACAGCAGAAGATATGCCAAATAAGGTTAAGACTACTTACATTGGACACCTACATGTTTCCGGGTCCTTTGTCTCAGAGAAATCCCCACACTTAGGTTGTGGGACAGCCCCCCTACCAATAAGAGTGAAGGCCAGTTGTGGGGGGGGTTGGGTTTCTGCATTAGAAGCTTATATAATCATGGGCTGCCTTCTACCTGGCACTCTCTCCCTGCAGATGCCATGTTGGGTGACAGGGGGTAGAGTCTTTTCTCATGAGAAAGACTAAAGACCTTTTCTAACCTTAGATTCAGACTCTGAACTCTTTCATCTCACTCACTATGATTTTGTGATTCCAGATCAGTTTAAATCAGGGACATTACTTGTCTCTAAGATTTGGAGGTCCTCATACCTAAACTGAAAGGTCAGTGACTCAAAGAGGGATAGAGAATCTATTGGTAGGGCAAGTTAGCAGCTAAGGATAAGATGATGTAATGATAACAGCAATAATTTTATGATGCTGGTCTTTCGGATCAAGTTGAGGCACACCATTCCAAAAAACAAAGTTTGTCAGGGGCCAGAAACAAAAAGTGAGTCAAATAGAGCCAGACAGTCAGTAATGCAACACAAATCAATATCAGGGGCAGGGTGGGGGGAGGGGTGCCCAGGCACTTAGAGATTACACTGGCAAAAAAAAGAGTAATTGAAATCTGAAGTTAAGGGAGAGGGCTACAGTTAAGCAAATGAACAACTGTACAGGACTATCTAAGCTTGAGCACTGAGGGTTCATGCAGAATTAGTTATGCTTACTCTAGTGAGCGTGGCTGTACTTTTCAGTCTGGGTGTGTAATGCTAAGTCTACCCTCCTTGCTAATCTAAATGAACTTCAGCTGTGCATAGCTCCCAGTTATTAGAGGTTTTTTTTCCTGTATGGGAAACAGCTGTTACCAAGTAGCAGGAGACCAGAGAGGAGGAGAGAGTAATATCAGCTGGCTTCTAACATCACAAAGACAAGGTAGATGGTATTAACTCTTGTTCCATCCATACACATGTCTGAGGCTACATGTCGCCCTTTTTGAGACTTCTTTTTTACTTTATAATTGCCCTTGAATTTCATCTTAATCAGATTTCACTTATACAAAAGGTTTTTTAAGATTTGGCGGGATGAGGGTAAGATGTAAAAAAAGGACCTTTTCTCCAGACCCTTGGAACTTTTAGAGATGGCTATAAGCATCAACTTTTACAGCAAGGCAGCATGGACATAATGGGTAGAATGCCAGCCTCAGAATCATGGTTATGTTTTTTTGTGAAAGCCTGTAAGTCACAAACTTGAACCTGGGTTCAAGCTTTTTTCTCAGATACATACTTGCTTGGAGGTGGGATAGGTAACTCCATAAAACTGTAAGTTGATGATCAGGTAACAGTCTTCCCTGGTTGAAGGAGTTCCCTATCCAATAGTCACAGGTCGTGTCTCCAAGTCCCCATCACCACAAATGCTCCCATGACTATCCAGTATTATCTTTTGTACATAGTCCTGACTCCTTATCCTTCATTCATAATTGTGTTGCTGTGATACAGGGGAGAGCTAAAGATGCAACAGTATAAGATAAGGAGACTATGTAAATAAAGGGTAAGATCATGGAATTTATAGCTAGAAGGGAGTTTAAAAACTATCTTTCCCAATGCCATCATGTTACAGATGAACAAATCCAAACCAAGAAAAGCTAGGTGACTTGCTTATTGTCATACAGGTAGCAAATGGTACAGCTGAGATACTACATCTACATCAAAGATACTAACTACATTTTAATGGAAAGACTTGTAGAATGAGTTATCTGTGTAATCTAACTCTCCATTGGTTGGGGGAGAGGAAAAAATCAAGAAAACCATTGAATGATTGCAATAGCTCCAAAAATACCTATTTAAATAGGTCATTGAAGCCAGCTTGGTACAGTGAAGGGAGCACAGGTTTTCAGAGGACCTGGGTTCAAAGCCTGTTTCTGATGCGTGGACAAGTCACTTAAGCTCATTTTCCTCAACTATACAATTGGGGAATTGAATTAGATGGCTACTAAAGTGCCTTCCAGATACAGATCCATGATTCTATGATAAAGAATCTGTTGCTCTTGAAAGGAGAAATAGTTAAAAAGAAAGGTTTCTTGTTTCAGCATCACACTTACTAGCTGTGTGACCCTGGGCAAGTCACTTAACCCTGTTTGCCTCTGTTCTTCATCTTTAAAATGAACTGGAAAATGAAATGGCAAATCATTCTTCAATCTTTGCCAGAAAATTGCAAATGGGATCACAAAGAATCTGACATGACTAAAAAGACTGAACAAGCAAAACCAACATTTATTAGAGAAGTGTAATTGATTTAAAACATTCACTAAAACAATAAGGCCAGAGAAGTTCATTAACTTTCTTTTTCTTGTTGTCTTTTCTTCCACTTTATTGCATACTCCTACCCCACCACCACAATAATGACTTCTTCTTAATTTAAACTAAAAACCATTAGGGGTTCTTGAAAGGTGTGTGTGTGTGTGTGTGTGTGTGTGTGTGTGTGTGTGTGTGTGTGTGTGTGTGTGTGTGTATACTGAGGGGAGAGGGAACAGTGTCACAGCCTGAGGTCTTGGGGGCAAGGAGGGGAGTAGACAAGTCAGTGTGGATGGTCTTGACAGGATTCTTGAAGGAGTTGAGTGCCTGAAGCTACCATTGATAGGCCATAGGGTGGAGCCTGAAGCCATACAGCCTGGGCACAAATTGGTTGGCAGGCCATTTGGGCCTGTACTTAGGATACACTATGAAGAACATGTGAGGAAAGCCAGTGCCAACATAAGCACTATCTGTATGGTGATGCGTGGACGACTTGGGGGTGTGCGTGCACTTGGAGCAGTACAGCTTCACCATGGCCTCACCTCGTATGTCTGACAGTCCAATGGGCTGCATGGCCTAGTTTGCACAATATACACGGGGACAATAGCCAACTTCTCCCTGCTGGTATTTTTCCAACATCTGAGCGATGCCACCATTTGTGAGGATGTAGCGGCTATGAATCAGTCCACATAGCATCTCAGCTGCCTGCTGGATCAGGTCACTCTTGCTGGGATTGTCTTCCAATTCCTCATCAGGTTCTAAATGGAGGATCATGTCTAGTGCCTGCCTATAGTAGGGCGCCTGTCATTGAGCCCTGTGAGATTGAACTCATCTTAGATACAGTCTTCATTCACCTCGCAGAAGAATTCATTGCCACAAAGTCCAAAAAACCATGAGATCCATGATATTTCCTCTGAGCTACTACTGATCTTTACCTCAGCTACCAGGCCGGGCTGGGGAGGGGGAAGGAGAAGTTGCTCCCAGGGACGGCAGCAAAGCCCAGCAGCAAAGACCCCATCAAGCAGAGGAGTCGGGGAGCAGGGGGGAGAGGAAAGGGGAAGTTTATTTAACAAACAAACATTTTCTCTCTTTTACAAGTGGGAAGACACAGTAGACAAAGACAGTTGTAAGCTCATTTGCAATTGATTATGGAGAAAAAAAATGGTAGATGATGACCAGTATTACCTTATAAAACAGTAAAAGCCATGGGAGGGAAAATAAATCTGACACGAGAGCTAACCTGCCCAGAACATCCCAAGAACATTTATCAACAAACTTGAAAAGAGAACACCAAAAAGAAATGAAATAGCATTGCCAGTATTTCTGTACTGATTCGCTGTCCCTGGCAATAACAACGGAACATCATTTTTGAAATGTTTAAATCCTTTTAATGCCGGCATGTAGTATAGCATTTAATAAATGTTTAGTAGCTGAGTTGAATTGAACTGTGCTTGAGAAATCCATAAGGAATAATTACTAGAGAAGTGTTAACATTTTTGTACATTACTTAGAGTAGGAAATGAAAACTGAAATGTGTTTGTGGATGACACAGTCTCTTAAAGACAGTGACATGCCAAGTGTCACCAATAAACTACATGACTATTTTGGAAAAAAAAAAATTTGAGTGGTTAGTATATGACAGATGAGATTTACTACAGTCAAATATAAAGTAATGCATTCAGGGGAGAGTAAAGCCAAACTATAATTTTAGGATGATAGACTCTTACAAAAACCTGTCATTTAAATATGTGGTTTTGATATTCAAGGGGCTAATTGCACAGAGTCACTACTTTTAGTCCAAGAAAGGGATAAAGGAGTTATTACAGACTATTGTCCAAAGTGGGTCAAAACATTCAGCTAAATAGATTTTATTACCATCTCTCTGCAAATAACTCCAAGATCTCTATATCCAGCCCCAGTCTCTCTCCTGAGCTCTGGTCCCACATCACCGACTGCCTGTGAGACATTCATAGGACTTTAGAAATGGCATAAGGAGCCAGGGGCCTATGATTTTACAAGGCTTAGGTTCTTAGAATTGTAAAGATGTTAAGAGATCATTTAGTCCTTTTTACAGATTGAGAAATTAAGACACAGACACACAAAGACACACACACACACACACACACACACACACACACACCCACGGTTGATAGTATGCTGGGCCTGGAGTCAGGAAAATTCATCTTGCTGAGTTCAAATTGGGCCTCAGACACAATAGCTATGTGACCCTGGGCAAAGCATTTAACCCTATTTTCCTTAGTTTCCTCATCTGTAAAATGTGCTGGAGAAGGAAATATCAAATATTTTTGTATCTTTGGCAAAAAACCACAAATGAGGGGTCACAAAGAGCTGGACAAGACTGAAATAACTGAACAACAACACAGTAAAAGGTTTTAACATTTTTTGTTGCAAGAATAAGTAAAAGAATCATTATGAAAGGATTTTATCTCCCATCTCCATTTTATCATTTAGTCATAAATTAAAGACTGTAATTGAGCAACATAGGCTGTATAAATAACCCATGACTCACTGGTTAAGCAAAAAAGTTCTGAAAAAAAGAGTAGCTTACTTTCTGATACAGATGGCATCTGTCATTAAAATCACTTGAATCTGAGGAGTGAAGATATCTGACAAATCTTTCTCAGACAAGCACAGCAAAGAAATCTGAAATAACATCTAAGACACCAGAGGTTGTTTTTAGGTCTTGAAAATTTCCTTTTATTTAAGGAGTAAACTATTTTTTCCCATTACTTTTTGGTCGTGGGAATTGTATGTGCTTCTACAGTGTCAATGCTTGAGTTACCAAGAAACATTGTTGATTAGCACTAAAAAGGTCTAATGGTTGAGACCTTGAATGCAAAACTTATGATAAAAATAAACTTCAAGGTCTCAGCATACTCTTATCAGATCAACTGTATGAATAAGTCTCAGGTCCCAGAGTAGATTGCATAAATCTTTTGGCTGAGCTTGGCAAGTGCAAAGCTTAATACCCACAGGCTTGCAATCTTTTTGAATGTGATTGTAATTCAGCACCAGCTTTGCATTCTGGATAAAGGTTTCCCTTGAACACAAAGTATGTTACATGCTTGCGTGCTAGTGATCAAAATACTCAGAGGATTATGGCACTTGCTGTTCTTAAACCTCCAAAATGGTGTTAAAATGCTACATCCAATCAGCTAAGCTGTAAATTAAATTATTGTAAATTGAAGGCATGGTTTTCCCTCATATGCCAGAAACTCATTTCAGCCCTAGCATTTCAGCTAGCAGGTTGCATCTAGCAGCATAACTCAAGAGGTTTAATGAAAGTTTAAAAACAATCTGTTGCAAATTTTGTGCCTAATTTATTTTTAATTGCAAATTGTACAACACATTATTGTCTGTGAAAAAAGAAATTTAATTTACTTCCTTTTTTTTTTTATACCTTTAATGTGAACCTTCGAAAGGAAGTAGGCTCGAATGGGTTCCTTTTAGAAGACTTTTCCTTTTTTCCCCCAGACCTTAAATGTGAAGTCTTTGAAAATTTAGCTTATGTTGCTAAGGTACCTCCTTCAAACACACCTTCATCTTTTAAGCATATTCTGTTTTATTTGGAATTTTAATAAGATGGTTTCACATACTGCATTTTTGTAAACATATAGTTGTATATATAATTTACCATGATTATTGAATCCACAATCATATGATACTGATAAAATAATGGGTTGAATGGCTCAAAATAACTAATCTTACATAAATTATCTTTAATCTGAGGTTTAAGATAATACGATTAGAATGTCATCCATCTCTGGATGAAAAACCTGTGTCTGTGTGTTTGTGTGTGTGTGTGTGTGTGTGTGTTTGTGTGTGTGTGTTTAATATAAATATCATTACAGAGAGAACCTAGGAAAGACAAAAAGTATATATGTTTGCATGTACAAGTGTCAAAAAAAGATTAATTTCACATTCAGACAAGCATATAAATAGCTTGTTTTAAAAAAAATGACAGTGTCAATGAATTATATTCTGCTAGTTTTAGAATATGGAAAGAATATATATGTGTGCGTACATATACAATGTATATATTATATGTGCATATGCCCATGTATGTATATGCATATACATGTTTGTAGAAGATTAGAAAAACATTTAAATAAGTAATAAACATCTCATATATGTGTATATACATATATAACACGTATATACATATAAAATGTGCACATACATACATAATGTATATACATATAAAATAAATATATATACAGTACACAAATACACACCTATTTTTTTGGTTTTTATTTATTTTATTTTTAATTTATGGAATAAAACAAGCATTTCCACAATATAAGTATAAAAAAAGATTATTGCACTTGAAACTACAAAACTATTGTGTATAACTTACTATGACTTTTAAATATGTAATAAAGTTATCATGTAAATTTTATGTGTGTGTGTGTTCTTTGCATATTCTAACACTAGCACAATGTAATTCAGTAACAATGAAATTGGTTTTTAAGACGGCAAACTATTCACTGACTTGTCTGATAATATTTAATTGGTCTTTTTCTAGAACTCCCCAAGTTTGTCAGTCAAAGAGGTCAGTTCTGGTTTTATTCTTTGGCGCGTGATGCCACTGGTCTGCTTCTGGTACTTTGAATCTGTACGGAGATCTGAAATGAAGTTTACTGAGTCCTATCAACTGATGTGAGGGAACGTGTCAAAAGAAAAGAGAAATAAGCCAAGGTCCTCTGTTGGATTCCCCTTTCCTTCTGAAATCTTTGCCACTTTACATCGAAAGCGAGTTGTGTTCTTTATTTAAAATGTTTCTTTCTCTTCCTCCCCGTCCTTAGAGAGGGGCCATCAGTATAGTCTCCTCAGCCTTTTGCCTCTTCTCGCTGGGCAGTATGTCAGTGAAAGCTGGATGCTTTTATTGCTAGTGACAAGCCTGTGACTTGTCTCTTGCTAGAAAGGGACGCTTGACGAATGACAACATCTAAACCTCCTTTCCTGGGAGACAGTTTTCGTCACCTCTATGAGGCCCCACTTCCAAGAACTGGTGGATCAATTTGATATCTTGTTTCAGACTTGCTGTTCTGAGCAGGTACATTAGACAACATCAAACTATCCTTAAGGAAAACTTGTTGTGAGTGAGTATCCTTGACCTCCTTCTAAGATGTTAGAACTCAGGTTCCGGCCTGACTTTCTTCTTCTTGGAGAAGGGGAGACAATTCACCCTGGAACTCAGACCCTGGAGTTGTGGTATTTTGTTAATCACTTCAAATTTATTGCAGCTGAGAAAGAAGTGAGACAGACAGAGAAATAATGTGAATGTGCCTGTTCAAACACAGAATCCAAACAGGCCCTTGAAACAAACTGGAATTTTGAAGAGGTTTAAAACTCCTGCTCACCCAGAAAAGAGTATGTATGGTTATTTCTCTTACGGTTTGTTTTAACTATTCTTACAAGTATGGCAGTCATCAGGAGATGATCTCACTTTCTTCCTTCTGTCTAGGGAAAAGTCTTAATAACTTTGAGAAATTCACTAATTCTTATTTGCTAGCAATTCAATTCTTCAAGATTTTATAAGGGCTGCTTTTTGCTTTTGTTTCCATTTCTGGCACATTGTCGGAATTTGATGCCTGTTGACTGACTGACTGTAGACTTAGGCTTGGTCTAATAACCTATATTGAGTAATTCCTTCTGCTTAAGGAGATTTCTATTTGGGGAAAAAGCATATACCTAATAAAGACCTATATTGAGTAATTCCTTCCACTTAGGGAGATTTCTAGTTGGGGAAAAAACATATACCTAATAAAGACTTAAATTGAGTAATTCATTCCACTTAAGGAGATTTCTATTTGGGGAAAAAAAAACATATACCTATGTAAATTGATATAAAATTAATTTGAAGTAATTGGGGAGAGCATGGATTTATTTTATATAGCAGTTTATAAACAATGCAACACTAATTCCATAAAACCTAAGTGGAATGGTGACAGCAGAGGCATGAGCTAACATGGATGGGTATGAAGAAGCAGATGGTATTGGTTAGAGGAGGGAACTTCAGCAACTTCTTATCCCTAGCCTGTTTTTTTTTTTGGAAGGAGGACATATTTTCGATATTATAATAAAAGAGAGAGCATAAAACAATAATATAAATTTGGGAATTAGGAATTTACGTAGCTTGATGATCAGATAATCCACCAATAAAACCTAAGAATCCCCCTAAGAAGAATTAAGGATTAATTTCCCAAATGTGCGTGTCAATCAGCTAATTTTAAATCATATATACACACAAATATAATTACAGTGTATATGTTGGTGAAACATGCAAATGTTTGAGTGTATAGACACATACACACATACAGTACAGATATATTATTGAATTTTTTTCAATAATCTATTTATCCCATTGATCTTACATGATCTTACATTTATCCCATAACAAGACACAGGTATTATAGGGGATATTGACATTTCTTGAATAGAAACTTCACACCCTAAATCCAAAACAAAATGGATTAGAAAATTAAGGCAAATATAGAAAATATTTTAATCACCCAAAGGCACAAAGCTTTTTTTATTTTTTTGCTTTTTTTTGGAGGGGGGTGGGCAGGGCAATTGGGGTTAAGTGACTTGCCCAGGATCACATGGCTATTAAGTGTTAAGTGTCTGAGTCCACATTTGAACACAGGTCCTCCTGACTCCAAGGCCCCGCCTCTATTCACTGTGCCACCTAGCCACCCAACACAAATCTTTTGTCTGTTTATTTTAACCTTAATAACCTTAAATATTAGCACAGGTGGGTGAGAAAGAGAATTAGGGAGGCTGAGCATGAAAAGATTCATGGAAAGCTACTTTCTTTGACAACCTGGCATTAAATTTCCACAAGCTAAGCCAAGAACTTCACTCATTGGAAGCAAATTAGGCTCATTCTTGGAGCTCATGAAACCTTATAAAAGCCACATCTTCACAATACGATCATTTTATGTTATGGAAAGGATGTTTGGGAGGCAGGTTTAAGAGGTTCATGTTGTCAAACACCGCAGACTTTTATTAAATACCTGGTATGGGGAAGGTGATGTGGCATGATAGACTGAGAGCTGGCCCCAGAGTTAGGAGAAGCTAGGTTCAAGTGATCCCTTTCACATATACTAGATTCAGAGGATGTCACTTAACTTCTCAGTGTACCCAGGCAAGTTGAATGACAGGTTCCACTCTGCACCAATACTACATTAATTACCTGCTGATACTAATGGGAAAAATGTAAAAGCATCGTGCTAGATGTTAGGGATGCAAATATGAAAAAACGCAGAGTATTCCCCTCGTCCCCACAACCATGGCTTTTATTTTAGTACAGAGAGATATTAATGCTGTTATTGCTGATGATGATAGCTAACATTTGTTTAATATTAAGGTTTGCAAAGAACTTTTCCTATGTTATCTCATTTGATCCTCACAGTAACCCTATAGGGTAAGTGTCATTATTATTCCCATCTTTAGAGAGGAAAAAAAACTGAGGAAAATAGAGATTGTGACTCATTTAACATCACACAGTTAGAAAATGTCTGAATTTAAATGTGAATTGAGGTCTTCCTCTCCCCATATCCATTGCCCTATCACTGTATTACCTAGCTGCTGAGTAAGATCATTTGTACATGAAATGTTTTTGTTTTTGCTTTTAAAAAAAAATAATGATCTACTGAGATGCCAGACAAGAACAACAGCAAAGTGACACTGGTTTTTAATTTATGCTTAAATATTAGAGAAGCAACTTGGCCTTGGTCATTGTTGTTCAGTCATTTCACTCTTATCCAACTTTTTGTGACCCCAATTGGGGTTTTCTTGGCAGAGATAATAGAATGATTTGACATTTCCTTCTCTAGTTCATTTTACACACGAAGAAATGGAGGCAAATAGGGTTAAGTGACTTGCCTAGGGTCACACAGCCAGTACATGTCTGAGGCCAGATTTGAACTCAGGAAGATGAATCTTCCTGACTGAACGTCCAGCATTCTATCCACTGTACCACCAAGTAGCTCTAAGTTGCTTTAGGTCATATTGAATATCCCTGTGCAGAATTATATCCTATCTTTTTTTTTTCTTAAGTGATATATTAAATTAATGATTGTATAAAAACTATTCAGTAAAAGTAAGTGGAATATACAGATGAGCTGCTTTGGAAAGAGAGTGGCTATATTTTTAAAGACCCATTTAAGTGTCTTTTTAAAAACTGTCGTTATTACTAGAATACTGAGTAAAAAGTCTAGGGAACCACGTGAAAAGCTATCATTGCAATGGAGCTCTTAGAGGCAAACTGATTTTCATTTTGTTTTGTTTTTTTCTGAATTGATGGGTTGCAAATGATCTTTGTCGCCAATGACAATTGAGAATGCAGGCTGTTGTGAAGAGTATTTCTCACCAGAACTTTTCTTGTTTTGTACCAGCTAACTCCAACACAGAAACCAACAAAATGATGGCAACTGGCTGATTGATTGCTCTTGCTGGGCTTTCAGCTGGTTAAATATCAGTAGCTGTTATAATTGTATATTTACTTTTCCACTTTTGCAGCTTTTAGAGTGACAAAAAATTCAGCCACTTGTCATGCATCTGAGATGTTAAACTGTCCCAAACATTGGCAATGCTGTGATAGAATAAGATAACCAACAAACGCTCCATATATTGTCAAGGAGCTAATTTAGAGTGCCCTAAATTAGTGGTTTGCAGATAGAAACCAATGTGGCAAAAAGTAAAATGTGTGAAACTGCCTTGTGACAGTTACCCTGGTTTATGATGCTGTTTTATTAGTGTCTCAGAAGAAGCAATAGCTTTTGTGTCTATAAGGATTTGTGAGCTCAGAAAAGTGATTCAATACTAGCAGTGCCACATACTCAATCAAATGGTTGGGAAGATATGGACCAGTGATGACTAGAACCCAGAAGATTTCATGTTGTAGTGGGAGGATCACAGGACTAGGAGCTGGGAGACCCAAGTTCTAATGCTGATTTCTCTACCAACTGCCTGCACGAATGAGCAAATCTTCTCTGACCCTCATTTTCCTCAGCTGTAAAATCATGATTGGACTAATCCAGGAATTCATAATATGAACTTCAAAAAAATTAGACACACACACATATACACACACACACATATACACGTATGTGAGCTCCTTGAGAGTGCGGGCAATCTCTGACCTCCTTTGTGTCCTCAGCACTTAGCAAGAGTGCCCGGCACATAATGGGAATTTAATAAATGTTGATTGATCAATTGATATATTTTGGTAAATATTTCAGCATAATGGGTTTCCTTTATAATTCTGCTTGGGGCACCGAGTCCCAAGATGGAGTACAAGGCCTAGAGACAGGAAGACTCATCTTTCTGAGTTGAAATCTGGCCCCATACACTTACTAGATGTATGAACCTGGGAAAGCCACTTAACCCTGTTTGCCTCAGTTTCTTCATCTGTAAAATGAGCTGGAGAAGGAGATGGCAAACTGCCTCGAAAATCCCAAATGGGGTCACAGAGTCTGACATGGGTGAACAACAGCTGAATAACACTAACAATCACATAATTCTGTGTAATTACTTGAGATTCCAGTGGAATTGACTGATGTGAAAATATGTTTAATGTGAATGTATATGTAGAGCCTATATCAGATTGCATGCTGTCTTGGGGAGTGGGAAGGGGATAGAGAGGGAGAAAATATGGAACTTGGAAGCTTGTGGAACTGAGTGTTGTAAACTAAGAATAAATAAACTTTTAAAAAATTAAAAAAATAATTTCAAAATAATTCTATCAATTTTCTGCATTTAAAATATTATTCTGATGAGATGTTTATAGGCTTCACCAGATTTCTAAAAGGTTTCATGATACAAAAAAGGTTAAGAATACCGGGTCTAGATAATCCCAGAGTTCCCCATATTTGTACAGATCTTTGTAGGTCTATGGAAATATACCTGCTTATGATATAATATACACATAAAATGTTACAGTATAGGCATAATGTGTATATTTAATTAATTAAATTAGGACTATGACTTTTAAAAAAATCCAGGTTTCTTTCAGCTCTGACACTAGTACCTTTGGTTATTCTGTAATTTGTCAAAATAGAACTTTAGAAAAATATACCCATAATTTCTATAGCCATAGACATTTTGTATGGATATCAGATTGCCCCAAGATACTAGGAATATTTCTGGTTCATGTTTGCTTTTGAATAAAAATCAGCAAGAGAGATTTACCAACACCCCCTAATACTATGTATACCATTAAATGTGCATATATAATTTATTCAGCTAATTATCTAAAATTTTAGAGAACAATATGTATGACTTTAGGAAGAGAGATGAGGAATTTCTATACTGGAGTTTGGTCTATCTTTTTCAGGCAGAATTAGTTTTGAGAAATATTTCAGTTCATTTATTATTGGAAAAGACCTTACTAGTTTATTCAAGCAAGAAAATTACCCCAAAAGCTTGCAAGATTTATAATGCTTGGAAAACAAAAAGAAAAAGAAAAAAAAGGCAATTCAAAACCTAATGAGACATTTTAGCCTCATTTACATCTCTAACCTGACCCATTTTCTGCACAACGTTTTTCGTAGTAATTTACATACTAAAAGCTAGCTATTTATCCATCCCTAACCAAAAAGTTGATGAGATTACTAACACCCCAGTGAAGTTAACAGTACCCTGAAAGCTAAATACAGCCACTTCATGAAGGTCGACTATGGAAACATTGATTTCACTATAATCTCCATTTAATACTGGAGTGAATGAAATGAAATGAAAACAAGATTTGGAATGAATGAAATGGGAGACTTTATTTATATTGTGATCATAATTACTTGTCATTGATGATTGGTCATTTGTGCTACCGTGAGGCAAAGGAAACTTGTAGGAACACACATAGAAAAGAATCATTTGTAGAGGCTGTGTGTGTGTCTGTGTGTGTGTATATGTGTGTGTTTATATACCTCTATACCTGCCATGCTGTCATTTATCCTGAAAACTGAGTAAATGCTGTGTAAAACAAATGCCACTTGAAAAATTCAAATTTGGGGAGTATTCTGTATGTTTGGATTTAATACATTTAAATTATTTGTGAGGTATGTCAATGGATCTGATATTTTTCATCATGCAAACAGTTACACTAACAGACAAATCTTGAGAAAATATAATTTTTCCTCAGTTCTTTTAAACCTTTCTCAGGCAAAATATTTAGATTGTATGCCTATATTTTTTTTTTAAGAGAAGTACAAATCTGACCAATAATGGCCAACAGAAAGATCTGTGATATTTGGGCGAAACAAGGATGATTTTCTCAATATCTTTTTACATTATTAGGCACATAAACCACCAATTGCACCTAATTAGCAACTGAATTGTTTGTTACAGACAGTTTGATACCTCCTCTTTCCTTCTGCAGCCCCCTCAGGAAACAATACAATACTCACTGGGCTTGGTTACATCTTTAAAACGTCCAATATTCTTCAAAATGTTAGCTTTGATAAAATATGCATGGCCATCTGGCAAGCCCCACATTTTAGTCAGAACCCACTAGAGAGCAGCTGAGTTATAAGGCTCTTGAGAACTTTACTCTAGGACCTACAGGACAACTCATAGTAAGTTCTTAAGTCCCACTCCAAGTGAGAGGTTTTATGGGGGGTCTGTAGCTCTTGGTCTAGAGGATTCAAATCAGAGAATCATAGTTCTTTAGAACTAGGATGTGGCTTTTGAAATCATCTAAACCAGTCGTTCTCAACCTTCCTAATCCCGTGACCCTTTAATACAGTTCCTCATGTTGTGGTGACCCCCAACCATAAAATTATTTTCGTTGCTACTTCATAATTGTAATTTTGCTACTGTTATGAATCATAATGTAAATATCTGATATGCAGGATATATTTTCATTGTTAAAAACTGGATATAACCCACAGGTTGAGGACAGATGAAAAACAATTCTCTTCATTTTATAAATGGAGAAGTTGAAGGGCCCAGAGATGTTGATCGGGTTGCCTATGTCACTCAAGCAAGAGGTGGCAGATCTCGGACTCTGGTCTTCCTCCTTTCTCCTTTACTGTGTTGCTTTGAGTTACACTCTTTGAAGGTGGATGAAAACTTTTAGTAATCCTTTAGAAAATTATAAGGGGGGGAGAGGCGGCTAAGTGGCACAGTGAATAGAGCACCAGCCATAGAGTCAGGAGGACCTGAGTTTAAATTTGGCCTCAGACACTTAACACAAAAACTAGCTGTGTGACCTTGGTCAAGTCACTTAACCTCAATTGCACTACCTTTCCGCCTCCAAAAAGAAAAAGAAAGAAAATCCCAAATGCAGTCACAAAGAATCAGATACAAGTAATTGAACAAAAAAAAAAAAGAAAAAGAAAATTATAAGGGAAGTTAGGTGGTACAATGGACAGTGCCCTGAGTCTGAAGTCAAGAAGATGTGAATCCAAATCCGGGCTCAGATGCTTGCTAACTGTGTGACTTTGGACAAATCACTTAACCTCTACCTCCCTTAGTTTCTTACACTGTGAAATGGGGAAAATAACAGTAATGTATTTCCCTAACAGTTGTTGGGCAGATGAAAGGAAATAATATCTATAAAGCACTTACCATACTACTTAATACAGAGTAGGGACTATATAAATGTTTATTCCCTTCTTTCCCCCTTCCCTGTCCCTACACCTTTAAAATCCAATGGAAGGTTTACTTAAATAAAAATCTTCTAAAATTCCTCTTGTTTTGAATTACATACTTGGGCATTTTAGAATTGATTATTTTAGAAGTACTTTCCCTCAGAGGAAGTCCTTTGACTTTGCCCATTTCAGGTCTAATCTAAAATCTGAGTGTATAGATCAGAAACATGCCTAAACCATCATAAGCATACTGAAACATGCAAGGTCAAATGACACATTGACTTTAACCACATTATTGGTCACTGAAGTCCTTCTATCAGATAGATCCTTCTGTTGTACTTCATCTCTCTGGTCTTCCTAACCAAGCTCATTTTGGCCACAATTAGAACACCAGGAGAGTCAGAGAGAGGAATAAAATCCCCTGATCTACCCACCCCCCAAAATAATATGTAATGACTTTTTATGTTTGGCCTCTGCCATCCATAATTCAAGCTTTAGTATTGCCATAGCATGTTTCAAGGGAATAGCCAGCAAAAGAGTGTGAATAGATGACAAATCTCTCTTTAGAAACAGAAACATAATTCATGGGGCATGTCCTACGAAGAGTGGGTCCAGAAGATCATGAAAGGCAGAACATTACAATATTATATTGTGTGATTGACAGGAAAAGAATAGGTAAGACATTGGGTCCTCTTACCCAGTTCTGCCACGAATCATCTTTATCTTTTGGGGAAAGTCACTGAACCTCTTTGGAGTTGTACTTTCCTTGCCTGTAAAAATAAGAGGTTTGGAGGAGATGAATTCTCAGTTTCCTTCCAGAAGTATGGTTTGTAAATGTCATGTTGGCAAAATTCCCCAATGTCAAGTTACTGTTTGACAAACTGAGGCCCCTGTTATTTCAGTTTCGCTTTTGTTTAATGCAGTCATTCAACAAGCATTTATTTAACAAGTATTATTTACCAGATCCTGAAGACAGAAAAACAGAAATGAATTAATCCTTTAATCAAAGACTATTTCATGTTTGTCTTTGCATCTACTGTCCCTAGCACAATGCCTGGGAACAATCCACCCACCACTCCTCACTACAATTATGATTTCATTGTTTTAGAGGGTTCTGAGTGAGATTCCCTCTATTAATGCAGGTCGGAAGCTGCTCTGCATTTTATGATTTTAGAGAGAATCTTAGAAAACTTACTAGTTAGAGAACTTGTTCAGGGTCACATAGCTAGTGTCTATCAGCAACAAGCCTTAATCCCAGGTTTTCTTTCCTTGAAAATCACTCTCATATTTCCCTTGGCAAAAAAAGAGGGAAGAAAGAGATGATGGAAGGAAGAGAGGGAAAGAAGGAAGGAAGGGAAGAAGGCATAGGGACAAATGGAAGAAGGAAGGAGAGGAGGGAAAGAGGGAGGAAGTTGCTGACCTTAAGGAGCTTATACTCTATTGTTAAGAAAGAATATCTACAAAGGAAAGTAAATGCAAAATTTATACAAAGCAAATTCCAGGAGGCAGGTAGAATAATCTAGTCACTGGAGGCTGAGGAATGAGGGGTATGAATCAGGATAATATTCCTGTAGGAAATAGCATTTGAGTTGCTTTTTTTTAAAGAAGTTAAGAACTATAAGAGGTGGAAGTGAATAGAAATTACATTTTAGCCATAGGGGACAGTATGTTCCAAAGCTTGGAGGCAAATGGGATACAGGAGCATTAGGAAATAAGCTAATTTGTCTAATATCTAGTGTATAAAGGAGAACAATGTACAATAAATGTGGGAAGGTAGACTGGAGCCACAAATTGAAGGGCTTCAAATGCCAAACAAAGGAGTTTATAACTTTTTCCAGGGAGCAAAGATATCAACTGACACTTACTGAACAGGCAATACGGACTTGGAAGGTTGCCTCTAATCTCCCTAAAGGTTTTTGGTCATAACTAAATTTTTAAGCCCCTGTATTACAGTTACTTGAAAAGATGATCTATATGTTTGCATCTGGAGACTCGGTGCTTGGTGAGATCGTGTATTAATACATCAGATACTGCTTTTCTAGGGGCATATTAGCGATAGTAATAAATATCTATCTAGGTGTGTTTGACCATGCTGCACTGTTATCCTTTGCCTGCTACCGGTTTGCTACTCATATCTCACAGGCTGTCCCCATGCCATCTTTGAAATAGAACAAGCCTCTTTTTAATTTTGTTTTTCCACAGTGATTTCTCTATTACTCCTGTTATCAAAATAATGTCGTAGATTTTTTTTTCTTCTGGTTTATGTTCCCTCACTACCGCCTACCCACTCCACGGGAAATCAGAAGTTATATTGACAAAGGCGGGGGGGGTGGAAGAATAGGGAGAGATTGTGGGTAGAAGTCAGGCACCCAAAAGCTACGTCTAATCACAACTGTAATCATTGCTTGTTTCAATGTGGGTTCTAGAGCATAGTAAGCCATGACACTGCTCCAACATAGTTAGCCATGAACACACCAGAACATGTACCACAATGATGCAAGAGAATAAAAACTTCCATTTATCTCGGTCTCAATTAATATATGCTCTTTTTTTGAGGAGGAAGGCAAGGCAACTGGTGTCAAGTGTATATACTCTATACTCACTCCATTTGTTCTCACCACCTTTTCTTACCAACGCATATAGACCTGCTACGTACAATCCCCATCCCATCATATAAATAAGGGAGGAAGAGTAAGGCAGTAGAAACAATACTGAACAGGAAGTTATATGACCTGATTTCAAATTCACTTAGTATCTCTGCGACCTAATGTCAGTCTCTTCATCCCCTTGGCTCTATGTTCTCACACTTGTAAGATAAGGGATTGGAGATGATCTCTAAGCATGGCACTCTGGGTAGGGCATGGACTTAGAGTGAGAAAGATTCTTTTTCAAGTCTCCTATACCTTCTCTGCACCTTGGTTTCCCTTCTGAAAAGTCAGGGACTTGGACTGCATGTCCTCTGAGATCCTTTGTAGCTTTAGATTATGTAAGCCAATGACCTCAGTAGAAGGTGGTGAGGTGCTCAAGCTCCTTTCCTTCATTTGTTCATGCACATTACACTCCTTCTGAGTCCAATGTATCTCCCTCAGCTCTATCCATCTCCCTGCCACCTGGTGCTCCATTCTCCCTCCATCATGACAGTAATTCTAGCCCACTTTTATATCCAGATATGATAGCTCACTTCTATACTTTATTTTACCATATGACATCTGATTGCATATTCTGCCCTCATTAATTTTCTTTGGAAGTCCAGGGTGGTATAAGAATGACTTATTTTCATGCTAATGGACTAGCTATGAACCAAGACTTCATTTCTGGGAGCCTGTCTTGAAATGTGATGCTAAGTTAGCTTTTGGAGAACTTGAATAAATTAGACTAAAATGACTGAAAAAACTGATTTTCTGAGTGTTTAAATTTTACAGTCCTGTGCAAGATTTGACACTATCTTCTGTTTGCCTTGAGGTTTCATTCCTTATTGGCACCACACTCTGTCTGCCAGCTTCTCCAAGGATGTGCTGACATTGCTCACTTACATTTCTACTCTGTTATCAATGAAAGTATGGGAGTATCATTGGACCATGTGCTACTAAGCAAATTTAATAACATTTCTTAGCTCTACATTTTATATGAAAAATGTTTGCTGTATGTAGGATTTCCCTGGTCATATTGGAATATATGGCTTTATTCCTCCTCAGCTTCCCTGTTAGTCCATAGCATCACAGGATCACATCAGAACACTTAAAAATTATTCATGTATATGATTAAAGTGGAAACTGAGGGCTAAAGAGATAAAATAATTGTCCAAAGTTATGTGGGTAGCATGTGGCGAAAGTAAAGATGCATCAACTCCAAATCTGGTGCTGTTTCCACTGTGAGATTCCCAGCTTTTCAAATTGTGCCTATCACATAAATCCTCATCTACTGGATGAGTAACCAGTATAAAGAAAACCAGAGATACCTAGTTTACTTCTGTGGAAACTCAATGGATTAGTTATTATACAATATACTTCATTCTCTTCACAGGTCAGCACTCATTTTTGAAGAAGAAAGCTGTATGTCATTGTGGGCTATCAACTATCAAGATCAACCATTAAGATCTGGTAGACCTTCCTGCCTAAGTCCAACAAACCAGCTTTTCTTAGAGTCTACAGAGAGCTCCTCACTGCCCTGGTGAGTATCTCAATGAGTACTATGATAACAGAAGCTCCCAAGGAGCTCGGTTTCTGATACTCCTTTTCATTCCAATGCTGCTATTTTCTCATGTGCAAATTTCATGGAACATTATAACAAATAACATTTTTCCCCCCTCCTCCATCTCGACTCTAGTTATAGTACCTACACAAATCAATAGGAAGAGACTATATCTATGTGAAGAAACGTGTGATTCCTTCTTAGAATTTAAAAAGTTGTTTTATAATGACATTTTAAAAATTAGTTGGAAATGTTCAGTACACGTAGTATTTTGTCCTGCTGGTGGTAAATGCCGTCAGAGTCGATTGTGAACTGAGAATAATTTGTGAGAATGATATATAGAATAGGTGGGGAAACTGAAACAGCTTTGGTTCATAAAGCAGAAATGATAAATGTGCCCAGAAAAATCCATAACAAGTGTTTAGTGGGCTATCTGAGTGAAAAATCTGTTGCATGCTAGTGAGATCATTAAATAGAAATTAAGGCTATTTGCTGCTTTGATGAGCATATCCTGTCCATCTTTTCAAGAAGCACACTTATTTCAGAGCAGAAGAGGTGTCCCATTTTTGTTGGTATCTTTGACCTTTTTTTAGGTGTTATAATCATTAGAGTGCATAAAAACCTTTTACCTTAACAAGCCTGCATTGTTGAAGTCACCAATGGCTTTTCTTATTGTGCTGCTTAGAAACTTCCATATCTGGCTATGATTATAATTTCAAGAATCATTTATGATGCTATGATCATAAGTAGAAAAAAAGATAATTTATTCTTTCATTTGCTATGCCACATGTTATGCTAGGACTCTGCTTCTTAAATGTGTATTACTATAATCAGTGAGAACTAATCTAAACATATGTTTCAGGCAGGGATTGAGGAAAGTCACTTTACAGAATGACTAAGTGTCATAGGTGATATTTGAAAGAAATGGTAACGTTTTAAATTTGTGTGCATATATATGTATATACATATATGATATGTAACATACATTTTGTAGGCATTGAGTACAGATATAAAGTTCTATGCCATACATTTATACTTGATTCTGTGACTTTGACAACTGTCACCTCCCAAAGGCTTGTTAAAAGTACTTTCTAAAGAAATTTCAAGGCTGTGGGGTTTAGGCAAACCCAGATAATGCTCTTCATCTATTGAAAATAGGCCAGGCATTGATTTGTTCAACCAGTGGTAATGATGGTTTGATTTAAACCCTCTACTGTCCCTTGTCCAGTGCTCACTGTGAAAAGTTTTGACATGTAGGAAATGTTGTCAGTCACTGTGAAATAGGATTTTACTATCATCTGATAAATTAATGTGGAGATGCAAATATTTGAAGAATGGAACATAAAGAAAGATGAGAAAAAATGATGGGAAAGTATGTTGCAGCAAAAGTGGCATGGGAAATTATACTTTTCCTTTGTTTCTGCTTCAGGTCTGAGACTGCATTGGTACAGAGAACTATAGTAAACAAACACTTTCTACCAATGCAGATTATCACCTTCTCTGCAATTTATAATCTTAGGGAGTCAACTAAGAAGTTAATTGATTTGCCCAGGGTCACATAACCAGTATGTGGTAGAGTCAGGACTTAAAACCCAGGTCATTCACACCAGAAGGATGGGTCTCTTTCCAATTTGGCACACCGCTTCACAAAAATAATTACTAAAGGCACACGTGATGCTTAGTATTTCAATGAAAAAATCAAGCTCTTCAATACAATACAATAACTGACCGAAATATTTTTGTAGAAATTATCAAACCAAGATACAAAATTTAGAAGTGATGCTCACTCATGATCTTTTTTAGAGCAAAGTGATTTTAACAAAATAAAACATTACAGCTTTACCAAAATCCATGTAGCTTTAAATAAGCATGTGGATTTTGTAAATCATATTTTTCATCAGTAAACTAACTTATATGTAGTAGAAACCTTGCATCTGAATGATGTTTTGGTCATCACATTTCCATAGTAAATGATATATTAATGAAGAAACATTCATTTAAAAGTCTAAGATTCTTTAGCTATGACACCCTTTAAACACCTGAAGTTCTATTGGCATTCAAAATAGGTCCCAGTTATACCTGTGTTTAGTCTGGTGATGTCACCATAGCAACATTTATTTATAAAACAAACTATTTTTATAAACAGCATCATCTACAAGGCACAATTGATTCTGTTCCTTAAGATAGGTTCCCTGATCCACTGAATTTGCTGAATATCATTCAAGGAAGAGACTTTGGGAGTAATTTTCTAGCACTCTTCACTGGTAATAAAATAGCTCTTGAAGGAATACATTCCTCTTTCTAGGGACTGAAGGATTTTAAAAAGAAAAGAGCATCTGTTCCCTTTTCCCCCTAATGATTTTATTGTCTTGTGGATCATGGCAATTTGCTACACTGAGAAGAGGCGTGTTGCAATTCAGCACAGTTTGTCCTGTCTGGGTATCTGAGTTTCCAAGCTGGGGGACCTGACTTACTTAACAGTTGACTTAATAGTTTCTCTGATTTTTCACCCATTACTTAAATTCCAAAGCAGGTTTTGACTATTTTCTCTAGCAGAACAATAGTAGGCACCATCAAACCATGTCCCTCTCTCCTATCTTTCCCTAAAACTTTGTTATAGTTCTATCATCAACATTTCCTTAAATATGCCGTGTTACCGAGGTGAAGAAGGAGTTCATATTTCAGATATTCTGTTATATTTGTTACATTTTGGTTATAGTTCAGTGATAATGAGCAGGAAAAAAGAAATGAATCTTATTGATTTTCTCTCTCATTTTAAAAGTTATTGAATATAAAAGAGAAATACTATAACATTTGATAGGGTCTTTTTAAAGATAAGGCTGGCTTTACCAATGGGTGATTATTAAAATGCTGGGATTTGATATGCCCATCACTAGTAAATCTTCTCCCATTAGCTCTTTGACTTATAATTGAGGGTTGACATCCCATCATTAGAGATTCATTCCTTTACCTTAAGACTTTATTTCCCTATTAAAATATGAATACCTTTTGAGGATTCAAATCTCCCTGATGAAGAGAATAGGAAGGGGCTTCTCATCAAAGGTGTTGCAGGTTCATAAATGCAGATGCTTCCAAGCACTGAGTAAAATTAGCCTGAGGCTTTCTAATTGCCCATATGTCAGAAGCTGCAGGGGCTGATGACTATTCCCAAAATGACTTGGGCACCTGGTTGATAGACTGTTTGTGAAGGGATATGGGAAGATGGCAACAAGGTAAAGAATATATGAGAATTTTTCTGGTGTACAATCTAACTTTCACATTTTGACTAAAATAATCATCAGTCTGATCTCTTCATTCTCCAAATTAAAGTATTCAGTGGCTATATATATTAGATACAGACTAAAATAAAAATTCCTTAGCTTGCATTTAAGGTCCTCCAAAATATGTTTTCAACTTATTTGTCCTGTCTCATTTAATATTATTCCCACTCAGATGCCCCATATTCAAACAAATAGGACTACTCCCTGTCCTTTGAGCTGGTTCTTCCCTCTCCAAATTCTTCCCCTTTTTAAAAGCTGTTCCCTATGTCTGTATTCTCTGTTTCCACTGGACCCTTCCCCACCCCATTTTCACTAGTGACATACTTCCCTGATTTCAAATTCTAGAAGAAAACTTACAATTTCTATGAATTCACTCATCTGTAACAACAGTAATAATAATACAATTATACTAAAATTAGTATTTATATAATGCTTTGAGGTTTGCAAAGTATTTCATGAAATCTCATTTATTCCCTAAAATCGTCGTGTCAAGGTAGGTGCTGTATTGACTCCCATTTTACAGATGAAGAAACTGAGCCTGGGAAAGATTAAATGACCTGCCTAGGATCGATGACACAGTCAGAAGATGTCTGAGCTGAGATTTGAACTTGGTTTTTTTTTAGGATACCCAGTCCAACATTATAGATTCAGTATCTTATTGTAAATGATTCTTCTTTCCTTAAGTCCATTCCACATGATCTCTTCTACGCCCTTAATCCTTTTTCTAACCTGTTACAGAAATGTGTGCATGACCATCTGCTGAAGAACCTTGTGAGCACAGTGAAGGGGGGAACCGAGCTGTGTTTCATCTTTCTATTTCCTGCCTCTAACACAACTTCTGCACCTAGTAGGCTCTTAGTAAATATTATTTAGATTTCATTTGTTTGCTGAACCTCTATTCCACAAAAGAGCCCTGCTCTTTTATAGGTGGATACAGAGTCCTGGCGCTGCTGTGTGAGAGCACTAGTTAGGCGACCACAGTCAAAACTATTTCCAGTTTTAAATCTTGTGATCTTAAGCTATGAAATTGAAGGGCAAAAATCAGAGGGAAAAGCTGTGACTAGAGGAGTAGCGGAGGGGTGTTTCTAGCAGGTTCAACATGATTGCAGTGATACTAATTCCAGGGAAGAATAAAATACCCAATCTTTCTTGTTGTACCCTAGAATATTGTTGAATTGTTGAGCTGAACTGAGGATATCAAGAAGGACAAAAAATAGAGTGTGTCCTCAGGGAACTTACAATCTAACACAGGAAACAACATGCAAACAATTGTGTAGCAATGAGAAATATAAAACATAAATGGAGGATAACCTCAGAAGGGAGGCACTGTCGTTAAGGAGGACCACAAGAATCTTCTGGTAGAAGCTAGGATTTAGCTGAAATCTGAAAGAAAGTTAAGGGGGCAAAGACAAGGAGGGAGAGGATTACAACCATGTGGGACAACCAGTGAAAACGCAAAAGGTAAGAAGGGGCAGCTAGGTGGTGCAGTGGAGAGACTCCTTCCTGAGTTCCAATCTGGCCTTAGACACTTACTAGCTGTGTGACCCTGAGCAAGTCACTCAAACCTGTTTGCCTCAGTTTCCTCATCTGTAAAATGAGCTAGAGAAGGAAATAGCAAATTAATATCTTTGCCAAGATAATTTTAAATGTGGTCATGAAGAATCAGATGTGACAGACAACTGAACAACAGCAAAGTAAGGATCCAGGTTATGAAAGGCTTTAGAAGCGAAACGAGATTTTATATTTGATCCTAGAGGTAGTAGGGGGTCACTGCAGTGAATCATCAAGAGAACTTGTGGTTATAGAGAGAAATAATAATGACTCTAGATGTGGGGAAGTAAAAACAGTGCATTCCAGGCATGGAACATACAGCCCATGCAAAAATATGGTGATGAGTCATGGTATGTTGTTCACATATGGTCATTAGGAAAGAGGAAAGTGACAAGGAAGGCTGAAGTCAACCTGGATGATTAGAAGGATAACGATTTCAACAAAAGTGCACATTCTCCAAAAAGCATAATAGATTTTTTTTCATAATCTTTTGTCTACCTCTACTTCCCATATACTGCACTTGTGAAGTTGATTTTTGGAACTCAAGTGTGGAACTTCATATTAACTCTAAGTAACTTCGATCGTGTTGGGTATGGTACAGTAGTATAGCCTGTTGAGATATTTGGGAATCTTGATTCTGTCGTATAACTTGTTATGATATTCCTAAGCTTTATACCAACTGCAAATTTGATTTATTTATCATTCATGCCTTCATTCAAGTCATTGACAAAAATGTCAAATAGCATAGGACAGAGAAAAAATGCCTGGGGCACTTCACTGAAGACATACTTCTATTCTGACATGATTTTATTAATGACTACTCTTTGGGTTCATCATTTTATCATTTAAGATTTCGCCTGACAGTACTATTATTTAGTCCAAATCTCTCCATCTTGTTCACATGTATAATAAGAGTGACTTTGTCACATATCTTTTGTTGAAATTTTTTATGTTCATTCTGATTTGTGTTTAAGGTCATTCTTCTTCATTCTGTCCAGTGGGAAGACGGAGGTTAGCTGATTTCCATCACATGTTAGCTAATCTTTTATCTGCATAAAGATAATTTCCCAGTTATGGCTCAGTCTTCATTTTCCCTCAGGCTAAGTAAGGGTATATTTTATAATGCTTTATTAATTTTCATTTCCAGATGTCTCATTTTTTTAAAGCTCCAAATGGTCGCCTAAGTTTCCAGAATTCTTGACATCATTAGCTGTGAGTTAAATGTGAATAACTGGAAGAATAATACTTTCTAATATCATATTGTCCTAAGAACTCAGGGAGATGCAGACTTCTTGGAACATGAGATTGGGGCAATGAGTAGTGTAGTATTTTCAAATACTGTTACTAACTAAATACTGACTGATTTTCAGTTATGCATAACACTGGGAATCACCTAGCCTTGTAAAAACAATTTATTTGTAACAGAAAAGAATTAAAACGGAGGTGCAAAATTATTTCCTTATGACATTATTTCAAATGCATTATCTTATTTGATTTTCTTCAGGTACTCTAAACTCAGCGTGATGTTAATGATATATTATGTCCTTTGCAGTTTACAAATCACATTAATAATAATAATAATATCTTTGTGAAGTATAAATATTATTATCCCCATTACACAGATTAGGAAATTGAAATTGATAGAGGTCAAATGACTTCCCGTTATCACATAGTAAATAGTAGAACAATAGAGCTGATATTTAGATTTAGGTCAGCTGTTTCCAAGTCCAGTTCTCTCCTTCTCCCTCTCCCTCTCCCTCTCCCTCTCCCTCTCCCTCTCCCTCTCCCTCTCCCTCTCCCTCTCCTTCTCCCTCTCCTTCTCCCTCTCCCTCTCCCTTTCCCTCTCCCTCTCCCCTTCCCTCTCCCCCTCCTCCTAGCTCTACTACTTCATAATGGCTAAAACTCAACTCATCTTTCATGAAAAGTAGCTCTTATTCCTGTTGTATTCCCTATAATGCCTAAAGCAGTGCTTTCTAAAAATGTTTCCCTAATATTGATGATTATGACTTAACACAAACGATAGAATATAGTAGTTAATAGACAATAAATAGGTCAGTCCTCAGCACCATTCTAAAATCAATTGTCATTGTTATTACTGCTGCTACTACTAAAATTAATATTATTATTAAAATAAGACTAGAAAGCAGCTAAGATCCAGAATGGAGTATTAAGAACAAATTTTGCCAAACTAACCTAATTACCTTGTTTTTATAAAGTTAACAGACAAGTAGGTCAAAACATAAGCATAAAAAAAACACTACGGCATACTGGGTAGGGTAGTAGATTTGGAGCCAGACAAACTGAGATCTGATCTCACCTCAGTCATGGGCAAATTGCTTAAACTCTACACATGCCTAATTTACTTCATCAGAGGTCTCTAAGATTATTATCCGCTCTAAATCTCTGATCTTGTAATGCTACAGATACATGTGTTGATTTTATTTTAAGACATCGGATAAAATCACCAAGAAGATGTGTGTGTGTGTGTGTGTGTGTGTGTGTGTGTGTATGTGTGTGTAGAGAGAGAGAGAGTAGATCAGAGGTGTCAAACATATAATAAAAGTAACTAGAAAGTTTTGAAGAAAATAAATAAAAATGCATTAGGACATAGATAATGTTAATATGTTGTTTTTTTTTAGTCAATATATGCCCATACGGATCCTTATTATGATTTGAGTTTGAGACCAGTGGACATGATCATAGAGGAAACAGGTGAATTTTTAACTTGTCTAGACTGGATGATTAGGTGAATGTTGCCTTGGATGTATTTCTCTATTACACTGCTATAGCACTCTATCTTAGGTACTATTCCAGTCAAGCTTTATATTAATGAAATGAAGGAAGACCTAGAAGACATTTTAATTGACTGTAAACTTCTTAGAAACCAACAGTGTGATGTGATTTCTACAGAATGTAATGCAAGGCTTCATTAAAATAAATTCATATATTCAAGGCAATATGCTGCTCCCCAAAGATTCCTGTGTTTGAAATGTGAAAATATATTTTTTAATTTTAATTTATCTCTGATATTTTACTATCTCAGTGTTCTTGATTGTCACATATTTAAATTACTTTGACCCTCACTTTTGTCATCTGTAAAAAGAGAACATGATATACATGCACCTTTCAGCTCCAAAATCTGAGAAATTTGTTAATGCAAAAGTAAATAATATGTCCACTGCTAGATGTGAAATATGGTGCTCAGATTTGGGCACAATATTTTAAAAGATACACCAAAAATTAGAATGTGTTCATGGGTTGCAGTCAAGAGAGTAAGGGTTCTGAAATGTGTATTATATGAAGAATGGTTAAAAGAATGAAAAAAAAAATGAAAGACATTTTGTTACTGTAGATGAGAATACACACACATGCATATATATGTATGTACACATGTATGTATGTATAGGTGTATAGATGTATTTATGTATGTGTTTGGGTGGCCAAGAGTGAGACAATAAAACTATCTTTAGCTAATTAAAGGATTGTAATGTAAAAAAAGGAGCAGACTTAGTATGTCTAAATAGAGCCTGTCAATAAACCCAGTGGGAGATATTTACAGGGAAGCAGATCTAGGCTCAAAATAAGGAAGATGATGGTGCTAATTAGAACCACTCTCTCCTTCCCCTCTTTCTTTCTTTCTTCTTGCTCCTTCTCCTTTTCCTTCTCCTTCTCCTCCTCCTCTTTCATCCCCTCCCCACTCCTGCTCCCGTTCCATTCCCTTCACCTCCTCCTTCCTCCCCTCTTGTTTCTTCTTCCCCCCCCTTACTCCTCCTCCTCCCTCATCTTCCTCCTACCCTCCTCCTCCTACTCCTCTTCCATTCCCCCCCCCATACTCTTTTGCTTTCTCTTGCTCTCTTGTTAGATCTCTGTCTCCTTGTGTGTCTGTGCATCTTTGTCTGACTCTTTCTCCCTCTAACTCTCTCCCCTCTTTCTCCCTCACTCCCCCACCAAAAACACAAGAAAGTAAAAAAACAGTTTCTATTTTTTAATTACGAACATTATTCTGAAGTAACTGAATCACCTTAAATTTCAGATTTATATGTATAGAAAGAGTTGAATTGAAATTGTTTTCAGGGGACATTTTGAAATGGGATAAATAGGTTACATTTAAATTTTTAAAAAATTTAATGCGTTTCCAGTAAAGGTACTCAGAAAAACACATGAATCTTAAGTGAAATAGTAGGCAGCAAAAATTTGCAGAGAAAGTTCAAAGGACTTAACCAACCCAAAGACAACATTTTCTACGTAGTTCAACTTTGGAAAAAAGAAGAAATGTCAGTAAAACTCATTTTTTCCAGTGTGAGAAGGAATCAGCTCACCTCTCTTGTTAGAGTAATTTCTCACTACTGTGAGAGTGCAGCAGGGTAATTCTTTTTCTTGAAATAGTACCACATCTTCAGATTTGGTAGATGTTCACATCAAAGAAAGCTTTTCAAAGTGTCAGTCTTTCTAGATCCCTTAATTGGGAATAAAGTAAGATACAACATCATCAACAACAAAAAGGACATTGAAGTTGATACTGAGAGCTACTTGAAGTGCTCTCTCTCTCTCTCTCTCTCTCTGTACGTATGTGTGTATATATATATATATATATATCTACACACACACACACACATATATACACATATATATTCTTTTTTTTTCCTTTTTTTAAAATTTTATTACAGTTTGCATCATTCATTTTCACAAGATTTTGAGTTACATATTTTCTCCCCATCGTTCCCCCACCCACCACCCCAAAACAGCCATCTCAGTGTGTTCCCCCTCCCCCAGTCTATTCTCTCCTATGTCACTTTTTGGTAGGGCAGGATGGATCTCCCAACTGCAGTGCCTGTGTATCTCAAGTTCCAGTTGGATGTAGCCAATAATAATAATAATAATAATAATTGCATATACATATATATATATATGTATACGTATATACACATTCATAACATTTGATTATGGAACTCCAAATTCCAGATACTTTCTCCTCCTCCTTGACCACCCATCCCCAATGGAAGGACAAGCAATCAAATACAGGCTGAATGTGTGAGATTACGCAGAACCTCTCCATAGTGAGCACACTGTGAGAGTCTGATTAAATGTCCCTTCTTCCTATCCTGCCCCCCCCATCCACTCTCCACCCTGTCCCTCTCCCTCTACAGAAATGTGAACATTCATCAGCCCTCCCCCCCACCCTGCCCTCCCCTCCATCAGCCCACCACTCATCCCCGTACCCCTACTCTTCTGTGTGGCAAGATGCCCAGTTTAGAGTTTATGTCATTCCTTCCCTAAGCCAAATTCTGTGAGAGTAAGGTTGACTCTTTCCCTTGTGCCTTCCT
>CM053583.1:153498734-153514595 GCA_028627135.1 Pseudochirops cupreus
AGTGGGAAGTATCTTTGTGTGCGTTTTGGAGTTCCAGGATTGGTTTAGAGTCCTATTTTATGGGTATTTTGGGGTGGCTATGTGAGAGCTGCGATGTGTTGCTGCTTCTACGCCGCCATCTTGGCTCCGCCCCCGCCATCTAATTTTTCTGGTCATTGATGGCCTTAGTTTTTAGTTTTCCCTTTATATAGCCCAATGATTTGAAAATGAATTAAACCAAGTTTGTTCCAAATATAGATTCTTTAGTACACACGTATAACTAAGGACTTTCCATAAGTATTCCCAAAATAATACAAGACAATAGATAGATCCAGAATTGGGCAACTGGAGCTGTAAATTTCTTTGTTTTTCTCCTTTTCTTCTACTCTCCCATTCCCTTGTGCTACAGATGGCTACCATTATACACAAATAGGCGTGTGCGTGTATGTAAAATCATTCTCTACATATTTTTATTTGTCAGTTCTTTGTCTGGATGCAGATAGCATTTTTTTCATATATCCTTTTTCATATTGGATCCTTCTTGTTCTCTGAAGACTTCCATTACACACTCTCTCTCCTCCTCATTCACTTCAATATCTATCTCAGTCTTTCTTCTCTATCTCAACTCTTAATATGTATAAATACCCTGGCCATCAGTCATCTCCAGGACACATCAAGAACAAACAGGAAAGTAAGATCATACCTTGAAAATATTCCTTAACCCACTTACCAAAGTTAATTTCTTTCTGGAATTTATACTTGTGAAGCAATGAATGAAAAAAAATATTAATGTGTTATTGTGTGCCAAGCATTGTGCTAAGCCCTGAGGATACAGATAAGAAAAAAAAAAAGAGTCCCTCCCTTCAAGGAAATTAAATTGGAATGTGGGAGATTACACACGGAGGGAAATAGTGGTCAAGGAGAGAAAGTTGAGATGAGAGGTGAGCATGATCATAGGATGATACAACTAATCTAGGAGATGGCCAAGACGATGTGATCATGGTTCCTGTTGCATAACTAGAGGATCTGTAAAGTTGCAAGGAAACTGGAGAATCTACACAGGAGAAGGTAATGTAAAAATAAAAGCTATTAATAAAAATCCATTTTTTAAAAAAGAAGAGCAACATAATAGGTTAAATCATATTTGGAATCAGAAATTCTAGTTTTAAATCTTAAGTCAGGCAATTATTATCTGTGGGAGCTGGGGCAGGTCATTAACCATTGTCTGCCTCGGGCTCCTCATCTGTAAAATGGGGAAAATAACGCTACCTACCTCACAAGAGAGTTGTTGGGATCAAATAAGATAATATATGTAAAGTCCTTTGCAAATATTAAATCACTATATAAATGCTAGCACTTATTACAAGTATGCTATTCATCAGATTTAGTTTTCAATTCAGTCTCAGTCTGACCGAGTGATTGACATAGAAGGATGCTGTGCATTTTAAAGAAGGGTTTTCAAGAGACTTTTTTCTGCATTAAAAAGTAAAAGCCTGTGAGTTAGTCCATGATTCTGAAATACATCAATTCCACAATTCTCTGACCTCTCTAAGATGAGCTTTCTAAATGATAAGAATATGAAAGCGTGCCAACATTTATAAAGAACCTGTCAGTATAGTTTCATCAGTGCTGCAACTCAAGCCAGCTGGACTTTATCCATCTTCCTAAATCCCAGCAAACTAGAAGGAAAGACAACCACATTTTTGAAGCATTTCAAAGAGGATATATGGAGCTCTTGGTTTCATCTATGAGCTGGCACTATCATATTATACAATGTCTCAAAGATGTCTTACGTTTCTATTAAAAGGAAATGCCACAGTAAGTAGTCTTATGGTACTCTTAGATGATGAGCAACAGCACAGATGGCCAATGTTCTTCTATCAATGAACATGACTACTGAGGCTCACATTTTATTTGGAGGACTAAGCTCCAAGGGAAAGATACTATTTTCATTTTTGTTGCTACGTCCCAAGTATTTAGTATAGTGCCTAACACCTTGTTCCTTATTAAATGTTTGCTTAATGAAACAAAATTGAACTGTAGGAGTGGCATCCTAGAACATAAAATGGATCCATAGTTCATTGAGTAGGCCCAATATCAAACAGCAGCAATTTGTGTTTATTGTTTCAAATATAAAATGATTAATCTGGACCCATCAAATTACTGAAAATAATTAACTTTGTAGAAACTTCTTAAGGATCTGTCTTGATTTTTTTTTTTTGCTTTTTGGAGGGTGGAAGGTAGGGTAATTGGGGTTAAGTGACTTGCCCAAGGTCACATGGGTAGGTTTGTGTGTGTGTGTGTGTGTGTGTGTGTGTGTGTTAAGTGTTTGGGGCCGGATTTGAACTAAGGTCCTCCTGACTCCAGGGCCAGTGCTCTATTCACTGTGCCACCTAGCTGCCCCTGTGTCTTGATTTTTCTTTGTAATTTCAAATTTTTATTTTAAAAATCATGAAAATAACATCAAAAAGTTATTAAATTTTCTTCAACTTGAACATTTTGTCCAACAATTTAATCAATGACTTGGATGAAGGAATAGCTGGTATATTTGCTACATTTGTTGATGGAAAGAATATATACATATAAATATGTATATACAGTCATCAAAATTTTTAATAGTTTATGAAACTCACTGTAAGATCCTTGCTCAAGAGGTTTATGATCTAATTCAAAGTACTCAGGAATGAAAGTTTACAGATACTCTAGAATTAAAAGCTGAAGAGAGAAAAAGATCACAAGATCATAGGTCTGGAACTGGAAGGATCCTGAAGGCGGTCTTATACCATCCCCTCATTTTATGAATGACAAATTGAAGACCAAGAGTGGTAAAGTTACTTGCCTACTGTCACACAAGTAGAAAGATGACAACTTCTATTTGATTATTTTTGGGATCCTTAGTGATCCTAATTAGGAGCTATTTTGAAAGTCATGGATCTGTAATCATTTTTTTAAAAACATTTGCTAAATGTTAAGGATTAGTGATTCATTCTTGGATGATTTCTATCTCTAAAAATGATTTTTAAATATCATTTTCTTGAATTGAGATTTTATATAGGAAAAGTTTTAAGTATAATACTCTCAGAATCCACATCACTATGAGGAGACAAAGAATATTTTGTAGTTGCTAGAATGGAGATTCAGTAATGTTTTTTTGATGTCTATTCTGATACAATTGTTTTATATGTCATATAATATATATATTACATAATTAATAAAATATATTATATATACATACTATGTATGTAAAAATAAAATAATATGTAATAATTGCACTGATAGAGTGACTTAAGTTCTTTTAAAACATACACTATATATATATATATATATATAATATGTATGTCTGTATGTATTACACACATATCCACACAAATACATGCATATACACATAATTATCTCACTTGATAGTCACAATAGTCCACAAAGTAAGTTCTATTATCATCCCCATTTTACAGATGAAAGAGATGTCACTCATATTACACTAGACCCCAGGAAATTAAACAAGGCAGAAGCAGGTTTCAGTTCAATATGAAGACAATAACTTTCTAATCATCAGTTATCCAAAAGGAGCATGGGCCAGTTATGCCTGGAAATTCATCATTCCCCTTTCATTAGAAACCATAAGATCATAGGATCATGTATCCAGAGATAGAAAGGATTTCTAAGGTCCATTTTGTGGTTGAGGGACCTAAGTCCCAGAGTGGTTCAGTGACATGTACATGATCAAATATCTAATAATTGAAAGTGATGAGCATTTAACCAAAGTCCTCTGACCCCGAATGTAGTACTCTTTCCAATGTCCATCTTCAAGTGGACATGTAAGGTGACTGACTACCTCACAGCAATATTGCAAAGGGCTTCCTGCTTAGGTAGAGAATGGGCTACATTCTGAAGTCTGAAGTCTCTTCTCAGAGATTCTATGACTCTATAATGCTACTATCAACTAAATGCATCTTTCCTCACTGACATTTATGTTTAAATCTTCACATGCATTCATCTATATGTACAGTTATGTTTTGAACTTATTAATCATCATTGTTGATAGCATTTCCATAGTTCTTTATTTCCAAAAAATGGTGATGAACTACAATAAATGTTAAGAAATCTTAAAATCTTTGCATGTTACTTTCCCAAGAAGAAAGGAATTTATTGTCATTAAAATAGAAAAGAAATCCCCACGACCACCACCACTATTTTTGGTAAAAAAAAAAAAATAGGTTTTTTTGTGTCTTCTCTTTTTTTGGCAGATTATTGAGACAGTGATAAAGATGATGTTCTATATTTGGGCTCAAAAATACTGTGGCATAGAGAATGGAGTGATGAACTTGGAGATGAGAAGACAAAACCTGAGGTCCTTAATTTACTGATGTTCATGAACTTGTGGCCTATACAGGACCACAAAATGTTCTTTCAATAATATTCCCATAAAAAGAATAATGCCAATAATGAGTTATGTAATTTCTATGTTCCTTACCTGCGTAACCATTTGCACAAATCACATTACTTTTAATGTCTTCTGGGCCAATGAGTTGAACACTGAATTTTTTAAAGTTTTAAAAAGTACATTTTAATATCATGTTTCATAAAGCAATTCAGTTAGTTTTTAAGAGGTAGCTTATGTCCAATGCTAGGGAAAAAGTAGAAATCACTCTGTTTATGACCTCTAAATAGTTTACATTGTGTAAATAGAGGCAGCCTTGACTAGTGGAATGTCTCTGAACTCTAAGTCTGGTTAACTATTTGGTTAAACTTAAATAAATAAATTAGTTTTTACAAGATGGATTTTCCTTCTCTATAAAATGAATGGTTTGGATTAAGTGACCTTTTTATTTTATTTTTAATTTATGGAATACAACAAGCATTTTCATAACATAGTATAATGCAGTAGTTCTCAACCTTCCTAATGCTGTGACCCTTTAATACTTGTATGTGGGCATATCTGCATGTGGGCGGACCTGCCTGGAGACCGATAGAGGAGCGGTGTCTCGGTTCCTAAAATCGTCGGAAATATGTGAGAACCACTGGTAAAATGAAAAATATGATTATACATGAAATTGAAATTTTATCATGTACAACTTGTTATTCCTTCATAACCTTATTTCATATTATTCTCTTTTACTACTTCTCTATTGCAATCAAACTAGCATGTTAAATATTCCACAAACTTCACATTCTAGCTCACTCCTCTGTACCTGCCCAAACCATCATCCTTCATCTTCATCTCTGCCTCTAAGGATCTCAGCCTTCTTTCAAGGCTCAGATTAGGGACCAACTCCCAACATCCCATATGACCCAGTTTTTAGTGTTCTCTAATTTCTCAGTTTTATTTCTGCCACATTTATTCATAAATATGTTTTACCTTACCCCTTTATCTCAACCCCAGCATACTGTTAGCTCCTTGAGAAAGGCATTTCTTCTTTATATTTATATCATTGAGGTTGGCTTAGTGCCTTGAATATAGTAGGGGCTAAATAGGTACTTGTTAAATTGTTGAAATCAATGGCATAAAGTCCACATTCTCTCTCTGTCTCTGTCTTTCTGTCTCTCACTGTCTCTGTCTCTCTGTCTATCTCTCTCTCTCTTTGTCTCTCTCCGTTTCTCTCTCACACACACAAACACATACACACACACACACACACACACACACACTAACACACATGGACACGTGCCCATATGCAACTGTAAGCAGAGCTGTGGGGAGAAAGCTGTGATATTACTATTAAGCTAAATTGTAGATAAAAGGTGACTAAACAGTGAAAAACAAGTAGAGGAGAATGTTAACATTTCTGTAGCCAGACATGAGTAGCTGGAATATAAATGTGTGAGCAAATGCAACTTAAGTTTACAATCTACCAATTAAATCTTGTTTCCAAGATTACCTGTCACTGGAATAAAATGATGGTAGGAAAACCCATATAAAAGTATCTACCTTTAAAAAAAAATATGAAAATCTTGAAGGGAGTACAATTAAGTTTTTCAATTTAAGACAAACCTGATGAAACATTTTAAAGTGAAAAGCTTCTCATAAGTAGATAAATTGCTAATGTAGAAAACCACAAGTTAATGTCCATTTTTTTCAAGTTTAAAAGCAGAATCATACATATAATAATATACTTTAATAGCAGTCATCTGTGAGGACCTTTAACAATCAATTTTGAGAGAATTGTTACTTAGCACTACTCAACAGCCTTCAAAGATGATTAATTGGTAGGCTGATCTCTATATCTATATTAAAATAAAAACCTCACACGCTTTTCTCACATAATAGGAAGTATTACTTATGTCTTACTTGAATAGGGCACTCAAAATTTGTATAAAATGTTTCTAAGAAACAAAAGGATTTTCTCACTTTCAGATAGCTAGATTTGTGTGAGGTTGCTAAAAAAATATGGAGAATTATGGGGGAATCTTTATTTTACAAGTATTAATTTATATATAAACTTAAAGAATACATTTGCCAAAGTGTTCTCCATGTTCAACCAGTAACATGAATATGAACTCTTTTTCAACTTTTTTTCCCTTCTAGTAGATTCTCCTTTTATTTCTTTTATCAAAGTAAAAATCAATAACTAAGACATACCTTTAACATATAATAATTTTACTGCATTTTTTGCTTCTTTAGAATAGCATCCATAAGGAGCCATGTTCCTTCTGTCTTACAAAGTGTCCTAAATAAAAATCTATTGTAGTTCTGGTTCTAAGCATGATAGCAACATAAAATTGACAGTTTTAAATAATTTTAAATGATGTAAAACAATGTACATGTAAAAGAGGTTTCATGGAAGTATTTATAGAGTTTAATGTTACATGCTATATTTTCAGGTGCTTGAATAACTTCAGATCATCGGGGAGCATGCTTCTTGGAAAATCTGAAGACATGGAAAATTATTTGCTCCATAGCACAAGACTCTGGAGACTCATGAAAAGGTAAAGTTCTGCAAAGCACACATTACATTATAGGTTGCATTTTTTAAAACAACATGTATTGTAAAAATGATAGCTCTTATTATTGATAATCATAGCAATTATTCTTATTATATTCCATTAAGCAAGATGCTCACTGAAATGATTTTGGATATATGATGAGAACCAGCATTGAAGAAGCAGTTTCTTCAGTTCTTTGAGAATTCCATTTTAAAAAGACCATAATTTGTACTGTCATCTCACCCCAGATTAGGAGCGATTAACAGGTCACATCCTTTTAAAAGTGGGAGCCATTTGAACAAACTCTGTGTGTTAGGGAAATCTGATTCCACTTAAACTCATAAGGATGTGTGAGGTATGAAACCTGTCCATGGCACATTACTGACTGAATGAATCTTTCACCATTGTGAAGGTGTCAGAAACTTGCCAAACAGGCAATGGAACCTGAAAATGGCAAAATACCATCTGGTGATATTGAGGCATCCCCAGGTAGAACTTTTTTATTTCCCTCTTCACATTGCAAATGAACATCAAAGAGTAGACTGACAGAACGTAAAATAACCTCAAACACACTGCAAGATGACAAAATCAACAAAGGCTCAAATGGTTTAAGAAATTCTAGGAGAATGTAACTTGGAAATAATCATGAGCACCAATAACCATAATAAAAATGGAGAATATATTTTCTCACAAACACCATCCAAAATTTCAGAATTAGTTGGTGCTGTGGATAGATCGCTAGACTTGGAGTAAAGAAGAAACAAGTGCAAATTTGGTCTCAGACAGTAATTACCTGCATGACCCTGGGAAATTCACTTTACCTCTGTTTGCCTATGTTTCATTATCTGTAAAATGGGGATAGTAATTGTAGCTACCTTGATGGATTCTTATGAGGGTACAATGAGATATTTGTAAAGCATACTGAAAACCTGAAAGTACTAAGTAAATGCTACTTTTTCTCATGCTTAAAGACAAAACTGGCAGAGACAGGTGCATATATGTACTTTGAGACTCATCAATTTAAAACATTCAAGTTCTGGAATTTCTAAATTATTTTCTGAAAAATAATTTCATTCTATTTTTCCAAAATGATTTTGGGTGGCTTTGAAGAATATTTGATTTCTTCAGAAGCTATACTGTGAACTGAAATTACAAATGGCAGATCAAATGTACTACCTGTCAGGAGCTTGGTACTGACTACCAGGCTTCTGCCTCTTCTGACACAGGCCCACTCAAGAGAATAGGGGAAGATTCCAAATGTGTTGCCGTCATGTGGCTGTCATTAAACTTGTCATACAGTCCTTGGCAGTTGTATGTACCCAAGACCTCCAGCACCTTTTAAGATGGTATAATGCACACAACAGCCTTCTTGGAACAAACAAATTACAGGGGATGGAACACAAACCCCCAAGGAAAGCCATTCAGGTGATCGAATGCTTCAAAAATCTCACCAGGGTCCTTGTTGTCTCTCCCAAAACACCTTGTTCAACCATCAGAGTTAGAATAGTCCTGATTAAACATCAACATACATGCCTGGAATTTCCCCATTTTTACATGCTGCCAAAAAAGCAGCTCCTAGAAAAATACTAGTGTTTTCTTCTAGAGACAGAGGCAATAGATGCTGCCTTCCTTCCCCAGAGATCACAGATTCATGAGCCCTATCATATAGATCCACATAGATCTCCCTGGTTGTTCCAACTGCTTCCTTTATTCAGATTTCCCAAATTCCACCTCCACGTTTATATAGGCTCAACCAGAGACAAGTGAAAAAAAAAACCCAAAGGATTCACCAAACAAAACTAATTATTTCACTTTTGCCTTTATTCATTTTGCTATATGTGTGTACTTACTTTTGACTCCCTGGAACTTTAAGGTAACCAATCAAATTTTACAAATTTGTTTTCACTTTCACAGATATTAAAGAGGGCTATGGTAAATTAGTTGAAGCACTATGGAAGAAAACTGAGATTCTCCATAGAAAGGAGGAAATACCCTAAAGCTGAGGAGTGGTGCTCTTTATTTACAAACCTCCTTATGTCAGACTACAACATTTGGAATCAGAAGACTTGGATTTAAATCTGAGCTCTACTACTTCTTTCTTTTATGCTCCATGATGCATTGAGCTATACAGAATTGGGAGTTAAGGAGATGAGTTCAAATTCTGCCTCAGACACTTGATGGCTAAGTGACTCAGGGCAAGTTACTTAATCTCTAACTGCCTCAGTTTCATCTTTTGTAAAACAGAAATAGCTACACCTGGGGGTTGTGGGGATCAAATGGAGCACCATGTAAAAATGCTTTGCAAACAAATATTAACTGTTATTATTATTATTATTATTATTATTATGTAGTGTTATATATGTATGATTGTGCTGTACCCTCTAAAAAACCCAGCCCAAATTTATTTTGCATCTGTCTCTAGGGCTTAGCAATAGATTTTTGCATAAAATTTAATCCATCCACAATCTGTGGTTTCCTTGATATTCACACTCCCATCACTGATACATACATGGATAGATAGGCAGAGAAAGGAAGGGGAAGAAGGAAACCAAAATGGTGATAAAGCTCTCTAGAATGGGTCAGGACTACAGACCTTTTCTAGTTTTGTAGGACTTGCTTGTGCTTGTGCTTCCAAGGGCTTTCAACAGCCCAAGTCATCCTATCACATGATGATGACAGGAAAGGGAAAACCTTATTGGAGTGCTCTGCAGTATGTTGCTATTTAGTCATTGAGTCGTGTCTGACTCGTCATGATCCCATTTGAGGTTTTCTTGCCAGATACTGGAGTGATTTGCCATTTCTTTCTCCAGCTCACTTTACATATGGGGAAACTGAGGCAAACAGGGTTAAGTGACTTTCTGAGGGTCACACAGCTACTAAGTGTCTGAGGCCAAATTTTTACTCAAGTCTTTGACTCTAGTGCTTTATTCAAAGTTTAATCTAGTTCTCTGTTCTCTACTGATCAGAATTCTTCCCCTTCTTCAAAGCCCAACTTAACTTGTTCTTGAAAACTTCTTTGATCAGTGCGGGTGGAAACGTCTCTCTTTCCTCTGAGCTTCCATTGCCTTTCTTATCACCCCATTAGGTACTGTACTTTTTGGCTTGTATACTGTACTTTTCGACCTAAATGCATTTACTTTCCCACCGAAGTGTAAGCCCCTTGAAGGCTTATGTATCTATGAATCCCCCACCATGGCAGAGATTATATGCTCTGACCCAAGTAGCATGTCCTTAATAAATACTTGTCAAATGAATAAATGAATTTTAAATAATCCATGAGCTAAAGGCAATTTATAATCCTGAATTCAAATAATGATCAACTTCCCATTTCAATTTATGCTACAAAGACCTGGCCTAACTCAATGTATTCTGAATCCCATTTTAAAATTTTGCCTTACCAACTAAAAATATTCTTATCACATATTTATGGATATATCAACCTTGATTTGATATATGGCTACATCAACCTTCACACCAACCTTCAGTCAAAATACAATTTTCCCCTTAAAGGAAATTCACAACACTCAGTCTGAGCCAATATAATTATATATCATCTGGTATTTCTGATATTTTAAAAATTATATGAAGAATTTCTTTAGACCAACTTTCTGGGGGAAAACTAAAAGAATGTTTTTCTACTAAACCAAGAAATTTATGATCATATTATATACATCTGAAAAGAGAGGTTGATAATGAATGATTTGACACAACATTAACCACAGTGTCGGAAACAGCAATGCTATGATCTTTTTTTAAAGAGATTCTTCTAATAATATAGATGTTAGAGCGTAGAAGCTTAAGACTTAACCTATTTGATTTTATCAAATTCATTCTACTAAGGGGAGATGATGATAGGTTAGAAGCCCCTTTTATATTTCAGTATTGTTTCACATATTTCTAAGTGAGTCATATTTTTTAAAACTGGTGGGTAGGGCTAGTGAAAAAAGCAACATGCCATGCTATGGCGCTTTGTCTTATATTCAGTTTGAGTCCTAATTGGAAATTTAATTGACAATCAGAATATGAGAAAAACTCTATATGTTGCTTATACTGACTGCAAAGACCAGTTTGAAAGATGGTCAACCTCATAATTTATTTTGCACATTTTTACAAGCCTTTATCTGCGTATATGTTGTCTCAAGGGAGACAATGTATAGGGGCAGCTAAGTGGTACAGTGGGTAGAGTGCCAGGCCTGGAGTCAGAAAGACTCATATCCCTGAGTTCCAATCTGGCATCAGATATTTACTAGCTGTGTGATCCTGAGCAAGTGACCTAACCCTCTTTACTTCAGTTTCTTCATCTGTAAAATGAGCTGGAGATGAAAACAGCAAACCACTCCAGTATATTTGCCAAGAAAACCCCAAATGTGGTCATGAAGAGTCACACATGACTGAAAAAAGACTCAACAAAAACAAAAGCTCCTTCTAGACTGGGACAGTTTTATTTTTCTTTTTCTCTCCAGCACCTACATGGCACACAGTAGGGTTTTAATATTTAATAACTGATTTCTTTTTTTTTTAATTTTTTAAAATTAAATTTAAATTTTTTTTGCTATTTCTTTCTTTCTTTTTCTCTTTCTTTCTTTCTTTCTTTCTGTTTTTTTTTTGGAGGAGGGAAGGTAGGGCAGTTGGGGTTAAGTGACTTGCCCAAGGTCACATGGCTAGTTTTTTGTGTTAAGTATCTGAGATAGGATTTGAACTCAGGTCCTCATGACTCCAGGGCCAGTGCTCTATTCACTGTACCACTGAGCCACCCCTTTATTAACTGATTTCAAGTTCTGTAATTTTGCTGTATTTATAAATCACGTTTGAAATATTTCAAATATTTCAATTCAAATGGAATTTCTTTCACCATCTTCAAGTAAACAAAAGTTTTAACCGAAAATATTTTACTTTATACTTGGTAACCCATTTGCAACAGGTGTTAAATTCGTTACATTAAAGCTCATGTTATATATTTTCTTTTGTAATTATGGCATAATACAACTTAATTTCTATCAGAACAATTGGATAACTATTATGATTTTTGTAAGTGACATTGCAGCATTTGTGAATTAACTCTATTCAATATTAATTTATAAATGTTTTAGTTTTATTAGGGTTTCATCAATACTTAGTCTTTGAAAGGGATTGTAAGTTAATTTATTTTAAATTACTCACAAAAGTGTTAGTATTTTTCAGTTTAAAAAAATCTCTTTTTTTCAGACCTGACACCAACTATTTTTTTCTGAGTTTTCTTTAGAAATGGAAAATACAAAAGATAATGGTAAAGAGGTTCTCTTTTCCCTGTACCTTTAACACATCTAATATAAATTAGACAGGGAATGAATAATGTGCCAGCAGGAATCTTCATTCCTTTGGCATTAATCTCTAAGTTTTATATGACAACATTACTATTTCTAGCTTTGAGAACACAAATTCACTCTAAGAGAAATGAGGCAGATGGATAACTGACAGATTACAGGCAAGCTAAAATATAGTCACAAAAACAGTAAGCTGTCATGCCTTATTGTTATGCTTAAAATAAATTATAGGAAAGGGACTGCCTTCAAAATTAAAAGAACTGGTTTATCTTGATCCATGTTTAATTTCAACACTGAACCTGTGTGAGACTATTCACAAAAACACCAATTAAACCTATAAACTAGTTGTTGAAATTTTGCTTTCAAAATGAGCAACATTGATAATTAAAAAAAAAATTGAGAGACCCTTTTGACGGATGATTCATCATTTCTAAAGGAAAGTACCTTCAGTTTTATTTTGGATTCTCTTTCCTTCTCCTTCCAGCATCAAGAGAATATCTCTTTTAAGTAGATATATATTGTTTCAGTTTTGCCTTCACAAAAATAATCCTTGAAGAAAATCTCAATGACTTTTAATTTTCATAACTCTTTATATCAATATTTAACAGAAGTAGGTAATCATTTCCAGGATAGCTAACGTTGGCTGTCCATGAAATTAGGCAGGGTAGGAAATTACTTTCATTACTGCCTCTTTCCCTTATCCCTTTCAAAGAGGAAGAAATTAATTCATCTGTTAGGCTACATGTAAAAAAATTAGTTCTGATCTTTATATAGTTGTGTAATTTAAATTAGTACCTGATTCTCTAAAGTCCACAATTTAGGACAGCACAGAATCCACCGCAGCAACTAATTAAACACTTACTGTAAGGTTAAGTTTTTCATTAAATCAATAGGCCCCTAGTGTCAGTTACAAAGCCCTAATTACTATGCAGTAAATTTAGATTGAATTTGAATTAAGGACTGATTTCAATCTAACCGCAGCATGTAAATATTGTAAATTACTAGAATTACAGTTCAATAAAAATGAATGGATTTCACTTTAGATAAACCACATGCAAATGACTCAAAAAGAGCCACTGAAAATTTCCCCCAAACGTCTTGCCAAGAAGACTGCATTGAGTCTATTGTTTTGGCAACTAGCTGGCGTCACAGCTCAACAGTTCCGCCACCCTTTATGTTAACATTTTAATATTTGATTATCTATTCTAAAAATGAATAAATTTAATGTCTCCCAAGTGATCAAGCAAAACGATGGCTAATATGCCCACTTACTGTGTGGTTTTAGTTTCATGAGTGTATTGTTGTGCAAAAGCACAGTATGGAACCAGGTTATCAGGTTATAACTGGCAGGGATAAATACACAACATACACACACACACACATACACACACACACACACACACACACACACACACACACACACACAAAACCAGAGCAAGCTTCTTTCCATGTATGTCTCAGTCTTTGAAGATTTAAAATGAAATATAAGTACTAATAATTTCTATGTTGACAGCTAATAACCCTCTAATCAAAAAAGTACAAAATTGAAAATAATTGGAATTTTGTGAATCTTTCCTTCTTTAACAAAGTCTAAATAACAAAAAAAAAATCAGAAAATGAAGGGACTGGTGGGATTGCATGAAAAAAGCAAAATTGCAGACATGTTGATTTATGTGAGATATTTTCAAAGAGCTACTTGGGCAGCATTCCAATTACATCAAAGAGTTTTGAAGATGTTTATATTATAAAGGGAATGGCAAAGACAGAGACTTAGGTCTTGAGAACTGCTACAGTCTTCCTCATTTCACTTACTCTGGTATTTCAACTTAAAATGTTTTTTTTTAAAATGAAAAAATAGAATTACATGATTATGTGTATACATAGATGGACTTGCACATATTAGTGAGTGACTGAAAATTCTGCTGATGGCATATTTAAGAAAAATTTTAAAATGAAACAGAAACCAAACAATCACTTCATAAGCTCATTAACTTTTTTTTTTTTGCTTTGCTTTGTAGACAGGTGGTTTTTCTTCCTGATAATGATAGATAGTGTGCTATAATCAAGGGATTCATTCACTGAGACAATATGCCCAGGGTGTAAGTCCATTCTCTAAAATGTGCTGGTTGTGTCACAATGGACAATCCAATTCACCTCTCATTGACTCTGAACAACTGTCTTTTAGAATTATAACTTACGAAAGAGATGCTGATCTTCATTTTTTAAGAGAATGTCTTCCCCTAGAGTTCCCTAGGTCAAGAAAATCATGGTACCAGACTATGCAATCTGAAAGATAATTAAATGATAAGGGAGCGGGGAAAGGTATGATCCCTATCCTGGACAGGTAAGACCTTTCATTGATATCCTTTCTATGATCCTTCTTTGTTAATATAATATAAAGTCTATATATTTTCTGGTACTTTGCCAAAATAAAATAGTTTGAATACAGTTTGTACATAAATGTACCTCCTCTCCCCAGTGAAAGGCATCCATGGTTTAGTAGATAGAGAGGATACTTTCAAATCAGGAAGATCTGGGTTTAAGTTTTGCCTCTCACATGATAGCTATGAGGGCATGGTTGAGCCTTCTTTGGACACTTGTTGCTGTTACTCAGTTGTGTCTGACTTTTTGTGACCTTATGAACCAACTGCCCATTGGGTTTCCCTGGCAAAATACTGAAGCAGTTGTCATTTCCTTCTCCAGTTTTATGAAGGCAGGGTTTAAGTGACTTGTCCAGGGTCACAGAGCTAGTAAGAGTCTGAGGTCAAATTTGAGCTCTGTTCTTTCTGACTCCCAGGCCAGAGCTCTATCTTCTGTACCAGCTAGTTGCCTGCTTTGGACATTTGGAGACTATGATGCACTGAGGGAGGAAGCATCCATGTTGAGAGTTATCCACACTGATAAAAATCCAGGTGTGGACAAACAACAACAACAAAAAAAGCAAAACAAAAAAAATCATACACAACTTTTGGTTTATTTTTAGTGCTCAGCAAAATCACTACAAGCAACTCAGTATGAACATAATACCCTAATTTTGTTCTCCACAATAACTATTGTATAAATATCTACATCTATCTGTATATATATAAATATGTAAATTATAATAATAATGATAATAATGTCTATATAGTTCTTACTATATGCTAAGCACTGTGCTAAGGGCTTTACTCTCATTTTCTCATTTGATGCTCACAAAAATCCTGCCAGATAGTTGCTATTATTATCTCTATTTTATTAATGAGGAAACTGAGGCAAACAGAACTTCAATGGTTTGACAAAAGTCACGCAGCTTCTAAATGTCAGAGAATTCTGGAATCTATCTTCAGGTCCTGTTTGCTATCCTCTGCTCCACCTAGCTGCTTACTTTATGTGATAATTCTATAATAACAATATATAACATACAATACTATATATAATACAATATATAATACGCAGTACTATATATAATAATTATATAATACAATGTATAATATACAATACTATACATAATAATTATATAATACAATATGTAATATACAATACTATATATAATACAAACATATAATATATGTGCATGTGCATATATATACACATACATACATATGTGTGTATTATTGTATATATATTATGTGCTATGCTATATACATACACAATAAACACATACATATTAAATATTAGT
>CM053583.1:153515095-153551824 GCA_028627135.1 Pseudochirops cupreus
GTAAACACACCACTTTTCAGGGATCCTCATCTGGGAACAAATGGACAGAATCCTCATTGAAAATGGCACCGTTTGCTCTTTTGACAGAAAGAAATTGTTAAAATGTTGGTCAGCTTTAACAGCAGCTGTGGTGGTAGAGCTCAAGGACAGATAAGTGAGTTTTGTTTTGTTTTGTTTTTATTTTTAAGAGAAAAAACCTAGAGAGACTTTGGCACTCTGGCTGTAAAGTAGTCTGGATCAGTATACATACAAGATGTCCCAAAAGTCTTAGTACAATTTGAAGGTCTCACCGCACTAGGATTTTCGGGATGTTTTACAGAAGTTGACATTGATTGTGAGCAATATTGGTGCTCCAAAAAAATATTCTTATATAAAGATGTGAACAGGATTTTTTCTTTTCTCTGTTTCACTATGTAAATATATCTATTTGGGCATCTTGGTAGTCTTCTCTGTCTTTGTTAAGGTCACCTGCAAGGCCCTGGATATTATTGCTCTTGGAGTCAAATCCTGCCTCAGACACTTACTAGCCTAAGCCAGTCATTTAATCAGCCTCAGTTTTCTCATCTGCAAAATGGGAATAATAATAGGACCTACCTACCTACCTACCTACCTACCTACCTACCTACCAGGGTTGTTGTGAGGATTCAATATCATGTAAAGCATTTGCAAACCTTAAAACACTATATAAACCCTAGTTATTATAATTATTTTGTTGTTATTGTTAACGATCTGTACTTTTTGAACTCTAATTCTGTTAGGAGTTTCAGTGAAATTGGGAATTGGAGTGGCATAATGTGTGTGAGATAATAATCATAACCCCATACCCATATTTGTCCATTTATTTACAGGAAGTTTGGACTCAATTAGCAAGCATTTCTCTATATCTAACAATCCACCACTTGCCTATTTGCCTTTGCACAAATTGTACTCCATATCTGGAATGCTCTTCACCCTGAAGTCCCCCTCTGAGAACGTCTCACTCAGATATTCTTAGCTTTTTTTTTGATGGACATGTGCTGGAACTAGCTCCAAATACTTAGCTTTTGAGAGCTGGTAGATAAGCAGCATAAACATTTACATCTCAGAAATCCCACTCTATTTCATATTCTATATCTTGACTTATTGTTTGTTGATGGTCTAGCCTTAAGAAAGTGTTAATAATGCAAATTAAGCTTTAAAATGTTTTCATATATTCTCCCCTTCCATCCTCCCACCCCCACGCAGAATGAGGCTGTAACCATTTAGCAGTGTATTACTGTATGGACCTGCTTTGATAGTATTGTCCAATCTGCGATCCCCTTTCCAGAAGAAAGCTTTTAAATGGATAAAATAAACTATCTAGGGTTACGAAGGAAGTTAGTTATGTTGAATTACAGATATAATATTTTTCTCATCTGAATTCACAAACCCAAAGGATACATGGACTCTGGTAAAGAATCCCTGACCTATCTTCTCTCAAAGCTCATGTTGCCTCCCTGTATCGTCGCCCCAGTCATTTCTTTTCTTGAGAGGATCTTGTTTACAGTCTGCATTTCTTCACTCACATATATGTTGTGTCTGAGCTTGAGACTACTTGTTTGTTTGGTTTTTTTGTATTTTCATTACCTAGCAAAGATTTTTACATACATTCCTCAAATATTCTTCAAATGTCTACTGGGTGATAGGCCCAGGATTAGATACAAAAAATAAATGAATGGCTCTCATTCTTAAGAAACTTACAATCTAGTTGAGAAGATCAGACAAGGTGACAACAGAAAAAGAAAGGAAGACCTTTTAGAGGAGATGGAATTTGAGCTGGACCTTGAAGGATGTGTAGGACTGAAGAAGATAAAAATAAAGAGACTAAGGGAAGAGGGCATTCCAGGCATAGGAAATGATTTGAATGGAAGCACAAAGGGAAGAAAGAATGGTGTGTTGAAGGGATAGTGAGTAGGATAATTTAACTGGAAAAAAAGAGTAAAAGTGGTAGGGTAGAGGGTCATGTAAGATGGCAGGAAAGATAGATGGAAAAAATAAATAATCTCTTTTGATTCAGCAACCCTTTCCTTTGAGTCAGGACACCTATCTAGACTACATCTAGATGATGACGGTAAATGTCACAGAAGTTAATTGACTAATCCAAGATTACTTTTCAATAAACTTTGCATCTATTAATTTTAATTTAGAAACCAAAAGCAAAAGTTGGAATTTCTTGATTCCATGACCCACGGACAAAGATTTTCATGGGAAAACAAATACAACTCAATTAGGAATGTTCTCTGTTTTTTCTCTTTGTGGGGTGCTTTTCTTTCTTTTTCTTTCAATTTTATTTTCAGTTTTAGATTCTTTCCAACTCCTCCCCCCACCCATTGAAAAGACAAAACATACAATACCCATTCCACATATGTAGTATGCAAAACATATTTCTGTACTTTTCTTGCACTCTGATTTTTCTAATTTCACTTTAATAACTACCTGTATTAGGTTTAAAAAATATCAGGCATCATAGAAAAGAATTTGCACTGTTATCTTGCAATTTAAAAATGACAATCAAGGAAACTTCCCCAATGCCCCACCCCCACCCCCAGCCCTCATTGAATGAATTTAATGCCAAAATGCTTGGTTACCTCTACTACTTGGTCAGGAAATGAGTTTTCATAGACTCATTAAATTATATTCCAAACTTATCCCATCTCCAAACAGCCATTTCTCTTGATGGCACCACCATCTTTCCAGTCACTCAGATTTACAAATTTGGAGCCATCTTTTATTTCTCCCTCATTCTCATACCTGATTATTGGCAGGGTCTTGTCAATTTCACCTTCACAACATCTTTCCAATCTGCCCACTATTCTCCATTTACGTGACCTCGGACCCTAGTTTAGTCTTTGGTCACCTTTCATCTGCACAACTGCAATAGCTCCCTGACCCCAGTTTCTCTCATTTCCAGTCCATTCTCTTTAAGTTGCCAAACCAATTCTCCAAAAATACAAATCTGTCTATGTCACTCCCATCCTCACTCAACAATCTTCATTGGCTCCCACTTGCTTCTATGATACAATGCACAATCCTCATGCTAACATCTATAGCCCTCCATAATCTGGTTTCCAGCTATCTTTTTAGTTGTTTTTTTTTTTTTTTAATGATTCCTCCTCATATGTTGCCAGTTCTAATTCAAATGGCCCACTACCTGTTTCTCAGACTTGACAGCCCATTTCTTGCCTTCATGTTGTTGCACAAGTAGTCTCCCATATAAGAAAAGCCCTTTTTTCTCCCCTGTTTTTACAAAACTAGGGCTTTCTTTTTGTGTTGGGCTCTGCTTCCTACACAGCACTCTTACCCTTCCCCTCTCCTCCATTTGTGTTTTCTCTCTCTTGAAACAACTTTACTCCAATACCTGGCACAAGCCTTATTCATGGTGCTTAATCAACGTTTATTATAATATTTCAAAATATGTGGGAAATATTAGAACCTTAGGATTAAAAGAAGCTTTAAAAATCCACTCTTTCAACCTCCTGCCCAATGCAAAAAATTTCTTTTCTCTTTGAAATCTCTGAGAAGGAGCCTTCTAACTTTGGTTTGAGTATTTCTAGGGACAGGAGCCTCTCTACCTCTTGAAGCAGGATATTACAGTTTGGGGGAGTGTTATAAGGCAATGTAGAGTCCATTAGTACTGTGAATTTTCTACTTCTCAGTAACTTCCTACTAGACCTAGAAAATGCAGCCACTTCTGGAGTGAAGTAATGAAGATTCATTACAGGATTTTTCATAGTTTCAGAAATATTAAATTCATTTCCTGGGGTTATTTTTTTAGTTGCCTGTTTTATGAACTACATGTGTGTATTAAGTATAGAAAATAGGAGTCCTAGGTCAGCACACTCTTTGCCAGATTCCACCTGCCCTCACTTCCTCAATCTCTCCTGCCTTTTGTTTCCACCTATCAAGAAGTCTATACACAAGTATTTTAAAGTATTTTAAGGGAGAAAAGCATACCCCCACCCCAATAAAGTCAAAGTCAATTGTTTTCTATCTGAAACAGTGGGGGAGGCAGCTGTGAAGGTCTTTTCTTTTGGTATACTCAAGAATTTCTTTAACATTGGACAGCTGAATATTTGTCAACTATCATTACATCATGCCAGTTAAGAGTGCAACGGCAAATGCATCCAAATTCCCTGCTTTCTTTTCTCAGAATCTGTTTACAAAATGCTTCCTAAACACAGATGGAGGGAGCCCTTCCTGCCTGCACATATTAATTTGATTTTTTTTATTTATTTATGCACTTCTGATCTTTGTGACATTTTGTCCTTTGGCCTGACACCAAATCATTTTTTATACATGTCTTGTGGAAAGGTGGCCCTTGCCCTGCAGTTCTCTGCACCAATCCCTGACGCACACACATGCATTTTTTATTGTCCTCACATGTTGCTTAACAGTCGGTGTGATTACTGCTTTACAGCAGAGCAGATGGGTTCTTGCATAGCAGTGAAGCAGATGAGATGCTCAAATCAATTGTTTTATCAACAATCAGTTGCAGATAAAAATCATTTTAATGAGAGAAATTAATGGTGTTTGCAAACATGATGTTAATTAAAGAACATTGCTTAGGCTTTTTTTTCCTTCCCTCTCTCTCTCTCTCTCCTTTTTCTCTCTCCCTCTCTCTCTGTGCACATAATTTTTTGTTTCCCGCGACATCTTTCATTATTGACTCATGCCCCAAAGAAAAAGCGATTAAAATCTGCTTTTGTTTGATGTAGCTTTTATTGAAGAAAGAAATAGATCTTTCTGAAGCTTCCTGGTGAGATGAAAGTCTAATTATCTCCACAAATGAAAGGAAAAGCTTTAATTAGGCCTGTGCTGAATCTTCGCGCTGTGAATTTGTGCATTGTGATGGATGGAGCCCCCATCTCCTCAGTGACTGCGGTTGAAATAATGAAGGGAGAGGAGAGGTAACCTGCTCCCATGATTCAGCTGGCAGAGCGGAGGTGGAGGCGCACCTGTGTTGTGAGAGAGTGCCCAGAGCAGCTGCCACAGGCCACGTTTGAGCGCAGAGCACTGGGCTGTTTTACGGTCCCCCTCCGAGCTTTGATCTCTTCTCAGACAGCAGGGGTCCTAACAAATCAAGCTTTTCATGTTTCGCTCAGTTTCATTCGCTTCAGCCTCACCACTCACACTCGCACTCCAAAGAGGATGGATAAAATATTGTCTTCTTCTGAAGCAATTAATGACATGATTGAAGTGGGGGTTACGCCTTACATGCAGTATTTGGAGGCGGACTGTGGGGAGGAGGCTAACGGGAAAACTGAATTATTCAGTGATCTCATTGCTGTTTACCCCTCTGTTTACGATTTTTATAACCTTTTGAGTACAGTACTTAACTTTATGTATATTCACTTTGGGTGGTGCTCCAATGTCCACCCTGGCAAGAAAGAAAGAAAGGTGACATTCCTAGGTAGTATTACACAGCTAACGGCCCCTTAAGGGAAATCTAAATGATGATAAATATAGTTGGATCCCCGATTTTATCCCATTTTTATCATGTTTCATGCAGTTTACTACATCTTCATATAGTCCAGCTAATTATCAGGAAGGTCAAACTGTTACTCAAATTGCTCGTTTTCTAGCTTATTCATTCCAGTGAACAATGAAGCACCTTTGACAACAAGGACACTCAAGGGATTTTTTTGCACACCTTTGAGGACTGGATAACAACAGAAATGGAAAAGGAGTTAGGATATTGTGGAGAAAACTAGAAACTGGTCATCTGGCATCTGAATCTCTGATCCCTGCAGTTCGACCTTGGGCAAATTACAATTTACTTCTCTGGACCTTAGCTCTGTCATCTTTAAAATGAAAGGGTTTTCCTGGATCGTTCAGGTTCTTTCCAGTGCCAAAATCCTATGGGCTATGATGGATTTCTAACATTCCTTCCAACTCTAAAATTCCATGGTGGAGTGGCAAGAGTATTGGATTGGAAGTCAGGCGGTCTGGGTCAGGTTCCAGCTTTACCATTTGCTACGTAGGTGACAATGGGCAAAGTCATTTAGCCTGGCTCAGCTTCACTTTCCTCATTTCAACAGAGAAGTGACTGGACCTGTTGGTTACTGGTACATCTTCAAGATCTAAATCTATTATGATTCTATAAACAGTTTCTAAGCTTTAAGATTCTATGACGTACAAGCAATAAACATCACATTAATTCTCCTCTGAAGTTTTCCCTTTTCCCAGGAGATTCCATATTGTCAAGGAATGATTGCAAATACCTCCTACAAACAAACAAAATAAAGTTATCTTCAAAGTTTGGGGCAAAAATAAAAAAAAAGTATGACATAGCAGTTTAAGTTACTGTAGAATAGGAATTGATTTGGGGTGAATAAATTGGGTGGATAGATTTTTGCGAGTCTCTGAATTTGAATAGGTTAAACAGGTATTTTCCTTAGTAATCCTATATATTTTATTTAATGCATTTAAAAACATTATTCTGAAAAAGGGGTCCATAGGACATTACCAGACCCCCCAACAGTTCCCTGGCAGAAACAAAATTAAGAACATTTGCTACAGAAAGATGCCACCTGAAAAACCATTTTGGTTACCCAAAGGAAACTTATATAGTTCATGCATGTTATACAGTAGATTAAAAACATCAAATTATTCAGAGAACTAAGTGAATTGGTAAAGAGATAATATAGGGTCTGCTTTTGTTATGTGAGAAGTAAAACATGAGTTGTATTTTTTTTTATACCACTCCTTGTTCTCCTAAAACTTGACTCATAAACTTTTGACTAAATTTGTGACATTCATACAAAAAGAGGTGCTTTTAACTCTCGGTACTTGATATATTTTCTTTTTACCCACAACCTACTTCCTCCCCCCCCCCCCCCATACTGAGAAACAATTCCAACTTTACCTTTAGGCTACATTTTTGATTACTACCTTTAAGCAGGAGGGATGACAGATGAGAACCCATGGTCGAAATTAATGAAGGTGATCAGGGATGAGGATCACACTTCAGAATGGGAAAGGTTCTGTCACAGAACTTAATAGGTGCTAAGGCAAAGAGAAGTGTAATCCTAAGAGTGCCCAGTCAAGAAGGAATTTAGAAAGTTACTAAAGGGGGCAGGATTGTCTAGAGAAGGCAGAAATGGATTAGGGTAGAGAAAAAGAAATGAGCAAATTCAGAGGCATACCAGGAGAACAGGAAACCCTCATCACTTGGCAATTTGTGTCAGTAGAGCCCAGCTCCGGAGCTAGATAAAACCAAAACAGAGTACCAGAGAACAGATGCGACCAAGCCCTCTAATTAAATGCTCACTTTCCTCCTTTCAAGCTTTATCTGCTTCAACATTCAATTTCATTCTTTCAAGCTCAGCATCATTTTCTCCATATGTGAGTTCAATAATGTTATAAATGCTTCCTCTCTCTCATGTGGGTGTGTGTACATTGCTTATTATATAGAGTAGAAATGGTAGAGTGGTGCCATGGGGGGGTTACAAGGCATCAAAAACACATATGAGTCTATATATCACGTATTGGTGCTTAATTTTCAAAGGAGAAAGGCTTTTAAAACTGTGTTTTTAAACCATTATTCTTATTTTTAAGTGTCTAAATGCATACAGCCAAGAGTGAGTTATCCACTATGATCATGGGCAATTGTGAATGACCTTTAAATGAGAAAAGGGGAAAAAAGTGTGGGGGAGGGCAGTGTCCAAAGGAGAGAAGCAAGTTTCTTATGAATTAATTTGGAAGTTAATGGATGAGACTTGGTGATCTTTGGAAAACTGTGGAGAACCAGAAGGATGTGCTGCTAGGCTGCAGGGACTGACTGTAAGCAAATCTTTTTTGTTTGTTTGTTTGTTTGTTTGGGGGAGGGGGAAGATGAAGGTTTAGCTCAGTGTTCCTTCCTGGTAAAATTCTATATCATATGAGTAAGTTGATACTTGGTAAGCATATAGACAGTGAGAATGAACCATGGTTCTATGAATCAGCATAGGACCATGCCATACTAACTTTATTCATCCATCTATCCAGCCATCCATCCATCTATCTATTTATCTATCTATCTATCTATCTACCTGTCTATCTATCTATCTGTCTATCTATCTATCACTTTATCTTGATCTATCAATCTATTGATCTACTTAGCTATCTGCCAGAGGGTCAGGGTTACTAAACTAGTCTATTAGGGGAATTTAATGAATATATTTGAATTTCAGCAAAATATTTGAAAAAGTCCATCATGATATCCTTGTAGACTAGAGACAGAGGTAGGTGTGTGTGTGTGTGTGTGTGTGTGTGTGTGTGTGTTAGACTGTTGGATGATGGTTTTAAAATATTTTGAATGACTAGACAAGAACTGCCGAATCTGCATGTAGATCAAAACATACTATTTTCATCTCTTTTTTCTTTCCTTAGTTTTTCCTTTTTGTTCTGCTGCCTCTTTCACAACATGACTAATGTAGAAATATGTTTAATATGATTGTACATGTATAACCTGTATTAGATTGCTTCCCTTCTTGGGGAGAAGGAAGGGGAATGAAGGGGGGGAGAAAAAAGTTTGGAATTCAAATCTTATAAAAGTGGAAGGTGAAAACTTTCTTTACATGTATTTGGAAAAAAAATAATAATGATTAATGAATTAGTATTCAGTTGAAGGGAGGTCTTAAGTGGAGTGATTAAGTGACCTAAGCTTGGTCCTACTTCTGTGATGATTTAGATGACTTGTTTATCAAATTTTAGGTGACACTAAGCTTGGAGGAATAGCTAATATGGCAGATGACAGAATCAGGATACATAAACATTTCAATAGGCTAGAATAAATGGTCATATGTTGTAAGCTTAAATTTGGTAGTGCTATGAAATCAAATATAAACTGCCATTATACGAAATTACTTGCATTCAAACATAACTACATTACTATAAGTATTGACAGAGTTTGTTTTTAATGATTCTGACTTGTGGTGCTGGCACCCCCATTATCAAAACAACGACTTTCCAATCTTCAGGCCCTGAATTCAAGCAGCATATCTCCAGTTCTCTATACTTTTCCACTGAATGCCAATAGTAGTAACCCACTAACTTCCCAGATAAATTCACATAAGACTTAAAAACTTTGATTGTTGGCTTTGTGGTCCATATTACATTGTGCCATTATGAGCTCCTCCATTTGTGGTATTGGCTGTCTAAAGTAGAATATTATTGTAGTGGAAATTATAGAACTATTTCATAAAATTTTAATTATATTGTTCCAATGTTTTTACTTTTTCCTCAATGACATAATAAGCACCAGTGAAAATTAATTTATTTAATCAATCAGTAAATATTTATTAAGACCTTACTGTGTTCCAGGCATTGTGCTAAGCAATAAGAATACATAAAGAAGTAAAAGATAAACCCTGCCCTCAAGGAGATGTCTGCATTCAGAGAAAGATCTAGAAAGAACAGTTTAAATTGAGATTGAAGCAATCTACACGCTATCGTTCTTTTCCATGTTTGGATTTGTTTCTTTATTCCCATTGTTCACTCCATCAGTTACAACCCTTCTATACAACCAGACTAATGTCCAAAGTGAAAGTATTTGCAGATCCTATACTTGGTTGCATGCAGCCATGGGGGTAGGGGGGAGGGAGGGGAGAAAATTTGAAACTTAAGGTATGGTGGAACTGAATCTTGTAAACTAAAAGTAAATAAACAAATCAATTTTAAAAAAGATAAATCCTGCCCTCAAGGAGTTTATAATCTAATGGAATAATTTGATCCTTATTGTCCCATGAACCAAAGGGGTAGCAAAGAGTCACCCAGCAAGCATGTGTTTAGCAGCTACTGAGTGACAGGCAGAATAGTAAGAAAAAATGGGCACTGCTTTTATAGGTGTCTTCGCCAATATGAATTATAAAAAGTAGTTGAAAGAACTGGACGTTTTCATCCTATTGAAAAAAATGGCTTAACTGGACATGATTGTTGGTTACAAGCATTTGTAGAATTTTTCATGTGGTCAAGGAAATAAGTTAGTTCTAACTGGAAGTTTCAGATAGTTTATTTTGACTTAATACAAGAAAAAAAAAATACCCTAATATTTAGAGAGATCTGAAGGTTAATAAATCTTAAGAGGTAATGGGATTCCCATCACTTGAAACCTTCAAAGAGAGATGACCATTTCTCAGGGATGTTGTAGGGGTGATTCTGTAGGTGTGTGATGAGCCTGAAATCTCAGGAAATATTAATAATAATAAGAGTGACTAATATTTACATAATATTTACTATGTGCCAGACATTGTGCTAAGCACTTTGCAATTATTATTTCACTGGATTCTGACAATAACGCTGGAGGATAGGGGCTGCTTTTATCATCCACAATTTGCAGTTGAAGCAACTGAGAGAAACAGTTTGAGTTATTTGCCCAGGGTTGCATAGTTAACAAGTGCCTGAGGCTGGGTTTGAACTTCAGTCTACAAAAATTTCTTCTGGCCCTAAGTATTAGTGTTCTTCCTACCACACAAAGTGTTCTTACTCTGGAGGTCACAAGCTTGCTCTTTGTCTTGCAGATTTTGATAACTGTATTTTAATATAACTGATTTTTTTGGCAAACCTGTGTATTTTCATTCCGTATAGTTAAAAACATAGGAGTTTGTAGGTTTTGCCAGCTTGCCAAAGGGTTAAGACCCCTTGACTTACACTATATTTTTTAACAAATATTTTATTACCAAAAAAATGGTAAAAAAGTGACCATAGGATCAGGTCATTTTAATTAATCAAGATATAAGTGTTTATGTTATAACATTATAGACATAGTTAAATGAATGCTAGAGAAAATATCAAAATAATTGCCCAAGTTCCATTTCAAGTCCATTTTAAAATAAAAAGTATACAGGATGGTTCTCTAGCAATCTTATTTTCCATGCCAACATACTTAGCCTCCAACCTGGCACTCTAACTCTTGCCTAAAGGCACCAGGCTTCCTGTTGGTGTGAGTTCTCTGTATCTATACTGACTCATTCTCACTATGCTATGATCCATTCATATTCATGCTTCTGTTCTGCTCCCCTACCCCCCATTCCCTCAGGTTTCCACTTCTAGCTCTGGGAATTGTACCCAAATCAATGCTATCATTCCTGAAAAAGATGGTCAGTCAATTACTCTACGATTCTACTTACCATCTCCGTTGTGACTTTCTGGATAGATCTAGACCAAAACAGCCCTGCTTGAGGTGTGTCGTCCTTTACTTCTAGAATATAAGTCCTTTGAGGGCAGAGGGTATTCTGGTTTTTCTATTTGTATCTTCTTCCCTTAACATAGTAGCTGGCACATAGTAAACATTCATTCATTCAAAACCCGAGTTACAAGAGGAAATACATGACTGAAAATAACACCTAACTTGAAATGTTTTAACTGTAGACATCTAAGTGCTTTACATGGAACACTTCTGGATCCCTGAAAAATTGGAGCATTATTGCATTGAGAGGCAGGAGATGAATATGAAAATAGAGTTGGGAGGACAAGGTTTCCAAGTTGACATTTCCCACTTTTACTCCAATAGTTAAATGTAAATAGTATACTTTCCTTAAAAAATAAGTCTTAGGTGGGAGTGAAGTACTAAGGCCCACCCAAATTGCCTGCCCTGGCAAGCTGGGAATATAATAAGGTAAGTTTGTGGGAGCACAGAGGAGAGTTTCCCCCTATGATCCACTAATCAGAGATTAATCTGAATTAACCGACTCATCTTTAAAAAAGGAGGAAAGGCTTGGAGTATTGGTCATTCATAGATTCGTGTTGCTTTCTCTGTTTAAGACTCCTTAAAACTTAAAATCTTAAATTCTCATTGAGGAGAAGGTTATTGGGGTGAAAAAATGAACAAGGTGACTTGAGAGTGTAATGTACTTCACATTAGGGCAGACATTGGTGGAATTTTGATATAAAGGCTCTGAATGGATGGAAAATAAAGAAGTAGAAGGGGATCAAAGAAGGACTTGGGATTTTTTAAACAATCCTGCCTAGAACCTTGGTTTTGGAAACTATGTGCCACTGAAAATGTCTATGGCATGCCCCCTAAATGGGCGTTGAGAATTGGTGGACTGGAACATTGGTCACATCGAAAAAAGTGGATGTATACGAATCAGTGTGGAATAGTATCTGTATGAGTGAGAGCGGTCGCCTTTTTCTTAGAGCATTATTGTTCACTTTCTTTGTGACTCTGCTCTATTTCTTCATGGATCTTCCAAAACTAATTTGCTATGCCACTCATCAGCTCTGCTGTTATGCTTCTACTTGCCTTTGAACCCAAAACATATTTCTTCTATAGGGTTCATGAACTTGCTTATCTCCTGCACTTATAAGTGGTTTTTTTTTAAATAGGAAACAACTAAACATAAATAATAAATAGTGAAGTCCTTTTTACTCTTCCATCATGGTATTAATTTGCTTTCCAGTTCCTATGTAATGCATCAGAGTCTGCCAGTGCATAAGTCTAGACTTATTTAGAAATAGCTTAGAATGTGCTTGTGTAGTGGACACATATTTATCATCTTGATTTATTAAGGAGGAGGCACATAATGATGCTAATTAAGTATCCGTTCTAGCCTTCTTTATATTGAAGCTTTGTGTCATTTTAGGGCAAATAAAACGAAGAGGGTGGAGGAAGAAACAAAGGCAGAGGTGCCTAAAGAAATTGACCTTTAACTATTTTGAAAATATTTCCCTCTGCACATTCCTTCTATTTACACTTATGATGACAAGTAGTCCCATTCTTGAGGATATTTGTAGAACACACCCCTTGGCTCCAAAGGATTGAACCGCATAAACACCATCCCTTTGTCTGTCTATCAATCTATTCACTTATGCATTTATTCATTCTTTTTTTCTTTTTTTTACTATTCCCTGAAGTCTTTCACTCATCCCCCAGACACTGGGGCTTTCCCAGTGTCAGTAAGAGTTTTCAGTCATATGTAGTTTTAGCAGAGGATAATCCCAATACTTAAATGGGAGATATTTTCTATGAGTTTCACTCCCCATTCCTACCATAAGAATGTACTTCATGCTCAATTCCCTTAGGCTTTAAAACTTGTAGGAATGTTATTCTTCACCTCAGCTGGTTACAATCATCATCCTATGTGATAGAAGAGCTAGAGCTAGGTGAATCAGTTTAATTTGACATCCATTCACACTTTATTAGTTTGTGTGTGTCTGCGTGTCTGTGAGTGTGTGTATCTTCTGAGTTAATTTCTCATTTCCTGTTTTTTAAAACAGAAGCGTTCTGAAAGAAAGCAAAATCGTAATCATCTTTGAATAAGAATTCACATAAAGGTCTCCCATTCAAGCCTAACTCTGAGTTATGCTACTTCCTACCCTAGTTGGTAGGAATGTCTAATAGGGAGACAAAGAAGGGAAGTTGTCAGCAATATTTTAGGAATGGATTGAGGTCTAAATCTGTGATTTCATTGGCACTGGGAACTCACAGAATGAACAAACTATATGTCTCAATGCAGGAGTAAATCTTCTCTGTACTTGGAGTACTACACACAGAGTTTCTTAGAGTCATGAGAAGTTGTGACACATGCAGCCTAGTATGTGACAAAAATAGGATGTAAACCCAGGTTTTCCTTCTTTTGAGGCCAGTACACATATAGAAAAGACAGTTGAGGCATGGGATTATGTTGTTATCTTTATTATATGCATATCTACCTAAAGACTACTATATAAATGTATGTATATATGCATATATTTACATATACATCTCTATATAGATATTTATAGATGCATATGCAGACACATATGACAGCTAGGTGGCACAGTGGATAGATAACTGGGCCACGGTCAGGAAGATCTAAGTTCAAATCCGACCTCAGACACTTACTAGCTGTGTGACCCTGGGCATGTCACTTCACTCTGTTTGCCTTAGATGCCTCACCTATAATGTGAGCTGGAGAAGGAAATGGCAATCCATTCCACTATATTTGCCAAGAAAAGCCCAGATGGGGTCACAGATAGTCAGACACAACTAAAAACTGATTGGACAAAAATGACAAGGACAGACATATATAATAAAGACTCCTAGATTCCCCCATGCAGATAATCGAAATCTATTTTAAAGTGCATGTGCATATCATAAATACAGTGAATTCTTCACAAAGACAAAGAAAAACGCACAGCAGGAATGAGAATAATTCGATTAGTTCTTAACAACAGGGAATGAGAGAGTCTTTGCTATGCCATATTCTCTTGCTGTTTTTTGTCCCCTGTCCCTTCCCTTCTTCCCACTTAAAGCTGATGCTATTAAGTACATTATAAACACAACAACCTACAAAGCAGTCACTGGAGACAGTCTCACATTTAAAAACTGGGCATTTTCCCCAATGCAGAGTTTAATACCATGTTGTTGTTGTTCTTGTTCTTCTTCTTCTTCTTCTTCTCCTCCTTATTTCTTTGTGTGTGTGTGTGTGTGTGTGTGTGTGTGTGTGTGTGTGTGTGTGTGTGTGTGTGTGTGTATTCTGGGAAGTGCAGTTAAGTTGCCCTCAAAAAGTTTACTACTAACAAATGACTCCTTGAAATAAAAGGATTTTTTATTAGGATATTAAAAATATTTCTAGCTGAGATGTGCTATGTGATTATATAATTGGGAAGAGTCAATAACTAAAGCAATTCTAAGAATCTCATGGAAATAGTGTATTTTAGAAACAGAGAAAATGTTATATCACCTTATATCATTTAAGACTCTTGGTCAGTCAACAAGCTTTTATGTGCCAGTTGTGCTAAATGCTGGGAAATTAATAGAAAAATCTTAAAAAAAAACAAAAACAGTCCCTGCCTTTGAGATTTCGTTCTGATGAAGGAGATGACACATATAGGAACATATACAAGATAGATCCAGAGTGGATAGAATGTTCTCTTAGAGAGTAAGGCATTAACAAATGGGAACAGTAAGAGAGTGAGGAGGAGAGAGAACATTCCAGAAGCACAGGGTATCCCAAGAGTCTCCATGCAGATTTAAAGCTTTAATAGCTTAAAACTGAACTAAGACTTTTAAAATATCTTAAATTTAGAAATAGCAATCAGGGAGAATTTGACACCCTCCCAATAGATTGATGGGGAAATTTAGTCAGTTGTATCTCTATTAAATTCATTTGAGGTCTCCCTCCTTTTCTTATTTCATCTTTCTTTTCATCTTTTACTTTGTCTCTGTCCTCATAATTTTCTTCTTTCTTCTATCACTGTGAAATTTATAGGGAAAGAAAAAAAGAAGCATTAATAACATATTTTGCCCTCTTAGAAATGGTCTTTGTCAGGTCAGATAGTTTATTAGTATAATAACGCCTTATTTTGACATTTAGATGATCAGCATATGCTGGGGCATATAAAATTAATAAAATGGGAAAAGTGGCAACACTATCCATAATTAATTAATCCTTTTCAACTTTGCATGACCACTTCTGAATCCCCTTTGGTCATGTTGGCTACTTCCAGCCTTGATGGAGAGGAGACTGGGTAGGAAGAAAAGGCTCTAGTCAAGAGTAAGTTGAGTTAGGCTTGACTTCTCCCAATTTAAAGATTCTATCAATTATGAGACATTCTACTATTTAAAGTCACTTTAGGCTGCATCCAGAAATCCCAAAAGGGTCTAGAAAGCCAGGAACGTTAGAGACTCACCTTAAAACAAATTTGAAATGTCCCCCCCTTCCTCTAGGGAGTCAATGAAAAAAAATTTTTTTTTCCAGTTTGGGTTATATCTGCTTCCTACAGAACAGAGAACTATTAAGACAGGTTTCATCTTGTGAATGAATCCTTAGGTATGGGGATAGAATAGGGATAAGGAATAGAATAAATTATTCTTTCTTTTTTTTTCTCTTTGCTTTAAAGTCAGATCTTCTATAAATACCAAAACTTAATCCTCTTGTCCATACCGAAATGTGGTTTTCAAGGAACTGGGTGTGCTTTCTTCAATTAACCAATCAAAAAACATTTGTACATAGGACGCATTGGGCTAAGTGTTGGATAACACAAAGGTAAAAGTGAAACAGCCTCTGAGATTACATTCCAACAGGAAGACTTTGTGTGTGCAATGTTTGTGCTCTTATATGCATCAAATGTACTAAATAGACAGTAGTTTGAGGTGGGGGTAGGGTAAGAAGTGAGAGGATAAATGACTTGGCAAAGGTTATATAACCTAGAATGTGTCAAAGTATGCCTGGATTCAAGGTCTTTCTGGATTTGAGGAGCTGGAGTAGGAAGGGAGTGGGCGGAAGGATCGAAAAAAGGCTTTGTCTTTGCATTTTAACTGAATCTTAAAGGAAATCAGGGATTCTGAGAGCCAAAGGTGATGAGGAGAGTTCATTCCCTGGATGGGGGACAGTCATTGCAAAAGCAGGAAGACAGATGGTAGAGCATGATATGAACAGTAGAACAAGTAGACCAACATGACCGTACCAAAGTGTATGGAAGGTTCTAATGTAGGAGAAGACTAGAAACATAGAAATGAGCCAAGTTTGGAGGAGTTTTAAACAAGATTTTCTTTAATAAAATTTGCATACAAGTGGAAAACAACTAAGCAAAACTGGCAAAATCTGAAGCGGTGGGGTAAGGAAAGACAGATGAACAAAGTTGCCTTGAAAACAGGAGCATAGTTCACATGAACTCATTTTAAAGAAAATGTGGGTAATATCATTCCTATTAATGGAGACATAAACTATACACCTGCAAGATTAACTTTTTGGAAGAGAAAGAATTTTATTTAGGGAAACAGATGGCTCCAAGTATTGGGGGAAAATATCAATTTTGGTTGTTTTGCATTTGTTAAACATCTTCACCAAGGAATCTCAAAACACTTTCCAGGGAAATTAAATCTTCCATTTTACCACAAAGAAAAGCTATATTGTAAGGGAATAATTCAGTAGCATAAATGGGAAAAAGAAACATAGTTTTTGACCCTTTGCCTTTTTTTTATACACTATTGATTTAGTTGTTTTTTCCCCAAAATAATAATTCCCTTCTTTATGTATAAAAAGCATGCTAAGTGTGGAAGAGCCTAAAAATAAGTGCTTCCAAGAGCATGAGGTTGTGCAACTTAGCAATCCTTTTGTTACCTACCATTACAGAAATGCTGGGAAATCCAAGATAATAACAACAAAAAGTCCTCATATCCATTGTTGGGGCTAATCCTCTATCACATTGCCATCATCTAGCAATTGGTCTCTTTATTTATTTTCTAATAATCCGTTGTAAAGTGTTTCACTTCCCGTATTTATCATCATAGTTCTAATGTCTCTGCCATAGGGGAAAAACCTGCAAAGTTTGCCTTTGTTTCATACTGCATGTACTAAATTCTCTTTGGCAAAGTGGCTTTGGCAAAGGACAAGAAGGGGGAAAATTCCTTACTTTTATCAAATCTTTCGATTTTTTGATAATGCAATGAACAGTGTCAATTCCATTCTGAGAGGCAATGTGCCAGAGTAGATAAAGTATTGGACTTGAAGGCAGGGAGAACTGGTTTTGGAATCTGGCTCAAGACACTTCCTAGCTGTGTGACCCCACACAAATGACTTAACATTTTGAGCCTTGGTTTCTGCAAATTAAATTCCAGATAACAGTGAGCTCCTACAGCACAGAGTAATTTTGAGGATCAAATGCCATAATGCATGTAAAGCACTTGGCAAATTGTAAAACCCTATATGAAAATTATCATGGCACGATAGCTAAAGAGGTGACTTAAAATTCAAACCCTCTGGGTCACAAAGACCTGAGTTCAAGTTTCACCTCTACCCTACACTGGCTCCATGAATGGGCAAGTGCCCATTCTTAGTGCCCTAACACTTGAAGTTGCAGCTCAGGTACTGATATGCTTTGATGGTGGAACATCCTTACAGGGAACTACTTCTGTTAATGAAATCTCAGGCCTAGTTGTTTGGTTTTTTTAAGCTGTAAATAAATTAGGTTAAGTAATAAGTAAGTTAATATCACTGTGTGTGATCATGCACATTTTTAGGAATTTATTGGCAGCTGGGGTTACTGATTTTTTTTTAATTTGCTTGATTTTAATTATGCTCTTTCCGATATACTTAGGTTCACTCATCCAAGTCTGTCCATCACATTAAAGGCAATCAAGGGAAAGGTGGGACATGTGTTGAGTGGTAATCTTCTTGTGTTTATTATATTCATGTCTTCATTTAAAAAAAAAGTCAGTTTAGAGCAATGTGGGAGTGGCAGCCCTTGTCTTTAAGGCAACTACTGTATAATTGACCTCTTTCAGCATTTAATTTCCCAAACCTCTAGGAAGCTCAATTTTGAAAATCAAAGAGATACCTGTGGAAGAAACTGTTCCAGACTGGTGAGTAAACAAATTAGAACTGATAGGGTCATTAGCTTTTGTGGTAAAATTTTAATCTAGTTATTTTCTCACTAACAGACGAGTAAACTGTCAGACCATGTGGCTTCCTGTTTGTTAGACAGAATTTGGCTAAAGGTTACAGATCCCATTCTTAGTGACATTTTCTCTGTTGAGTCAAGGCTTAATTTTCTCAGCATTAGGGCATTTCTGAAAATGGATTTTTACCCCAGCTAAGAAGGCATACATGCTGTTTTCCTCTCCCTCCTTGAATGATATAGATCCATAGGTAGGGCTAGTAGATGAGAAATCCACATGGAAATCCATAGCTCCAGCCAGGAAATAAAGGGCATAGGTTCTAATTGCCCGTCGTACAACATAGATGACTATCCGTTTAAACACATAGGGTAATTTATGACGACAGGCTGGGGAAGAGGAAAATCAATAAAGGAGTTTCTTCTACATTAAAACCACAAAGCAAACAGGGGAGGGGTGTGAGGGCTGTAGTTATGTTTAACATAGGAGAAAAGCAAATATTTGCTGGAATTGCCAAAGGAAACCAGCCGCAGATATTTAGATGGGAAATCTGTTGCCGAGCAAGTACATCACTTCTCTGGGAAAACTTATTGTGGCAGCAGGAAGACAGAACAACAGCCACATCAAAGGCAAAAAGAAAAGGAAAACTGTGAGATCCAGCCATGGATCTTGGTGGAATCTCTATTCTCTATGCATATACAGATGTACATAGAATGAATGCATATACACACATACATGTATACACATATAATTTTAGTATTTAACCAATTCAAGATTAATATAGGTCAAAATTATTCTTAGTCATATGATGACCCAGCTACCAAGTACACGCACATGTGTGAACATATGTATATGATATATTCTATATGTAATCCATACATATATACACAAGTATACACACATGGCCATATATTTTGTAGCTAATTCGTAATTTGACTATAAATGAATATTACAAATATTTATATTTGACTGAAAATAATTAAATATTAAAATTCTTATATCTGCTCATATTCAGTTAGAAAAAACTAAATTTCCTTTGGGATACACACACACATACACACATAAGCACTTTTTTATACAAAAACATCATCTCATTTTTCATGTTTTTATATGAAAAATTAATTACCCAGCACGGCCAGATTAAGTGTAAATAAACCACAATTATTTTCCTTTATTGCACTTAAGTGAAAGGAAACCACTTTCTCTTTTGAGCTATTCAGATCAGCATTCTGAATTCTCAGTATCTTTCACATTAAGTATCCAAAGGTGAATCTCCTCAAGGTATTAGACCTTATATATTTAAATGTTTTTATTTTTCATGTGAAGAAAACTGAGATCCAGAAAAGTCAAATGATTTGGAAAAAGTCAAATTACCAGCTTGTTTCAGAGCCTGAATATAGTAATTATTTTCATTTCTAAAAATTACAATATTCACTTAATGAATAACAATGAAGTACTTATGAAAGTGTATGTGTGTGTGTTTTTTAACGCACGTGCGTGCATGTGTGTGTGTGTCTGTCTATCTGTGTGTTTCAGAGACTCCAATAGCTTTCTTTTCATTTAATGAGAAGTAGAGGTAGATGTTCTATTTAGCAGAGGAAAGTACTGGGCTTAGAGTTCAACAACCTGTGTTTTGCCACTACCTTATTCATCCTGGCTATTATTTCACCTTTTAGGCCTCTCTTTCCTCATTTTGTAAAATGTGTGTTCAGCCCAATGGTCTCTACATTTCTTCTAGCTCTGAATTTTAGGCATCCCTAAAAATAATGCCCAAAGTAGAATGACCCAGGGCCCTACTTTGCAATACAAATTACATTCTTAATAAAGTTCTTATTGGAGAAAATCCCTTGTAGCTGATTTACCTACCTTGGCACCACCCATTCTTAAACCTCCAGAGTCTTTACAATGAAAATATGAGGAACCCATAGGAATGCCATGCTTTCCACTTGACTGAATCCTAAGTTGAGCAAATGCTTTATAAGCTAAGATCAAAGAAATTTCGTGAGGGGCCCCTTGGGTCAAGTGACAGCTCTTCGCTCACCCAGGTCAGAATTCACGCTTGGTTCTAGTCTTACTAATAATAGATGAACACAGCAATTCGACCCCATGAGGCAGCTTTGTTAGCTAAGTTCATTTCAAGTTCTGGGTCAGCAAATGAAACATTAAACTTTTCTATGATGCTGAGGTAAAAACCCCAAGCTCTGGACACTTTGAGCAATGTGCCCACTCTGGAGATCTGCACTCTGAGGAACCCCAAAGGCCTTGAATTTACCACTTGTAAACATCCTTCCTATCTGATGCTGCTCTGAGACACTACTTCTTGGCAAACGCCAAGAATCAACATCGTGTGGGGCTGGCAGAATGAAGGAGGTTTTGATAGGCTTCTCGCCGTGGATTTATGGCCTGAATTTTGGCATAGTTTGGCACATGAGAAGCAGTGTCACTTCTTCAAAATCCCAGCTGTCAGTGAAGATATGTGTATGGATGTATGAAGAAGGGTTGTTCTGGTAGGAGATTCAGTAGGTAAATATGTATAAACCCCAAAGCATTTAAAGTCAAATATGTGTGTTGCTTTGCAAACTGAAAAAGGCGTTAAGGTTCTTTTAAAGCAAAATGGTACCTAGGAAAGAAAAAGAAACAGTAGAGATGAAAAAAGTCTGTCCTGGAAAGAGACTGGGAACAAAGAAAAACCTGTTGAAGTCTGTCTTATCAAGATGGGGCAATCTTTTTTTTTTCAAGTTGATAGTTTCAACCACAGAAAAGGCAGCATTAGGTTTGTACTTAACTAAAGGCCTGAATCCTGGTTCTGATACCTGCCATCTGCTTGAGCTTGGACAAGTGACTTCTCACCTGTGTTTTAGTTTCCTCATCTATAAAAAGGAGAAAAATAATACTTTTCCTGTTTGCTGCCCAGACTGGTTGTGAGGGAAGTAGTTTGTTCACCTCAGAGCACTAAATAATCATGGGTTATTCTCTTCTTGTGTATTTATTGGACACTCCATCTTTTCACAACCCCTGGAAGTTTTCAGCATCTGCATGTTTTACCTGCATTAAAGTTGCAGCATAAATTAAAAGTAAATCATCAATCATCATTAATTATCTGTTCGACTGATGTGTGCACTTTCTTACACTTTAATCTTCATTAGCGTGTAGGAAAGAAAATATCCCAGAGGGCATGCTGCATGTGTTCCCGTGTTTTACTTGTGTCTCTCTGGAGTTCTTAACAGCTCAGAAAAATCGCCTTCTTCAATAGGAAGCATATGCCACCAGGGCTTTTTAGCTGAATGCTTCAGATTAAATCAAAAGGCACAATCTGAGAAGCCATGGGCCGAGCAGAGATTCATCTCTTTAAATCTGTGACCCTGGCGATACACTGCCTGAATGCCTTCCACAGCACAAGAACTGGGTCCTGAAGGATTTCCTCGAAATTGCATGCATGTGCCCTGGATGAGACACATCTTCTTCATCCCAATTTTTTTTTCTTTTTCTTTATTCTCATGAGTCAGTGTGCTCTTTGGAGCAACAGTATCTCTTAAGAATGCCATTAGCTTGCTTCAGTTCTTGATAAATATCTCAATCTTCAATGAGTAGCTCTGGGTTCAGAAAACGCCTTGCAATTTGTCTGGCTGAAATGTTTAAATGGTGCTTTGGCTAGGTATGTTTGAAAAATAGACTTACCTAAAAAGTGCTTCCAAACCCATCTCTTTCACCACCACTCAAACTATTAGCTATCATGATGTATCCAATTCAAATTTCACTCCATAATATTTTGTGGGGGAGGAAGTGATATTCTGAGATACCATGGAAATATATGAATCAGATTCTTAAATTTAAATGTAAATTTGTGCTAGCTGCATACATGAATCAGAAAGCTGGAGTGTAAAGAAAACGTTGACTTGGGACTGAAGTGACCTGAATTTAGAGGTTCATGTTCTATCTCTAACATTCCCTAATTGCATGACTGCAGACAAACGTAAGTCTTTGGATGTGATCTCCTTATGTATAAAATGGGGGTAACAGTTGTTATACTTACCTTGTTTGGTTCTTGTGAGGAAGGACCCTGGCAATTATATTCTCTTGGTAGTCTCATTGTTACTCATGGTTTCATGGATCACATCTATGTGGATAACAGTTAGATCTGCACCTAAAAATAATAACTAACATTTACATAGTGCTTACTAAGTGCTAGGCAATATGTTAAGTGCTTTATAATTATCATGTCATTTGATCTTTACATCAAACCTGGGAGGTGGGTGCTACTATCACCCCCATTTTACAGATGAGAAAATTGAAGAAAACAGAGGTTAAGTAACTTCCCCTCACAATGCTAGTAAGTATCTGAGACTAGAATTGAATTGAGATTTTCCTAATTCCAAGCCTAGTGCTCTATCACTATGGGATCCCCTAGCTACCCATAGTTTTTCTTCTGAACTTTATTCATACATCAGATGCCTGCCACGTGTTTCTGGATGCCTCATAGGTATCTCAAATTCAACATGTTCAAAACTGTGTTCATCTTCTCCCAGTCCCATTCTCTTAAGCCTCTGAGTTTCCCTGTTTCTCTTGATGATATGATGATCATTTGAATCCAATTGGTGTGTAATCTTGGAGATTCCCTGAGTGTTTCATCTTCCATACTTGACATATTTAATAATTTACTAAATTATCAAATTCCACTTTAACAAAACTTTTTACATTAGTCAATGCCTTTCTATCCACCCATAGAGACACCATCCTAGGTCTGACTCTGCTCCTTGCCTGCACAATTGAACTAGCCTGCCAACTGATCACCCTGTGTCAGTGATTCTTCTTCAATTCAACCTCCACAGCTCCAGAAAGATTCTTCACAAAAAGGCACATGCAGAGAAGAAACACAGTGTAGTGGATACCAAGCTAGCCACAGAGTCAAGAAGACCTAGGTTTCAAGTTCTGACTTTGATGCCAACTGGCTTGCATGACCTTGGGCAAGTCACTTTACTTTTCAATGGCCCAGTCAATTCTTTTAGACTAGAAGTTACAAAGGAGATGCCTATCTGCTCTGGCAGAGGGAATTTCTTCACTAGTAGTTTCCTAAAACAAGCAAAATCATAGGTTTAGTCCAAAATAAAAAATAAAAAAATTCTAGATATGACCAAGGCACTACCCTGCTCAAAAATCTTCTATCTTCCTACTGACTTTAGGTTAAAATGCAAACTCTGATTTTACATTTAAAGTACTCCACAGTCTGACTCTCACCTACTTTTCCAGATGTCTTCTATACAGCACTCCTTCACAAGTTGTGTTTTAGGCAGACTATACTGCTAACAATCCTCTCCACCCCCAGCTCAACCACCACATTCTGCTATCTGTACCAATTCGCATTCCACATGCCTGAAATACTCTCCCTTCTCATCTCCCTCCCTCCCCATCATTATGTTCAACTTACATGTTACCTTCTCAGTGAAGCTTTTCTTGCTCTCCCTAGCAACTTGTGCTCACCCCTTGCTCATTTTTTTTGTTTTAGCCTACTATCTTTTATATGTGTTGTGCCCTTCCCTCCCAGAACAATGTAAGTTCCTGAAGGTAAAGACCAAATGATCCTTGTTTTCATAGACCTAGAGCTTTACACATATTATGTGCCAGATCAATGTTTGTTATACTGAATTGAAGTAATAGTTAAATAGATCTATTACTATTAGAAGTGCTCACTGTCTCTTTCCCTCTCCCCCTCTCTGTCTTAGTTTTTATTTCATAATCACAAACTGTACTGCATGCTAACAAGATTTATAGAAGGAAGAGGGAAATTAAATCCACATAGTGTTCTGACAAGTGAGAATACAAAGATTACAGGGAATAAGAGTGGACTAGGGTGGGGGTAAAGGGTACTTTCCCCATATACATGATTTGGTAGAACGGTTTGGTGTTTAAGATAAAAACCATCAGCAATGACAATCTTCTTACTGGTCTTACCATTCCTGGAAGTAAAATGCTTCATAGCTTCAACAGTGTTTGTGTCTTCATTCATCTAACTAAAAATCATAAAGCTGCTATCCAATCAATCAATCCTAGCAGTGCAGATGAAAAACTGGGAACTATTTGTGCTGGACTCAGCATTTGTGTTCATCAAGTGTGTTTTAGGATGAAGTTTTCATTAGCAAATTTCTCCCTATAGATGACTTGCCTCCAATGCTATTACAGTGTGTGAGCTGCAGCACGTGAAACCAGTAGTGATATTATGAAAGCTGGAACCCTCGTAGACATAGTCCTTCTTTTCGGTGCCCAGAGCAATGTTCTTTTGTCTTTGGAACCTTGCCTGCAGAAGCTTGAGTAATTTGATCCAAGGATTTGTTATCAATGGTGACATAGAAATATACTCTATCATGGAGTTGGCCATGGCTATGAATGGTTGGACTGGAGGTGGCTCAGAGGCAGCTGTAGTTACATCAGTGTGCTGTTAGAAGGTCTAGGCTCCTGGTAATAGTGACTGCAAAACAGCCACATGTGGTTATTCTTCTTCCTACCTAAATAGAACCTGAATATTACAATCATATCCTGCTACAAATATCCAAGTATAGTTTTCATTAGGGGATGGTGGAGAAAAAGATTCAGGCTCAGTATGTTGCTCAGTCCAGATTCTGGTTTCAGAAGCAATTGGGAGGCACTATAGGAAAAAAATCTGAAATTTAGCTGTACAAGGTTATAAATCTTCACAAACATATCAGTGTTCATTTTTATCCAACATCATCATTGACTATAATGTCACATCAGTGATATAGTCATTCTATAGAAATTATAATACATACTTTTGAATAGAACACGTTTAATTTTTTTTAAACCAGAGTAAAATTACTTTTGTTATCTGATTTTATGCTTTCAAAATCTTTTGACATGATTAGGATAATCTTATAAAATTATTCCATTGCACAATGATTAATTAGGCTAATCTTCTAGTAAGATCCATTGATCTGTAGGGAAAGCCCTAACTCTAGAAGCTGAGAATCCAAATTCAAATCCTGTTTCTGCCATTGATTACTTGTGTGACCTTGGTAAGTTGCTTGACCACACTTCATTTATAAAATAAAGCAAAGTAGACTAGTGGATGTCTTAGATCTATTCCATAGTTTATATCTATGTTTCTTTGATCCTACAATTTCTTCTCACAAGGATTTGTGAAATATTTCCCTTACCAGGGAAAAAAGAATTCCTCCAGTCCATCTCAAGTCAGGGTCAGACACATAATGGTTATTTTTAACTGGAACAGAAATTATGTTTTAAAAAAAGTAAGCAGAAACCAAAAACAACAAAGCTACTCCAATCCCAACAACAACAACAAAAAGCAAAGGAGTGAACAAAAACCTAGAAAATTTAAACAAGCAGCTGCCCAACTTCCAACAGAGTTGTTGTTTTTTTTTTCTGTATCACTCTATTACTGTGGTATTTTGGAATTGTGGTGTAGACATGACTTCTTAGGAACTGAATTCAAACGTACTTGGAACCTGAAATGAATTTTCATAGAACAAAAGCAAGATCTAGAGGTTATATAATCCAAGACCTCGATGGCATAAATATGGCAACTCAGATCTAGAAAGTCTGACAACCAATGTTACACAGGCACTAAGCAGGAGAGTTGAGATTCTGTTTCAGGTCCTCTGACCCCGGGTTCAGCACTCTGTCCTGTACCGCACTAGACGGTACAATCCAAGGACTTGTAACAAGAAGAGCATCCAGTGACCATTGCACAAACATCCAATAACAGTAGAGTTCTGATTTGTTGATCTTGGGCAGTGTAGCTTTATTTGCAAGTAAGTTCAAAACCCCGGGGTCAATCAAGTAAACATGTATTTGCATAGTACATTATGTTTAATAAAATGCTTATCCTGCAATAATTTAGGAGGTAGGTAGTGTAAGTATTCTAATCCACAGTTTTTCTGAGGTAGAAAGAGGTGACTTTTCCAGAGTCCTATACGCTTTAATTATATATTGTAACTGAGAGGTAACTTGTGTTGTTTCTACTCCATTGTGTCGCCTCTATAAACCAGGCAAATTTATTTAGTGTTTGGTAATACTTTGTTCTTGACAACCCTCTGTGGTAGGTAATATGAATATTATTATCCCCTTCTATGAATGAGGAAAATGAAGCTTTGAGGTGTGAAATGAGTTGGCAATGATCATATCACCAGTCAGTTCCTGAGTGCTTAGATTTCTTGGAAGACCTCTTAACTCTGGTCTTCACTATCGTGATCCCTTGTACCACACTCTGTACATTCCCCACTTTTCCATGAATTTTGGAATTTGACTTACTTCATTAATATCTTTTTTAAAGTAAGTTGACAAGAAAGTATTCAGATTTGTTAACATAATGCAAGACTAGACTAGATGAGAGGAGGTAACCATGTTCTTCTCTGAAGAATCTGAAATCTTTACAGAAGCTCCCCCCTCCCCCCATACACTATAAAGGAGTTTTAACCTTCAAACGTATAAGCTTCCTTTGGCTGATTGATGTACTCTGAGCAAAGCTCCACAGAATAACATCCTACAGGATTCAAACAGTAGCATATAAGAGCTCAATCATCTCTGAAGAGCTTTCATTTGATAAAAGGGGGAAAGGAAACATTTCTTTGTTGGGTATCTTTTTTTTTTCCCCAAAGAGACAAAAGGTCATTCACTTTTTTATTCCTTTTGCCCCGTTGTGTTGTACACTCAGGATTACACTTGTTTAGCTAATGTGAGAATGGTGGAAATTTTCTTTGTTATCCATAACATACCTACTGTCTTAAAATCATTCAGATATTCTTTCAGAAAGATGTGTAGCCTCAGGCAATCCAGTGTGAAAATCTTGATGAACAGGTAGCTTTTAGAGATCTGAATAGTTTATCATTTCAAGAAGATGATTTTTTGCTTCTAGATTATGAATCTAATAGATGGGACTGTATATCACCCTATGAAAATCTATTTGATGAGTCAATGAGTATGGAGTATGTAAATTAACTTGGTGGCCCATTTCCTATTGGATATATCTCAGGTTTAACTTCCTCCCCTCCCCCAATGGAACATATTGAGCAACAACGTTCAATGTCTCAGATGACAGGCAGTCTTGAATGGGGTAAAAAAAAAAATTAATTCTCCTTAAAAAAAAACCAACCTATTCCCTTCATTTCAAGGATAAAAGAAAAAAGTCAGCAGTATTCTACAGTATCCTGACTTATCTGTGTATAAAGGGGCTACTTGATTCATCAGTTCTGAGCAGGTTTTATGCATTAAATTTACTTTTGCAAAACCCCAAAGTTATTCTTGTCCATATCTCTCAGTTTGACTGATTAATTATCTATGGTTCCCCAGCATATTCCATGATCACAGTAATGTTCTTTGGAGATATAATCATCAAAGAGCATCCCTTGGTTAGTATGGTACATGAGAAGGGCATAAATAATGGAACAGAACAGGGGGCCATTAATTTTTTCTGTTTTGTTTTCAGTGCTGGGAGGCTGATTTACTAGGTAGGGGGTATGGGGTGTGTGTAGGGAGGGGGAGGTGTCAGTGTGTAAGAATTTTACAGAGTGTTCCTTTCAGCCAATCCATCTGTTTGGACTGGGAGCCCTGCAGCCCTGGCAAACCTTGAAGGCTTTAGTACGCTCATTTTGGCTTGCCAAGCCTTGGGTATTTCAGCGGCTCGAATAATTCTAATCCTGAACTAAATATGTGTTTTCTCAACATCAGATGCTCAGAAAAAAATGATTGGAATCTGATCCTTCTAGACTGAGTGTTACCTATTATTTAAAGCATGTGGGTTTTTTTTTCAAGACTTAAATGTTAGGACATCAAAAGTAAAACTAGTAACTGCTAATTAAAGATTATAGAGGAGCAGAGAGCAGACAGCAAGGAGTACAAAACATGTATGTCCCTGACTTTTAACATGGTTGAAAAGCAGCTGACTGAGCTGAGATAATTACATGACGCAGTTTGGTAGACCCCAATTGTACATCAAAGGGTCTCTTCTGCCTCCCAAACCATAGGAAAATGAAACTACAAGGTCCACATCAAGAAAATCCTATGTAACCATTTGCTTTGTAGAATCTTTATTGCTCATTTACACTTTGTCTTATATTTGTGGGGTCTGGAAGGGGGCATTTCTATGACTTGAAGATGTCTTGGCATGGGAATTTTAGAATAAAATCATGTTTGAACAGCTTATTGAATTGTGATGTGCAGTTTCAGATACAGAGCTAAGGGCTTTGGCCTGGCAGGACTTTTTACCACATACTAATGGGAGCAGCCAGGGTTGGCGGCCTCTGGCAGAAATGAACAGTTCACAATGTCATTCTGTAGAACTCCCCCTGGGTAATTAAGTGGTGTAGTGCTCCAGTCTGCTAAGGAACTGTCAGCCATATGGCTAGTATGGTGTTGTTCTCTCAAGTGGAGGGGAAAGAGTAACATGAGTCTTAACTAGGTAAAGTAAATGGAGAAAATTTGGAAGAGGCCTGTTTTCTAGGTCTTGCACTCTGTTTTTCCATCTGGTTCTGGTTCAGATTATTCAATAGTGGTTTTGCCGTATTGATTCCAAGTTAAATGTTATCAGTACAGTAAAGATAATGTGGCACGATAGAAAGACACTAGACGTAGAAAGGAGAAGAATGCAGCATGAATTCCTGGTCCCATAATTTGCTTTGCATGATCTGGGATGATTGTGAAAAAGCTATGAATTTCCTGAAGTAAATTTCGATATGGATGAAAAAATGAACTGAAATTAATGAAAGAAGTACCTCAGGACAAAAACAAAGAGGAATAAGTATTAGAAGGAAGAGGAAAATCTTAATCTGTGTCAAGAGGTGGAATAAGGATTAAAAAAAAAGAATAAGCATAAAAAAGAACGAGATAAAAAGAAGAGAAGGAAGACCAACCACTGAACCACTGGTTCCATAAAATAATATATAGGATGGAGCAGGACACACTGAAAACTCACACAGATTTGCAGTCCCTGAATAGTGCTGATGAGATTCCATGTGGTAGTAGGAGAATGTCCAGTACCAGAGGACCTGTTTGTGATGGTTCGTTACTCTGTTCTGAAGGGGTGCTGAAGCACTTGTGTAACACCCTGACTTGAAGGATTTGGAGGTATATTTTCTACAGCATAAGTATCAAACTTACTGTCAGGAAAGCTTCCAAGTATTCAAACCCGATGAAAATATAATTGATTATGTGTGTGTGTATACATGAAATGTGTGTATCTTTGTCTTTTGTGTGTCTGTGTGTATGTATATATACACACATTATAACATAAGTAATATTAATTTTGTTGTTAATTTTCTAAGTCAATAGACTTCAGGGATCATTTCTATTTGAGTTTGACACCACTGGTCTAGAGGGAGGGGGAAAATTCATAATCCAAAATGGTATAGATGAAATCATGAAGGACAGAATAAACAATATTCATTGTATAAAATTAAAAAAAATTTGTGTAAATAAAATCAATACAACCATAATCAGAAGGTTAACAGTTGATAGGAGAAAAATCTTTGAATCAAATATTTCTGTGAGGAAATTGAAATAAATAACCAACAGCTGTTCTTTAACTGGAGTAGAAACAGTAGCATGTGGTGTAGGGAGAGCTGGACTCTTGAGTTAGGAAAGCCCACTTTCAGGTTCCACTGCTGACTTGTCCTGCTCATGAGATCTTGAGTCTGTCAGAACTCCTCACTGCTCCAGGCGAGTCTCTAAGATTATTATTATAGAAAAGGTGTCACCCTGCATTGGTACAGGGAAGACTTATCTATAACAAAGATGTAACAGGTCTTGCTTCTAGTCCCATTCTTAAATGGATAATTGGTTGAAAGAATATAAATAATTTTTAGAAGATGAAATGTAAATGATGAACAATTATAATAAAAAGATGTGCCAAGCAACTAAGAATAAAGTACAAATTTATAAAATTTTATTATTTTTTCCTATATCCATCACTTTGGCAACAATGATAAAACATGAAAAATATCAGTGTTAAGGGACTGTGAGAAGAAAGGTCACCAGTACTCCATTGACAGAAGTGCAAATGGGCCAAACATAATGGAAAATAATTTGGCATTATGTTAACAAAGTAACTAAACTTCTTGTACTCTTTGACTTGACAATTCTGCTGAGTGTTTGCCCCAAGAGGATCAAATGTAGAGGGAAAGATACTACATATACTAGCTAGGGAACAGAGTAGTGGATCGACGGAATAGATTGGGTATGTGAGACCTAACAGTCAATGACTATAGTAATCTACTGTTTGATAAATCCAAAGACCCCAGTTTTGGGGATAAGAACTCAGTCTGACAAAAACTGCTGGGAAAACTGTAATATAGTATGGCAGAAACTGGGTATAGACGGTATCTAATGCCATATACCAAAATCAAGTCAAAATGGGTGCACAATCTAGGTATAAAGGCTGATACTGTAAACAATCTGGGAAAGCAAGGAATAGTTTACCTGTAATATTTATGTAGAAGGGAAGATTTTATGACAAAACAAGAGGCAGAGAGCATTATAAAATGCAAAATGGATAATTTTGATTACATTAAATTGAAAAGTTTCTGTACAAATAAAGCCAATATAACTAAGATTAAAAGGGAAGTGGAAAATTGGGAAAGAATTTTTTTAATATGTCTCTGATAAAGGCCTTATTTCTAAAATACACAAAAAATTGAGTCAAATCTATAAGAATACAAGTCATTTCCCAATTGATAAATGGTGAAAGGATATGGATAGGCAGTTTTCAGAGGATGAAATTGAAGATATCTATAGGCATATGAAAAAATGCTCTAAATCACTATTGATTAGGGAATTGCAAAGCAAAACATCTCTGAGGTACCACATCTCACTGGCCAGATTGCCTAAGATGACAAAACAGGAAAATGATAAATTCTGGAGAGGATGTGGAAAAAAATTGGAACACTAATGCATTGTTGGTGGAGTTGTGAACTGATCGAACCATTCTGGAGAGCAATCTGAAATTATGCCCAAAGGGCTATAAATAAGTGACCCAGCAATACCACTTCTAAGGTTATATCACAAAGATATCATAGAAGTGGGAGGAAGACCAGTATGTACAAAAATATTTATAGTGGCTCTTTTTGTGGTGGCAAAAAATTGAAAAACAAGGGGATGCCCATCAATTGGGCAATGGCTGAACAAGTTGTGGTATATGAATGTAATGGAATACTACCGTGCTATAAGAAATGAGGAGCAGACAGACTTCATAATAATCTGGAGAGACATATATAAACTGATGCTGAGCTAGAAGAGCAGAACCAGGAGAAATTTGTACACAATCACAGACACAACATATGTGTGATGACTAACCTTGATAGCCTGGGCTCCTTTCAGCAATGTAAGGTTATAAGACAACTCCAAAAGACTCATGATGGAAAGAGATGTCCACATCCAGAAAAAGAGCTACAGAGTCTGAGTGCAGATTAAAGCAAACCAATTGCTCTCTTTCTTTTTCTTGTTTTGTTTTGTTTCCTCTTTCCATTGTTCACTCCATTGGTTATAATCCTTCTTTACAACCTGACTAATGTCTGATGTGAAGGTATTTGTAGAGCCTATATTTGACTGCATGCTGCTATGGGCGGGGGGGTGAGGAGAGAGAGGAAAGGGGAGAAAATTTGAAACTCAAAGGATTGTGGAACTGAATGTTGTAAACTAAAAGTAAATAAACAAATTAATTAAATAAAAATGAAAGATACTACATATGCCAGAATTTTTATAACATCTACTTTTGGGGGTTCCCCTTTCTTATGGCATGTGAAAGTAAAGGGATATTTTTGCTGTGTAAGGAATGACAAAGAAGTTTTCAAAGATTCATAATAATATGCTTGAACTGATAAAAAGTGACATAAGTAGAAACAGGAAGACATTATAGAGCAGAGGCGGGGACCCTGCAGCCTTGAGGTCACACGAGACCCTCTGGGTCCTCAGGTACAGCCCTTCGACTGAATCCAAACTTCAGAGAACACATCTGCTTAATAAAACTTGGACTAAGTCAAAAGGCCACACCCAAGGACCTAGAAGGACACGTGTGACCTCGAGGTTACAGGTTCCCCACCCCTGGTATAGACAGTAATATCAAAAACATAACAAAATTAACACTGACACAGCGTCAGCACACTCGGCCTGGAAGGCCATCTGCTCCAACTCCCCCTTTGACAAATAAACAAAACGAGGCTCAAGGGGATGTGGCTTATCAAGGTCACATAGGTAGTAAACATGAGGTATGAGACTTGAACCCTTTCTTTGACACCAAGGCCAATATTCTTTCTCTTGTAGGAAACAATAGAACTTAAGTACGTTGATCAATTTTAACTCCAGTGTGGGAAAGAGGAAAGGAAAGGGATAAGCCTTTATATAAGGCCTACTATGTGTCAAGTACTCTGCCAAGTGCTTTAAAAATATTATCTCATTTGATGAAAGACATACTTCTGTTCCCTTGGTAGCTCAGAGAACTAGAGACGCGGAATGAGTTACCTACTATTGGAGGTGAACAATTTAACTGTTTATTTTTGCTTTAATGTACTTTGCTGCAAAACTAGCTGGAGTAGGGGGTGGGGGGAGAAACTAGAAAATGACAGTGATGGAAAAATTAATAAACTTCATAAAGAGATAAAATATGGATCAGCAGCTGTTAAGAAATCTGCATCTGACACTTCTTAACGAAAGGATCTGTGTCAGTGAAGGAAGTCTTGAGTGATGTGCCATTGAACTCTTCTCTTTGCAAGTTACCAATGTCTTGACTGACTATAAGAAGATGTTTGAAGAATTCCTGATCACAAATGCAAAGGACATGAAATGTAGAGGAATATTAATATGAGACATTGGTGGATCAAAATTTAAAACTACTTTAAAAGATAGGAACACTAGAACAAAAAATCTAGGATTAGTAAATATAGCTGTGATGAATTAAAAGTCTTCATTGGTTCAAAATATTTTTGGCACAGGTACAGAATGGTAGAAACCTGGCTTGGCAGCAAGTCATAGGAAAAGGAGCTGATGGTTTTCCTGTGAAAAGGAGCTGAGGGTTTTAATTGACCACAAGCTGAATATCAGGCATCAGTGTGTTATGACTGCTAAAAATGACAATGCAGTTTTATACTACATTAGCAGAAATTAAATGTCTAGATTTCTGGGACTAAGAGTATCTCTGTGCTCTACCCTAATCAGGCCAGATCTGATAGACTAGGTTTTATTCATTGTGACATATTTAAACCCAGACACTGATGAAATTTAAGTGTGCCCAGAGCAGAGCAATCAGTATGGCGGAAACCATGTTATATGAACAATAATTGAATGATGTGGTCTGGTTAGCCTGTGGGGGGGGGGGGGGGGAAGACCAAGGAAGAATCATGATAGCTATTTTCAAATATCTGAAAGGCTGTCGTACAGAAGAGGGAGTGAAGTTGTCCTGTGTTGTTCTAGGGGCAAAACCAGACCCAGTAAGTGGAATTGACAGTGTCAGATTTATGCTTACTGTAAGAAATGACATGAGCACCTAGTGCTTTCTAACAATAGAATGAGATGCCTTGTAAGGCTTGTGAAGTAGTGGATTCTCTGTCCCTGGAGGTATGTATGTATGTATTAATCAGAAGTTAAATAACCATGTGTCAGGGAATGTGGTAAGCCTCCCTGGAGGAATCCCCTTTTTTGGGGTGGGAGGTTACAGCAGATACCTTCTGTGATCCCTTCAAACTCTTTGCATTTTTGAACAGGGGACTTGAAAGTTATGCTTATGTTATAGAAGAAGTGATATCACTGATCTCATTCTATTTTAAGTGGCTCTTTGAAGAAAAGGTTTCAGAAATTCAAAACTGGGTACATATGTTGTGTAATTGTAGGGAAGTAGCCCCAAGGTTCCATGTCTCCTCTTCTGCCATTGCAAGCACAGTAGCATAGACTTAGTGCTGGAAGGTAATTTGGGGGCCCATTAAATTCAATACCTTCATTTTGCAGAGGAGGAAACTGAGGAATGAAGATGTTTGGGGGAACTTGCCCATTGTCTTTAAACTGCAGTTATCCCATCTTGCCCTACTAGAAAGTTAGTGGGGGAGAGGGAGGATATAAGAGAAAACAGATTGGGGGAAGGGGTATTCAGTAGGCTCGCTATTTTGGCGTGGGGTTTAGGGGAAAGACGGGGAGAAAAATTTGTAACTCAAAATTTTGTGGAAATGAATGTTGAAAACTAAAAATAAATAAATGAATAAATTACAATCATCCTTCCCACGTTGCCACTTTCCTCATTGTGGTTTCGATATATTGTATATTGGCAAATGAAACTAAATGGGAATTTGGGGGGAGTTTTACAAAAGTCACAGATGACACAAGGTGGCCAAACAGAAAACATAGAAAATGTCCGAAACTCAGAAATGTAAAAAATATACAGATAATATTGGGTAATAACCATAACAATTCAGACTTCTTCTCTGATTCGAAGGGAGGTCCAAAAAAAATTTATGTGGATTTTCTAGATCACAGAAACGCTGTTCCCATAACACCAGTGATATAGAAGGAATAATTTTGATACCTATCTGAGACCAGATATGAATCTGACTACAAATGAGCTACTCTAAGTTTCCTTTCAACACGGTTGGGTTTTATATACATACATGCATACATACATACATACATGTGTATACACATATGCACAGTGCACATATATAGACCCATTCATATGTACATGTATATATATGCACATGTGTATGCACATATGTGTATGCACATGTATGTGTACTTATATCCGCTTGCCTTTTCATCAAACACCTCTGTGAAGCAGGTACTATTAGTCTCACCTATTAGGTGACTTGCCCAGGGCCACTTAGGTGGTAAGCATCCTCCTGATTCCTAGTTCGTTGCTCTTTCCACTACAGTGTGCTGCCTAATTTGTCCATGTTTACTTAGCCTTAGAACAAGACAAGTGATCTCAGCACTTGCTGACTCAACCCTCTATGCGCTCCACTGCACTAGCTGCCTCTCACATTGTCCTATAGATGTATGTCTTTTATTACTAATTTGGCAGAAAGGTGATGGAGTAGATAGAACGATGGACTGGGAATTATGGAAACCAGGGTTCATGTCCCACCTCTGACCCCTAATGGCTATTATGACCTTGGGAATAATTTTTCAGAGGCCCAGGCAACTTTCTAAGACTTTCACATTGCAGAAAAGGTGCCAATCTGCATTGGTAGAGGTCCTTAATCATTCTGGAGTTCTCTAAAGCAATGAAATTCAGAACAAAAAGATAGCCATATGTTATTCTATTAATTTGTATACTTTGGTCATTTAAAACAACACTGCATCCAACACACACCTAGTTTACTCTCTAGCCTGAGAGTTTATTTTTTTAAAAAGTACCATTCTATTTATGAGAACAAAGACATATTAAAATATTATTTCTCTCCTGATAATCATAAAAACAAGCTTCCTAAAGTCAGAAAAGATAGGTGCTAAAAACCTTACATTATGGGGTAATAAATAAGATTAATGTTAATAAATATTAATAGATATTAATAAATAATCTTAATAAATAAGATTAACAAATAATTGAAATTTTGTATTATATAGGCACAAATAGATTAATTTTTATGACGGAACTTATTTCCAGTAATGATTTTATGAAGTGATCTCTCATTAGTAAATTGTCGCTACACTAAAGAGAAAGCTAGCTTTTGCTATACAAAGTGCTACTAACAGTGTTAAAGTCTGACAAATCTTTTGTAAAGAATATAAGAGTTAAGTCATAAATGCTTTGATAAGCCAACCTGATCTGTGTATAGATAACCTTCTGGCAAAAAAATTAAAAAATTATTTTTGCTTTGCTCACAAGTCTAAAATTTCTAAATTCAAGCAGAAGTTAATGAGTTTTAAGTTTACACTCAATTTGTAAAATAAAAAATGTATCCTTTCGGGGCAGAGCCATGATGGCGGCATAGCAGCAGCAACATATCGCAGCTCTCATGTAGCCACCCCAAAATACCCATAAAACAGGACTCTAAACCAATCCTGGAACTCCAAAACACACACAAAGATACTTCCCACTAAAGTCAGCTCAGCTACGAGCAACCATATCAGCACTGCGAACCAAAACCAGCCTGGCCTGAAGCCGCGGCTGTGCCCCGGGGGCGGCTGGACAGGAGGAGTCGAGGAGCTTCAGGTGAGTGGATTAGCAGCAGCTGCGAGTGGGAATTGTGAAAGGGGGAGATAAGCAGTCTGGCCAGAAGGCCTCCAGAGCAGAAAAGCGAAAGGCAGAGGTTTTGCACCCGCCTCGGCATTGCAGCTTCCCGCCCGTGGCTGGCAGGCAGCAGGGGGACTGAGCGATTCTTCTCAGGCCAGAGCTCTTGCGTTGAGCGGCCTGGACGGATCGCCATCTTGGGCCTCAGTCTTGGAGTCCTCGCTATCCAGTCAGCCGG
>CM053583.1:153561301-153591511 GCA_028627135.1 Pseudochirops cupreus
GCAAGCCCTCTCAGCCTTCCAGGTGGCCTTCACCAGATTCTGGTCTCAGGAAAACTCCTCAGTTCTCAGTCAGTTTCCAAATGCTGGGAGAGAAATTCTCTGTCTCTGTCTCTGTCTCTGTTTCTCTCTCTTTCTCTCTCTCTCTCTCTCTCTCTCTCTCTCTCTCTCTCTCTCTCTCTCTCTTTCTGTCCCAGCCAGCTTCAGTCTCCATGATTCTTCCTTCACTGGGAGCAACATTCCAATTCTGTCTCTCTGTCTCTGGAATTCTTGCTTATATACACACACTGGCTTCCTGTCTCAGCCAATCCCCTTCTTCCAAGACAGCAGGGGAGTTCATGTCTTCTCAATAGTGGGACAGAGTTCGAACCTTTCATACTTAGCCCCAAGGTACTAAGTGCTAAGTATCTGCTAAACTGATTGCTGTTACAGTGTACCAGAATACACAGTTCATTGAACTAGATAAATTGTTTAAACTGATCATGCTCAGTGCTTTGATCTACCTGATCACTAGTTATCCTTAACCTTTTTGTTGGACTCTGAATTTTAATACTTTCAGTTGCTAACAATGCTCTCCCAGTCTCCAGACATACTTTCTTGCCTCTGGTCCTTTTCTTAGAACTTCTGTATTCTCACTCAGTAGATAATTCTCCTGCAGGTGTGGCCTTCCCCTTGCTTCTGCCCTGGCATTCAGTTTGTATCATAACTAATCTTCCTAGCCCAGCTAGAAACACATCATATATGAACTCATCCGGTGGCAAGGAAAACTCCTGATAATACTATGTCACTTAACCTTTGGACATATGACTACCTCCTAACAGTTACTTCCTTCATTCTTTGACCACCTGAACTCATACCTAGTTCAACTTCAATGATTCTTAGTGACCCACACCTCTGTCCAGAATTAGTAGCCTAGTTTAGGACCAGGTACCCAAAATTATTAGGGAAATCGTTTCTTCCCTATTCATTTTCAAGCTATCTAGCATTACTCTTGTAAGAGGAAATAGAAATCTCAATTTTGACTACAATTATTTTAGTTGGTAGCAGTATCAGTCCTTCTGCACTTGAGTGGAAAGTCATCTCACCAAGTTCATGGCCAAAAAAACCAATTATATTGACAACTGATAGCTGTCATTTTATTGTTTCTTTCTAACAAGTAACGTATAGCAAATGTCTCCCTCTTTTCCAGAAAATCTGTGTGTCTCATGGTCACCACAAACAGTCCCTTTGTCAAACTGAGCATTAAAAGTGAATAAAAGAAAGTAAGGGAAGGACATAGGAAAGATGGAAGTACAAAATCTTTTGTTTTTTTTTTCTTTTTTTAAAAGTGGACAAAGCTCTCTTCATTTACTGCCTTTTTGTCTGAATGTGCCCTGTAGAGCCACAGAATATTGCTAAAAAATGCTGAGTATTTATGTGTTCATAGTGATAAATAATTTCTATGTAATATAAAGGTGGAGCTGACACCAGGATGATACCTACCCAGGCATAATGGACTTGCAAATATAAAGGTCTAACCCTTATATAATAACTTTGAAAATCAGAGCCTTATTCTACTTCTGTGGTAGAATTCTTGCTATGGTAACATTAAGGTAAATTATTCCACATATTTTGAAAAGTCTTCATTATTCTTTGTCCACTAGTTAAATTCTAGTGAAATGGCATCAGGTCTCCACTTTATTATTTCCCCACATTGATATAAGATCATATTATAGCCCATTTCATTTATGACGTATTGATCAGAAATGTATTTTTTGTGAGGCAAAAAAGATAAAAACATTTTATTTTATTTTTTAAAATCTGGTTCTTCAAGCATAAGTCATTCAAACTTGATTTTTAAAGACCCTGAGTTATATAAATAACAGATTTAGAGTTTGAAGACACTTCAAAGGTCACCTAAGCCAGTCTTCTCACTTTGCAGAAGAGGAAACTGACCCTCAAGGCATTTGTGACTTGCCCAGAGTACCATAGTCAGGAAGTATCAGAGGTAGGATTTGAACCCAAGTTTTCTTGATTCCATGTGAAGAATTTTGTCAACTCCCCAAGCCTGTGTATTTGTTTTCAACATCTTGTCTCAGTCATATCTCAGATAGCAAATATATACCTCTGGATGAACCCGCATTATTTATTTTCCTACGCAAATGTTTAATTGCCCCCTGAATTATTCCTTCTCCCCACTTTGTGCTTTGACCTACACCAAAACTCATTTTCATGGCAGCCTTAGTAAACAGTTATCCAGATGGCAAATCTTGTAGGTCTAGAAAAAAACATAAAGTGATTTTTGAGCCATTTACTACTATGTGAAGATTATCAGCACCTCTCTCTGACATAGTCAATAAATATTACAGATAACTGAAACTGGACAGGGTCATTGTATTCCTAACCTACATCACAGATATCAGAGGTGAAAAGCATATTCCAAAAGCACAAGTGAAAATAAGCAAGCCAGACAAAAAAGAAAGATCTTCCTAAGGAGGGAACTGCAATTGACAAGCATCTTTTACTTTTCTGTAAGAATATGAAATTTTAAATTATGTGCAGATAGATGTAGATGAAATTATACCTCTCACCCACTTTATAATTCTGAAACAGATAAGTGATTGATTGCATGGTGGCTTGGCTGCTGGCAGTTTTTGTTGGCACATTTTGATGACATGGTTTCTTAGGTGAACCTTGAATACATTAGTGACATACACTATGTTTGAGGCACATTAAATGATTTCAAAGCTAATAATTGATGAGAACTTTTGGAGGAAGTTATTAAGTGAAAGTGAAGAGAATTTTTTTTATCTGCACATCTTTATCATGTCCTGTTTATACCATCTTTGTTTGGCTAGTAAGCAAATACGTAGCACATTAATGTAGATGTATCTTCTTTATAACAGTGCATCAGGTTAAACAGGTTTGAAAAAAATATTACAAGCATTTGCACTAACCAGTGGTTTGCCATGCTTCTGGACCTCTAGAAACTGAATAGGTGAAATTAGGTCGATTGAGTTGGATTCTGTCAAAAAGCAACTGAAAAGGAAAATAATACTTAGTTTTCATTTGCTAGAATCATAAGAATAGCTTGTTCAAAATACTTTAAGTTCTTTGAATTCATATTATAAATTTGAAAATAATGACAGTCATTGTAAAAGGCAAGATGATTGGAAATCCACAATTAAAGACACAAGGAGAGAGAGCAGTACACAAAGCTAGAATTTTTTAGTTCAAGTACAATGATTAAAATCTCAGAACCTCGCAAACAAGTTCAGTAGAAAGTACACAGCTCTTTATAGACTAAAAGTCCATTATTTGGAGAGATCTTTGGGCTACATTTTTGACAAAAAAAATACAGAGTACTTCATATGCTAGCATAGGAAATTTAAGAAATTTGACATTATTGAAAATTGCAGTAAGTTCTCCATAAAAGGAAACAAGCTGACTCTGAAGCAGTGGTTCTCAACCTGTGGGTCACAACCCCTTTGGGGGTCGAATGACCCTTTCGCAGGGGTTACAGGGGTTGCCTAAGACCATCAGAAAACACATATTTCTGATGGTCTTAGGAACTGAGACACCTCTCCTCTATCCGTCTCCAGGCAAGTCCACCCACATGCAGATATGCCCACATACGAGTATTAAAGGGTTGTAGCATTAGGAAGGTTGAAAACCACTGCTCTAACAGATTTTTAAAATTCATTATGTTTTTGTTTTGAATTCCATTTTTTTGTATGTTATAGGTAGCTTGCCATAGGAAGGAAACAAGATTCTATTACGAACCTCTTCTCTGCCAGGCTTAGTGCTAACTGCTAAACAAACACCATCTTATTTTATCTTTAAAACTCTAATATGTATATGCTAATATTATACACATTTTACAGTTGAAGAAACTGAGGTAGACAGGTTAAAGGACATGCCCAGGATTACACAGGTAGTAGGTTTCTGAGGTCATGTTTGAGCCCAAATCCTCCTGGCTCAAAGTTCACAGTTCTATCCTCTGCACCACCTATCTATCGTTCATAGTTATAGTAAGAGATTACTGTTAGTTTAATATTAAATTGTAAAGATTTTGAGGAAAGATAGAAATATGTATTTAGATTTCTGCGGCATTTTTCATATTTTTAGTTCTGAAATAGTAGAATTATAACATCTTAAAGGATCTTATAGATCATCATCTAATCCAAAATCCTTGCCAAGTATATATGTAGAACAAACAAATGTCAAATTGAAAAAAAATTCTAAAAGTCACACATACACATACAAATCACAGAAGTACAGTGTACAAAGGCATATTTTATTAAGTACCAATTGATTTCCAGGAGATGTGCTCAATACACAGGGATGCAAATTAAAAAAATAAATCTCTACTCTTAAGGAACTTACATTCTAATGGAAGAGACAAAAACACTCATATAAGTATCTGCAGAATGAATATAAAGAGAATAAATAAAAATGAATCCAGAGTTGTTAAATAAATGTAGTTTGAGAGAGAAGGCAATAGCAATTATAAGGAAAGTTTTCCTGCAGAAGTTGATCCTTGAGCTGTGCCTTAAAACAAGAGGGGGTTCTTTGAGGTGGTAAAGAAAGTATGCCTTTCATCTTGTAGCATAACCAGCACAAAGATGAAATGCCATTTATGAAGTACAGTGGGAAAGCATAGGGTGCTGGATTAAAGAGGGTGTGAGAGGTCCTAATGCAAAATGAGACTAGAATGATAGATTAGGGTCAGGTTGTGAAGGGACATTAAAAACTAAACAGAAAGGTTTGTATTTTATGGCACTTAATGAGCCATGGAGTTCTTTGAGTGGCATAGTTAGATATGCATTTAAGAAAACTCACTTTGGCATCTGTCTGGAGGATAGACTAGAAAAAAGGAAGACATAAGGCAGGGAGAACTAAAAGGAAGCCATTGTAATAATCTACACAAGAAATGATGAGATCTGAACTAAAGTGATGATTGTGGGGATAGAGAGAAAGTGTCTGATGCATGTAACATTGTGTATGTGGCAATGCCAAGATTTGGCAGGCAATCAGGTAAAATACCGAGGTTATGAACTAGGAGACTAACAGTATGGTGATACCTTCACCAATAATATGGAAATTTTGAAATGGGGTAAGTTTGGGGAAAAGAATAATGAGTACAGCTTTGGACTTGTTGAGTTTAAGATATCCAACAAGGAGTTGGTGTTGCAGGACTGAATTGCAGGGGAGAAATTCATGCTGTATATGGATCTGTGTGTTATCTTCATAGCTATGGGGATTAAACCTGGGAACTGATAACTTTATAGAGAGAGACAGAGAGAGAGAGAGAGACAGAAACAGAGAGAAAGACAGAGACAGATAGAGACAAAGAGACAAACACACACACACAGAGAAACACAGACAGAGACAGAGAGAATAGTATGTAAGGAAAGAACCTTGGGGAACACCCTCAAAGGTATAATGTGAGTGACTGATGAAGCACAGATGGAGCAGACACACAAGTAGGAGTAAAATCAGAAGAGAGTAGTGTCATGAAAACAAAGGAGAGAGTGTTCAAAAGGAGAGGGTGGCCTACAAGGTCAAATGTAGCAAATTGGTCAAGGGGAAGGAAGACAGAGAAAAACAATCTGACTTGGCAATTAAAAGATCATTGATAACTCTGGATAGATCAGCTTCAGTTGAGTGGTAAAGTTAGAAGACAAAATGCAAAGGATTAAGGAGTAAGAAAAAAATGTGACATTATTATTACATAATTCCTTTTTCTATAGTAGTTCCAGAATTTGGCAGTCCATCTTTCTAGTCCCTATGAAACCAAAGATATCACAAGTTTTGATTATCTTGTACAGTATAGGAACCTTAACAAGCCAACAAACAAGATTAATTTGCCTCTCATGTAACTCCATGAGTAAAGACTACTTCAGTAAGATGTCACACTTTGAACATGACAGAAGGGTCTATAACTATATACGGAAGACAGTTACATATCGTCCAATCTTTTATACTAATTTTCTATCAAATATTTTTCTGATTCCATAAAGCCAAGTCCATGGCCTTTCTCTTTCTATAATATTGATATTATCTTATCTAATTCTAATAATGATCTAATCATCTAGTCTAAACATGTTGGGGTCATTTTTGACTTCTTAAAACTCCCCACATTCAATTAGTCAGTAAATCTTGTTGGTTAATCCTTATTAGCATCCATTCTTTCTTTTCCATTCCCACTGCCACCATCCTGTGTCAATTTCCTATCAATTAAGGTCTAGACTATTCTATTAACCTACTAACCCTACCTACAATCCCCAATTTAATCTTCCTGAAGTACCATTTGATTATTTAATTTCCCTGCTAAAAGACCTAAAATGGTTTCACATTGCTCCCTGAATAAAAATTGATTTAGTCTGTTAAAAATAGTTTAGGGAAGAGTTGATGAAGGCCTGATATTTAGGTGGTGATTCAACAGAGTACATTAGACAGCAGATATATTGGGACAGTGGAATTGGCAGAATGTGTTTTTTTTTAAATCCAGATGTGTTATGGATCTAGTGCCTGACTCTTATTTAGTGATTAAAATGTCTTCACTCTAGAATTTAAATACTAAATGCCAAAAGTTATTCTAGAGGTAATGCAAAGTTCTCTATGATACCCAGAGAGCTGGTTATCTTTATCTCCTATCTCTTTTCCTTTTGTGGATAGTCATAGTCTTTTCATTATAATAAGGGCATATTAAAAGTGTGTATTTGTGTTTGTGAATTTCACCAAGTAAATCCTGAGAAAATTCCATTCTCTGTTTGTTTCTACAAGTAGGTAAAATATTTAGCCACTCAGTGTTCATTTCAGGCCTGGGAACTCTACTTGCTCACTCACTCTCAGTGTGCTTTCTCTTCCTCTTTGTCTCAGCACTAGTCCCAACCATCTGTGTGTGATGTTTCTCTCCCCATCCTGTCACATGTCATTCTTACCCAACCTTTGTTTCAGCTTCTCTGTTCTGCATATACCTCCACATTTCTGAACCATACATTCACCTATCTCAATGTTTGTTTGTTTGTTTTCTATTCAAGGAGCCTCACTATTCTAGCATCGTCATGGGAAAGCAGGCAGAAAGGTAAAAGAACGTACCTTCTATGCCAGTGGCCACTTTTTCTCATCTGTCTCTTTCTGTTCTTCAAAACCCTACATCAGCATATTTGGTACATCTTCCCTATAATCCCTCAAGCCAATTTCTACCTACTCCCTGAGGAATTCAGAGAAATATAAAAAAGACTCATGTGAAGTGATGCAGTGTAGAGAAAGGAAAAAAATCAAGGGAACATTGTGCCCAATGACTATTATAATATTAATCACAATAACAAAAAGACTATCCAACTCCGATGATCCATGGGAAACATTCCCGATCCTAGAGCACTGATAAAAAGATAAGCCTTCCTCCTTTCAGTGTAGAGGTGGAATAACAGCTATGGAATTTCTTATACGTACTCAAAGGTGGGTTACTGTCAGGTGGTTATAAAGAACATTTCCTTCCCTTTGTCATAAATAAGTGTTTTATGATGATAGTGTGAAGTGGGTGGCAGTGATTAAGTAGGAACAATTATATAAAAACAAAGGGCAGTGAAAATACCTTGTTTTTAATTTGAAAAAAGGGGAAAAAGCTGCAACTATTTTTCAAAGCAAAAGAAAATGCAAAAAAGTGCAATGGTTGATTAGTTTAAAAAACTATTTTGCAGCCTTTTTTTTTTTTGAAATCTACGTTTAGGACGGAACAGACCACTTTGGAAAGGCAGAACAATGTCAATTACCCTCTCTCTAGCCTTACTGGGTTATTCTAAGGGAATTACTGGAAATTCTCCAACCTTGGACTGACTTGGAAATTCACAACAAATACATCTTACATGTATAATAAATTGAATGTTTATAATTATGACTTGTTGGACATTTCCAAGTATTCTCTAAGTCTCTACCTAATGTTTAAATATATATTCATGGACGTATATGCATCCAAATTATCCTCTCTGATAAATATATTCATGTATGTGTATATTTATGGGAGAGCAATGAGCATGTTACTAAAATATATAATCACAGAAGTTTAGGGCAAGATTTATATTAATATTGAATATTTTTGTGAGAATGATAACATGACATCTCTTCTTTTATATTTTCAAGTAAGGCAATCCTTCCAGGAGAATCTTTTTTCTACTTTTTGGCTCCCATGAGTATCTTTTCAAATGTCCAGAAGCCAGGAGATGAGAATTAGAGTTATTTACCCATTATTATGTTCATTTCTCTCCTTTCTGAAACTGTTTTTAGGGAAGGTAAGAAAAGGAAATCCTAGAGAGGAAGTTGTTTGGAATCAGGCTCCTCTTCTCTCCAGATCCACCACAAAAGAAATTTATAAGGACTTTTAGTGACATGGCTTCCTTTAGCTCATTGTTGTTTCATTTAACAATATTTATTAACATGCAATCCTGCTTTCTTAATTTCAAAGTGGAGAATTTATGCTTCCATTCCTGTAAACTTATTGAGACCAAAAAAGGTGATAAAATGCATGTAATCAATGAATTGAACAGTTCTTTTTGTAACTATAATTAATAAAAATCAAACCAAATTGATTATATAAAATTTAAATAGAAGAGATCCTCAGAAACAGAAAACTCTTCATAGCAAATTTATAGAACAATGTTTAATGTGAGTTGATACTTAGTTCTTCCTAGTAACATGTTTTGATCCCTTTTGATCACAGTAATAATACACTTTGAAACATTGCTCTGTGGGATGTAGTTAAAGCTTATTTGAGCTTTGGAAACTACTGGCACTTTCCTGGGGGAAAATATCAGAACGTTTTTATTTTTATCTCACTCACTCCAGAAGACTTCATGGAGAATAGTATCCACCAGTGATGTAGGGCGACTGTTGTCACAAATATTACTTGAAAAGACATAGCCTAAATAGTCCACACACTGTAAAGGGATATGGTGAATAAGATGATGCAGTATTAAATGCTCAAGGCTTCCAAAAAGTTTATGCAAATCATGCAGTTAATAGATCTTCTTGTCATTAACCTTCAGAGAAAATATAACAAAGTAACAGGCGACGGAAAATATCCATAAAGTGCCATTGCTTAGGCATCACATTATGAACATGTATGTATGTAGATGGATGCACAGAGAACTATTTCTTACTTTTTAAAGAACTCAAATTTTTCTTTGATTACTTTTAGAAGAAAAGACTCCTCTAAGTATGCAAAAGGGATCTCGCAGGTCATCTATCCTAAACAGTAATTACTACCATTTCTTTTTACAATATTGTTCAAAAATAGGTTACCTAGCCTTTGTTCAAATGCTTCTAAAGGTGCAAAATATACTATTATCCAAGGAAGTCCATTCCATTTTGGTAGAACTTAGAGGAAGTTATTCTTTATATAAGGCAAAAATTGGTCTTTCTGAAATTTCCATGTTCTATCCTTATGTTGTTTGTTGTTGTTCAATTGTGTCTGACTCTTTGTGGCTCTATCTGGGATTTTCTTGGCAAAGATATTGAAGTGGTTTGCTGTTTCCTTCTCCTGCTCATTTTACGGATGTGGAAACTGAGGCGAACAGGACTAAGTGACTTTCCCAGGGTCACACAGCTAGAATGTGTCTGAGGCCGGATTTGAATTCAGATCTTCCAGTGTTCTCTCTACTGTGCCACCTAGCTGCCCGCAACCCTGAAATAGAAATTATGCCTATAGCACTAGCTATTCCCAGACAGTCCCCCATCCAAGTAATAACCAGCCCCAATGCTGCTATCTTCTAAGATCAGATGAGATGGACTTGCCTCCGAACAAATAATATCTCATCCAAATTCACCATGATAATACTTCAAATAATTGAGAAAAACTATCATGTCCTCTTTTACTCCATCCCCTTATCAAACACATAAGCAGTAGTTATATCTCAGGCAGGAAAGATCAAGAAAATATTTTCATTGAATTTATCCTAAAGGGCTTAGGACATGAAACCTAGACATAAAACATTAGTATGTGACACAGTTGAAAATGCTGCCCTTAATTCTTCACTACATTCAGAATATCACATTTTAGTATTTTAAAAAATGGGAAAAAAGTAAAGTAGAAAGTTTTCATGATATCCTATATTGAAGGACAAACCAGAAAATATCCAGAACAGCTTATTCCCTGGTTTTTCCCCTATTATTACATTGGTAATGTCTCTTTTACAATTTTATGCCACTTTCTATGGTGAAAGACCCATTCTCCAACATGTAAAAATATACACTTTTATTAAGGGTTATTACTAACAATTTTATAGTATGTACAGAGAAAATAATATATACAAAGAAAGTCCATAGCTGAGGTTAATGTTCACATTTTATGCATTTCCTTTTAATATAAACATTCTAGAATGGTCCTGGCTATGGACTGTGTGTCTGTCACTCTAGGCCTAACTTAGCAAAGTTGAGTTAGACTCACCAACAGAAGTGTGATTGAAAACTGATGTAGGTCTACATCAAGAAGCTTACAAACTCACACAACCATTTAATAAACTCATGACACCATTTAATAAAACATGGAGCAGTGTGAATTTCATCAGTGAAGGGAGTACCCCATTAGGGGAACTATTAATGCTAGAAATAAATAATGTACATGTTCCAATATCCCTACATAAATTGCCTGGGTTTGTAGTACTAATAATTTCTGTGACATAAGATTATCAACAATTTTATGTATATTTCTAGTAAAGAACTTTTTGGGGCTGGAGGGAGTCTGGACTGATGGTTTTATTGGTATTACTAGTTTCCAATATGGAAATGGAGTTTCTTACAAATATGCTGCAATGACTAGGTTGACCTAGAGGACCTCGAATCTCCTTTTAGCTCCAAATTCAATGAATAAGTTATTTCCTAGCTTCTGTACTCATATCTTTTGTTGTTGTTTTTTTTTAAATATTTTCTAGAATTCTAAATACATTTATTGCAACAATTACATTTTATTTTATGGTATATTTGACATCTTATTATCAGTTCAGAAAATATGAATATGTGTTTCTCAGGTTGATTTCATAGTGACTATGTTTTAAAGTACTCTTAAATGGTTAGCTTATATTGCTATGTAGATACCAATTAATCATCACATTATTATTGAAAACATTTTTTAAAAAATTTCACCATTAAAACATTTCTGCAAATATTTATTTATTTTTCTACATTAAGATGTATTTTCCAACAACTTATTCTAGTTCTGAACTAGAGTTGTGATTTCATTGGTATAAAGAATACTAAGGTAAGAACTTTCCCGGTAAATTGTAGTCTTAGAAAGTTGCCTAGATCAGAGATGTCAAATACGTGACCCCCAACACTCCCAAATGCTGCTCAAATGAGCAAATGTTATTGGAAAATACTTAACAAAAATAAATAAAATACAATAAAACAAAGATAATATTCTATTTTAAAATTAAATTAATATATGACTTACAGGAATATTTATGCATGATTTAATTGTCTTTATTTGAATTTGACCCAATTTGTCTACAGTAAAATTTTCCCAAACTCAAAATATATCACAAACACATCTTGAATCCAGGTCTTCTTGGTTCTAAAGCCAGTTGTCTATGCTTCATTGTCCTTGCATTATGTTATTTGCTCTCAGCAATTGTGTGTGCGCGCGTGTGTGTGTATATGTGTGTGTGTGTGTGTGTGTATGTGGAGAGAGAGTATAACAAGCAATATTTAAGACTACACTTTATGTGAATATGTGGATCTAAGTGGCACATTAGATAGAATTTCAGTCCTAAAGTTAGGAAGACTCTGCTTCCTGAATTCAAATCTGACCTCAGACACTTGCTAGCCAGACCCTGGACGACTCACTTAAACCATGTTTGCCTCAGTTTCCTCATCTGTAAAATGAGCTTGAAAAGGAAATGGTAAACTATTATCTTTACCAAGAAAACCTCAAATGGGGTCCTGAAGTGTCAGAAACAACTGAAATGCCTGAATAACAATTTATGTACATATTTAGAATGAATTAATCTAGTCATTTTATTTGCAACTGGATATAAATTTGAAAATCCATGTTGCTGTGAATTTTCCTTCTTAATTCAATGTAACATATTTTGACGATTTATTTTAATATTTAACAGATCTTTATCATAAAATTTTGTACCATTTTCATTTCCTCTCACTTGAAATTTTCTATTATATGTTTAAGTGTGTAAAAACTAGAAGCTATGATGATGGTACACATACACAATATACCTGGTTAAGTATAAAATGGAAATCAAATTTCTCTTCCTCTACTAATAGAATCTTAAATATATAAATTACACAATGATGTTAGCTTACTCCCCATTCTCCCACATAACACTGATGTTAAAATAATTATTTAGTTTTACAGAATAGGACCCTATTAGAAGGATGGACATTAAATACTGTCTAATTCATATTAATTTACCATTGAAGAAACTATAACTCACAGCGCTTAACTTGACTTGCTAGAGATCAGTCAGTAAAAGGACTAAGAAGAAATCATTAGATAATCTGTCCAGAATTATGACCACTATACCAAATGACTTGTTATTAATGATCATTGTTATCCTTTAATATTCATCTGAACTTATAAAAAGTTTTGTAGAGTTGAAATGAATTTACTGGAAAGTTGATTAGTTCATTGGACAGGGAAACTTCTCAATCTGAATTTACCCAGTAATGTAATCAAATTAAACCATGGTCATAGAGTTAAAACTATATAGACATAGATTTATGTTTAGAGATGATTATGTAGAATAGAAATTTGACTAAATTAAAAAAAGCTGTGCTGTTAAGGCTGGCAGTTTTTCATAAAGATGAATCCCAAGTAATTTGCCAACATGGTACTGTGGCTTCATATTTATATTTTAGCTATAAAGGGCTCCATGGTTGTACTTTTTTTTTTGCAGTGTTCATGTATGGCTGCAGGTTTAACTACAACAGCAAAGACTAGTGCTAGAAATTGTCTTGACATTCTTCAAGCAATTTAAAACTTTATTGATGGAACTCCATGAAAAACTATGTACTGAACAAACTACCAAGACTTGTAGAAAACTCCAACCCAATTAAAACTTGAAAAAGCAGATGTACTCCTAGGATTTGTAAAAGTATAGCCAGTAGTGTGGAGTGTGAAAACTTTCAAGGTATTATTGAACCTCTAAGGGGAATAAAAGCTAATGCTCATTTTTTTCCAAGTCTTTCACTAGGTGAAATGAAGATATTTGAATTTGTTTTATGCAACAATCTGGGAAATGTGAGTCATTGGCATCATTTTTTAGGAATTTGATTTTTGAGGCTTAAGTACTATTGAGATAGTCAGCTATTGAAATCGTCTAGGAAGAAAATCGACACAGTAGATCAATTTCTCAAGTACTTTGTAAAAGCAGCAGACAAATGTGAATTTCACTTGACACAGAATGTAGGACCACTAAGTCAAAGACATGTCAACACACTACATCTTGAAAGAAAAAATATATTTATAGATTTTAACTTAGAGAGGATGAAATGAGCACATTGCCCCATCTAAGCACTGATCACTCACAATTGAGTTCAGCAAAGGACTCATACAAGAGGTTTCCAAAGTCTACTCCAAGTTGGGCCTGGAACATAACCAAAAGATTAAGCTACTGTCTTACTGAGATCTGAACATGGTATTCTGACATCATGAAAGAGTCAATATGTAAACTATTCAACACATCACCCAAATCTTTGAGAATTAATAAATTGATAGATTCTCAAAAATTCTGTCATCTCTTGAGCATAAGGTGACATTGGGTAGTTGCCTATTTGAAATGGGCCTTATTTTTAGTACTGGAGATTTGATAGAGAGCTTTCTAATACATGCACTACTATTAATTATTGTAATGAATGCAAGCATATTATATATTATTTATATAAGTTATATGTGTGTATATATTTCATATATAATATATTCTTTCTCTGTCTCTCTCACTTGCTCCCTCTCTTCTTCTGTGTCTCTGTTTTTGTGTCTCCCTCCTTCCCTCTTTTCCTCCCTTTGTCTCCTGCTCCCCTCTCTCTAGTTTTTTCTCCTCCTTCTCTGAAAAAGAAGAAACAAAATATGGTCTTTGATTTAAGATGAAGAATAAAGATTTTAATATTTAAGACAAACGTATAGTAAAATGCCAAAATCTGTCATATCTAAGTAATAGGATGTCTAAATTAACTAAATGTTAGGGTAGATTAAAAAAAAAAATCACACACATCACACATAGATTACCTATTTTCTAAAGTTAAAGTTTAATAAAATATACAAGGCATTAAAACTCTACAGAATGGAATTTAATCTTTATATCTCAGAATCTTAAATTCCCTGAGGTCAACATCATGGACACTGACTCTCATTTAACTATAAAGTATCAACATTCTAGTTAATAGAACTTCAGGAGATAAAATGTTGGAACAATTAGTTTGAGTTTTTTTTTTTCCTTCAAGAAGTATATGTAACATGAATTCTGAGGATTTGGTTTTCTTATAGTATCTTACAGGAGAGCTCTAACACCATACCTATTATTAAATGCTTTCAAGACATTGGATATGAAGTTTGAAATTTGATACAAAGATATATACATATGTGTTGAAACATACACATGCATGTATATATTTAAGCTGATTAAATATACATCTGGAAATACATACATATATTGAAACATATACATATATGTACATACGTATTTTAATTCATTAAATTATGAGTTGGTATTTTCCCCAAAGTTATTAAGTTTCAACATATAAGTTTTCATGGTTCCCTTGAATGTTCTTTAGGCTTCATCTAATTTCTAATCTCTCATCCTAGCTCCTAAGCAGTCCTTACTTTGATTATATATTTTACATGTAAATCAGTTGCAAACTCTATTCTGGCACAATTTCAGAGTTAGGTGACTTTTACAACTCATGTCCATAACATTCACATGATGTCAGAATTCTCACGAGTTGATCACCACTGTTTACTTTTTGCTTCTGTAGCTAAATAGTTGCAGATTATAATAGTGAACAAACATATGCTTCTTCTTTGTCAAAGGAGGATGTGCTTTGAAATTGACCAACAGAAAATGTTAACTTGGTGTCTTTTATATAACTACATTTAGAATTTGACAGTAAATTTATGAGTATTTAAAACTAATTTTCAAAGATGCTTGTGATTTTTTCTGGGTTTCTTTAATTTTAATACACTTTGAATGTTGTATGAATTGATTTCTCTACCCTTATCTCCCTTATTCTCCACTCCCATATCTATTTGGATACCAAATCTCATCATTTCTCCTTATATATTTATATATGCCATTCCTTCTCCCTTCTCTGTAGCTTTGAATAGGATATTCTTCAAAACCTAGAATAAAACACTTCACTCTATGTCTTAAAAGCTCTAATTTCCTTCAAAGCTCAAATAAAGCATCACATCATATATGAAATCTCTTCTGATACTCCCAGTCGTTAATGCCTTGCCCCACCTCCAATTATTTTTCTATCTACCTACCTATGGATAGATTGTAAGCTTTTTGAGGGCAAGGACTACTTTGTTTTTCTGTTCTAATGCTTAACCCAGTTCCCAGCATGTAGTAGGTGTTTAATAAATCCTTATTTATTTCATTGCATGTCATAACAGCAGAATAAAATACAGGAAAAAAGCCCAATCTCATTCCTAAGAGAACTGCAGAGAGACAGCAATGGGATTGACTTCTTAACTGATCAGGAATAGCTCATGTTTAAGTATGTAATATTCATGTTGCTTTCTCTAGACTGAAAAGCATAGAATGATAATTTGTAGATAAACTTAGTCCTATCTCCTTCTTTCAATAACTTACAAAACAGTTTCCTATTCTTAATGAAGGTATCCATTTACATAAGACACAAGTTCCCTGCTGAGCAAGTCATCAGCATTAGGCAGGTTCACCCTTAAAGTATTAATGAACACCACTTTTTTTTTTGTAATATCTCAGTGGGCAGCTTTGTGGCTCCCAGACCATACTATATTCTTTCATTGAAAGAGTCATCAGTGGCATCCATTAGTAAATAGCTCACTCCAGTACTTTTTATTTTCTTTTAGCTCAACACCATATAACCCTGGTTACCAGATCTGAATTTATCAGTTTAACCTACCAGTCTGTCTGATTTTTTACAAAATGAATCATTGATATAAATGTTATTAATTGGTTTATTTGCAGTTACTTAAGAAGTGTGAACAAGAAGTTCTCTTTCTGTCTTTGAATTATGTTCAATTAATTCATTTTTAGTGATGCTACCTATTAGGTTAATGTGACTACCTAAAAATACCCAAAACCTAAGCTAGAAAGTAGAATACTAAGGAGAGGAATGTGTGGAAATATATGATTTATATCTGAAGGGAGGAATGAACACTTTATCTAACATCGCTAAGTTTTCAAATATAGCTGATTCCATTTTGTGGGTACTAGAAAAAGGAGTATATACCTCAAGGTATATATATATACTCCATTTGTAAAAGATTATTTATAAAAATTTAGGTCATTACATTAAAGTAGTTTAATTCAAATGCTGACATCTCCTCTCCTAAATCTTTTTGGATTCCCTCATAGAAGACAAAAATTTAGACCTTAAAAGAACCTTAGAGGTTTTCTACTACAACTTATTCATTTTTAGATGTGAATTTGAATTCCAAAGGAGGTAAGTGACTTGTGTAAGTCACAAAGTCAGTTGAGGTCAAAGTCAGATTATCAATCAGGTCCTCAAAGCCAGCCATGATTCTTCACAATGGACCATATTGCCTGCCCATAATACCTCGGAGGTTAACCTTTCATGAGTCTAGACTCTGAGTTCATGAGCTAATGATTATACATCTGTTGTCTACTTATTATGCCTGTCTTCTATTTTATGTATCTTATACATCATGATAACACATAAACTTCTTGAAATCAGGGACTCCATTTGTTTAGCCTTGTCTCTTCCTAAATATTAGCACATTCATTGGCACATTGTAGACACTTCATTTTTGGTGGTCAAATGTGTTGATTCAGCATGTGTTCTGTTCTTCACGTTGCCTCTTTGGAAGACTAAATAATTAAGGAAATATCTCTGAAAGTTCTTGTGTGCTACTATCTGGAATTCCTAGAGGCAGAAATTAATGCACCAAACAATGTGTTCGGATTATGTTGTGTTCAAAAAAATGATTCTCAGGATTGCTAGAAAGATAGACTCAATGACCTCCAGTATAATAGTCTTTATGAGTATGTCAGTACTCATAATAGACTTGGCCTGAAACTGAAGGTATCAGCCACATCAATAAACATGTGATTGACTTTTATGCAATCCCTTGGGGGAAAATATATGCTTGAAGGATGATATCTTGAGTCTATCACTTTTTTCAAGGCCTGAATCTCACAATGTCTAGAGCTTAGATGGTCCACTACATTGAAACTTGGACTGCATTTTGAATGTGCATATGGAAAAGGCCATTTTGTATGAGACTCATAGTGTGCCAGCTTCCACATCAAAGGTACCTCTAGAGTGGGGCCAGAGTGGAGGATAAAATGAATTTCTACTCTGTGCCAAAGTCAAGAAAGTCACTCTGAATTAAATCGTATTGAATTTCATGGAGCAGAGCACTTGTTCTCTCAGTGGTACCCAAGTTTCCTGATAGAAAGCTGTGGGTGAAAAAATACAGGGCCTCTAAATTGAGCTACAAATGCAAAATCATTTCATTAGAATCATTACAGCTTTCCTAAGAGAAATCCAGCAGACTGAACTTATACCCACCTAGGTACTAGACTAGCAGTTCTCAACCTGTGGGTCATGATCCCTTTGGGGGTTGAACAACCCTTTCACAAGGTCACCTAAGACCATCAGAAAACACATATTTCCGATGGTCTTAGGAACTGAGACACCACTCCTCTATCCATCTCCAGGTGGGTCCACCCACAAGCAGATACGCCCACATACAAGTATTAAAGGGTCACGGCATTAGGAAGGTTGAGAACCACTGTGCTAGACAGGTAGTGATAGAAGTTGAAAAATTCAGGAGATAAATATTCAAGATTTGCCAGGACTGCAGTTCTGCTGACTAGCAGAACCTTTTACTTAATGTTCTATATAGTTAGATTTTCAGTAGATAGAGCACTGGCCTTGGAGTCAACAAGATCTGAGTTCAAATTCTGTTGCAAAGGCTTACTACTGGTTTTATGACATAGATCAGGTTACTCAGTCTTTCTCAACTTCAATTTCTTCAGCTCCAAATTGGGGATAATTAATAGCATCTTCTTCTCAGGGTCATTGTGGTGCTCAAATTAGATTCTATACACACATACATATACATACACATATAAACATGCATACACATACATTATATATACATATGTATGTATGTGTATGTGTGTATAATGTTTTGCAAGCCTTAAAATTATATATGACCATTAGTTATCTTCAACATCATAAAAAAGCTCAGTGATGAGATCCTTGACTAGAAGGCTATTTTAAAATACACAGTTGATGTCTCAGTAGATGCTCACCTTTCTACCCAGTCTGATTGGTGATTAGTAAACCCACATTTATACAAATATTATGAACTTCCAGGAGATAATGGTGCCATTAAAAGTGGGTCAGAAAGTTATATAGGGGTTTAAAAACACCTTCAAATATCCATCTAAGAGTAGTGGAGCATTGACTTTGGTAGGGCATTAGAATCTTCCTGGAAAGGGGGATTGAGAGTGGGAACATAGGAAAAGTAACAGATGTGTTACCATCAATCAGAACAGGTCATAAATCTGGCCATCAGCTATAGAGCATCTCTTTGGAGTACATCACATTTGTTTTTTGCAATGGGCAAGCAGTACCTCTCAGTATCCTTCCAGTTGTAAACCTATGATCTTATGATCGCTTCTGAATGTAGTTCTTTCTGTAAATGAGCCCTACAGTACAGAGAGTATATTCATAACCATCCCAAGGCTTTCCATCACTCTACTTTCTTCTGGTTCTCCTGCTATCCATCTTCAATCTCTCTTGCTGGATCCTCATCTGTGTCATGCTTGGGCTCTGTCCTTGGCCCTCTCTTTTCTCTTTATATTATCTCACTTCATAATCTACTGGGATAATACCGAAATCTCCATTCCCAGCTGTAGCCTCTCTCCTGCACCCTAGTCCTTGATCACTGACTTACCCTTTTGACTTTTCACATCAGAAGTCTGGTAGATGACTCAAACTCACCATATCCCAAACAGAAAGCATGATTTGTCTTCCCAGATCCTCAGGTCTTCCCAACCTTCCTACCCCTGTGAAGAGTATCAATATGAGCTCCTATCATCTAGACTCCCAACCTCAGTATCATCCTTAACAACACATTCTCATGTACCCAATATATATCCAATCCATTTTTAAATCTTGCCTTTCCTACCTTCACAAGAACTTGTATGTGTCCATTTGTCTCCACTTACATAGCTACAACCCTGGTATAGGATTTCATCATCTCTCATTTGGTCTCTACCAATAAATAGTAACTGATTTCACTACTTACCTCTTTCTTCTGATCCAGGAGTGGGGAATCTACAGCCTCAAGGCCACACATGGCCTTGCAGGTCCTCAAGTGTGGCCCTCAGCCTAAATCCCATTTTCACAGAACAAGTCTTTATTAAGGTGATTTGTTCTATAAAGTTTGGATTCAGTCCAAGAGCCACATTTGAGGACCAAGAGGGCCACATGTGGCCTTGAGGCTGTAGCTTCCCAGCAATTATAGTCTGATCCATCCTCCACTCAGCTGCCAAAGTAATTTTCCTATAGGTATAGGTATGACCACGTTACCCCTATTACTCAGTAAACTCCTGTTACCTCTAGAATCAAATATAAATTCCTATTTAATATTTAAAGCTTTTCATAAATTGACAAACTCTTGTTATATAATCTCAACTGGACTATCATGACTGTATTTCTAATTTATTTTACCTGTATAATTTGGTAATAATTACCTGCATAATTCCTATATGACTTCTATAAGCCTTTTTTCTTCATGTCCCTAGTGCAACTTCTTCCTATTCTCTAAGCCTATTCACTGTGCAAATGTTTCCTTTTAAAATACTTCCAGTTTTTCATTATAGGTGGAAATTGGAAATGAAGATGCATACAAAATTAATTTAATTTATTTTTTTTAATTTTCTTTTTTTTTTAATTTGATTTGTTGATTTACTTTTAGTTTACAAGATTGAGTTCCACAGTCTCTTGAGTTTCAAATGTTCTCCCCTTCCTCTCCCCCCCGCCTCCCATGGCAGCATGCAATCAAGTATTGGATCTGCAAATATTTTCAAATTGGACATTAGTCTGGTTGTATAGAAGGCTTGTAGCCAATGGAGTGAACAATGGGAAAAAAGAAAGAGAACCAAACCTTAAAAAGAACGATAGCATACAGATTGCTTCAATCTCCATTTAAACTCTGGTCTTTCTAGATCTTTCTCTGAATGTAGATATGTCCTTCCATCCTGAGACTTATAGAGTTGTCTTATAACTATGCATTGCTGAGAAGAGTCCAGTTTATCAAAGTTAGTCATCATATATACAATGTGTCTGTGATCATGTACAAATTTCTCCTGGTCCTGCTCTTCTCACTTAGCATCAGTTTGTATAAGGCTCTCCAGGTGAATATGAAGACCATCTCCTCCCCATTTCTTATAGCACAATAGTATTCCATTACATTCATATGCCACAACTTGTTTAGCCATTCCCCAATTGATGGCATCCCCTTAATTTCCAGTTTTTTGCCACCACAAAGAGAGCTGCAATAAATATTTTTGTGCATATGGGTCTTCCTCCCACTTCTATGATCTCTTTGGGATACAACCCCAGAAGTGGTATTACTGGGTCAAAGGGTATGCAATCATTTATAACCCTTTGGGCATAGTTCCAGATTGCTCTCCAGAATGGTTGTATCAGTTCACAGCTCCACCAGCAATGCATTAGTATTACAAAATTAATTTTAACTTACTGTTTTGATTTCACTTTTTTTATCCCTGAAACTTTGTACCCAAATTTGCAATTAATATATCGATTACTACATTGAATCAGATTGGACCAGATATCAGAGGAAAGGGTGCTTCTATCTGGTGGGAGCCAGTCCAACCAAGGGGAGACAGGTAGCTGCATCTAGGAGGGTATGCCACATTGGACAGGGACTTGAAATGGGAGAAGAAAATAAGAAGACAGAAAGAGAAGATGGATACAGCCAATACATTGACAATAGTAAATAATTCCATGCTATTTACTTTTAGTGGCAGCTAAATGGCACAGTCCATAGAGTGCTAGGTCTGGAGTCAGGAGTACTTATCAAAATGCAGTCTCAGATACTTACTAACTGTCACTTAACCTCTCTTTGCCTGAGTTTCCTAATATTTACATATTTACATAGGGACAATAATAGCACTTACCTCTCAGGATTGTTGCATAGATCAAATGAAATAGCCATTGTAAAGCACTTAGACATGTTCCTTCTTAAAAACTAGTTTACTTCTAAGAGATTTGGTTTAATAATACTGAGAAGTTTGAATAAATATTTTAACTTAGCTGTACTACTAAAAGATTGGGTTCAGTGTATCATGATGATAGCCATAGAATCAGAGAATTTTAGAGCTGAAAGTAACCTTGTTGATCACTCAGTTCCTTCTTCCTTTTTGAAGTACAATCTATATTGGCTTTGGAAACAAATCCTATGAGAATGTTTTCTTCTAATAAATCTTCAGTATTTCATTATGAATAAAATTAGAATTTTATATTTCAAATGTAAAATTTATTACATGAAAATAATGAAAAGTATATATGGATTCTGCTTAGGGAAAATATTTTAAATTTTTGGGGGGATTTCCATCTGATGCCTTAACACCCCCTTAAGATCTTTTATACAATTTATATCAGAAAAACATGCAAAAATAGTAATATGAGTATTCCTATCACTGTATATTTATTGCCAGATAATGAATTTTAAACTATTTATTCTAGGGAAAAAGAATTTCCTGGTGACTAGCATTAAAACATGATTACATAATTAAGATTCTTATACTATGACAGTGATGTTTTGAGTTGTAGTTGTTTTAATAAAAATTATTTTAAGAACTTAAAAAAAAAAGAACTGGGCAGGGTAGTATATGCCTGTACTCCCTGCTGCCAGGGAGTCTTGAGACTGGTGTGTCTTTTGAGTTGAGAGTTCTGTGCTTCAGGGGATTAAACTGATCAGGTGTCTGTATTAAGTCTGGCACCAATATAGTGAATCTGGGAGGTAGGGCAGGGTACTAGGTGGTCTAAGGAATGTTGAACTAACCTAGGTCACAAACAGAGAAGGTTAAAGAAGCTATGCCAATAAAAGTAGGATCCAACCCCTAGAGAGCTTCTAAGTGAGATAAAGGAACTTAGGCTTGAGAGAGAAAAAAAGGAGAGGAGAAGGCAGGGAAGGGGAGGGAAAGGAAGATGAGGAGGTTTTTTGTTTTTTTTTTTGTTTGGAGTCTTTATTACCTCTGTAACACTGAAGAGAAAAAACAAAACAATAAGCCCAAGGTTCCCAAACGTATTTGGCCTACCACTCCCTTCAAAAGAAAAATTACTCAATGCCCCTCCCAAGAAATCTACTTTCTTTAACCCTTTAACATTTTTAATTGTCATTAAATATATATATATATATATATATATATATATATATATAAAATATCTTTTTAAAATGATGAATCTTAAATTTAATAATTTATTGTAAATGTGTATTTTTCCCCTAAATTGGAATTCCCCTACAATACCATATAGTATCACATTGTAAACAAGTCACACGCATTCCTGCCAAAACATGCTAGACTTCTGGATGATGCAGGACAGGCCCATCTGCCAACACTTACTTGTTAAGACCTGTTGGTAGATTTGACCACTTGCATTCTGTGTGTTTATTTGGAAAATAATGTAATCACCATGACTTTAACTTTCTTATACAACAGATGAAACATGTATGGTTTTTCAAAATTTTCTTCTCTTCTCTTTTTGTTATGTTTCCACTGCCTCCTTATTTTTATTCAATGTCTCTAACTGCATCTGAGGCTACTACCTCCCTCCTGATCTTCCAGGGCCTCCCAGGGGTGCAGTGTCACTTCTTTGGGAAGCTATGCTTAAGCAATCCATGTCCATAACAGTTTTATTGTATTCCATCAAAAGAAATGGCAAGCACACATCTAGCTAAATGCAAAATATATGCAAAGCAGACATAAGGTAATTTTATTGAGGGGCTACTATCAACTACAGGGATCAAGAAAAATTGGTTTCACTTAGAAACTTACCTGAGTTTTGAAGGAAATGGGATTTTAAAGACTTTAATGAAGAGGGAATACACTGCAGGTATGGGAAGAGCCTTTCCAAAGACACACAGATGGGAGATGGAATGTATGACAAGAACAGCACACAGGTCAGTTTGACTGGACAGTAGAGTAAGCAAAGGAAAGGAATGTAAGATGAGGCTGGAAAGGGAGGGAGGAGTTAGATTGTTAAGGGCTTTAAATGACAAGCAAAGAGCTTATATTTGATCTAAGATGCAATAGAGAGAGTTGCTGGATCCTTCTGAGCAGAAGAGTATTATAGACAGAACTATCCATTAAGGAGATCATTTTGGAAGCTTCATGGAATATGGTTTAAAAAGAGAAGAAATTTGATTAACAAATCAATTAAGCAGCAATTGAAGTGGTCCATTTGAGAAAGGACAGGGACCTAAACTTGGGTAGTGGCTTCATGAGCAGAGGTAGGGGGATAAAAATGATGTTTTGGAAATTCTAAATTGATTGGATATGTGTGGTGAGGGAGTTAAGAATTTAAGATGATCCCAAGTTCGAACACTTAGGTGATTAAGATAATGGTACTCTCAAATAAAAAGGTAACTTAGGAGGAAAAGGTTGCATTAAGAAATTAATGGGGGTTAAAGGTTTTTGTGGTTTTTTGACATATTAAATTTGAAATGCCTATGGGACTTTCATTTTAAAATGTCCAATAAGATGTGAAACAAGAGATGTTGAGAGAAAGTAGGGTTAGATATATACATATTGTCATTATCTATCTTCAGATAATAATTAGAGCCTTGAGAGTCTATGAATCACCAAGATAGAGTATAGAGAAAAGAGAACCTAAGATAGAACCTTGAATTAGACCTACAATGAGGGACCTGAACATGGATGATATTCTAGCCAATAATATTGGGATGGCCAGACAAATAGAAAGACAAAGAAGAGAAAATATATATATTTTTTAAAAAGCAGCAATGAAAAAGTATCCAGGAGGAAAGAGTGGCCGACAGTGTAAACAGTTAGTGGGACGTCAAGAAGGACAGGTATAGAAATGAGTAAAGACTTAAAGACTCAGATTTTTTTTATTTAGCCACAGACTAGTAACTTCAAAAACAGTAGTTTCTATTATGTGAAGAAGTAAGAATCCAGATTGTCAAGAATTTAAATGAAGCCAGATTGTAATAAGTGAAATTAGAATATTAAAACACAATTAACCTTCACTAATTCATACTAATTGGAGGAAGAATCTGAATAGACGTCTAAGTTGAGTATCTTAAATATATTTATTTTTTGTTTTATTTAAGCACAGTACAACCAGGTAAACCTCAGTTTCCTCATCTGTAAATTTAGGAAATTGGGCTAAATAATTTTAATTTCCATTCTGTCAACAAAACTCTAAAGTTCTTTTGTTTTTTTTAAAGTCTTGCCTAGTAGAGATTCTACTTTACTGAATCAATAATAATGATTTAATTAGCATATCAAAGTGTCACCCTTTTCAGTTGTAGCATTTACTTACTATAAGTATATATGCATGTATATGTATGTATGTATATGTGTGTGTGTGTGTGTGTGTGTGTGTGTGTGTGTGTGTGTGTACCTTTTTAGTGGGGCAGACTATGTAAAAGGATATCCTAGATAGTAAAGTCTCAGAACTGGACTGAGAGACCATTAAAGTCTCATGGTTGAACAATAATCACAGACTCTAAAATAATCATGACAAAAAGTCTTCCAAATCTGCCATTGAAGGCTACTGTTGAGAAAGAATCTATTTCCAACTTCCCCATGGCCCCATCATAGTCCAGTCCATTTGGTGACAACTCCAACTAATATAAAGGTTGTCTTTTTTTGGTGCCTCATTCTTTCACCCTTCAGTTTTCTAACCAATGGTCCTACTTCTGCTATCTAGAGCTACCTAGTGAGCCAAAGCTAACCCGTTTCCCACAGTGGAGGTCTTCAAACTTTTTAAGAATCCTGGCTTTCCTCTGCTTGTAATACCCAGGAATCCCAGAGGAGGAGATTCAATTGCAACAGATTTTAACTCCCAGATTCTTCTACAATGTTATGGAATCATACTTTCAATAAATATAAATAAATGTGCATTCTTCCCACAAAGAATTGGGGATTCATGGTCTACATAAAGCCCTCTCTCATGGTGATCAAAGGATCATAGAATTAGAATTGGAAGGAAACTTGTAATTTATCTGGGCTATAAATTTATTTTTTGTAGTATTTTGACAACTGTTTTTCAATAGCGGTTTCATTTGTAATCTTACATATTTTATTTTATGTGCTTAAAAACTTTATTTTGAAAAGGGATACATAGACTTTACCTACCTGTCAAAGGGGTCCCTGACATAAAAAAAAAGTTTAAAAACTAATCATTCAAACATCTCATTTTACAGATGGTGAAACTGAGGTCCAAAGTGATTATCAATTGGTCAAGTCAGGATTTGAACTCAGGCTTTTGGTTCTACATATAGAACTCTTTCCACTATACCACAGTATCTCTTATTCTTTGATCCCTTTTCAAAATGTAAATACGATAATAGATTTGGAAGGGAGTCATTAGAAGACTAAATAATTCAAACCTCTGCTTAGTACATGAATTCTTTCTATAGCGTTCAAGTTAATTATTGCTCCAGTATTAGGTACTTAGAAGTCACTGGTCCTTTGAAGGAGAAGGCATTAAGTCACTAACACCTTACTATGACTGAGTTGGAGACAAAGGGAAGGAAAGTGGTATAATTACGGTAGAAAAATGAGAGATAAAGAACAGCATTTAACAATTTAAACAACTTAATTTCCCCGCCTAAGGTTGTCTTTACTAGGTTTTTGCAAAACCCATCTGTTTGCTTATCTAGGTAAGAAATGTCCCAGACTGAGAAGAACCCCTCCAAGGATATTCTGGATTCCTGTTTTGTAACTGACCCAAAGATACCTGTGCATTTGGAAACAGAGCAGGAAAGGTCTTGGGTGCATCTGTTATTTGTCACACTGAGCCTGACTAAGAATTCCATCCCCTGTGGGAAAAATTTTGATGGGAGTGAGGCAAAGAGTTATCTAAGGTCTGACCTCTCACATACATAGTTGAGATACTGTGAGACAAAGGCCACACAAGTATGGGAGGTTGATAAAGTGAGATGCCATGTTTAAAAGGGATAGTGTTTAGAGTAGAATAGAAAATATAGGGTGGCTAAGTGGCACAATGAATAGAGCACTGGCTTAGGAGGACCTGAGTTCAAATCAAGCCTCAGACACTTAACACTTACTAGCCATGTGACATGGAGCAAGTCACTTAACCTCAATTGCCCTGCCTTCCCCCATCCAAAAAGCAAAAAAGAAAGAGAGAAAGAAAAGAAAATATAAGTTAAACTTAATTATGTTAATGAGGAGGGTGTGTGAAATAGAATTCCATAAATGATAACAGCATGGATCAGTGTAGAAAAAAATGAACTTTAAAGGAGTAGTAGATAGCAAGTGATTGTAGTATTGAGCAGGTTCTGAAGCTTACAATATGGTATCCCTCTTCTTTAAGGGCAGCTAGATACACCGGTGTGCAGGACTGAGCCTGTTATTTCCTTCTTTCTGGGACTGTGAGAAAAGTATCAGTCACTCTGGAATAAAGGAGCATGATGATGTCATGTTTCCAAGAACTGCCTGTAGGTGAGCAGCAGAGGAGAAAGGAATACAAAAGGATAATCCTTAGGATGAATAAGAGCATTGTAAACAATATTTTGAGAAGTTTCCAAAGGGCACAGTGGAAATGGAGATCAGAGGAGTATAGGGATTAAGGAGATAGCTGAATTTACCTTGGGAAAGTAGAAGTTGACAATGTAAAGCACTTTTTCCACGGAACTTGGATGTCCCAAATGGTACATATTTCCAGGTTAAGTGGTCCATTGGGGTTAGTTTACACAATGAAAAGAGAAGAAATTTAAGAGGAAAGAGAAGGAACTTGACAACTACAAAACTGGGTTGAGAGGAGGGGCAATCTAGGCCTTGGGGAGGGAGAGATTGGACAGTTGCAGTACAGTTGGAAGAAAGAAGCTTATTTCAGTACCTGGGACAAAGCAATGGCTACCACACACTAATTCTGGCTCAGGACTAGGAAAACATGAGAAAACAACAGAGTGATTAAACCACCACTACCCAGCCATTAACCTCCAACTTCTCAATTCAATTCTATTCAATTCAATTCAATTCAATTCAATTCAATTCAGTTTAGTTAAACATTGATTAAATATTTACTATGGTACTCTCAGCACAATGCCTAGGAAAAGATAGATGGCACAGACCTTGTTCGAAAGTAGTCTATAATCTAGTATAGTGGAAATTTGTATACATAGATAGCTATTGCTTAGGGGGAGATTGTAATGACTGCAAATTCAGGCTAAGTACTATAATCAAGTAAAACTTCACTTCGGGTTGACAGGCAGAGTCAGCAAAATTTCTTGCTAGAGGTGTTGCATGAGTTGGGCTTTGGAGGAAGCATGGGATCTCAATGGGAAATTCAGAAATTAGGAGATGGGGAAATGAAGGGGTGGGAGAAAAGCCATTATGTGATGGAGAAGGAAGAATACCAGTTAAGATGTAATTTAATTTCACTAGAACATAGACTATTGGAATAAAAAGACCACAGGATCGTGGTGAAATTTTAGGTCAATTTTTTTTCTTTTATTTTTTTGGAGGAGAGAAGGCAGGGCTATTGGGTTATATGACTTGCTCATGGTCAAACAGCTAGTAAGTGTTAAGTGTCTGAGGCTGGATTTGAACTCAGGTCCTCCCGACTCCAGGTTGGTGCTCTATTCACTGCACCACCTAGCCACCCCCTTTTTTTTTTTGAAGGGGGGGAAGGCAGGGCAATTGAAGGTAATTGAAGTATACAAGGTCACATGGCTACTTAAGTGTTTAGTGTTTGAAGTCGAATTAGAACTCAGGTCCTCCAGACTCCAGGGCCAATGTTCTACTCACTGTGCCACCTTGCTGCCCAGGTCAACTTCAAATTGAGAAGGAGATGAAAGTGTTTTGAAAGCTTTAAGACTCTATGTAAATGAAAGATAAGTAGAAAGTGGGAAGACAATGAAAGTAGTACTTCAGTAAATTAGTGAGAGCTTGAATGTAGGGACCATTACAATAAAAGGGAAACATTGAAATCTGGATTAAGACAGTATTAAAATGTGAAGAATAGGTTTATACTTGAATTGTAAATTATCTTCAGGAATTGAAGTGGAAGTGCCCGGCAAAAATGCTCTCAGAAAAAAAATATTGGAAGAACCAAGGGCTATTAAAAGAAAAGGAAAAGAAGGAAAGAAGGAAGGAAGAAAGGAAGGAAGGAAGGAAGGAAGAAAAGAAGGAAGAAAGGAAGGAAGAGAAAGAAAGAAAAGCTATGGATGCCCCTTTAATATCCACTCCCCTGACTATTCCACATTTAGTTCTTTTTTGTAGGTTACTCTACTTTTTACTCCCACTAGCTCAAATTCAGTTTTGAATTAATCCTCAAAGTGAACAAATTTGAGAAGTTTTCCAAAAGTGAGCATTCGTTAAAAAGAAAGGGAAAGAATTTGCCATGGTTTAGAAAATTCTTTTACCTTTTCTGTGTTGTTGGTTAATTGCAAAACACTCTGAAATAATTTAAGTTTTGTTAAGTGAGTAATTCTCAGTGAACAGACATATATGGCAAGCAGTGTAAACTTGGGTTTGAAATAAAGTTGTTAACAGTCAAATGTATTCATTGTTCCTAATTGTTCAGAGCTCAGGATGGCAGGCACCAGAATGTTTTTCAAGTAGTGGCGAGTATTTTTCTGTGCACTGGGCACTGGCCTGTCTCTCACATCCACAGCTATTATGCATGCTTTGCATTCAGAAGGAGAGAGGGGGGAGGGGAAGAAAGAAAAGAAAAGTCACCCCTTTTGACTGCTGTTTTCTGAACATATGCCATAGAGACCACCCTTCCTTATCCATTTTAAATTGAAATTCACAAGTAGGATCCCTGGTTTCTGATGCATTTCACCAAAAGAATCTAAAGGAAGTGTCAGTATGGATTACAGTGCTGATATGACTTTAAGAGGTAAAAATTAAAACACTCTCTTAGAGAGGTGGGAAGGAGCTCCTGCCCTGTCAGTTGTGAGAAAGGAACTGATCTGAAGGCACAGGGGTCATTCAGCTAGAGCTTACACAAGGACTCCCCCCTACTGGTGGCTAATGTCCTCGGAATTCTTAAAAGGAAAACTGCCACTCTCTTGGTGGGGTCACTGACCTTTTTTAATGGGGAAGATTTTCTTAATTTGCCTTTGGAGAAAGTTATCTGTCCTCAGCTATAGCTCATCGTTCTATAATTTGCTTTGTTTTCTAGGTGATTTTAAAATATTAATGACCATGAAATTTCTTCTGCAATAGTTGCACTTTCAAAAATGTTCTGTATAATATCACATTCGTATGTCCTTGGAGCAGATTAGACACATTCTCATAGGATGAAGTTCCATAACAGTAGTCTGAGAATGCACAGTTTTGAATTAGGTGTGTGTTGTCTTCCATAGGAGCCCGAAAGATTTTGCTGGCCTAATGATTTTTGAAAACTATCCTAGATTTTGTTCTCTGTGTACTATTTTCTGGGTTGTTTAATGCACCTTCATAGAGATTTCTTTGAGACAGATATAAAGTTCATCAGCCTGCCCTCACAGGCCATTATCTCTGAAAATCTCCACACTATTTTCTCCTATATATGCCCTTTCAAAATACCCTAACAAGCTCATTTTGCCAGTATAGTTCTCTTCATTTGTTCTGCACCCAATTCTAATTGCATCAGATGCTGACAAAGTTGGAAATAAAGAATTTTTCCCTAGTTTTTTTCTGTTTTTTTTCCTTCTCTTTCACCTTCAGTCCCTGTGTATTTCTCTCTCTAACAAACTCCTCTCTCTCCTACTGCCAGGGCTCCTGCTCCTGTTTAAGTCCCAATATCTAC
>CM053583.1:153591611-153628267 GCA_028627135.1 Pseudochirops cupreus
GCGTCTGAAAAGAATTACAGGCTCAACTGTCTTTTGGTAGATTTACAAAAGTTTATTGATTCACAGGACAAAAAGGGGTAGGGTGAGGAAACCTGGCTAGGAAAAGCTCACAAGGGGCAAGGGTGTGTGGGGGGGGTGTTCAGAGAAAGTTTGGAAGTGTGATGCTCTGCAGTGGGCAGATGGCCTACTAGAATGCCTACCTGACCTGCCAGAAAAGGCTAGAGAAAGCTACCTGCTACAAAGGGCCATCTGCAAAGTTCTAAGGGCCAGAGAAGCATTTTTAAAGATACAAAGCTGTCAATCACAAGTTCATCAGGCTAATGAGGTGTACAAAGGTGGAGTTAGGGAGAGACCAGGGAGTGATTAATACTTAAAGGGACATGCACCCTTAACATTAACTGCGCATGTGTTTTACCCATAATACACTGGGACAAACAGCAGGGGGGAAGGGGCAGGGGGTGTGGTTTGAGCCCTGAAATGTCATAAGGTTGACCAGCGGTCACAGATTTGAGGTCAGGTCAAATGAGATGTTCCCATCCTGATTTGCAAGTGGATGGGTTTGGTTTGCTAGGACAAAAGGAGGTAGTACCTTGAATGAAGAGTTAATGGTTTGAGAGGAAATGCCTCTAGGCTGGGGCAGGGAAAGACAAGTACAGCTGGGGGAAGGGGAGAAACAGTTAAGAAATGTGGCTTTTACAACTTAACACAAAACTGAATTAACGAAAATCATAAAGTTACCCCAAAATATATTACATAGGCCATTCAGCACCTCTTCAATTCCAGGTCAGCTCTGTTCCACAAAGGTCTCAGGGTGTATGGAAGTCTTGACAACCTCCCCATTCAAGCCTAAAAAATGTCACCCAACAAATACTAAAGGATTCTGAACTGCTGAGAGTCAACTGCATCCCCATCAGGGTGAGATTCAGTAATAAGTAGGGCTTTTACTTGATAGAATCCCATCTGGAGGCAGGATGGGCCTGCTACTTGGATAAAAGCCTGAATAAAATAAGGGAGAAACATCTGTCATGACTGTGTTTGCTCCCACTGCTCTCTGTCCAAGGTTCTGAATGCTACCTCTTTCTCCTCTGATTTTTCATGGCTTGGTCACGCTACTAATGTTGATGATTTGTGTATTACAATTACCTTTCACTGTGCCACTCACCAGTTTGACTCTGCTTCTTGCCTACTGTTCTTGCCTGCCTTTAGTCCTTCCAATTTAGGTTGCCTAACCATGCTCATAACACAGTTTCTCCTGTTTAGACTATCCCTCTCAGTAATCAAAGCTGTCTCCCACGTACCAGCTATTTACTCTAACTCTTGCTTATTCTTTTCCCTTCTCAAGTGTTAATAAAGTACTTGAGCCATGCATGTCTATACGATAGACAAAGGCAAGCAAATGAAAGAATTGATGGAATTGCTCGATTCCAGTGCCATAGGATTATAGCCTTCACCAAAACAACTAGTCTCATGTTCTTTTATCTTGCTCATCTATCTTCCCAATTTTTCAAGGTCTTATTCTTTAAATTATTTCCTCTCTTTCTTATTCATTTGATCTTTCCAGCTCTACTTGTTGCTTTCCAGGAATCAGAGGACCTGAGTTAAAGTCCCTTCTCTGTCACTTATTACTCTTGCGACTTCGGGCAGCCCACCTTACCTCTCTGGGCCTTATTTTCCTTATGTAGAGATGGTTAAATGAGATGGTCCAAGATCTCTTCTACCTCTGGATCTAAAATAATTTACCTTATTTTTATCTATCTGCATGTATGACTTATCCTCCCTACTGTATTGTAGGATTCTTACAGATAGGTTATGTCTTGTTTCACCTTTTTAATGCTAATATTTAGAATAGGACATTATATGTAGTTTAGTTGATAAACATTGGTTGAAACTGTTGAATTACATCAAATTAGAAGATTTTGACCTGTTTAGGGATCACACGTGGTTTGTTCCTTGCCACTATACTAGGTGAAGAGTGGATTGACTTGACTTTAAGTAAACTTATTTTAGCAAGCCATTTCTTTACCACTGGGTAAACATGGAAATCAGATTACAGAGAAGGGTATTTAAAGTATGTAAGTGTGGCATTTTATAATACTTTAAGTTCTTTCCTAGATCTCAGAATTATGTTATCTCAAGACATTATCTAGTCCTGGCCCCTCAAAGGACCTATAGTCAGTCAGTTCAGTGTTACCTTAGCCACATTATATATTTTTATGTTCCTTATCTTTAGAAAGCAACTGAATAACATTTAAGTAGCTCACTCAAAGTCAGGTATCTAGTAAAGTGATCGAACATTCATTTCATAGAAATATAGTTGATATACTAATTAGAGATAATTCTTATCTGTTCCTTAAAACAGGTGGACAAAGAATTGACTGTCTTGTTCTTTCATTCTAATAGGATAAAATTACTTTTAAAAATACTGTATAAGTCATACTTTCACTAATTCAAACTAATCTTTCCCCCCAAGCACTCTAATTAGTGAGGTTTTACTATACCAACCACTGGGCCAAGTGTTTGGACACCTGCTGGGTTAATTCAGTGTGTATTTTGAGATCCTTATTATTTTCTTTTATAGAAAATGTTTTTTTTTTAAATCTGAATTATTGAGGGGGAGGGGAATGGGTTTGGAAACCATTTTTTCACTCCTGAATTTTTTCATTCTTTTCACATGATAAATATGTGGTTAATGGGATTTTTTAAGATAATGCAAAAAAGTCAAACAATGTCCTTGACTCTAAGATACTGAAGAATGCATCCATATACTTATAAGTGCTCGTCCAAAGATCTTGAAGGAACCATATGCAAAGAGCCATAGATAATTGAACACAAAAATCTACTATACTCAAAATTTCATCCAAATCCTCCTCCTCAAATTCAATGAAGTTTCAAATTTTTACACTGAAAAAATTTACACTTCTTAGAAGGAGTGATATGATAAACATTTCAATGAAAGTATCATGATTTTTGCTAAGTATGGTAAGAGTCTGTAATAGACTTGAATGGATACAAGAGACAATTGGAAGCCCCCTCTAAAAAAAAAATAAGTCTCTCTAGCCTAACTGCCACAGTACCTGTGAAGAATGCCACTATTAAAGAATAATTAGTGTAGGCTAAACATTACTTCTCTAATGGTGAATATTTTTCAGCAACAAATAGAATTCTGTTTCATTTTCATTAGTTGGGAATGACAGCATAATGCATGAATTTAGGCAATCTACTAATGAAAATATTGCTTCATTTGCCATCATGTGTTTCCCATATACAGAAGGTTCCAAAGTAAAACAAACCGATTATAGGTTGCTTTTGGCATTGTTGCTAGCACTGTTAGGTTAGATTAATATGTTGACGATTTTAATTTTAAACTCATATTGTATAAATACATACTTATATACTTATTTGCAGCTAAAGAGGAGGCCTCCTCTGTTTAAATTAAGGAAGTGATTTAAACATTTAGCAGTTTGAAATTCTCCCTTCCTTTCAGCTACCCAATTGTTTTCACAAATAAGCATCTCAATTATATCTGAGATGCTTCAATGCTTCTGCAGTTTTTTTTTCCATGCTGGTAGGAAGAATGCACAGCATGGTAACTAAACATGTATATTTCATGTGTCTTTTAAAAAATGTTGCATTAGAAACCACAGAGCACCTTGCAGTTGATTCACAGACGGACTAAATAAAAAAAAAATCATGATTATTTACAGACTCTTTAACAATGGGAGACTATATTAGGCATGCAGAGAAACAAATGCAGCCCATGAATTTAATTCTAGTTTTCATTATCTCTTATTTGTTGTTCTTATTGGTATATCACACCCTAGAGCTGTTGACATTGTTTTTATATTCATCCATCAGGCAAAATGCTTGGGAAAGAAATCACAAAGACCAATAAGTAAATTCACTGAACAACTCTGACTTGTAGGTTAATTTAATGTGGGAAGAAAACTCTATTTTAAATGTGATGATATACTAAAAATGAAGCCATTTAGCATAGCATTTTCCCCTGCAGTCAGGCAGAAGGGCACTTGGTCCTATTTGTTAAATTTTAAATTATTATTTAAACAGGATAAAAATAATGTAATGCAGGGTAAATGGCATTAACATTAGGAATCTAAATAGCAAATGAGCCCATTTCAATCAAATGCTTTAGATTCTCTTAATGAAATGTTCATTGTCAGCAGTACAGTATATTTGGCCTCTGTACAACTGCTCAAACCATTAACAGCCTTTATTTCACTTCTTTTATATATTCTGCTCCTTACATGTACTTTCCCCTCTCTCTCCACCCCCAATCATATACCCAAGAGATAGCTTGGCATAGACGCAGCATCTGGTTTTCAGTGAGATTCTGCTTTTTACCCAATTTTACAGCTGGATTGACTGAAGCAACAAAAGGTTGAGTGACTTGCCTCAGGTCACACTGAGTTATTGGCTCCATGGGAATTAAAATTCAGGAGACCTTTGGCTCCTGGCCCTTAGCTCTAACCACTAAACTACATGATATTTAAATATGTCTATCAAAAGACACTGAAATGGAACCATTTTCCTGAGTTTCTAAAGATGAAAAGTTAAAACTTAACTTCCTCCAATTCCAAAGTTAGTTGGATATATTATCCTTGAAGTTAATAGATTATTGATGGGTTTTTTCCCCTCATTCAGATTTGGGGAGAAAGGGAATTTATTAATATCTATTGCTTTTGTATTGCAACTTATCTAGATTCTATATCTGAGTACATAGATAAAGACTATACTTTTTCACATACTTATAACTTTGTCTTTATCTTGGATTGTTCTTTCATTTGTTCACCCATTCCTCTAGCCATGATTAAGAATGTGTAGAACATTGTACTAAGCACAGGGACAGATACAACAAATAGTCGAGACAAGCTGTCTGCCATTATGGAGTTTGCAGTCTATGGTAGGAGGCAATATAGGAGGCGTATGATATAAAAATACACAATCTTTACAGTAAGGAATAGAATACAAGATCATAAGAGATGTGCAAAGTAGTATCCAAGGGACAAGGAAGAAAAGATTTTTGTTGATTCATATTTTAACTAATAAGTCATTTAGTAGCATTTATTGAGCACCCAAAGGTTTCTTATTTCATAATAATAACCAGACAGTTCAAATAACCTCACATATTCTATGTAATTAGCTTTGTCCTTCTTGCTCCTGTGTAGTATAGTGTGAGATGAGTTTAATTAAACAGGGTAAGCAGTCACTGAAACTCTTACAGGCTCCTCAGAATGAATGATTTGATAATAATCCCAATTAAAGAATGATGATTTTTGTGACTACATAATCAGAAACTGCCAGAGGCTTAAGTCTAGTTGAGAGACAATGGGAAGCATATGCACTCCTCACCCAAGAAGATGCTCCCCTTTCCAGCTGCCCCAATACCAAAAATGCTATAACTAGAAAAATTTCATTTGAGTTAAAGTAATGCTTCTCTAATCACCTGTATTTAAATAGAAGCTACCTCTTATAGGAGTAACATGTTAAGTCACCAAACACAGAATCACAGGATTTGAGAGATGGAAGAGATTTCATTCACCATTGAGATCAACCATTACACAAAGGAGTATCCACCTATCATATACCTGGCAAGTGGTTGTCCAGCCTCTCCTTGAATATATCCAAAAAAAGGGAACCATCCCCTCTTAAAGCAAACCATTCCACTTTGAGACAGACCTAATTATTAGGAAACTTTCCTCACATCAAACCTCAGTTGACTTCTTTGCAGCTCCCATCCATTGTCATCTGGGACCAAAGAGAACAGATCTAATATCTCCTCCATGTGATTCTTCCAAAATTTGATCTACTATCATGTGTCTTCTCCTAGTTAAACATGCCCAATTCCTTCCACCGCTCCTCACATCATGAATTCAAGGTCCCTCATCCTAATTACTCTCTTCTGGATGCTTTTCAGTTTATTGTTATCCTTCTCAAACCATGCCACTCAGAGCTAAGCAAAACAGGTCTGATTTTGGCAGAGAACAATAGGACTATCACGTTTCTGTTCTTGGAAACTACACCTTCCTGAAACAGCCTGAGTTTGCATTAGCATTTTTGGCTGCCTCATCACACTGCTGACTCATATTGAACTTGTAGTACACCAAAAACCCCAGATCCTTTTTCCAAACAACTGTTTGATCATATTTCTTTCATCTTATACTTACGATTGATTTTTTATATCTATCTTAAAAATCTGACATTGAAAGCTATTTAATTTCATCTTATTGGATTTAGCTTGATGCTCTAGATCTCCAATTGTCTTTCTTCTTGGAACAACAAATTGATATCATATAGAAGGAACAGAAGAACCACACTGATATTTATCTTCTGCATACATGAAACCAAAAAGATATAAAGACATGGAAGCTACTAGAAAAGGTGGCTTACAGGTTTGCCTTGGAGAAACAAGGAGAGAAATTGGCAAAGCTGATTTTTTTTTTCCCTCCATAAAATGAGGGACGACTTAGAACTTCATTTTATGAGATATTTGGTTAGCATAAATAAAAGGACCACCATGAAGATAATTGCAGCTTTTGTGCCACCATCTGCTGCAAGAGATGAAAAATAGAGAATTAAATAACTTTACAATATTTTTTGAATGAAGTGAATGTATATCTTTTTACTCAGTCATTTTGAAATCCATTTGGTCATAAGCAAGGCTGGTTTATACATGTGTATATGTATATATATATATATACACACACATACATACACACACATGTGTTATTTGTTGAAGAAGAGAGTCTGAATATGTTGACCCAGGCAAGCATCAAAAATGAAAGAAAGAAGAAAAAAAGAAAAAAAAACACAGACAGGAAATGCCCAGTTGTTAACCTGGAAGCTGTTTCTGGATCACCTATTACTGTTGCTATTTACTCATTCTCTAAGAGGACCATGACAGCAGGAAGGTGATGCCATAACTTGCAAGTGAATTGGATTTAAGTGAGGGAGGGCTGTGCAAAACCACCGGTCTCATTTTCTCCTCTGGAGCCATCTGGGTCCAGTGACAAGATATAGATCAGGATGAGTGCAGATGGCACTAGATGCTGTAGGAGACCTTGACCTTTTTAAGCTAACATCTTTCCCAGGTCTCAGTTTGACTGAGGCTGTACCCATTCAGTGATTGAGCTATATAAGAAATGGTCTCTTTTACCTAATCAAAAAAACTCCTTCCTGGAGGGGAAGACCCTCAGGATTCTGGACAAAACAAGGAATTGCTATTTACAAATTTGATCAGGGCCCAAATAGTGACCACTACATGGGGCTTAGTCTGGGACCTATTGTTGACCAGTCAATGAGAGCCAGAGTGAATTGGGTTTAAGGCATGGTCCTTAAGAAAGAAATCTAGCCCATAAACCCCAAGACATCTTTTGAGGTTTCTGCTATCAAAATTTACACCTTTGAACAGAGCACCAGCAGGTAAGGATATTATACCCCACGTGGACAGAGGGAGAGGAAAGAGGACAGGACAGGAAAGGCAGAAGGGAGGGGAAAAGGAAGGAAAGAAGGAGGGAAGGAAGGAAGGAAGGAAGAAAGAAAGGAAGGAAATAAGGAAGGGAGGGAGGGAGGAAGGAAGGAAGGGAGGGAGGGAGAAAGGAAGGAAGGAAGGAAAGAAGGAAGGGAGGGAGGAAGGAATGAGGGAATGGAGGGCAGCAGGGAGGGAGTTGTTGCATTGCCCCACTGTAACTTGCCAGTTGTGTCCCCAGTGGTGAAGCCCATTCCAGTCATAGATTACTGTTTTTCCAGAGCTCTCAAAGAAGACCATGGAATCAGGAAAATGGTGCCATGACTTGTAAGTGAATTAGGTTTAAATTGGGGAGAGCTATGCAAAGTCACCAGCCTCATTTTCTCCTCTGGAGCCATTTGAGTTCAGTGGCAAGATAAAAATCAAGATGACTGAAGATGGCCTCCTCAGCTACATGAATGCAGTCACACTACAGGCCATCTAGAGTAAATGTTAAAAACAACACCAAATTACAAGAAGGCATGAAGATGAGAAGACACTACACACAATTATCACAACCACATCCTAGTCTATTTGAACGAGCTGGTAAGAAATGGAAATGAGATAAAACTTAAACTGATTATCACCATTTCTTAGAGTTTCACTGATGTCAGTTTCCAGAATGAGCTTAGATGTTGCTTTATCAACACCTAAATAGGTGTTGATAAAGGTAAGATCAGCAGAAAGATTTTGTGCATGCACACACATACAAAGTTACACATATGCACATATGTATTTACGTGATTTCTAATGATAAGAGTTGACAAGGTGTCCCAAACAAATGGGACAAACATCTCCAATGAGACTTTTGAGTTATCTTATATAGTGCTTTCAGGCTTGCTTGCAAAGTGTTTCATATGCATTTGATGCCTCTAATCATATAGCCCTCTGATATAGACACTATAGTATTATGATTCCCTTTTCTACAAATGAAACCTACTTGAGATTAAGTAATTTATTAGTGTATAGCAAGATTTTAATCCAAGGTTTTCCTTAACCCCAAATCCAGTGTTCTTTCCACCATACCATACCATCTCTAGGAAAAAGCAATTTAGATTTTTGTGTAGGTAATTGTAGATATAACATCCAAGATTTAAGACAAATGACACACAGGGATAAAAAGCAGTACCAGTTTAGTCTACAGGAGCAGTTCTCAACCTGTGGGTCGTGACCCCTTTGGGGGTCCATCGACCCTTTCACAGAGGTCACAGGGGTCACCTAAGACCATTGGAAAACACATTTTTCCGATGGTCTTAGAAACTTAGACACGGCTTCTCTATCCATCTCCAGGTAAGTCTGCCCACATGCAGACACATCCATGTATGAGTATTAAAGTGTCGCTGCATTAGGAAGGTTGAGAACCACTGTGATACAGTATTCTGGCCCAGTGTGGTTGTTTGGGTGGAGGAGATGATGGAAAGTTAGCCAAAAAAGATGACTGCATGGTTGTAACCCAGGAGACATAAATAGTTTTGGGGAAAGACAATGAGTTTTGATTTATATACTTGAGTTATACATATATATGGAACATCCACTAGATGATACCCTGTGGAGCATATGAAATATAGGGCTGTAAAAAGGTTCAGAGGTCAGGGTTGGAGATGTAGATTAGGAAGTCATTTGCCTACAGGTGGTAATTGGACCATGTCTTCTTGAAAAATTGTTTAGGTCTCTAGTTCTAGTAGTTATAAGATGGAGTTAAAATTATCCTTCTTCTTTTATTCAGTGTATTTCATTATTTAGACATCATATATTAGACATAAGGATGAAATTTTTGAGTGTAAGGGTGATTAAACCCTGGAACAGACTACCGAAAAGGATTGTGATATAATCTCTGGAGAGATTTTAAAGAGTAGTAGATGTCTGTCCAGGAAAGTTTTGATATTCATATATCTAGAAGCAGGAGGATCTTTTTGAGACTTGAGCGTCCCTATCTCATGGACCTGATCCTACTTCTGATCAAGTAAGGAGCTTTGACCTGCTCCATTTCTGACTGGGGTCAGTTTACCCTTTTTCAGGGAGTAGAGTAGCCTTCTATGTCCCAGTGCTCACCACATCAGTGTGTGCCTTAGTGTAGGCACTAAATGAACTTAGCTAACAGTAGTTCACAGCTACCTGGGTCAAAAGTAATCTATCAGCTTCAGCATTCTGGCTCAAATGAACTCTTGAAATATCTTTGAGGTGTATAATCTTGTAGTAATTCTGTTTTTCCAATAAATGCATTACTGTTATGAACTCTTCCTGTTCACGCTGTTCCATAATTTTTAAACATTTGGATAGTTTTAGAATTTGATAGAACGACTAAGTCAACTTCAACTCTTCCCTTACATTTTTTTCCTTTAGGAAAATGTTGCCAGGGTTTTCACGACCATTTGCTTCTGGTAATGATTTGGAATTGTTTAATCTATTTGTTCTTTGTTTTAAAATAAGCTGTTCTTGCGGGAAAGACTTGATTGGCGTTACAAAGAAATTTTCTTTACTTCTCTGACTTTTCTCGCCTTTTCCTTAATTGGTCTGTGTTGTGTGTCTTTAGCAATGCAAGTTCTCCCTTTATCAGCAGTTTCAGATTCCATTCTAAGGCCTTTCACATATCTCCACTTATCTTCTCTGACATTGCTTTTATAAAGTTTCCTCTAGTTCCTTTTTGGTTTTTTTCTCCCAATATTCAATTTATCTTATTCAGGATATTTCTCTATCAGTCTACATATAAATTATTGAACAAAGTCAAGTTGCTTTGTCTTATTTTCCATATTAACACTTCAAAAGAACCAAAAGTATTCATGGTGGGTGTGTGTGTGTGTGTGTGTGTGTGTGTGTGTGAGAGAGAGAGAGAGAGAGAGAGAATATTACCTAAATAACTACTGTCTATATAAGTCATAGCATAATTGACTAAGAGCTCAAAGGAAAATTGGAGGCTATATAGTTAAAACTTCTCATTTTAACAGACTTAGTCTAGAGATTATTTCGAGCCAAAGTGTGTAAAAATCATTCTGTCTGCCTATATACCTAGGCAACATGGTATACAATATAAATGATTGGTCTTAGAGTAAATAAGACCTGTGTTCAAGCCTTACCTCTGACATCTGACATACGTTGGCTATGTGCTCATGGGGAAAGCACCTTACCTTTCAGTGTCCCAAGCTAAACCCAAAGTCTATGAGTTACAGATGAAATTTTGATTAAAGTCAATGGAGCAAATTTCCATACTGACAATCCTTTTATTATAGATGAAATAAAAGCTCTTCCCCCAAAACATACATACATGCATAATACATAATACATGTTGTTCAGTCATGTCCAACTCTTCATGAGTTCATGTGGGTTTTTTGTTTTGGTTTGTTTTACCTTTTGTTTTGGATTTTTGCAGGGACTTTTTTTGTTTTGTTTTGTCTTTAGTGAAGATACTGGAATGGTTTGCCATTTCCTTCTACAGCTCATTTTAACAGATGACGAAACTGAGGGAAACAGGTTAATGACTTACCCAAGGTCACAAAGCTAGTGTCTGCATCAGTACAGAACTCAGTAAATTGAGTCTTCCTAACTCCAGGACTGGTACTCCATCCACTACACCACCTAGCTGCTACACATATACATACATATACATGCACACATGCATGGATACATACATACACACATACATATATGTGTATGCCACAGTCTTACTCTTTTTTGTGTAGTGGGTCCCTTTGGCATTCTGGAAAAGCATATGAACACTATCTCAGAATGGTGCTTTAGAAACATAAAATACAATTCTCTTTCTCTCTCTCTTTCTCTTTCTCTATATATGTAGATATATAGATATATATAAAACCTATGTGTACACATATGCATGTATATGTATATATACACACACATAAACTTTTTTCAATATTTCATAGGTTCCAAGTTAATAACTCTTGCTATAGATGGGAAGATTTTCCAAATGTTCCAGTTTACAGATATAATGCTAATTGCTTCAAGTCTTATAGCAATACAGAGCTGCTTTAATGGGTCCCATTTCTGACCTGGGTCATTTCATCCCTCCTTAAGGCATTCTGGTGACCCCCCCTCCCTCACCCAGTCCTGGGAGGTTACCACATTGGTGCCATACTTGATGTAGACAGCCAGTTGGTTTAGCCCACTGCAACTCAGAACTCTAGAGATCAAGAGATCCATTGCCTCAGCACCTCCCCTCCCCCAGTAACAAGTAGCAGGAATTATTGTTACGCTCCCATCATGCTTTTGCTGGGAAAGAAGGGGATCAAGACTAACTATTACTAACATTTGAACAATTTTGATTTATTAAAAATAATCTGCATTTATATCCCCAGAAAACATATGCATGTTCTAGGTAAAGGAAATGGTTCAACCTTACGTTCAACTCTTATTCCTATGTAGCTGATTCCAACCCTCCATTTTTTTATACCTTTAGGAAGAAAAAGCACTTTACTCCTATCATAGTATCTGTTAACAAACCTGCAATAAATTTAAGGATGACAAAGAAACATTTTCCATTTTAAAAATCATTGCTTTGTCCGAGACTATATTTTGTCCCATTTAAATATTCTTTAGCACTTGTCAATAAAATATTTTAGTACGTCACACACTGCCTAATGGATATACCACTGAGTCTCCCTAGAGAAAGAACGTTGTAAAATAGCTTACAGTTGGTTCCCTCAATAATTCAATGTCCCTGTCGTGTTGAAACGTATTGGGAAGAGCTAAAGCTGTAGTTTTGATTAGCACAGACAAAGGAGTCCAAAATGCTCCTTGGTCTTGAATTGTTCCATTAATCAATAATTCAGCTCCAAGGTTGCCGCAGGAGTTCACAGGAGAGATCTTGTGCTTTTCAGGGTACAGAGAGTGAGTCATCTCGGAAGTTTCTGTCTCCCCCATCTCTGTTGTAATGAATATCACAAATAGACACTTGAGAATGAAGTTGATAATCACTACAGATCAGGCAAGAGTACTGTCTTTGATAGTGTTCCATTGGCTATCCCCTGGCTAACAGCTATTAATGTTCTCAGAAGGTAACTGGCAGCAATGAAACCCAATGGGTACTGTGGACTTACACTGATGGGCTAACAGGGCTTTTTCCTTGGTCAAGGTGGCAAGGAAGTTAAAGATTCATCATTGTTCAATTTTAAAAAAGTTATTTTCCCCCAAATTACATGTTAAAACAATTTTTAAACATTTTAAAAAATATTTTTAGTTCTAAATTCCATCCCTCCCTCTCTGCTTCCTTTCTTTTTCCTTCCCTGAGATGGTAAGCAATCAGGTGTAGGTTATACTCACGCAATCACGTAAAACATTTCCAGTTTAGTCATTTTGTAGAAGATTAGAATAAAAGAAAAAGCTTCAGTCTGTATTCAGATAATATCAGTTCTTTCTCTGGAGGCAGATAGCATGCTTTTCCTTTGGAATTGTCTTGGATCATTTTGTTGCTGAGAATAGCTCAATCTTTCACAATTCTTTGTCATACAATATTGCTCTTTCTCTGTACAATGTTCTGGTTCTGCTCACTTCACTTCTCATCAGTTCATGTAAGTCTTCACTGTTCATTTTTGATGCATGACTATTAGATACAATTTAAAATATATTTTTAGAGTAGAGACTGCGTGGCATAGTAGATAGAAACCAGGCCTCAAAGCCAGGAAGACCTGCATTTGAGTGTCATTTCTGACACATACTGTATTATCTTGGGCAAGTCACTTAAACTCATATTGATCTAGACACCTCTCTGAGATTATGTTATGAACAAGAGCCCAATCCACATTGGTAGTTTCCTCACCTGGAAGTTCTCTATAGAAACAGTTCTCTTATTTTTAGTCCCAGGACAACTTTATACTCATAAAAATCATTCAAGCCTCACTTCCCAAGAACATTTGTTTGCATGTGTTATAATCTATCAGTATTTACTATATTAGAAATTATAAATCTTAATGTTATTACAAAAATACTTTTGACCTCACAACACCCCCCCGAAGGTTCTTGGGGAAATTCTGCCCTCCCTTTGGATCTTGCTTTCAGAACTGCTGCTCTGTACCAGTGAAATTGCAGGTGCAGCCCCTGTCCCTATATGTGTGACTTATAGGCATCAGCCAGAGGTGAGCATGAAAGATATAAGCCTAATAATAATTTTGGATCTCTACGGAAATAGCAAATTGCAAATAATGATTAAGTAGTATTTATTCCATGCTTAAAAGGCCAGTATTTAATATTTTGTGTTATATTCAGTGAAACAGGAAAATAAATGTGGAAGAAAATCTAAAGCTATAATGCATAGAATAATAGGTAGAAGAGATTGCATGTCTATATTAAGATAACCATGAAATTCTGATCTGAATGAGAACAAACACGAAGAAAGCAGTCATTTGGTTATTAATTCGAGAAACAATTTGCCATTTCTGAAGTATGATGAAAGGAAATTATAGGGTTTGACTTTTAAGCATGTAGTTTTTTCAAATGTGTATATAGTAATCTCATTATACCTGTGGTGTAAATTTAGATGAAAAATAATATTTCTAGTTGTACTTTTTTTTTATTCAATGAAGTCCCTGCCCACCCTTAGGTTTTGTTTCCCCTGTTGCCAAATGTATTCTCCTGGAGATTTGTGTCCAGTCCTCTTCTATTACTAACAATTAAACCTGACAAACAAGGTGAGCTCTTGTCTCACAATGCAGATCAATAGTGAGTAAGACAGTTATGCTCAGTTAGGTAGATAGGATATTTTGTCTGAGCATGTGGACAGAGTACTTCTTCAAGCTGGGACAGAATGATGGACTTTGAATCAGCAGAGATGACATATGGAAGCATCTCATCACCCCTGGGCACACCAAGCACAGGAGTATGCCTCTTTCATAGAGTGTAAACATTATGCGCTGCTGTGCTTGTAGTGAAGACCCCAGTGATTTATAGTACAGCTGTGAGTGCTTTACTCAACAATAGAGCAGGAAGCAGACGAAGACCCAGCAGCAGCAAAGACTAGAGAGGGCAAGCAGAGAAACTTGCCAAAGGAACTCCAGTGGTTCCCCCATTTTTCAAGTGATGGCTTCCTTTTAGATGTTTTTAAAGGTGTCTAAGCATTTCTCTCATCATGTACACATAATAGTCCTATATGTATATATTCATATGTGTGTCAAAGATATACATATGTGTGTTTGTATCAATATATAGGTATAGATGAAGTAGATATAGACTGGACCTGGGACTTTATTGATGTAGGAAACTACCTCTACCAGTAATAGTCTGTATGTTTTCTACAATTTATAATTACAGTCTCAGAGAGTTGTCTAGTATACTAAGAGATGAAGTAACTTACCCAATTAAGTAGTGTATGTTTATGTAAATATGTATCTGTATGTGCGTATATGTGTACATAATACACAATATTCATATAAATATACACACACATATACATTTCTGTGTGTATGTGCATTTAGGCCAAACCTATGACTTTACTGCTATAGGAGAATCCCAATCAGGAACTCCCTCTACAAGGCAGATTGGCATGTATTCTCTAATATACTGTCTTAGAGAGTTGTCTAGTGCACTAATACCTCAACTAGTCAGTTAAAAAGTTGTATGTATAGGTGTGTTATGTATATGGTTACATGCGGTATACCTGCATGTACACATATGCATGCATACGCACGTGTGTGTATATGTGTATATCCAGACCAAACTTATTTCTTCACTGGTATAGAGAAGTCCCAGCTGGGAATTACTCCTATAAGGCAGATTGGTACATAATCTCCAATTTATGTTTTTATAGAGTTTCCTGAGGAAATAGAACTTTGAGTGAATATACCCAAGGTCCCTTAGCTACTGTGTGTCAAGACAGGAGACTTAAACCTAGGTCTCCTTGATTCTAAGGCCGGCTCTTTCTCCATAATACCATGCAGACTCTTGTAGTAGTATTAGGATATTTTAAATAAAAAATAAAGGATCATGGATTTATTGGCAAAGGGGGTACATCTAACCTCCTCATCTTACGAATGAGTAAACTGAGGCTATACGAGTTTGTGAGAAAGAGCACTGGCTCTGGAGACAGAAGATCAAGATTCAAATATAGCTTCTGATTTTTATAATCTCTGTGACCTTTGGGAAAATCACTTAAACTCTCTGACCCTTGGGTTTCTCAGTATGTGTGTGTGGGGGGGGTGTAACATGAGGGGGCTGAGCCCAATGGCTTCTGCTACCCCTTCCTATTCTAGATCTATGATGCTATGACTGAGAGCAGCCTTGCCCATGATTCTGCAAGTGCAAAAGTGTGGAGGTAAGATGTGAGCCTAGACCTTTTGATGTCAAATCCAATATTCTTTCCATTCTTCCACTGAATAGAGATATCTTGAAATAATTGTGTGCCCCTCAGGAGTTGGGGGTCTTTAGATGAGTAGCCATTGTTACATTACATGTAAGTCACAGGGAGCAGATGGAAAAATATATATTCTTAAACTTAGTGGCATATCTCAAAGTGAACTTTGCCCCATAAAAATAGACAGCTCAAAATATTTATTTCTCAATCAAAAAAACAATAGTGAAATGAATTAACATTATCCTGGGTACATGAGAATCCCATACTTAATTGAGCATGTTGGGGAGATATTGTAAACATTGACTTCTTCAAATAAATTTTACCATATTTTACTCATAAACTTAGAATCTACAGGGGGGAATCTTTCATTTAATAAAGTCATCACAACCAGAAACACGAAAATGGTATTGATGTATTACAACAGGGGTGGGAAAGCAGACTCTGATTGAATATAAATTGCTTAAGGGCAGGTACTCATTTTTGTGGGATCCTCAGTACCTTCTACAAAGCATTTTAGGTAGGCAGTAGGTGCCTCAAAGTGCTTGTCAGAATGAATCAAAATCAATAAAGTTCTCAGTGCCCTGCCATTGACATGCCAGTTGTGGGACCCTAGGCCCTGTCTGTGTAACCTCTCAGAGCCCTAGGCAATTATCTAAAACCATAATCTGTAAACGAATGTGAGTCTACCCTAGTAGAGGGAATTTTTTTTCAGTAGGAGTTCCCTAGGCCAATGAAATCAGAGGTCAATCCAGAAACACACACACACACACACACACACACACACACACACACACACAAATCCAAGATAGCCATTCAAAAAAAGAAAAGTGTGTCATTAATAATGTACTATATTTATGTGAATGTGGAACACTTTAGCAATGAACATAACCAGATTTTTTTAATGAAGGATATTTCATGAAGAAAGGTGGTACTTTTAGAGTTGTTCCTTCTTTAAAATAATATCTGTCAACCATTGTCTTTGTAATCAGAGAGTTACTTATCCCAAAATTTCAAGACATTCTCAAAGTCTTTAGTAATTACTTAATGACATTACATTTATCTTTCAAACAAAAGTTCTATGCCATCATTGGTCCTGATGCCCCTATGTTAATGAATATGTATGAAGGAGAAAAATATATATGCTATGTGGACAGAATCACTACATTTGAAAGAACCCTTGACAAACTATTTACTATGGAGGATTCTAGTCTTTATACTGCATACTATATGTGAATAACTGGCCATGAGACAGAGAAAAGTCATCTAACTTTGCAGGCTTACTATGCTTTTGCCCAGATGCCAAGCATCTGTTTATAATCACCAATAACAGCTTTTGCTACTAACTGGAAAAGCTTTGGAATTCTAACCAGTGGAATCTCATTGATTACACCCTTCAAAAGAATTTTTTGAAGGACATTCATATAATTGAAAATAATAATTTTATTAGTGATCCCACCAAGCCATGTAGATGACTCAACATGAATCTCCTAGGAAATGAAGATAATTACCTAATAAATAGAAGCAGACTTAACTACAAGAAGATTCCCTACAAAGAGATTTAGAATTATTACGATTACTATTATTATTATTGTTACAATCACAGCAGCATTCTGTTGTTGGTTCTACCCACAGCAGCGGAATCATTACAAAAGCATTATGATATTTGTTTGGAACAATTCACACTTAATCCACACAACGGTGTGGTATTTGAAAGGAGGAAACTCCAGGTTTTTCTTCATGTGAGGAAGAAGTAGCCAACTTTTAAAAATGCCGACTATAAACCAAGATTTGAGAAGATTAACAGGGAATCTTACTTTCCACCTACTGGCAGAGAAGTGGTGGACTCTTGACATGAAATGCACACATCATCAGATGTGACCAATGCACTGATTCATTTTGCCTAACTCTGTGTCTTTGGGATAAACAATGGTTCTATTAGAATGGAGGGGAGTAGTCATTAGAAAGTGACATTAACAAAAAAAATTTGTTTTTTTATAAATACTGGCTACTAGGCATTTGATACAAGAGTGAGTCAATGGCAAAATATGTGAGATTAAAGATTTTTCATACAACAAATTCAACTTTTTGCTGTTTACTTTGAAGTACGTCATGACCTAGGTGAGAGATTAGAAAGTAATAAGAAGTACTAATAATAAAGCTAAACAGATTAATGTATAGGTAGACTCCCCTTGAATCTTCTTAATTTCAGGGACTATTCCCACGACATTGCAATAGCATTGATTCGTTCATTCATTCATTCATTCGTTCATTCATTCAGCATGCTGTATTGGAAAGTGCTTTAGGGTTAGAATCAAGAGCCCTGCCTCATCTATTGGCTGTGTGTTTGTAAACCAATTACTTCACCACTCTGAGACTTGTTTTCCTCATCTCTAAAACAGGTATGGTTTTTCCAAATAACTACACCATCAGCTTATTAAGAGCAAAAGTATTAAACCTTACTGGACTATATGAATGTGTTTTTATTCATGTCCATTCAATAGACATTTGTTACATGTTTACTATAGGCAAGACTCTGATCTAGGTGCTATGGGGTCATATGAAAATAGTAAGGTTCAGTCCTTAAACTTATGAATTCTTAGTTCTAGAACTGTATTATCATCATGGAAATTGAGGGAATCACATGAAGGCCACACTTTTTTTTTAATATTCCTGTGATATCATAAATGTGAATTCTTCCTCTAGTGATATAGTCCACAATCTATCCATACCTCTTATCCTGTTTAACTCTTATCTTTGTCCTCGTATACATCTTCCACAAAATATCTTCCCAGCATAACCTCTTATTTAGAGCTTGAATACACTTTAGAGTTGATTTATTCTAATCAACTGGTGTTTTTAGAAGAACTTAAAACCCAATAAAGTTAAAAGATTTGTCTAAGATTAAACAAGTAGTAAGAGACAGTCATAATTTGAACTGAAGTTTTATGACACTGAGTTCATCACTCTTTCTAATTCTATTTCATAGGGCAAAAGTCCTTTCTTTTAGACTCTTGACATTGTACAGAATGCAGTAAAATGTATAAGTTGTCAACTGGTTATTTCTGTCTCACTGTGACTACTCTGTGCTTTTCCCCATTATAATTATCATAGGATTATAGAATGATATAGTTAGAGATGGAAGGAACCTTAGAAAGCATTGAGTCTCAAACCTTCATTTTACACATGAGGAAACTAAGACCTAGAGAGTTTAAGTTACTTAAGTGAGCCAATACATGTCTAAGGCAGGATTGAAGACAACTCTTCCTGACTGCAGGTCCAGCACTCCTGAATAGCACTCTGTCTCACAAAAGCCATTCTTACTTAGTTTGTATGAACGAGTGAAACTAGTCACCTTAAGGGCACTGTGGCTGCAAACCTGCCCTTAATGACAGTCTTTTTTTAAAAAAATATTTCTCCAGTGGAATTCTTTATTTGCAATATGTTGCAATGAATGAATGACCATCTACTTAAATTGTTTGTGTACATTAATATTCTGTGACACAAAACCATTCAGCATTACTGAGAAAATATTCCAATTAAATATGGGGCTTTGTTTTACAGAAAACTTATGGGACTTTTAAAAAACTTTATAATTTCCCAGAGAGAATTCTTCTCACTCTTCTCTGCCAGTTTAACTCAGGATTCATCTCACTGTAAATTTGTAGTAATATTGCACTAGTAGAATGGATTAGTTGTGTGAGCTGTCCATTTAATCACATATTGTGGTTTAGACAATCAGTATTTTTCACTCACTTTTTTCCCCTATGTGGATAGTTAGGGCAAACACTTTTGAGTGATTGTGAAAATCATTTAGAATGTTTCAAGGTTTAATGCAATCAACATAGTGCCATCTACAAAAAGGAGAATCTGGAAGACCTCACAATCTCTAATGAATCAACTAGCTTGATGATGACAGGCACAAAAGTAGTATAAAAGATATCATCCATGGCATATATGATTATAAGAGGAGGTAGATCAATGGTATAACAGGAATAATCAGTAATAGATAGTCCCGATGCTGTACTGGTACCTCTATAATGTTAAAAGATCAAGAGAAAGATTTTCGACATCTTAGTTAGAGCCCCTAGAGAGGAAATATGGGAGTATCTGAATAAGCATGAGGAAAGGTTGATTGTTTTCTGTTCCATTGAAGAATATACTCACTGTGATGAGCTTATGAGCCCATTCAAGAACTGACAAAAATAGCATGTCCCATCATGTCAATTGCACAAATTAAAGAGGTACCACTGGCATTATACAGCTAAAAAGAAATTGCTTCAACTTTTAAAGGGAATGCTATTGTGGTCATAATAATGGAGTAATAAAATGCCCAAACTAACAGTAGAAGGGATGTATTAATGCACTGGTTCTCAAACTTTTTGGTCTCAGGACCTCTTTGCTGTCTTAAAAATTATTGGTTTATGTAGTTTGGTTTATGTGGGCTACACCTCACAAAAGCTTTGGTTTATGTGGGCTATACCTATTAAAACTTACTTTATTTGAAATTAAAATATTTTAGTATTTTTATGAAAATGATTTTGAGCTCACAGGCTCCTTGAAGGGGTCTTGGGTATCTCTAGGCTTCCACAGAACACACCTTGAGAACTGCTGTATTAATGAATTCCTCACAAGCTTAAAAAAAAGAAGAAGAAGAAGAAGAAACAAAACCACTTGGAGTAAATGCCTGCAAAAGTTTTTGTTTGTATGTTTGTTTGCTTTTTTATATATATATATATGTATACACACACACACACACACACATATATATTGTGTGTGTATGTATATGCATGTGTATGCATATGTGTGTGTATATGTATATATTAGGTCAAGCCTTCACAGAGTCCCTAATGGGAAGTGAGTATGTCCAGTAAAGTGAGCCCTGGCTCTCAAACAGAAGTTCTTGGCTTTTCACTGTGTCACAAACCCCTCTGGGAGCAGTCTGGTCAAACCTGTTGATCCCTTCTCAGGATTATGTTTTTGTGCATGAAATAAAATACATGGGATTGCAAAGGAAATTAATTACAATGAAATAAAAAAAAGATATCGGGTTTTTTTCCCCTTCCAAATTCACAGACTCGCTGAAATCTTTCTGTGAACCATGGATCCCAGATTAATAATTTCTGCTCTGGGGTCCAAGAAGCCAGATACAAATACCCATTCTGATACTTACTTTTAGGGCCTTGGGCAAGACTTTTAGACCCCTTAGGCCTCAGTTTCCCTATCTATAAAATGAAGAAGTTATTCTAAATGGTCCCTCAGGTCCCTTCTAGCTGTGTAATCCAATCCAACAAATATTTCTTGAGCAATGAGTATATGTAATACTCTAAAGCAGATACAAAGACAAAATCCAAAATAATTTCTAACTTTAAGGCATTTACATTCCAAGGTGGGTGGGGTGATACAAAAATATATAAGCACACAAAAGATCATTTGTGGAAGGAGAAAGAACTTACGATAGGGAGACCTTCTATAACCATCTCTCTTCCTCAACACTTTCCTGTCCTAGGTCATATTTCCATGCCTAGCTAACCTAACAAACCAATTTTTGCTTGGGAGTGATAATGTTTGAAAACATTAATGCTGCTGAAAAAAAGAACATTAGCTCTTGATGTTTTTGTGCTCAGTTTCCTCATCTGTATTAAGAGAGGGTTAGTTTTAATGGGGGGGGGGGGAAGAGGAGGAAAGGAACATGTATTTTTAAGTGCCTACTACATGCCAAGCATCGTGTGATGTGCCTTACAGATATCTCATTTGATCCTCTTAACTCCCTGAGGTTGGTGCTATTATTATCCCCATTTAACAGTGCAGACAATCTGAGATAGTGGTTAAGTGACTTACCCAGGATCATACAACTAATAAATGTCTGAAGTTGGATTTGAACTCAGGTCTTCTTGACTTCAGGCCCAGTGCTCTATCCACTGTTCCACCTAGGTCTCTCTCTCTCTCTCACTCCCTCTCTTATCTATCTCCATATCTACCTGTCTACACACACACACACATCATATATATACATATATATATATATATATATATACACATACATACATTATATACACACACATTATATATATATATATGTGTGTATATATATATATACATACATTATATACACACACGCACACAGAATGCTTCTTATAAATTATTGGTTATGATTGAGCATTATTCTAATATTATTCCAAACTAATGAAGTCAGCCACGTGTCCAGTGAGCATAAACTGCTATTTCTGCTTTATTCTAGGGAAGTAAGAGTGATCTGCTCCCCAAGGAAACTCAGGGAATCCCCTTCTGATTTATCAGCCTGCCTTTGAAGTCAGGTTTTCCTGACTCTAGGCCCAATGCTTTTGCATTGTGCCACCTAACTGACTTCTGAGAGCTCTGTCATCCTATAATTTCTCATAAATAACAGCATTTAGTCTTTATCAGGGAATTTCAGTGACAACTCAAAGGGATGATTCCATTTAATTTATTTAAATAAGCATTTAGAGATATTTTAGGAGTTGTGGCTATGGAGGGCTCGTGGGATGGGGAGGGGATCCTCAGGTACTCCTCAAATAACGTCACATATAAGCCTCTATTGGTTAAACAAATAGAGGGACTAGTTACGTCAGCGTAGTGTCAGGTGAAGAACAACCTAACACCTACATTCCAGTGCAAGTTTTTCTCCTTAACTATGTGACCTTGAGAAGTCATAGACCCCATGAGGCTCTGTTTTCCTGTTTATTGAATGGAGACCATTCATTATAAGTGATATAGAGTATTAGGAAAGGTCTTCTAGTAGTAGGAACCCCTAGTAATTGATCCCATCAGAATCAGAGGACCTGCCATGGCTACCATATATATAAGATTACTGTAAAGGTTATATGAAAAAATGTGGAAAACAGAACATGTTTAATAAACTTTAAATCTCTCTATACAGAGATTACTTGCTATTACCATTAAAGACTGTTTCTGTATTGTTCTTTTGGTGGATAAGCAGGGAAAGGGAACAGGCCCAAAGACTTTCTGATGCCTTCGGTTAGTAGGAAACAGGAATTTTCAATCTTTGTTGGTTCAAGAGTTAATCTTGGTTTGGTTTTGTTTTTGGAGGGGGGAAGGGAAGTACTTGGGGTTAAGTGACTTGCCCAAGGCCACACAGCTAGTTAAGTGTCAAGTGTCTGAGGACAGATTTGAACTCAGGTCCTCCTGAGTCCAAGGCCAGTGCTCTATTCACTGTGACATTTAGTCTCCCCCGAGAATTAATCTTTGGAAGCTGACTTCTATAGCCCTAGAAGCTGGAGTTTCCCCAGACTTGAAGTTCATTGATCCCAGATGAGGGTGAGACCATTTAGAGCAATTGACAAAGCGCCTTTTAAGAGATGAATGAACACAACATTAAAGCAAACATACATAATTTGAAAATAATTTGGGAGAATTTACATTATTTGGACAAATTGAAATAGGCCCCTCTACGTGAGATTTCCAGGAGCCAGATGGTGGTGTGGTGTATTGGAGGGGGTCCAGAATTGCTTTTCTGTTAATTGATACAGTGTGTTAAGAAAGGTCTCTGGAGAAGAGTATCCCCAGGTAGTTGATTGCTTTGGAATTCCAACAGAGAGGAAATGTGTCAGATGAGAAGGGCAACATAAGTTATTGAGTAGTAATGCTTCAGTTTGGGCTGGTTAATTTTATCACTGGAAATTCAGGGCAATGTTTCAAAAAAATCAAATAGATATTTCTGAGACAGGAATAGGAATTGGTAAAGGACTGAAGTAAATTAGCAGTGTGCAGGCCCCGTTTGACTTCCCTTTGGTGTGCAAAAAAGCCTTTAATGTTAGAGAGAGAGTATATAGAGCTGGGACAGGAGGTTCAAGGGCTTTGGGATTTTATTTTATTTTTTTAATTTTAAAATTCTGACCCTAATCAGCTGAGAGAAATGAGGAAAGAGAGGGGACATCAGCTTGATAATCTGAAAGCATTTAGCAGTGTATCAAAAAGCTGTACCATTTAATTTGAATATTTATACCTGCTAATAGGAGCTCTTTAAAATGATGAAAGGGAGAGAAAGGGAAACAGAGAAATTCCTTGATTGGTCGAGTAACTGCAGAAACTGTTATTTTCTTTAGGATGAGGGAGCAAGGTGCTCAAGAGAATGAATGATACCCCTCCCACTATCTTGTTATTATTTTGTTTCGCTTACATGTTTATTTTTTGTGAGTATATATTTTTAAACTCCAAAAAACGAGGAGGCCCCTCTGCGTGGTCGGAGAGGCAAGAGAGAGGGTGAAGGAGGGAAGAAACTAGTCCAGAATTCAAGAGCTCCCATTTCAATTAACTGCACACTTTCACTGGTCTTATAACTTACTTTTCCCCCCAGGAGGTTAGATAAGAAACGCTTTTTGCTGAAAAGAAACGAAGACACTTCTCTCTCGTTCTCCCCACCCCCTTCCTCATATTAGTCACTGTAAGCTTTTTCATACAGCTCCCTAATATGCTGTCTGGAAGACACTACATTTCTTGCATTTCTCTTAGCTCTTTGCTGATAGTGTTCTTACCATTAAAAGAACAGTTGTCTGACCTTTCTCTAGGAGGTTAATAAAGAATGCACAGCCTCATAAGCCTGATTCAATTTCCTTTATGTGAACACGCTGCATAAGTGACCATTACAGTATTTGTCTGGTTCTCGGCACTCCGTTTTGCAGTTACTAACCTTTTGTGCGAATGGCCACATCTGTTGTGCATTTGGCCCCGTAAGGTGAGACAAAGCAAAATAGATTTTCCTGAGCATTAAATCAAATTTCCACACAATGCACTCTCTAATGTGGGTTTGAAATGTACCAGGTCATGTATTATTTAACTGTATTGTATTTTGTGTTTCAAAATTTTGTCCCACATATTCAGTTTTAATAAATGCATGAGTAGATGCAATATTTGAGCTTTATATCTTGGAAATTCAACACTTTCAACAGCTTCTTCAGACTTCAAAGAATTTAATATTAGTATCATAAAAGGGCTTTTGAAGAATAATACTGAAACATAAGAAAAATGACTGCCTGAGTGTACCCTATCATTTTGAAAGTGTTTTATTGCTTTAATTTCCTGTCTTAGTAAAGTAACAAGCGGCATAATAGAAGATATATTGTTACGGAGTTTGCAATTTATTAGAAGGCTTGAGCTGGTTGAAGACTTTATGTGATGTGAAAAAGAAAACCTCTATTTAGCTGAAAAATGGAGACGAGCTACAACATTAATGTTGCAAGAGCCCTGAATGGAGTGCTATCTTTGACTGATAAGTTGTCTCTACAAAACCAGTATGTTTGCATGTCATAAATCTGTGGGCATAGGTCTCATTCCATGCTGGTTGTATGTCATTAGATTCCTTGAAATCTCATGTTATTTTGTTTGCAAAGTGTCTATAAGAAGACAGTTCCTATTTGGATTCCATAGCACTGAAGAGCTATGAAAGCGTAAATGACCCATAACGCACATTTGTGTTCATTTATTACAATCTTTTTGCATGCACAACTGAATTTTAATCCCGAGCTTTTGTCAATCTAGTATAGCCCTGTTAAGCCTTTTAACTTAGTCTTATGTACCTCAGTGAGCTGTCTTTTATACAGTGGCATGAAAGCATTTAGAAAGAAGGCAGGTGTTTATTCCAACTGAGCCTAACAATTTGAATCTGCAGCTGAGATGGAGGAATGAGTGTTGTGACACTGACTAACTTATAAAGTTCCCTTGTAAATATCTACAGTTACTTCCCTGGAAAAGGAAGTAGAGTATTCTGTAGCTATCGACAGTATGGGGAGTCAGATAGGCAGACATCAATGGATATTATTGTAATGGAAGTTGTGTGTTTATCAGTGCAGAGCAAGAAGTACAAGAATCACGAGGGCTTCCTAATCCCATCACTGTTCTCCCACCAAAGGATTACAAAACATCTGCTCCTAACAGATTGTTTGGTCTTTTCCATGAAACTAAACAAAACAAAAAAATGTAATACATGCACCATGTGGCCAGGCTGCTTGAAAGAACAAAAAGCTCACTTGGTCTTAAGTTTGATTCACAACAATGGTCTTGGCCAGATTTATGAACTTTTATGAGTTGATGAATTTCTTTTATGACGATTGGTTATAATTTGGATACTTTATAAACAACAGTTTTTAGTCACTTTAATTTCCCTAATTCTGGAATTGATGGAGTGAGAGTCTATCACAGGGAAAGGTTTTATGTGATCCAAATTAGCGTGCCTGTAACAATCAACCGTGGAGGAGCCCTTGTCTAAGCAGCAGGCTGGACTGGAGGCTAAATGGGCAGTGTGAAAGCCGAAACATTACTGGTAGCTTCTGTTATCTATGTTCATCTTTGAAAGAATAATGATTTCCAAGCTTTATTGCTAACTGATGCACAAAACATTTCCTCTGGGCTTGCCACAGACAATCCTCAGGCACATTAGGCGAGTCAACTAGAGTTAGTTCAAAGTGAATTACTTCATTTTAATCATGGTGACGGTACCCTTTCAGTCAATATGCCATAATGGCACATTGTCAAGCTTCCTTCCCCCTTCCTCTTTCTAAATGGCACCCTGGTCACTTTACTTTAAGACATATTTCTCTTTTGTGCCCAGATTTCATAGATTCAACAGTTCTTTGTGACAATGAGTCTTGCTTTGCCACAATCGGAATTTATATAGTTTAGCTCATTTTTTTCTTCTTACCTTGCCACAATCCTCAGAAAAACTTTTTTTTTTTAACAACTGAATGAATTCTTAGTGTGATGTATTACCAATTATACGGCTAAAATGAGTACCAACTTTAAAAAGCAAATAAATAATATGTTGCTCCAAGGATTACTAAAGACTGCATGTTTCTCCCACTATCCTCCTTCACAAAGAGGGAGCTCGGTTCATGGAACAGTGACATCCACCCTAATTGTCATGTAATTAAAGACTTAGATGACAAATTTGAATACTTAGTCTCCTTTCAAAGTTATTATGCATTACCCTGGAAATCTCTCCAGGTGTTGGAGCATTTTGCAATTCAGCTCCCTCTTTTTGGATACACTTGGCTGTTTCTTAGAAGACCCAGTTTCTTATTTTGCTAAATAATTATTAGTGATAAGGAAGTATGGCTTCTTTATTTCTCAGTTTTGTGGTCGTTATTGTTTTATTCTGAAACCAACAGAGACTATATGTTTTTCTGCTATTATTTCTTCTTTCCAGTGCAGTGATTAGCCCCTGAACAACTAGCCTCTGAAATGCCATACTTTCATTCATGTTTTCTGACTGAGAGTGCCCATCCCCAATACACAAAAGTACTATAATTACCTCCATGCCTTTGTTAGCATAGGTTATAGAACTAATGGTAATAATAATCTTTCCCCATGGACTTCTATGTATTTATATATCTCTGATCCAATAACCATTGGGATCATAGAGATGTATTTTTTTCATTTCAGTCCTCTTGATATTGTTTTAGCCCTAGGGGGAAATCAAATGAGATACAGAACATGGTAAACTCACACAACTCTGAGGTCATTAACACCTAATTAGAAACAGAATAGAGATCGAAATGATCCTTTGGTTAACATGTGAAAGAGAGATCTGAGAGTATTTAACTTCTTCCTCACCACTGTAGAGTTTACAGTCAGTAGCTACTACACTGTTGCATTTCTCAGACTTATTCTAAAATTATATTGTTAAGACATGAATATGCTTGATTTCCCCATTGGTTTTGTTTGGTTATTGTGGATGGATTTTCAGAGCTGGCAAGAAAGAAGACAGTAATGCTCAAAAGAGTGGGTTTAGTTTTAGTTTTTGTTTTTTTCTTTAATAGAGGGAATATAATGTATTGGAAAGAATACTAGATTTGTAGCCATGAAACCTGGGTTCTAGTCCCAGGAACTGGGAATGCTCGTTGTCTGAATTTACCATAGGGAACTCAGTTCAATTCTTTGAGCCACGGTTTCTGTATCTGCAAAATGGTCATGCTCTCTTCAATATCTGTTTAGCAGAGTTGTGCTTTGTAATCTACAAAATTAGATTATGTGGTTTAAATAAATGTTATTATTATAATTCTATTGTATCACATAACTGTATTAGCTCCTATGATTATCTATTTATTATTCATCCTAAATTTAGAGGGTTTTTTTTAAACTATGATTTCATTGGTAGAGGGTACTCAGGTGAGGAAATCCCTCTGCCAATACAGATTGGTACTTTCTCTGCAATTTCTAATCTCAGAGTTGCCCAGAGCATTTAGCTAGTATAGATTAAGGGACAGAATTTAGGAACCACAGCTTCCTGATTTCAAAGTCAACTCTATACTCTCCACCAAGCTGTCTCTCGTTACAATATTTTACTAGAAACTAGAATTGAACCTGTAGACTATATGACTCTGTAAGTCTTTATCAAGTGGATGGCTTTGTAGATGCTTCAACCTCCCCCATTCTATATTTGGGAAAGGTTTTTGCTTGTTTGCTTTTAACATGAAACTGGTACTCTAAATTAAACCTTTTAAAGTTTTGTCTTTCTCTTTTCAGGGCACTGTTCTTGTTGAAATATTTTTGTACTTAGCTTCTGTCAACTACTCTGTTCACGTTACCTGCAAAGTTTTTATGCTTTCCTCAAAGAGAAATGGGTGGTAGGCACACAGAACCCTGAGATACTCCAATAAAGATTTCCCTCCAAGAGGACACCAAGATAGTAATCATCTTTGGGTTTGACCTCTGAAGTTCATAAACCCAATTAAACATACTCTTCCCCCAGTTCACATATTCATCTTTCCCCCAAGATATCTGAAAATAATCTAACATTTCCCTTAGTTACTGTCTAGCAACTCAGTCAAAAGAAAGGTAGGAAGGAAGGAAAGAAGGAACGAAGAAAGGAAGGAAGAAAAATATATGTCTATCTATCTATCTATCTATGAGATTGATATTTACACAGATGTATTTGTATATATATACAGAGATATATTTATATACAATGGATATCTATCATAGGTATCTACATATATATCTACATACTTTTATGTGTAGAAAAATTGTTGTGTTTATCCTTTGTTTTTGAAGAGGACCACAATGTCAGGGAAATGATGACATGACTTGCAATTGACTTTGATTTGAGGGAGGGAGGGAGAGCTGTGCAAAGTCACCAGCCTCACTTTCTCCTCCACAGCCATCTGAGTCCAGTGGCCAGATATTTGTCAGAATGACTGGAGATGGCCCAGGATGCAATGAGAGACCTTGGTCCTTTTAAGATGTATTCACATATGTGTGTGTGTGTGTGTGTGTGTGTGTGTCTATGTATATACATATATAGATATGTATTTATATATACATATATACACATATGTATGTGTATACACACACACACGAGGGGAATCATCTTTATAGAAATGATAGTTAAAATCAGGGGAATGTGTATATATACATATATGTGTATACCTGTTTTCTTGATGTTGACTGTCAGGCCAAAACTGGTAAACCTTTGGCCGGACAGTCATCACCAAGAAAACAAGCAGTCTTCCATCAGTCAACACGGCACCATCCATGCATGGAACCATTGGTTAAAGTAAATGGAGAACTTTTGAATCCTGTGGATAAGTTCCCTTACCTTAGCAGTATTCTTTCCAGGGATCATAGTAGAGTAAGGTCATGGAGATGGAAAGTGTACTGTTATTTATGAGGACCATCATGGATGATTTGACTAGACAGTCAGATATGTGAAAGGAAGTGTTGTATACTGAAGTTGAAAAAGCAGATTGTGTAAAGTTTTAAATGTCAGAGGATGTTATGAGTGAACCTAGAAGAAATAAGGTACAAGAACAGTTTATTGAGAAGAGGATTTTTGTGGTCAGTCTTTGCTTAAGTACAATTACTTTGGCAACTTAAGAAAAATCACTAGGGCAACTGGGCAAGGATGGATTGGAATAAGGAAAGATGTGAGGCAGGAAAACCAATTAGGAGACTTTGGCAATAATCAGAGTCAGAGGTAATGAGGGTCTGAAGTAAGGTTGTAGACATAAGAGTAGTGAAGAGACAGGTAAGATAAATATTATGGAAGTGGACATGACAATTGATTTGATATATGAGATGAGAAAGAGAAAGGGATAAAAGATGTTGAGTTTGCAAAACTGGAAGAGTTGAAAGATGGCAGTACCCTCAACAGAGATAGGAAGTGTAGAAGAGGGGTGAGTTTGGAGGTCACATAATGAAGTTTTGTCTTTTTCTTTGAGATGTCTGTGGGAGATCCAGTTTGGAATGTCCAATAAGCAACTGGTGATATAGAGGTGGAACTCTGGAGAGAGATTTGGTTAGGTATATAAATCTGGGAGTCATCTGCATTAAGATAGTTAAACTCAGGGGAGTTTAAGAAGCCACTAAATGATAAACTTCAGTTGATTGATGAGGATGGGAACCAGATTGAGGATTGAGTGAGAAGAAATGGAAGAAATAAGTATATACTGACTTTTCTCCTACTTGAAATTTTACATTTCTAGATCTGTGTAAGTGCAGTACTTCACCCTCCACCCCCACCACATACACAACAATAATATGCCAGCTCCTTGAGAATGAGTACATTTTTTTTATGTTTCGCTTTGCCTTTGTATTGCTGATTCCGAGAATTGTAGAGTATCTTGTTCTGATTCTATGTGTAATATATATTTTGTGAATTGCATTGGTACAAATGGTGCTTTCCTTTATTGAAACACTTGCACATACAGTAGTTCCATTGACCCTTTCTTCATACCTGTGAAATAGGAAAAATCCTGCCATGGCATCTAACAAGGAAAAAGGAAACTGTAAAAAAAAAAATCACATTTTTCAAAATTGCTTGTAGTACAATCCTTCATCCAGTTAGCAACCCTTTACAAAGTACCTTCTATGTGTAAGGTCAGCCCTCTAATTGTTTTTAATAATATTCTCTTTGTAGGTATGACTTTCTTATATGTAGTTCCATCATTCCATTTAGAAAACAAATGAATTATTTCAGAAAAAATATATATACAGCAAAATTAGTACATCAAGCAATTAACATGCTAACTATTATTAGGAACTTAAAATACTTTTTAAGGGCTTTATGTGATTCTCATGATCCCATTAATGAGTTTTTAAAAGTTTTAATTAGATTTTTAAAAAATCAACTCTTTGGGGGTCACTAGAATATCTTTTGAATGCAATTTGTTAGTGGTTTTCACTTTTGATGAAAATGGAGGAAACAGGAAGATACTGAGATGCTAGGCCTCCCATGTTTACTACAGGGAGAAGATGGGTTTTAAGAAACTGGGTTCTAAGGTGTAAGAGCTTCCCACTTAAAGGGGTACAGGTTCTTCTTGGGAACTATATTCCTCAAAAGACTGTGCAGAGCACAACAAAAGTGAGATGCATCTGTGGGTCAGTTTCTTGGCTTCTACCTCTTTCTCTCCTTTTTCTCTCTCTGTCTAGGTCTCTCCGTGTCTAGGTCTCTCTGTTTTTGTCTGTCTCAATCTTTGTCTGTCTCCCCCTCACACACACACACACACACACACACACACACACACACACACACACACACACACACACACACACACACTTTCTCTCTCTCATATTTCTTCTCCACCTCAGGCATCCTGTCATTTTAAAAAAAAAGAAAAGAATTTATGACCAGCCTCCCACCAGATAGATATGCTGTGTACATTCCTGTTAAACCGGGATTGTACCATAACTTGATGAACTTTCCATAAGTTTCTAAATGATATAGTTCCCAAAGAAACCATGTCCCTCACACATCAAAATACTGTAGTCCTTACAGTCATCAAGAAAAGGAAGGAATTTTCCTGTAAGAAATCTAAGTGATGGCAGTTTCCAGTGACTTGTATAAATTTCATGGCTTACTAAGACAAAGATTTGATGTCCTCTTCCTTAGCAAGTGTTTTGCCTACTAGACTTTGTTGTCTTGTTGATATTCTCTGTTTTATGAGATAAGGATGGAAACTAAGTGTTTCCTTTCATTTTAATGAAATATGAAAGGTAATAAATGTGAATGTGAAATATCTGTGATAAAATTGTTAGTCCCTTAGCTGACTTAATTATTCAGGTAATTTTCTGTCACAGGGATAGGGATTGTGATGTCATTTGTGCAAGGGACTCCTAGATCAGGAATTCCCTCTGCCAATGCAGATTGACAACTGCTCTGAGGCTTAAAATCTTTGAGAAGTGTCTGTGGCATGGCAAGGTTATGACTTGTCCAGGGTCCTAGATAGTATGTGTCACTCAGCCATTTCTTCATGTTGGCCACAATTGAATCAGAATAGGTCTACCTGCTCTGGTTTACTCCATTTTCTGAGCAATGAAATTATCAGGAAATGAAGCGGGCTCTATATTAGCTACTCAACTTTTGTAGGATTTCAACTCTTGGCACTTGAAGTCAATATTTCATGCTTTCTCCATATCTTAAAGTACTGAACTTTACCAAACAGAAGGAAATGCAAACTTTTCATTTGTACCCTAATCATCAAAATCTTCTATGTGCCTCTATTTCTCCAATTTGATTGTTTTCTTTCTCTTTTGGGATAGGAGCCACATCCTCAGTTCTTTTGTATGTTCCCTAATTCTTCCCCCCCCAAACCCCTGCCTCCCAAAACACATGCATAAATGCATACAAATATGCACACACACCATCTGCTATGGTCTGTATATTTGGATTGCATATATGTGGTTCAGGTTAACTGATGGTCAGATATTGAGTGAGTTGTAATGCAAGTCTAGCTAAAGAGTTTCTCGAAAACCCTTTAACCTCTCTACAATTCATCTTCTTGTTAGGTTTCTCTTAAACTTCTTTTCATTTTTTTCAGCTCAGAAAGTCCCTGGGTGGTCTCTGGAGGAAATGGAAATTTCAAAAAAACGTGTTAAGGAATTTTGAACAATATAGCTCATATAATTTCTGTTTTGTTATTTAACAAGGGACCAGCTGCAGGAATTTATCTTTCAGCTCATATTGTATATTCACAAAATTTTGGAAATAGCAGTGGAAGAAAGAAAATTCAGCAGAAATCAGCAGTGCCTAGTTCTTCAAGAGTGGGAGGGTGGGCAGAGCATAAGTTCAAGCAGACAGGCTGTGCTAGACTCCATAAGGGGTGGCTGCAGCTGCAAGCCTGGGGACAGTCTTGATGAGCTCTCAGTATGGCAGGGACTTTTAGTCACGCATCAATCATTTTAGCCTCCATCCTGCCCATCCCCCTTCCCGCCCACACACAGGGATCACCATCAGTGGTGTCATTTCTTGAAAACTAAGTACAACAAGATAGAGCTTGAAGGCAGTGGCTTAGATTTGGACATTCATTTCACCTGCATTTAACTGCCTCTTTCTCTCAAGAACCCAGGATTCTGACAGGGAAGAGCTTTTACATCCACCTATATGCAATGCAGAACTAGATAATAGCCAACCCATTTATCCACATCCATGACTTATGCATGGATAAAACATCTATCCCATTTTGCTTCCATCATTGTTACTTAAGAGGCAGGTACAGCTGGCTTATGAATATCCCTGCTCTTTTATTCATTCTAGGTTCAAGTATGCCTGCAAAACACTTTTTAAAAAGACTAAAACAATACCTTATCTAAGATCAGCAGTTGACAAGAAAATCTGACTGCTAGACTGATTCTAAAAAACAAAAATGGGGGAAGGGGAATCCCTTCCCATTAGCTGTTGAGCAGAAGGCTCTTGACTAGAAGCCTGCCACATTTATCCTTCTCCAGACAGAGGTTTGTTTGGCTGATCAGCCAGCTGCTCTCATCTGAAGGTTTGGTGATAAAATTAAAAAAAAAATTACTGCTCAGACATTTTGAGAGGCAATTACATTGTCTTTGAGAATTCAAAAACATTTTGGAAAATGCCAGCATATGTGCAGTCAATATTGTTCTACAAGATACTCCATTGGACAGTCATTTCTGCAGTTTAGTAAAGTCCTAAATCTAAGGGGAAATCCTTAGGATCCCTTTACTTGGAAGAGCCATATTATCCTAGACCAGTAGCTTAGAAATATTCTGAGGGTTTTATAAAAGGTCTATGGTGTCCTAGAATACAGATGTTTGGGTGCCTGACATCAAGACCTGATAGGAACATTGGAAATATCTGTCTCTAGTATCCAGTAATCATCACTATAGCTTTGTGCCTTTGCCTGCTAAGAAGGCAAATGAAGGTGAAGGAATGCCTTTGAGGGATCCCCAGACATTGCTTTTTATAATTTTTCATCCAGTTAATATAAGCAGTGATATGAGCTCACTAGATTAGATTATATGAAAGGGCCCTTAGATGTCTGAAAAGCAAAAACAAAAACTAAAATTAGTTGCAAGAATTTCTCTTCTGAATGTTTTGTCTTTACACACACAGGCCTGATAAATTCCTTTCTCTAAATAAGATTTTTTGATAGACTACTATTGACCAAGAACTTTAATTATAATGTGTGTGTTGAGTTGTGTGTGTTTATGGGAGGGGGGGAATCTTTGTTTCAATTATTTGTCCATACTATTGCATGGTTTTTAATCTAGCCAGTTAATTTTAATTATATTGCTTAAAGAGTAGAGAGGCAGTTTCACATAGTATGTATGGAGATAGTCTCAGTCAGAAAGATTACGGTTCAAGTCCTATCCCTGATACATACTGGATATGTGACTTTGGGGCAAGTCATTTAATATCTTGGCCAAGGAATCTAAATGGAGGCTTTTGATTCCAAATTCAGTGCTGTTTCCAAGATACCACAATGATTTATTATGGTCTCTTACTGAAATCTTGTCTGAGTAGTGTGTTCTACTGCCCATGTCCTGATTATTCTGAGATTGTTTCTCATGACAACTTTTGAGCTCATTGCTGTCATTGTGGTTGTTGTCATCATCTATCCTTCATTCTCAAAGTGGACCATGACATCAGGAAGGTGATGCCATGACTTGCAAGTGAATTGGATTTAAGTGAAGCAGGGTTGTGCTAAGCCACCAGTTTCACTTTCTTCTCTGGAGTCATCTGAGCCAAATGGCAAGATACAGATCAGGGCTGTTGGAGATGGTCCCCTGAGCTCTAAGTAGAGTAAAGAAGAATGAAAGGACATTTATCCTCCAGGAGATTTAAAGGCAAAGGAATTGACTTAATCAGAAAGAGTTATGGATTGGGATACAGACAAGATCTGGCATCAAATTGTACTTATGACCATGTCTGGGAAATATACTTTGCCTGAGTTGTCTCATTGGTAAAAATGAGTATGATAATAAAACCTCCAGTATCTATAGTACAAAGTTATTATTAGGATCAAAATAAACAACATGTACATTTTTTTTTAAAACCTGAAGTAAATCATACTATAGATTTTAGCTTCTACTTTTGTAGCTGCTTGTAATCTGTATGGCAGAATCATCTACAGGGAGGCAATATGATAAATAGTAGTAAAAACAGTGGCTTTGAGTCAGGGGACCTCATTTCAATTCCTGGCTTTGATCTTGGCTCCCTGTATGACCTTAGGAAAGTCACATAACTTCTCTTTGCTTTGAAGAGGTTACCCATAAAGAGGATTAAGGTTGCTCGAGACCCCAAAATGCCAACACACCAGGTCCTACCGAAAGAATTTGACTCCCGTCTTCTCTCAGCCAAAGAAAAGAAAAGTTTATTGAAAGTTCGGCATATGGGGTAGACTCTTAAGGAGCCTAGGTATCTGTGATGCTTGCATTAGGCAAGCAGGACAGAGTAAGTCTATGCTAGGTCATTCTAAGACACTTTCACATCACATGGAGGGAATATGGGATCCTATATACAGAAAGATTGTGGGAGGAATCTAGGGGTGGTCCAGAGCAGGAGTTTGAGAAGAGTCTTCAGGTGAAGTCAGATGAGGTCAGACTCCAGTAATGAGTGATTAAGGGTGGGAAGTTGCTGGAGGCTACCTGGAGACCACAGACAATGGTGGGCCAGGCCAGTTCAAGGGTGGGAATAGCAGCATCAAGGGTGGGAAACTGTTGGAACAAAGGACGGCTGAAGACTTGGGCAGAGCCACAACTTAAGGCCCATGACCTCAGGCAAATGCCTTCCCAGGGAAGATTCAAGGACAGCTCAAGGGGGCTCCCAGAGCCTGCACCTCATCAGCTTCACTTACCTCATCTACAAAATAAAATGCTGGCCTATAAGGCCTCAAATGTTCTTTCTAGCTTTAAAACTTTCGTGATCCCATGGTATATATACACAAGGATCTATATGTGTCTCTTTCCTTATTTATTTCAAGTTCAATCCATTGTAAATGTTATTGATTTTAGAATAAGAGGACTTTTTATTTAGTGGGAAAATAACAAACTTAGGGTGATGGTCTTCAGCATAAGGTGCTGTACTAATAGATAATGAATACGAATGAAGTCTTGAGTTAATTGGTCCTGAACATTCCAGGCACAGAGGCTAACAACTAATTGAACTCCCTCCACCTAAGGACAAGTCCCATCATAAGGCGTGTCAATGCCTGTAATGCCAAACCAGTTGTAGAGTTCTAAGGAATTACTCTCTCTTTCTCCTCCCTGTGAAAGGTGCACAGGCCACAAATGCATGGTCAGTTACCTCTGGAATAACACAAGTGTGAGTCGTTTTTCACTGGATGATTCTTTCTACTTGAGGCAGAAAAAATGGGGGGAGGGGTCCCAGAAAAATAAAAGGTAGCATTATAGATACTTTTAAAGTATGATACCTGAATCATGGAAATTATTAATACTGTTGTCACTATTATCTTTAACACTAGCTCCAAATTATGTAGCATTTTACAACTTATGAAATCCTTTCTTCACAGCAATCCTGTGAGGCAGGTAGTAATATTACCAAAAGAGATAATATCTTTTTTTTTCCCCCCAGGCACCAAG
>CM053583.1:153628767-153656645 GCA_028627135.1 Pseudochirops cupreus
TATATATAGCCTTCTCCTGGATCAGAGAATGTCACAGCCCTCTTGACCCACTGCCCAATCACAAAGCAACAAGCCTCAGGCATTCCCCCCCAAAAAAACGAGCCTCCCGCCATAGGCTCCACGTGACCACATGCAGCCTATTAGGGGACAGAGTATACTTTCAAATCTGGGAAGGTTCTCAGAGTCACTTAAGCCTATCAAAGGGCCTAATGGCAGGGAAGATCTTCAGATTCCCCTAACAGTGGGGTACACTTTCTGCACCCTCTGTGAAGACTCCTCAGAATGAGAAGGGAGAGAAACTATCTGGAAACCAGAGATAGGCTTTTGTAAGACTGGACGGACCTAAGTCCTGGGTTTATACAACCTAGGACCCTTCCCTTCTTCCCCCCTTCCCTTGTTGTCATTAGCATTAGGCCCTTTTCAGGAGTTTTTGACCTCCACCCTTGCTTGTGACCTTTTCCCCTCACTTGCTTTGGCGTTTATCAAATAAGGCCATGGATGATACTTTGGCTTCCTGTCCCACCTCCCTGCCAATAGGAGATAGTGGTGGGCTTCTTTGTTATCCACTATTAGGTTAGGTTTCTTGCCAAGACTGAGAGCCTGCCACCTAGCCAGTGGGAGAAGGGACAGCCAGGGGGAGCAAGCTTGACTGTCTTATGGTGTAAATTCTTGTTCTGGCTTTTGTAACATGCCTCCTTTCCTGGATTCCCTCCATGGAGAGGACCACCCTCTTCCTGCTGGGGAAGAGAATAAAACTTCCTGTTCCTTCCTCAAGATGCCTCTGATTTTTAATTTTTCTTGGGGAGGGGGACTTTTGGGGTCCCTGTACCCCACACAATAGGACAAGCTCAAGACAAAACTGTGAAGGAAGAAACCCTTCTTTGGTGACCCCTCCTCCACCTCTCATTATGTGATCATTTCCACCTTTTTAGGACTGAGACGTCAGGGAGATGATATAACTTTCAATTGACTTGGATTTAAGTGATGCAGAGCTGTGCAAAGTCTGGCAATTCACTTTCTCCTCCAGCGTCATCTGGGTCCAGTGGCCAGATATTCATCAGGATGAGTAGAGGTAGGCCAGGCCCTTTGGGTTCAGGTTCTTACTTAGAGCAAGGCAATGCCCATTCAGTGAACAGGCGTCTTTAAGAAGTGAGTCAAGGGATGTCCCCTTTAATTAAAAAAAAAAATCAAACTGGGAGGGGCAGACCCTCAGGGTTGCTGGCCAAAAGAGAAACAGTTACTATTTACATTCTCTTTGAGCCTGGAGGGCCCCAAAATAGACATTAATTGGTGCTTGGGCAGGGGCCTATTGTCCAATTCTTGACATCCAGAGTGAATGGGGTTTAAGGTTTGGTCTCCGAGAAAGAAATCTAGCCAATTCATACCAAGTCAACTAGGTAGCTTTGGGTCATCAAAATTTACCCTTCCCTTAACCTCTCAGGCGAGGGGAGGAGAGCGGAAGGGAGAGGGGAACAAGTTGAGTTGCCCAACTGGATTTGGCCAGCTGGGTCCCCATTCAGGAAGCTCAGACTTCTCACAGGTTGTGATTTGTCCTTCTTTCTCAAAGAGGACCATAACGTCAGGGAAATGATGCCATGACTTGCAATTGACTTTGATTTGAGTGAGGGAAGGCTGTGCGAAGTCACCAGCCTCACTTTCTCCTCCAGAGCCATCTGGGTGCAGTGGCCAGTGCAAGTGGCCACTTGATCAGGGCAAGTGGAGGTAGCCCAGGATGCAGTGGGAGACCTAGACCTTTTTAAGCTAAGGTCTTTCCAGGTTCTCACTTTGAGTGAGGATGTATCCTATTAAGGTGTGAGACAAGAGGCAGTAGGACATCAGTTCTCAACCTGTGGGTTATGTTCAGTTTGTAACAATGAAAATACATCCTGCATATCAGATATTTACATTAAGATTCATAACAGCAGCAAAATTACAGTTATGAAGTAGCAACAAAAATAATTTTAGGGTTGGGGGTCACCACAACATGAGGAACTGTATTAAAGGGTCACAGCATTAGGAAGGTTGAGAACCACTGCAGTAGGAGAAGAACCTGGCTTAAGTCCAGTTTCTGACACATACTAGCTAAGTAAAAATAGGCAAATCATTTCAACTTCCAGTATCCCCAGGTAACTCTCTCACATTGTAAGTTTCAAACTGATGGACTCTACTGGAAAAAAAAAATCATAGTGGATGTTTCCTAAATGGATAAAGTCAAGGATAGCCTGGGGCCAGCTCATATTAGTTCAGAAAAGCCAATTGTTAAAATTTCCCTGTGAGTATTTATGCTTTGGAGATCAGCAAATACTACGCATCTGGGCTTGGATTATTGTTTAGTGGTTTCTACACTTAAGAAAATGATGGAGAAACTGTTGATGATGCAGATTAAATATAAAAGTGTGAAAATGCAAAGAAAAAGAAAGAGAGAAGAAAGAAAATATTTCAGCTCCCACAGGAGAACTTGAATATTTGAATGAAGAGAGAATGTGTTGATCCCAAAAAGGGATCTCTACAAATCAGCAGTTTAAATGAAGCATCTGGGACAGGAAAGGTGAGGACGAGGCCACCTGATAGCCCTCAAATCATGATGGGTATGGGACAGCCTACTCTCCCTATTCATTGGTCAAGCCTTGCTCACTTTAACTGTATTTGCAAGGGAGGCTCAGAGCTTGATGCTATCATCCTGGAGCTAACACTGAATGAGGAAGCATAATTAAGTAGGAAGTGTTGGAGTTGGAAGACCTGGGTTCAGATTCTGAACTCCATTGATTACCATCAGAGTGATCTTGGGAAAAACACTTAGAAGTGTCTGGGCCTCATTTTATTCATCTAGAAAAGAACAACAGTTGGTGTCAGTGATTTTTAAGTCCTCCCCCTCATCCACCTACAATTCTCAGTCTCATCAATCAATCATGAGATTGATTGATTAACAGGAAGAATAATACCATTACTGACTCTGCCTGCTTCAGAAGATTGTCCTTTCATCAGATTCCTGAATGGGCAGTGTTTCACAAAACCTGGTTTCTCTTTTAAGATGCCTGATACAAAAAATCATCTTTGAAAATTTGTAAAAGGTCCTCTACAGGGTCACCACTCCCTTCCATTTAATGAGAAGCAATGAAAACTATTCAAGTCTGGAGGCATTCTTATACTTTTTAAACAGTTGTTTGTTGTATCCCTTGGAGTTTGGAATGTGGAGTTAATGCAGAGCAAGAAGCTTTCACATAAAAACAGTTATTTTAATGACTTCAGGCTACCAGGATCTTCATTCAGACTTTAAAGAACAATTTTATATTTGAAAGATCAAATTAGCTTAAAAGTGCAGTGCAGGCCCAGAGCTTTGTCTCCCCCCCCCCCCCCACCCCCCACCCCCCACCCCCCGCCATTATTTATACAATATTTCCTAGCACACTGTATCAGATGATATTTAATTTGGTGTTGGTCTTTTGTTCTTATCTGCAAAGGTGTCCTTGTCACCTTTCTGACACAAGCCCCCGAAGAGTGGCCCCCAGCACACACACACACACACACACACACACACACACTCTCTCAAGTTGGTGTTTTTTAAAACACTCACTAATGATGCAAGCCACCAACCTAAGCCTACATAGGATTTTAGCAGGTGAGGGAGGCAGTCACCCCTCTTTCTTTTCATTCTTCGTGCTTGACTCTGAATCTGTCATCTTTGATTAGCTCAGAACACTTGAGAACTATCTAGGGTCTTTTTTTTATAAGGAGAGAAAGGCAAATCAATTTAGATGGCTCTGTAAACATTAATCGTGCCACCTCATCGGTCTGTGTCTGAAAGACATCCTGAGTCAGACTAATGCCAAGTGACCCACAATTTGTACCCATCAGCTGCACACCCAGAGATTTAACTCTCTCATCCTTGTAATCTCATAAAATAGGAAAAGTCTGTAGCTGTTGGTCTAATTCATTTCAATTCAAAGGCATCGTGATGTAATGGTTTTCAAGTCAGAAAACATGGGTTTCAGAAACCAGCTCTCTTTCTACATCTAGGCTCTAGTGCCTTGTTAGGAGTACCTATATGAAGACTCAGAACACACCCAAGTTCTCTAAAGCTAGATGGCATATTATAACTACATTGGCAGCTTTTGCCAAATATTTTCAGTGCTTCTCCTTAAAGAAAGGGGCTGTTTTTAATAGCAGTATTCATTCAGCTAGGTAATAAGCATCTACTAAGCATCCACTGTGTATCAGGCATTATGCTAAGTGCCAAGGATACAAAGAAAAGTAAAAAAAAAATGTCTGAGGAATTCACATTATAAAGGGAAGATTATAGGAGTATAGATTTAGTACTGGATGAAACCTCAGAGGTTATCCAGTCCAACCTTCCCATTTTACAGATGATAAAAATGAGGTCCAGTTATTGAGTGATTCCGCATAAGCTGCAAAGTTGAAATCAGTGAATCAGTCGGTAACCATTTATTAAGTGCCCACTCTGCACCAGGCACTGTGCTAAACACTGGGCATGCAAGAAGAGGCATGACAGTCTTTGACCTCAAGGAAAGATTTGAACTAGGTCCTCTGAATCAAGAGCCAATGTTCTTTCGACTATACTACACAGTCTATCATCCTTTCCAGTGCTGGTGTCTGTGAGTCATGAAACACTACAGTTGGCAAAGCCAAGAATGAACCAAAGGACATGTGGGCTGACCAGAAGAAATGGTGTAAAGTAAAGCATCAAATAAATGTGTAATTGATGAAAGAAAAAAAGATAATTGGATCATGTAGCTAGAGTGAGGGCTAACTGATGAAGAGCTCACATGCATTGTATGCCTCAGCCTCACGCCAAGGGTAATTTGAAGAAGCCTCCCATTAGATGAACTTCCTGTGGAACTTATGGTAAGATACAGAGAAAAGTCATACAGGATGGACATGTATAGATGGGGCAATATCTGTACTGTTAGACAGAATGAAATAAATGATATGATACATACATGAGAGTAAAAACATTGAAATTTATCTTATATTATACCTATAGTTTTGGTGGGTTTTTTATATCTGTAATTTCGGTAGCTGAAAGAGTTTATCTTACTGGGAGAAAAGGAAACTTCTTTGCAACTTATAGTCCTAGACAGTTGTCTAGAACATGGGAAGTAAAGGGACTTGTCTCAGGTCACTCCAATAGACCATGTTAGAGGGAGAACCAGAACTCAAATCTTACTGATGCCAACCAAGGCTTACTCTCAAACCACTGTAGCATGGCATGCTTCCTGGTTAAGTTGTATTGACATATTATGATATCAAATGGTATTCATAGTATCCATTTGGGTTCTATATGAGAAATTTTAACATGCCAAAATAGAAGAGTTTCATTGCCAATACTACTTCAGGGGTGGCGTTTGGGACTTTTTCTGAAGTATCTATATTGATACAGCAGTTTGCAATGTGGCTGACCAACAGATTGAACTGAATCTCCATAGATTGTCACCTTGCTGGTGAATGATATAAAGCCTGGGAGTACCAGTACCTGTTTTCCATTAGGAAGCTTTCTTAACTCTCAGTGTATTGAAAGCACCGAATCCTTTTCTCATGTCTGATTCTGCCACATTTTTGGAAATCTAATCTTTATATGTGACCCCCCTCTTTACTTGTGGACACATTTGTTGGTAATAGGAATTGAGTAATCCCTGGTGGACCCCAAAGGGAAGACCCTGTCAGGCTTGCATGAGTGGGCATAGAATGCTAAAATGCATATAGTTTCTGAGGGCAAAGCCCTGACCTTAATTAATCCTGTAAGGTACAAAACTTGAAACTCTTATTAGGATCATACCAGCCCCTATCCATTTTTTGCTGAGAGGTGAGGGTGTAAGGAGAGGGGAGAGACAATCTCTAAAATAATCAGAGCACAGACCACAGAGCTTTATGGATTAAAGGAAACACCTCGATCATGCACTAAGCCAAATTAGCAGCCAGTATACTGACTGTGGGGCCCAGGTGTAATGTATTCCTGGAAATGGGCCGCTGCATTTTATTCTGCCCAAATCTTCCAAATAGCCTTAACGGGAATTGGGCAAAATGCTTTCCAGTAATCTGATTTGGAGGTTAACAAAGATTTGGGGAAATGGGATGAGATCTACATCTGAAATGGGGAGTCAGAATCTTCATATTAATTGCAAAGGGAGAGTACTATTTTTACCATTACTGACCACCAAGGTAGCTAAGATTGTCCTATAGAACCAAGCATATGTAAGCTACTTTTTTTTGTATAGTTATCTAAGCTATTACAGCTTACTATTACACTATTTTTGTTTACTTTCCAGTTTGCAATTCAGTTACATTTCAGAGAATTTAAGTTGTCTGTCTAAACTTTCATGGCCATTTTTAAAGAGGTTGAGCTACAACAGATGGTTCTTCAATTAAAAGAGTCCCACAAAGGAAATGAAAATTAAATTTCAACAAGACAAAGCCCTCTACTATGAGTCTCTGGCCATTGATATGTTATACGTTATACCATATTTGTCATCTCAGGCACTGATCTTCCCCATATAAATAGTTACAGATTGAACATACTTTTTATGTATTGGAAGATGTAAGGTGAATTACAAGGTGTATATCTATATTCTTTACATGTAAAATGATACAGTGAGCACATAGACATTAAGACTTTAGTCAAGTCACTAGCTCTGTCCTGGCCTCTGTTTCCTCATCTCTATAATGAGGGGGTTGGATTGGGTGATAACTAAGGTCCTTTAGAAGAGACATTTTATGATGTGGAAAAGAACTCAAATACTAAATCATAGTGACCTTTGAATAATATATAAAGGTCAATAAAGTACAGGCTTTTGAATGTTTTCATATTTTTACCTGGAATATCCCTACCTTCCAATCAATCAACAAGCATTTATAAAGAACCTACTGTGTACCAGACCCTGCATTATATTATAGAATAGAAACTGTTTCCAGACAAATAAATAAAGTTCAATTTTACCCATCTATGAGTAATCAGTTCTCATATGTGAAATGGTCCTATACAATGCCAGCTCACATTATCTCTTGACATTCTAACTCCCTATTTTCAGTGTCATTTATTTTCCAGTCCTTTGGACATCTCTCTTCTTATTGTATTATTTCTCTCTTATTAAACTTTTCATGAATCTTTTTTCCCCAGATGGTGTATCAATTTCTTTTTTTTTTTTGCAGGGGTGGGGAGCACAGGAGGACAGGGTAGTTGGGGTTAAGTGACTTGCCCAAGGTCACCCCACTAGTAAGTATTAAGTGTCTGAGGCCGAATTTGAACTCAGGTCCTCCTGACTCCAGGGCCAGTGCTCTATTCACTGCACCACCTAGCTGCCCCTAGTGTACAAACTTCTTATGTGTGTGTAAAGTAGATTTTTAAAATTCTTTCTCAGAGTTTACTTTACCAGGATGCAAAGTCATAACAATCTCTTGTTCCTAGGTATTAGGTATGAGTTCTCACTGTTATGGTTCAAAACATTACCACCACCCTTTACAGCATGTTATAATGACAAATAACATAAATATTTGTATTTAAATGGCAAATATCCACTGCCAGTGTGCAGTGAGAAAGAGGGATAAGGGAACATAAAATCGGAGGTTATTGCTGGCAATATGCCTTCTTTGCATGTTGCCCTATAAAGCAGGTAGGCACTGGTCAGTGAGTGGGGAACCCTTAGGGTTGAATGCACAAGCTGGAATGCTATGTGTACTTTGATTGGCCCCCATCAAGGCTTGGGGGAATCTGTGTTTGCCTCAACTGGCCCCCATTGAAGCTTGAGGGTATTTAGGGAGTGCACAAGCTGTGCCTATCTCAGCTGACTCCCTCAAGACGTAGGGGTAGTTGCCCCCCCTTGTTGCTGGACCCTGTGAGAAGAGTGATTATCAGTAACCCTTTTGTGAGACTAGACAAGAATAAAATAAGGTTATCAGCCCTTCTGGAGCTGTCTTCCTGTCTGACCAGATCAAGAGTAAACCTGTGTTAGCAGCCCTCTTATGTGCTAGTGTTATCTTTCTTACCACATTTAGTAAGCCTTTGACAAATAAGTGTTACTTGAATGTTTGACATCATCAAGAAACTTGCTGGCAAGCCAGTTTTCTATTTTTTCAAAGTTCTCAATAACTTTCCTAAACTTAGTGTCACCTGTCACTTAGGGAGTGCCTCCTCTTACAAGTCCTACTCTGCAGTTGCCTCAGTTTAAGTGTTGGAGGAGCATCACCTGAAAGAGAAGGAATAAGGGCTTTATCTCCCTTCCTGGCTCCAGGAAAAATCTCTCTAAGGACACAGCTTCCATACGGCTAATATTTAGGATCTCCCCAGAAAAGATAAACAGAATACCTTCTAAGAAAGCTACTCAATGCATAAAATGGAGATCAAAGGACAGCCACTTGTTTCCTCTACCCTTTATGAAATTCTTAAAACACAAAAGATACATAAGCATGCATTGCTGTTATTCAGTTGTCTAACTCTTTGTGATCCCATTTGGCGTTTTCTTGGCAAAGATACTGGAATGGTTTGCCTTTTCCTTCTCCAGCTCATTTTACAGAAGAGGAAATTGAGGCAAACAAGATTAAGTAACTTGCCCAGGGTCATACAGCAAATAAGTATCTGAATTCACATGTGAAGTTACCTCTTCCTAATTTCAAGCCCAGCAGCTCTATGCCCTGTGCCACCTAGCTGGCCAAGCATGCATTAGCAAATATTTAAAGCATGAAACAACAACCCATCAGACTCTATACTACTATATATGTTGGGAAGTTGTTTTTTGTACTTTCCAAGAAAATCATAAAATTGAGATATTCTGGCCAAGCAGGCAGGCTTATCAGTCCCCTCAGGTTTGGGGAGGCTGTATAATTGCAGAAAGTACTTTTCACTAGATATCAGGCTCCAATTCAAGAACATAGATACCTTTAACCACATGAGGCAACTATCCAAACCGAGAAAGATCAGTTTTCTAGGATTACTTTTGATGACTTATTCTCAGGGAAGGAAACACCCAAAGCCAAAGCACCCACGGACGTGTTCACCAGCCTCAGGCCTGCCAATGAGAACACACATAAACTGCCATAATTGACACATGCTCATTTTGTGGGCTGCCGTGATCTTTTCCCCAAGGGAGAGAATAGACGGAGTTGTCTTGAATGAGATGTACTAAAAAGAGACTGAATTTTTTTTTTTTTTGCTTTTTGGAGGGGGAAAGGCAGGGCAATTGGGGTTAAGTGACTTGCCCAAGGTCACATGGCTAGTAAGTGCTAAGTGTCTGAGGCCAGATTTGAACTCAGGTCCTCCTGACTCCAGGGCCAGTGTTCTATTCACCACCTAGCTGCCCCAAGATTGAAATATTTTTATAACTTGTGTTTACTCTCCAGTGGTGGGGAATCTGTGACCTTGAGGTCACATGTGGCCCTCTTGGTCCTCAAGTGTAGCTCTTTGACTGAAACCAAACTTGATTCAGTCAAAGGGACATACTTGAGGGCCTAAAGGGCCACATGTTGTAATGCCGAGCAAAGGCAACTTCCAAGGTTCGGATTACCACCATAGCAAACCCCATTTATTCAGCAAACATTCACAGAACAGAAAAAGTCAAAATATAGTGTAACTTCTTCATTTGGGAAGTAAGTTTTCAATTCAATTGCAAAGTATCAAGGTCCAAGTATCCCATCCCTGGCCAGTACATTAGTCAATGTAGCCCACTCCTGGGCAGTACATTTAGTCAGTCAACAAAGTCTCTCATCTCAAATGGAGATTAGTCTCCAATCATAAACAAAGTACATTCATTTGGTCAATCACAGAGCACAAAAAACTCAAAGGCTTCCCAACCCTGAATCTCAAAAGGGGCAGGAGAGCACAAAAGGCCATCCACCCTTAAGTTACAACAAGGTTAAGATATCATCTCAGCATTGAATACCCAAGGAAAGGCCCTTCTTTCATCTTCATTCAAGGCAGCCCTCAGCAATCTCAGTTCCTGGGGAGACCAGGCTCAACAAAGCCATAACCAGTGTCCTCATCAAGTCACTCTCTGCCTGTAGAACAGTTCCATAACCCCTGAAAACATCAGCAAGGCCCTCTTCCAGGGTTTCTGTGAACATACCACAAGAAAATCCTCCTTCAGGGCTTCTGAACCAACAGCAAGGTCCCAGGACCTCTACAACAGCAGCATTGTCCTTCATCAGCAGGTGAATCTGGCAAAACAACATCAAAACAGACAGACAAAATACTGAGATCACAGCCATGCCTCCTCAGTTCTTGGCAGCTCTGGGTGGCAGTTCTCAAAAGTCCTGGGCAGCTCCAACGGGCTCTCAGCAGTCTTTCTCTCAGCAACTCAGGCTCCACAATACTGGATACTGCTCTCCCAAAGCCCTTCTGGCCTTCTCTAGGCTTGGGCCTCTCTCCCAACTTACTGCTCCTCCCAGTTCAGCCCTCTCTCTTCATGTCAACAGGTCCATTCCACAAGCTCTGGGTTTTAACACTCAACTCAAAAACCAAGCCAATACAGGGTCATCTCCAAATTCTATTAACATTACACATGTGTCCTCAAGGATGCAGGTTCCCCACCCATACAAGTCTATCCTACTGAGTCTAGAGGTTTCTCTTTGAGGTGCCTGAAGACTCTTACTTCCAAAATTTGTTGTTATAATCCCCAACCAAAAGTCATATAGGTAATAATCAGAAATTGATGCATCATGCCAAAGTCCACATCCTTTAATATTAATCCAGAGAACATGTCCAGTTGCACAGGAAATGCCCTAATCCACCAAATTGGGAGTGTTTCCCCTGATTATCCTTGTAAAAAGAGAAAGGTCAAAAAAAGTAGGGAAGAAGTTGGAAGAGATATTTAGTTAGTCTCATTCTGTCACATTTGCCTTTAATCTAGCTGCAGGGCTCTTTGTGCCATGGATCTTCATATTAGAAGTGAGTTCAAAAAACAAACTTAATCATAACCTGACAATATTCTACATGGCATTTAGCCCTTGGTTCCTAACCAGAACTATGACTAAAGAGGTGCCAGCCCATCTTTGTCAGGAAATGATTTCTGGATTGTGCTCTAGATAGGTGCATCTGTAAAAGCTTCTCATGTTCCTTTGTCCGACTCAGAATAAAATAAGACAGGTTCCCCAGTAGCCTTTAGGGTCAACACAAATGAATATGTAGTTCTGGATAGGGGTAATGAGCAACCAGTCTAACCAGAGCTCAGATGGCCAGAAGTTGTTCTGAAGAGATGAGTCCCAGAGTCTGGCACTGGAAACCACAATACCATTGGTTCCCTATTAAGCAGTGCTCATAAGAGATGAGAAGGAAAAAAAAATAAACCAGGAGAAACTGCATACCACGTCCACATATCTGGAATAGACTGCTATGACACATGGATGAAGAACAGACTCAGCATGAACACCTTGGAGACATCATCCAAAGATATTAGAGGTATTTAGGGCATGAGTTATCCCTTTGTATATGTAACATGGCCAGAGTTGTTCCCTATGTGTGTGTTCCTTCATCAGCCTTGCCGAGCTTTGGCCATTAATGATATAGGCATTTGTGGGAGATTATGCCCAAAGTTATAATCAAATTATTTTGTTTATTCCTGAATATGCTATTGCATAAACATCTTTTGTTTTAACTAGCTATTCTCTATTGTTAAATTAAAATAAACATAGGTGGAACCTCATGCTCTATCACTTTCTTGAATAGTTGCAAATGTAGAGACTACTTTGAACTTCTAGTAGCTTTTCTGGGATCACAAATGGGAGGTTAATTAAAGGAGTTTAAATGTTAATATTATGTGTAATATATTACATATAATCTATTAATTAATACTACATGAGAATATTAATTATTATTAGTACCATACAGAACCCCAATGGAACACTCATAAAAATAATACATAATAATTTTAACATTTATATAGCACTTACGATATGTCAGGCACTGTGATAAGTGATTTACAATTATTTTCTCATTTATTCCTCATAGCAGCTCTGGGAGGTAGATGCTCCTACTTACAGATGAGGAAACTGAGGCAAATGAGTTAAATTACTTGGTCAGAGTCACACAGCTAGTAAGAGTCTGAGGCTGGATTTTAACTCAAGTATTCCTGAATCCAACTTTAGTACTCTATCTAGATAAAGAATGATGCATTTCATCCACTGTCATGCTTGGGTCCCAATTTTGTTTTGGTTCTGTGCAATAAAGCCACCCACATAACTGAAAATCAGCTAATTACCCCTATCCAGAACTACATATTCATTTGTATTGACCCTAAAGGCTACTGGGTAGCCGGTCTTATTTTATTCCAAGTCAGACAAAGGAACATGAGAAGCTTTTACAGATGCACCCATCTAGAGCACAATCCAGGAACCCTCAAATGTAGCCATCAGGAAGAAGCCATTTAAGAATAAAGAGAAGAGTTGCCAAAATTCTTCTAGGGTCAAAAGCTGAACTTATGGAATCATCTGTCATTCAAGACGCTTATATCTACCTGCCCTGTCTATTGCCTCTTTTCAAAGGACTCGGGGGTGGTCAGACTACATTAGGATGGCAGCAATCCATATTTTAGGAACAGTTGGAGAGCACAAGATGATAATGTCTTAGTATACACAAAGTATGCAAAAAGGCTTATGGTTTCTGTTTTTAAGCAGCATGTTAAAAGTAAAATCTGTGGTTCTGAACATGCTGTCTACCTCTGGGTGGCACTGAAACATCAGGGTGCAGAGCTAATAAGTTTCCCTGGAGAAATCCTCCCAAAAGTATGGATGGTTCTAAGATTCCTGATACAAGAGGGTACCCAGGCTAGACATGAACAGAACTGAGTACAACACCTAAATCCCTAAAAACCCTCTTTAGGTGAGACCATCCTGAGACTTTGCAGGGTTTTTTTTTAAAGAGAGAAATATAGACTTATAATGGTTTTCTTAAGTTTCCAGTTCAGAAGAATGGTTCAGTGGGGGTAGACCTCAAATAGATAATTACCCTTGGGACAAACTTTGGAAAGGGGAATTCATTGGAGCCTGAAGCAAATTTCGCTAATGATGTAATATAATCCTGTGATAACTAAATATTTAGAAGTTAAGCACAGACCACCTTCAATTGCGGCATACCAACTAAGACCCCAGACAACAAACAACTCAATGAAACAAACTTTTCAAATGACTTTCTGGCATAGTAAACTAGAGATGACCTCACAAATAATAGTGACCAAACTAATGTTTGACCATTTGTGAATGTTTTGGTATTTTTCTCTTATTCTTCAAGGTAGAAATTTAAAATTTTCTATCATTCACTTTGGGAAAAATTCAGATATTCATGTTTATAGAAGACCTGTGTTTGACATTTCATCATGGGAGAAAAAATAGCATACAATTTTAATTAGTTCATTCAATTAATAGTTTTGAACTGAGAGGTAGATTGTACTGTGTAGTAACAATACCCAGTTTATCAGGTATCTGCCACGTCACAATCTAGATTGCCTAGTGTTTTTGAAGATCTATAAAACCTTATTTACATACCTGCCTTTTGCCAATTGTAAATTTCCTTTTTCATAGTTGTTGTCCTTATGGGACTATAAACACTTGTCATTCGTACTTTGAGGGCTCACCAATATGAGACATATTGTTGTAGTAAATGTAGCTTTATTCCCCTTCACATCTTCTGAAATGCATACCATGCTGCCCCTTGAAAGGGGCAATTGATAATTTCCAATTATCAATCACCTCAAGTGATTCTTTTTTTGTTGTTGTTCAGGGTTTTTTTATATAAGAGCCTTTATTTCCTTTATAGCCATTTATAATCGAGTGGGAAGGTGTGAAATATCATTTCACACAGCATACCTTGCAAATGCAAACCATATGTTATCTGTTTTCCTATGTATTTTGTATTGCCAGGGCCATATGCCTGAAGTGATTGATCTTTCTGTTTTGAGGAGGCTAAAGACATATACATTTTAAGTTTCCCTCATAGGAAATAAGATATTCCTCTCTTTCCACACTAGATTAATGTGTTAAGAGTCTCTCTTCATCTCTAATGGATGACCCATAATTTACATCAAAATCTCAATCACTTTAAATTAATATAGCCATTTCCCTAATGAATCTTGTTACCAGAATATGCCCTGACTTTGACAACACAATTCAGTTGCAGCTCTTTAACATCTTTGCCTGCCATAAAAATAGGTATTCAAAGTATTTTCACTAGTTCAGTTCTTGATGCTAATTAACCAATTAAATTCATTATTAAAACTGGATTTTTCTTTTCAGCAACTTTTCATGGAAAACATTTTTTTTACATACATTACCATTTGTTTTTCAGCTTTAGGGGATTGAATAAATAGGAGAAAAACACATAATATTATTTATTTAGGAAAATGTATGTATTTTAGTAACAAGTTGGCATAAATATGTGGTAGCCATCTCTGACAGTTATCACATCTATATTTTGTTTTTGCATGTGTCATTCTGAAGAGTTGATCACCTTAATTCCAATGCATTTTTACAGTCTATTTGGGCATATGAAATACTTAATGAAATAAAAATATCCAGAGATAGGAAGGAAAAAAAAAGTCACAGAATCATTCCCCACGACCTTAATTTTTGTGATAATTATTAAATCATTAACATCATATTACCTTAATAACAATTCATTGCCAGCTCTTGTCTATTTCTGCTGTGTATTTAGTGAAAATAAAAAAAATTTTAATCCCTATTAAACACATGATTGAAACAGTTCCAAAAATCATAATGAGAGTTGGAAACATTCTGTTTATATAGTATTACCAAAGTGAATTTAGAGAATATTGAAACTCCTAGGACGGAACGATAATCATTCCAGTGGTCCTAAGACTTCTTCAGTCGCCCAGTTTGCCCTAATTTAGGAAGAGGAGGCATCACTACTAACTCAGCTTTATTTTAAAATCCCTTAGGACTCTTGATTTGTGTACTTTAAGCAAATAGATTAGCCATTTTGTGGAACATTTCCAAGGAATATAATCTCAAATATAGGGGAATGAAAGAATCAGGTAATATCAACAGGACAGACCCTGTCAGGGATGGAAAATCCTTAGCAAAGATCTGCTCAAGCGGGAAAGGTGAAATGTCCTTTTGTGCTCTGTTATACTAACATTTTTACAAACTTGAAATCTTTTTTTCATGTGAAAAGTAACATTTGGGGGCAAGGTGGTACAGTGAATAGAGCACTGGCCCTGGAGTTAGGAGGACCTGAGTTCAAATCTGACCTCAGACACTTAACACTTACTAGCCATGTGACCTTGGGCAAGTCACTCAGCCCCAATTGCCCTGCTTTCTCCCTCTAAAAAAAGAGTAATGTTTGATGAAAGAATGGCTCAGAAGAAAAGAGTACTAGCCTGGGAATCAGGATACCTGGGTTAGAGTTCTACCTTTGTTGTTCACTTGCCTTGTATACTTCTCTATGTCTCCATTTTCTTATTTATAATGAAAATTTACATTTCTATAATGCTTTAAAAATCATAATTATTTTTCTTCCGCACCACAATCCTCCATTGCAGGTAATTACATATATGCTATAAACCTCATTTTCAGATAAGAAAATTGAGGCTTAATCAGGTAAACTTTCTTACCAAGAATCACAGTTATTTAAATGACAAAATCTGTATTTCAGCCCAAAGGCTTTGACAGCTAGGTTCAGAGTGTGTTCCACTGCAGCCCCTGCCTCTACAATCATTTTCAGCTTTAACAATTGATGAATCTATGAGGAGAGGAAGATATGTCACAAAGGGGAGATTTATAAATTGAGGGGAACATGGGAATAAAGGTGGTTTGTTGCTAAGACATATCATTGTTTTAGGATGTGTTTGGTGGGTTTATATATCTCTTCATGTCTCAGGACTTTTTCTTTATTGTAAGTTGGGGTATCATCTCATTCTCCATTAGTTAACTTCAGCTCAGTCTCACAATGTTATCGTGGATAAGATGGAGGGAAATGTTTGTTCTATTTGTCAGAACAAATATTCTAAATGTTGATTTCTTAGCTTCTGAACTGGTCAGACTAAAAATTTAGTGATTATTGAGGAAAATCTCCAGGGGATCTGGAGTTCTGTCATTGGATTACTTCTTTGGAATATGTTTTTATCACTACCATGGATAAAGGAGCAGATAGCATGCTTTTCATATGAAAGGTAAAATGAAGTTTAAGTGGGCTAGGTATGCAGAGATCATAGAATCAGGATACCAAAACATTCTGGTAGACTAGAATTATGGGTAGAATGGATTAATAGAGAATACGATTATCAATGTAAAATCTTCCACTTGTGAATAAAAAGACCAACTACACATGGTGCAGAAGACCTGTCTAGAAAGCAGTTCATGTGAAAGAAAAAACTTAGAGAATATGCAGGCTGAGTTGAGCACAGAATCCATATGGGACTGGGAAGCTAAGTGGTGCATTAGATAGAGTGCCTGGCCTAGATTCTTCCCAAGGCCAAATCTGGCCTCAGACACATACTAGCTATGCGTCTCTGGGCAAGTCACTTAATTCTATTTCCCTCAGTTTCCACATCTGTAAAAGGAGCTGGAGAAGGAAATGGTAAACCACTTTAGTATCTCTGCCAAGAAAACGCCATATGGTCACAAAGAGTAGGATATGACTGCAAAAAATGACTGAACAATAATAAAGTCATATGAGATAGTGATGCATTTTCATATCCAAAAGAGCAATTCATTTTAATTCAACAAATATTTGTCAGATATCTGTTATAGTAAGGTAAAATAAAGTGTTGTGTCATGCAGTAGTGATCTAGACTTGGAATCAAGGTAACACACACATGTCCACTTTCAGGCTTTGACACGCATTGGCCTGTGATCCTGGCTAACTCACTGATCTTCTCCGTGCTCCAGGCAACTATGATCATAAATTGTAGTGTGGTTGCTGAGTTTCTTCATCTGAGATCTCTACACATAAAAACTAAACATCATCATGGTGTCTGCAATGCAATGAATCCATGGCATCAAAATTGATTCTTGTGCTCAACGATTTGAGCTGTAAAAGGATGCTTAGTGTCCAGAGCAAGGAAAACCAGTAAAGCTGTTTTTTGCTTTAGCCAGACTACATCTGGAGAATCATGGGTATGAAAACTGACAAGTTGAAACTTGCCAGGAAAAAGGCAACCAGACTGATGAGGGACCTGAAAAACTCTCATTGAAGGCCCTGGGATGTTTAGCGTAAAGAAGGAAAGGTTTAATGGAAACACCTTCTTTTTAACCTCCAAATCTTTAAGCAGGATTAGATTTGTTTTTCTTTACTTCAAATAACAAAACTAGGACAAATGAGTAGAAGTTAACAGAGAAGCAGATTTTACGTTGGAATAAGGAAAAATTTCCTAGTGACTTGAGTTGTCCAAAAGCGGTCTGGAACAATTTAGGTAACGATTTCCTTATCACTGGAGTTCTTCATGTAAAAAATGAATAAATACATCTTAAGGATGTTAAAGGAGGAGAAATTGTTGCTTCAGGTATGGATTGAATTATTCATTTCAGTTAGGTTCAATTTTGCAAGCCTTAATTAAGTATCTATGTTCTAGGAACTGTGTTTGGTATGGATAATAAAAAGACAAAACAAACAAACCAGTCTCTACTTTTAAGGATACTGAACAGACATGATGACCTCTGAGTGCTGAGTTTTTTTTCCAGATCTGAGAATCTGTGATCCTTTGAATCTGAAAAACATCACTCCAGAGTGCGTGTAATTGCCCTGATTTCATAGATTAATGTACTTTACATCTGGAAGGAGAAGTAAGCAATATTGGTGCAGCCTCTTTATTTTTGTTTGTTTTTAATCAGTGGAAACTAAGGCAATGAAAGATCCAGTAACTTTCCTAATATGGCACATCTCTTTAATAGAAGAATACGGTTGTGGATGCAAATGTTCTGATTGGGAATCTAACATGTATTTGACTATACTGTACACTAAGGGTGATTCTAGAAGTAGGTGCCAGGGAAGAAATCCAGATGGTTCTCCATTCTTCTCCACAAGTCCCTTTACCTTCTTGTAATCCTAGAGGTAACACAGAACCTCAAACTCCTTTAGTAAGTATTTTAGCAGTATCTTGGTCACTCTTATGAGAAGCCTTTTCCATATGCATGTTTCTAGTCAAATCTCCCTTCCCTAGTTCTTATGGAATAGATTTGTTTTGACTGGAGTGTACAACACTACATTTTCCTTATATGTAAGTTTCTGAGACCCCCATGAAGGCCACAGATAATGGTTCACTCCTTAGATTTCATATTAATCCCCAAAGGAGAGTGCTTAAAGCATTAGAGGGCATGACAAAGTTGTTTCTAAGACAATACTATGATGACATGGGATATAGACCTACATGTAAACTTTGGAGAAAATTGTAAAGTCATTCATGAGCAGCTTTCCAGAGGGATGCTGCTGTGAACAGCTTTCAAGATTCTGATTACATAGTATGGTGAACATTCTATTTATTCAATAACAAAGCAGAGCAAAACATGCACAGAAAATCAAGGTACAGCATCACAATGTTACAACTTATCACAGAAAATCAAAATACAGCATTCACAACAACTTATCACTAAAATGGCCACATAGTTTTCACCACAGTGGTCACATAGTTTTGAACAAAGTACAATCATTTAGTCAATCAATCATTTAGTAACTCAATCATGCAATCAATTCAATCATTCAATCATCCTTAAGGTGGCTTAAGGGTCACAAAATACAAAATCAAAGTTCTCCACTCATGGGGCACACTAAGTTACAAATCAGTCACTATTCAATCATCATTCACTATTCAATCATCAGAAAATACACAGGCCATGAGCCCCTCAGTCACAAGTAAATCACAATTTTCTCAGTCAGTACACAGTATCCAAGTAAAGTCTTCTTTCAGCTTGACTTGGGGCAGGCTCTCAGATTCCCTAGATCCCCTTCCATGGTCCCACCTCCTACCTGGATTCACCAAACTTTCACCTGGGTTCAAAGGCAGACAGCTGCAAGTTCCTTGTCTAGCTCTCTGTGCAGTTGCTGTTCCACACTGAAGCTCAGTGTCCAGTCCACCTTTAATCCTTCACAGTCTCTGTTCCTGGGAAGTCAAGGCTTAACAAAGCCACAAATAGACAAAATACTGGCACCACAGTCATGCTTCCTCAGTTTGGGGCAGCTCCAGCTGGCCCTTACCAGCTCCTCACCAGCTCCTGCTAGCTCTCCTTTAGTACCATAAGCTCCATTCAAAATCACTTTATCCAGCCTCCATCTGGCTTGCTCCAAGAAATTCTAACTTTCTCAGCTAGGGTTTTTCCTTATATATAGTATTGTCCTCCGTGTTCACCTCCTTCCTGTCACATCAGCAATAGGGGTTCCCTGTTCAGCCCCTTCAGTCAGCAACAGGGGTTCATACCTTCTGTTTCTTTAACAGAAGCTTAATTTGAAACTAGGTGCTAAGTACCTCTTAGCTTTCCAATACAAAAGGATCTTCAAACTTCATTACTATTACAAAAACATAATATAACTTCTTGATTAAAATGTGAGGAATCTAAGATCCAAAAGAAATTAAATAGGTTGAGTACATATTTAAGAAGTGATTCAAACAAGATTGGAGCACAGTTCTTTGACATCCAAATCCAATTTTCTTTCTACTAGAAAACCAAATGCTATATTGTTTAACTTTTTTTTTTTTAATTCACCTGGTTATTCACAAATAGCAAGCTACTAAAGTCCTTGAAAATGCTGCATATCTCAGAAATCAGTCCCTGAAAACACTTTTTAAAGCTCTTTTAAAAAATATTTATTTTAGCATGCTTTTATTTTTAAACTTTGAGTTTCAAATTATCTCCCTTCCACCCACCACTCCACCACCCACTGAGAAGGCAAGAAATATGATGTCAATTATACATATGAAATTATGCAAAACCTACTTACATATTAGCCATATTACAAAAAAGCAAGAAAAATAAAATGAAATGATACTTGAATTCATACTTAGAGTTTATCATTTCTCTCTCTGAAGGTAGATAGCATTTTTTGTTCATAAGTTCTTTGGAATTGTCTCACTTAGATTATTCTATTGATCAGAGTAACCAAGTCTTTCACAGTCAATCATCATTACCCAATATTGCTTTTACTTTGCACAATGATCTCCCTGTTCTTCTCACTTCATTTTGCCTCAGTTAATTTAGGTCTTTCCATGTTTTTTTTTCTTTTTTCTGAAACTCTCCCTCCCCAGTCATATCTTATAGCACAATTGTACTTTATCACAATCACATATCACAACTTGTTCAGCAACTCTCCAATTCCCAAGCATCCTCTCCATTTCTAATTCTTTAACATCACAAAAAGAACTTCTATAAATACTGCTGTACATACAGGTTCTTTTCCCTTCTCTTTGACCTCTTTGTGGTGCAGATGCTAGTGCTATTGCTCAGACAAAAGATACACACAGTTTTATAGACCTTTTGGCATAGTGCCAAATTGTTTACCAGAATGGTTGGACCTGTTCACAACTTCACCAACAAAGTATTAGTGTGCCTATTTTCCCTCATCCCCTGCAGTATTTGTCATTTTTATAGGTGTAAGATACTACCTCAGAGTTGTTTTAATCTATGTTTTTTTTTTAATAAGGAGTGCTTTTGAGCATTTTGTTGTTCTTGTTAACATGACTATAGGTAGCTTTAAGAAAAACATAATTTCTCTGTTTAACTATTTTAATCAGGTTTATTTTTGCTTTTGTTTTTTTTCTGAGATCTTGATTGCTATCCCTGTCTGTTTTATGAAGCTGAAGCATACTAGATTCAAATACATCCCTTTATAACTCTCCATGTGACTTTCTATTTCAAGTGTCTCTCTTGTACCCAATATATTGTTGGATTCTAATTCCTAATTTAATCTGTAATGCATTTGTTTTATGGATGAGCTTATTCCCTGTCCTATTCCCCTTTATAATTACTATGTATTTCCTTTCATCTCATTTTCTTCCATTTATTCTTCTCCTTCTCTCTTTTTATCCTCTCTCCTTAAAAATTTGTTTCACTTCAGACTACTACCTTCCTTAATCTGCCTTCCCTTGTATCACCCCTCTTGTTACCTTCCCCTCCTCTTTCCTTATTAAGATAGATTTCTATACACAACTGAGTGTGTGTATGTGTATATATGTATGAATACATATACATATATACACATACACACATATTCTTCCCTCTTTGAACCAATGCCAATGAGACTGGGGTACAAGAGTTACCCTTTACTCTCCCATTTTTCCCTCCACTATAAAAGCTCTTCCTTGAGTACCTATTTTAGGTGAGAAAATGTTCCCCAATCTGCCTCTTCCTTCTCACTTCTCCCAGTGCAAACTTCTTTCTTATCCTTTTATTTTTTTTTTTAAGGTCATGGTAAGATAACTGACTCACATGCTTGCATTTTTTCTATATAGACTCCTTCTAATGGCCCTGAAAATGATAAAGTTCTTACAAGTTACATGTATCATTTTCCATGTAGATATATAGACAGTTTAAATTTATTGAGTCCCTTCTAATGACTTTTTCATGTTATCCTTTTTATGATTGTCTTCAGTTTTGTATTTCAATATCAAAATTTTCTATTCAGCTCTGGTCTTTTCATCAGAAATGCTTAAAAGTCCTCTATTTCATTAAATATCCATTTTTTTTCCTCCTGAAGGATTATACTCAGTTATGCTGGGTAGGTTCTTTTTCATTTTATAATCCTACCTCCTTTGCCTTCAGGAATATCATGTTCTAAACCCTTCAATCCTTTAATGTTGAAGCTGCTAATTTGTGTGTGATCCTGAGAGTGACTCCATGATATATGATTTTTTTCTTTTCAGGCTGCTTTAAATATTTTTTCATTGATCTAGGAGCTTTGGAATTTGGTTATAATATTCCTAGAAGTTTTTATTTTGTGATCTCTTTCTGTGGGTGATTGGTAGATTCTTTCAATTTTTGTTTTTACCTTTGGATCTAAGATATCAGGGCAATAATTACTTGAAATATGACTTCTAAATTGTTTTTTGATCATGGCTTTTAGGTAGTCTAATAAGTCTTCAATTATCTCCCATGAATCTATTTTCCAGATTAGTTGTTCTTCCAACTGTTTGTGCAATTTCACACTTCTGGTTTTGTTTTTTCAATCTTTAGACTTTGTTTTATTATCTTGAAGTCTCATGGAACTATCAGCTTCCACTTTTTCTGTTCTAATTTTTAAAGAATCATTTCATTTAGTGGGCTTTTGTACCCTCTTTTTCCCTTTGGCCAATTATGTTTTTTATGAGGTTCTTTTATTTTGTGAATTTTTATCCCTCTTTTACCTTTTGGACAGTTCTAGGCCTTTTAAGGTGTTATTTTCTTCAGTATTTTCATACCTCTTTTACCAAGCTGTTAATTGTCTTTTCATAATTTTTTTGCATCACTCTCATTTCTTTTTCACATTTTTCTCTACTACTCATCTCCTTCTTTATCTCTTCCAGAAATTTTCATTTGGCTTGTATCTAGTTAGAATATTTCCTTGAGGCTCTGCAGGTAGCTGTTTTAACTTTATTATCTTCTTCTGAGTTTGTCTTGGTCTTCCCAGCCACCATCGTAGCTTTTTGTAGTTAAGTTCCTTTTGCTGTTGTTGTTTGCTCATTTTCACAGCCTTTCTTGACTTTATGTTAAATTTGGCTCTGCTCACCCATAGGCGGGGAGGCACAGGCCCAAGCTTCAGGCTTTTTTTTGGGTAGCTGTTTTCAGAGCTAGTTCTGGAAGGTCTGTAAGTTTTCAGTGTTTCCAAGGTGGTGTGATCCAGGAACAGGTGGGCTCACTGCTCTCATGGTTTATGCTCTGATATTTACACAAGAAGGGTCTCTGCTCCCCTAAATCCAGAAATCTAGTATTCCTCTCTGCCTTGGAACTGCAACACAGAACTGTGTATGAGCAATAGGGGTGCCAGTCAGCACCAGCTGCACCTAGAGCCAGCAAACGGTCCCCTATAATCTCTTTCTGATCGGTTGTCTGACTCCCTCACTGTCCCTTGACTGAGAGCTCCAGAAGCTTTTCCCACCATTGTCAAGGCCTACTTCTGGCACCACCACCACTTCAGGTCTGCATAGGACACACTAATGTCACAGACTTCTCCTGCTGACCTGGGGTGTCCTTGGAGGTGGCCTTGACAGTGGTAGGAGCAGTTGTGGAGTTCTCAACCACGTTCTTAGGCTGGAGAAATGTCTCACACTTTTATCTTTCATTGCCTCTGAGGCTCCAAAATTTGATTTGAGGTATTATGCTGAAGTTTAGAGGGGAATGTTGAGCGAGTTCAGCTGACTGGCTGGCTGCCTCTAATTAGCCATCTTTACTCCATTTCCTAATGTTGTTTGTTGTCCTTAAGTCACCTCAACAAGGAATCACTATTATTTTTATATTAACCTCACTGGGAATCCATAGATTAAGAGAATTTCTATGTTAACATACCTAATATGTGCAAGCATCAGGCAAAGACCTTAGGTCTTCTAGGATGCAAGACAGGTCCTATATTGCCTGGCTACTTTACCTATCTTAAGGTTTATTAACTCAAAAAATAACTTTCAGGCAGCTAGGTGACACAGTAAATAGAGCACTGGCCCTGGGGTCAGGAGGACTTGAGTTCAAATCTGGCTTTAGACACTTAACACTTACTAGCTGTGTGACCTTGAGCAAATCACTTAGCACCAATTGCCCTGCCTTCCCCCCTTCAAAAAAAAAAAGACAAAAAAAAATCTCTCCAGGTATATATTTGTAAGTATCCCTTTTCTCAAAAGTTTCTAGGAATTTTTAATTTTTAAACTATATTTTCAAAGAAAAGGAAGAAATCTGTATTTGTAGATGTATTTCAATCAGTCAGTATACATTTATTAGACACCTGCAATGTGCCAGATGTGAAACTAAGCCCTGGGGATGCAAACAAAGATAAAAGCAATCTAATGGGGCAGTAAACATACAAATAACTATGCAGAATATGCTATATGTAGGTTAAATCAGAAACAATCAGCAGAGAGAAGGCACTAGAATTTATAGGGATTGGGAAAGGCTTCCTGTGAAAGGTGGATTTTGGCTGAAATGTGAAGGAAGCCAGGAAGTAAAGATAAGAAGGAAGAACATTCCAAGCATGTAAAAATGTCCAGAGTTGGGGAGCTAGAGGGTCTTGTTTGAGGAACAGCAAGGGGGATGTGATCACTGGATCAAAGAATGCATGGGGGGAAACATGAAGATGGAGAAGGGGTATAAGATGTAAGAACACTAGAAAGGTGGAGGAGGCAGGTTATGACTGGCTTTGAATGCCAGAGGATTTTATTTTTGATCCTGGAAGTGATACAGAGTCATTGGAGTTTACTGATTAAGGGAGTGACATGGGCATACCTCCACTTCAGGAAGATCACTATGACAGGTGAGTGAAGGATGATCTGGAGGGGGGGGTAGGGGTGTGGGGGGAGACTTGTGACAGGCAGACTAACCAGCAGTCTATTGTGGTATTTCAGGCATGAGATGATAGAGGACTGCACTAAGTTATTGGCAATGTCAGAGGAGAAAAACAGACATATGTGAGAGTTGTTATGAAGGTAAAATTGACAGGCCTTGGAAACATTTTTTCGTCATGTTTCCTTAACTAAAAATCACATTATATAAAAATGCAAAGGTGTATATTCCAGAGTCTGTCATCTGCTGTCAAATATGCACCTGTATAGTTTGGTCTCATGCAATTAAACTACTGAATTAACACTTTCAAGTATATAATTGACATTTTGTAGTAGCCCAAAGGTCATTTTGGAAGGTTGCATACGTGCTCAAACATCATAACACAATTAATCACTCTTAGTTATGTGACTTACTTAAAGATACAGGGATGACTTAGCTCCCTTTTTTGTCCCCCCACCAAAAAAATCTACCCAGTGGTTTAAAGAACTATAGTTTAATCTGAATCTTTGGCATTCTGAAAATATTTTTTTTCTTTTAAATGTATTTACTTTTAGTTTACAATGTTCAGTTCCACAATCCCTTGAATTCCAAATTTTCTCTCCCTCCTTCTCTTTTCCCCTCCCCGCCCCAACCCCAGGGAGGCATGCAATCAGATATAGGTTCTAAATATACCTGCCCATTAAACATTACTTAGGTTGCAAAGAAGAATTATAACCAATGGAATGAACAACAAGGAAGAAGAAACAAAACAAAATGAAAAAAGAGAGACAGTAAGTAGTTTGCTTCAAACTGCATTCATTCTTTCTCTGGATGTGGATAGCTTTTTCCATCATTAATCTTTTGAAGTTGTCTTAATAATTTTGCGTTGCTTTGAAGAGCCCAGTCTTATCAAAGTCAGTCATCACAGTTAAGATGTGTCTGTAATTGTGTACAAAGTTCTCCTGGTTCTGCTCTCCTCACTCAGCATCAGTTTATATAAGTCTCTCCAGGTTATTATGAAGTCTGTCTGCTCCTCATTTCTTATAGCATTATAGTATTCTATTACATTCATCTACCACAACTTGTTTAGCCATTCCCCAATTGAAGGATATGCCCTTGATTTCCAGTTCTTTGTCACCACAAAAAGAGTTGCTATAAATACTTCTGTGCATACAGGTCCATTTCTCATTTCTATGATTTCATTGGGATACAGCCCTAGAAGTGGTATTGCTGGGTCAAAGGGTATGCACTTTTTTATAGCTCTTTAAGCGTAGTTCCAGATTGCTCTCCAGAATGATTGCATCAGTTCACAGCTCCACCATCAATGCATCAATGTTCTAATTTTCCCACATCTTCTCCAGCATTGATCATCTTTCTGTTTTGTCATCTTAACCAATATGACCAATGAGATGTGGTACTTAAGAGTTATTTTGATTTGCATTTCTCTAATCAACAGTGATCTGGATAATTGTTTCATTTGATTACAGATATTTAAATTTCTTCCTTTGAAAACAGCTTGTTCATATCCTATGACCACTTATCAATTGTATTATCATGAATTTGACTCAATTCTCTATATACTTTAGAAATGAGGACTTTATCAGAGATATAAAAATTCTTTCCCAATTTTCTGCTTCCCTCCTAATGTTGGTTTTGTTTGTACAAAAACTTTTCAATTTATTGTAATCAAAATTATTTATTTTACATTTCATAATGCTCTCTATCTCTTGTTCAGTCAAAAATTCTTTCCTTCTCCATAAATCTGACAGGTAAACTATTCCTTGCTCTCCCAGAGTGCTTATAGTATCAGCCTTGTAGCACCAAGATTCTAAAATTCTTTATTTTATAAAATTTAAATTTAAATCTTGAACCTCCAGGATATGACATATGGTTTGAGTCTCTCTCTGTCTCTCTGTCTCTGTCTCTGTCTGTCTCTCTGTCTCTCTTACATACACACGCACTCATGCTTGCACGTACAATGTGATTTATAGCCAAAGTTCTTTGGCTATAGTTCACTTCTAAGGAAAAATTGGTACATCTCTTTATTTCTTCCGGGTTCTCACAAATGCAATTTAGAATCTTTCAATGACATTAATCAATAAGCAAATAGGTATTTTTGAGCAGCTCTTCATGTTCTGGTACTATACTATACTAGAATATGGTAATATAAAGATAAAAGTCAAATAGTCCCTACCCCCAAGGAGCTTACATTGTATAGATCAGTGTTCAGATCAGCAGAGGTTTTGTGTTAGAAATTAAATACCTGCATTTTGTATTGATTCATCTCCATAAAACTACTGTTTAAACCAACAGCACAATTAGATCTGGGACATTCCTGAATGGTGGATACAGATGCAATAGATTTAAGATACAAGTCATAGCTACTCCTTCCTGAATATAGAAGTGCAAAATGATGTAACAGCAAATAAAGCCTAATTACCTCCTAAAGTAGTTTGCTTTTTATGTATATTGCAAGTCATAGATGTTATACTTTTCCCCAAATTTACTAAACAGTTTTCTATCATTAATGTTTTCCCTTGTAGGCTTATTTTGTTACTTTTTGTTTGGAGAGATATAATGAAGAAACTCTTCTATGATTGGTGTGAATGCTGATTTATTAAATTAACACAGGACATTCCAGTGTAAAAAAAATAGATTTTTGCATAAAAAGGTGAATGAAAAAAGTTTACTAAGACTGATTTTACTTACATTAGAAACACTTAGAAATTTTTAAAGTTTCTATGTGCCTCTTTGTCCTTATAAAATTTTTGTGGACTTAGTGGGACTTAGAAAATGCCCATCTCACATCCCTCCAAACATGATTACCTCATCAACTCTATGAAAGTTTTAAATCTATAGAAGAGAACTTAGGAGAAGAGAAGAATATGGAATTACTAAAGATAAGAGTAGACAGAAGTAGACAGTAGAGCTTGAAGGGACCTCAGAACTCATCTGGTTCAATGACTTCATTTTCAAGAACAGATGAAATACAAATATATGGCTTGTAGAAAAGTTATGTCTAAAGTCAGGAACAAGAAAAAACCAAACAACTATCTTTTTGTCTGTCTATATATTCATATATTTCAAAAATAGCTTTAGCAATTTAATAAAGCTACATATATATCATTTTAAAATTACTTTCATAAAATATAGCAAATCCTTTTTTTTATCTAATGTTGGATGGAATAAGTAGTATTCATTTTTTGAAAAAGCAAAAAATAAAATCCATGTTTCTAGGCTTCCCCCTCTTTCTTACCCTTACCCTTAGACCATTAAATAAATTAAGTCACATGTCATAAAATTATTTATTTTGTAAAAATACAGAGAGCAGGGGCAGCTAGGTAGCACAGTAAATAGAGAACTGACCGTGGAGTCAGGAGAACCTGAGTTCAAATCCAGCCTCAGACACTTAACACTTAATAGCCGTGTGGCCTTGGGCAAGTCGCTTAACCCCTGCCTTCCCCCCTCCAAAAAGGAAAAATAAATAAATAAAAATT